>OY783227.1:66981204-68181204 GCA_963678685.1 Patella ulyssiponensis
ATGAATGTGGACGTATAAAAATGAACCAGCAACACTATCTCTCGATCACAAAACGTCAGCGAGAGACAAAAAACCCTTACCCTAACCCACAATCCACATATGACGTCATAATATCCGATCTAGTGTTCTCCGATGACATCACGCGCTGGGTGGAAATTCAACAAAATCGAAATAATATTATAATTGACTTGGGTGAAAATTAAAATTGACTTGGGTGAAAATTATAAAAAAAAAACCCAAATTACATTACAAATGACTTGGGTGGAAATTAAAATTGACTTGGGTGAAAATTATAAAAAACAAATTAAATTAAAATTATATTAAAATTGACTTGGGTGGAAATTAAAATTGACTTGGGTGTAAATTATAAAAAAACAAATTATATTAAAATTGACTTGGGTGAATTTTAACAAAATCAAATTATATTACTTTTCATGTCCCTTATCAGCCACCGTAGACTAAGGAACTACTTACACCTCGACATGGCCGGCTACTTTGACATCACTGCCACCAGTTTTTTCAATGGCGATGGCATATAGGTCATAAATTGCGGTCACGTCGTCGTTTAAGTGGTGATATAGTTTGTTTTTCCTTCGCAACAGAATTCCGCTGACCTACTCTTTTCACACGCAGCTTGGGGTCAGTTGATAATATAATCTATGACATGAAGGTTACTTATAGCAGCCTTTGTTTTTATTTCTTTGCCTACCGCTTTATATTTAATATCATACATTTCTGTTCTACTTTGTAATATATTAATTTACTTTTTCAAAAGTCGCAAGACTCACATGTTTTAACCATCGTTAATTTTGTATCTATAACTGACAGACAACATAAACTGAAAGTCTCGATGGCGCCACCAAGTCTCAAAATCAGACTGGAGTTCAACTACTGCAGTGCGATTGACCAACTAAATGTGATATTTTCCTGCAAAATTGGTATTAACTCAGTGGTCAGCTCGGATGAGGAATTTTCAGTGTCGGATAATATACCAAATGGGTAAATCACGGCACGGGCAATCAAGAACACGCTACACGCTTATATTCATAGCATAATTGAATTGAGAAACCTATTCTGCGCCCCTGAAAACAACTAATGACCCCAGAGCGACTACTGAATCAACATCAGTACATCGTCCCATGCAAAATAAATGAACTTGTGATCAATTTACATAACAGAACCACCCCCAAATCGATCATGTCTGATGACGTTAACGTCTTGGAAGCGCTCGTTTCGACGACGCCATACCCTCCTACGTCTGTCCAAAAAATCAACAGTGAACCTTGACTCATCTGAAAACATCACATTGCTCCAGCGTCGATTATCCCAGTGTTGACGATCCCTACACCAACGACGTCTTGAATGAATGTGATGATCTCTCAAACAAGGGATCACGCGAGGACGTCGGGCGCGAAGGTGACCCCTATGTAGTCGATTCCGAATCGTCTGGCCACTCACTCTCACACCAGTGTCTGTTTGAAGACGAGCGCTGATCTGATTTGCTGTGATGACACGATTTCTCAAGGCCAAGGTACGGATACACAAGTATGTGTGTTGAGATCCAACACAAGTTTATTTTTATCAGTGTGAGGGACAGGTTACAATTGGTGCAAGTGGGTGACTATCATACATCACATTTTATAAAGGATAACTAAAATGTACTAATCCCAACTAGATCGGAATTGGCGTAAAAATATTTATAATGACGTATGGTGTACTTATGTCGTAAATATGACATACAATTAACCAAGTTTGATATTATTATGTAAATACGTGTATGTTAGGATTTAAAGTGTATTATAAAATACGACGCCATTCATTTACAAGACCTTTTATTTTACTTTTGTTTGAATACAAACTATGCAGCTATTTTATCTTGGGCTCTGTCCACATCGGTTGGTGGTTTCAAAACTACCGAGGCGTGAGTTAAAGGGCCATTAATTCATGTGCAATTACTGAGATGGCTGATTGTCTTTTTGTTTGGAATAGGTCACGAATTATTTTCCTTTGCAGCCATTTTATGTAAAGTATATAATTAAACACAGTTGATTTGACGTCATATAATTAGAAGGAATCTGATCCTACAGCCGAGTCTTGTTCGGTGTACTATTTGAAAAAGGGATAAACTGTATTAACATATTCTTAATATTGAACTTATGTCGTTTTTAGATTACGCTTGTGCTTCGAATTGCCTTATCAAACTATTTCTAATTCATAACCGAACATCACGTGGGAAGGGCAGTGGATACCAACCTTTGGAGTATATTACATGCCAAACAGTGCGTGACGTACCCAATAAATATACTGATATAATATAATATTTCTTCATAATAATTTTTTAGTCATTCAACATCACAATGACATTATTTATGAATAGTCCCAAGACGGACGAAAAGTACTTTAAATTGATATTAAACCAGTGTTGAAATCAGTTTGTCTCGGCACATACTCCGCTCAGTGTTGCGTTTGATTAGAGGTAATCCTACTACACACTGCTATTATGAGTGGATATTGTTGTTTTAAATTTGATTAGAGGTAATGCTACTACACACTGCTATTATGAGTGGATATTGTTGTTTTAAATTTTGATTGGTCAGTAGTCCGTCTACCAACCAATCCCTAGTTGCCCTACAAAAGCTTTACATTTAAAACGAGTGCCAATATTGGACCAAATATGTTTACATAACGTTACGTCATGACTCACGATTTTGTTATGCCTAATTAACCCGTGCATAGCAGACTACTGCAGTGTAACTAATTGCGTGACAAACGAGGCTATCAAGTCGAATGAAATGTAAACAATACTGTTTGGAAAAGAACAAACTTTCACCGTTTTTAATACCTTAAATCACTGTCCAAAGTTTTAGGGAAGACCCAGATTAAACGAAGGACTGTCATGTTGCTGAACTTAAGTGATAGCTTTTATTGAACGGAAAGAAAATGAAATGAAATGAGGTTTAACGTCCTACTCTAATGGAAGACGAGCATACGCCATACAGTGTGCTATGAGGGAAATTTTGCCCGGGCAGCGGCGCTACGGCCTACTCTTATATCGAATTCCAACTGCCAAGGGATATTTTACGTGCACTCCAATGTGTACACGGAACCTCGGTTTTTCGTCCCATCCGAACGACTAGGCAGCTGTCCTTGCCCGCCCTCCTTCTGCATCACTGGCAATAGACACACTCCCGCATAAGTTCAAGAAACATACGCTATTCCAGCAATGGCCAGAGAGGGATATCTCGGGCCATTGCTTCAGGAATATGGTCTCGGCATACCTTTTATCTTTTCATCGTTTACCGTGAAACAAAGTAGTATATGTATATATATATATATATACATATTCCATCCTCATTAGCCCAGTCGGAGTAGGGCGTTTCATTTCATGGATACTATATGTTAGGTCTGAATGTGTCAGGGATCTTGTTTAACAAGTGGATTAAATATCTATCTTTGACCTGAGTTAACCCATATACAATAACAAAAACAAACTGATATGACTAAAAATAATTATTTATTAAAAACCCTATTATCCCAGTATGGCTGTATGTCTTCGAATAATTTTATGGATTTCAGTTTTATCAAGTAAATATGTTTCAGAAGAACTTCAGCCGGAAGATCCAATTTTATTTGCATGTAGTTTTTTTGAAGACATGTTTGTCGAGAAGTGCCCAATCGCACAGGAAAGTAGAGCCATGCGTTTAGCTAATCAAGCAATGGACACAACGGGAGATACAACTTCACTGCCAGATCGAACAACCTCCAAAACCAAGACTCAAGACAGAACGATACTGACAATGACAGAAGATGCGAAAGAAACAACTACATATTATAGCTAATTGTATACATCACCTAGTTTTGTGGAGGTTGTGTTCCTGCCGGTAGAATGTGTCGCGCAGAAAATATGGATTAATGTCGGATATTTTAGGTAGGACAAGATGACATAAGTTTGGGGGCGCCAGTTTGTTTACTAGTTTGTAAAATATCGTTAACCTATGCCTATATCTTCGTTGTTTCAAAGAAGACTCGGTGTATAGAATTTTGTGGGATGTACATGTAAATGTCTAAATAATAATTCATATAACATTTAAAGCCAGCTAAAGAGTTGTATTAGGCATCTTGAACCTTCGTATGTTTTGGTCTATTTCAGATTTCAGGAACCATTGGAACTATTGCCTGGAAATACCATATCCACCACAGGTATTTACAATTCTATTCACAAAACTGAGGCTACACATTTTGGTGATTCAACAAGTGACGAAATGTGTTTCAGCTTTGTAACATATTATCCGAAAGAACACATAATGCTAACTTCTTGCGCGTCCTGTGCTGTTAGCTAAGGAATGACTTATAAAGGGTGCAATTTGTCGAAATTTCTTCGTTTAAGGTATTTTGAATTCATATTACCCTGTATGCAGGGTGACCTTTGTGAGTATATCGCTGATCTTACTAAACATATTGAACAGTTTCGTCAATTTTTTCAAAATATTGAAACTTTGCTCCAAGTAGACTCGTGTAGGTGCCTTTATTAGCCATTCCGTGACCCTTTCCTGCAATTCAGTATTGATAATCAATTGTTTATTAGTTTGAATTATGACTATGTGAAATTAATTGTGACATAGTTCATTGATCGTATATACATATTTCACTCAACACGATCATTACTTAATAATATGTTGTTTGATAAATGCGCCTGTATAAATATGCTTCAATATACACCTGTTATGTACATTATTTGATATATCTGCTAAAAAACATGACTTCTGTTCAGAACTTTAACGTCACTTACCTGAAACCGCCTTGTAACCAGCACATACATTTAACACTCATTAACACAGTATACACTCATTAACACAGTATATTGTAGATATCGCTTATGTGAAAAATTCCATATTGCACATGAATTTGATTTGTATCGACTTTTGTTAATATTATTTAATATAAAATAGACTCGTAAGAGATTCTTTATATATCACGATGATACTTCGATATTTTCATGTGTACTGGCTTCTAAAATACAGACACGAAAGTAGATGACCGACATTTTAGTCTCTTCATCAGCGATTTATCTCCTTCGATAAATTCTATTTAGATTTTGTGCGCCAGAAAGATGTAAAACAGATTTGAGCCGCATAACAAAATCGTACACTAATATTTCAATGTCTGCCATTGTATGCAGAAAAATGTCAACCCGAGCTCATAGCTTTTGGTGTGAATATCTATAAGTGTGGTAGAGATACCCCATGTGGCCAAAAAACCTTACTTGGTTGGTCATTAAAACGCCGCTTGCTTGAAACGGCTCTAATGTATTCGCGTGTATAAATCCAAGAAACGACGAAACTTCTAGTATTGCAGATACATTTGATAATAACGGTACAGTTGAAAATTTTTACACTGAATTGTTAGTTAATTGTAATATTACAGAACACGAGGTAAGAACATGCCTAAAAGATACAAAAACAGAGCTCTAATAACCCCTCTGCACAAGAAAGGTTCTAAATCAGATCTCCACAATTACAGCATTGGCAAACTGTATTCAGCAGTTCCAAATAATAGACTAAAATATTAGTCAGAAAGTCAAGGCAAACTAGATGAAGCACAAGCAGGATATCCTCAGAGTAGGTCAACAATAAACACTAGATCATGCTTTTACATTGCAGGGTTTGATTCAAAAATACTTGAATATTTTAAAAATGAAATGGGGTTTTACGTCCCACTGTTCTGCTCCGAACTGGCATACATTTTTTTTTAAAAAAGAAAAGAAACCATACAAAATAATTGGTACCAGACAGCAACATGAAACAGCACAACCATACAAATCATGAATATTTCATGAATAGTATTATGCCGTCGCCCCTGTGTGTTTTTGTATGGGTGTGTGTGTATGTGTTTGTAGGTAGCCTTCATGGATTTTCTTTAAACTTTGTATACTTATTTCTAAGGAAGATCCCTATTGTTTTTAGTGCATGCCTGACCCCCAGGTGCAGAGCCACGCCCATTTCTAGTATTTGTTTGTTTGTCGTCTACAGGCCACATTTCTTAACCTATTATCTTGAAACTTTGCATACATATTCTTTGTACCCAAAAGGAACATCCCTATCATTTGGGGTGCATGCCCGACCCCTAGGGGCTGAGCCACGCCCATTTTCTTTTCGTGTGTCTTTGTGCAGCCCACAGGGCGCAATTCTTACTTGATTTTCTTCAAACTTTGTATAATTACTTTTTATACCCTAAGAATGATCCCTATCGTTTGGGGTGCGTGCCCAACACCCAGGGGCAGAACCACGCCCATTTTCTTTTTGTCTACCTGTGTGTCGCCTAAAGGGGGCAATTATTACTGGATTTTCTTAAAACTTTGTATACATGTACTTACTCTTTACAGGTACATAAGAGTAGGACGTTAAACCCCATTTCATTTCATTTACTTACTCTTTACCCCCTAAGGATGATCCGTATTACTTTTTATACCCTAAGAATGATCCCTATCGTTTGGGGTGCAACCCCCAGGGCCAGAGCCACGCCCATTTTCTTTTTGTGTGTTGCCTACAGACCTAAATTCTTAATCGATCATCTTGAAACTTAAAATACTTGTTCCTTATACCCTAAGGATGATCCCTTTTGTTTTGGGTGCATGCCCGACCCCCTGGGACAACAACGCCCATTTCTTGTATTTGTTTGTCTGTCGTCTACAGGCTGCATTCCTTAACGTATCATCTTGAAACTTTGCAAACTTATTCTTGGTACCTTCAGAAAGATCCCTATTGTTTTTGGTGCATGCCCGACCCCCAGGGACAGTGCCACGCCCATTTTCTTTTTGTGTGTCACCTACAGGCCACAATTCTTAATCGATCGTCTTGAAAACTTTTTTATACTTATTTCTTATACCCTAAGGCTGACCACTATTATTTTTGGTGCATGCCGGACCCCCTGGGACAGAGCCACGCCCAATGTGTTTGTGTCTTGTTTTCGCCTACAGGATGCAATTCTTAACAGATCCTTTCAAAACTTTGCATAGCTATTCGTTATATCCTAAGAATGACCCCCTATTGTTTTTGGTGGTTTCCTAACCCCCAGGAGCAAAGCCATGTCCATTTTTACTTCGTGTCTGTGTGTGTTGTCTACAGGCCACGATTCTTAATGGATCGTCTTTAAACTTGAGATATGTATCCCTTATACCCTAAGGACCACAACTGCATGTCTAGACTCCCAGAGGCACGCCACGCCCAATTTTTGTTTACAGGCCGCAATTCTGACTGATTCAGCTTGGTACTTGGCATATGTATTCCTTATAGCCTGAGGGCGTCCAATATTGAGTTTGGTAAATGTCACGAGGCCAAGGGGCAGAGCCACGCCCACTTTTAGCCTTTAGAGTCTGAAAGCCACAATACTTATTCCTTATACTCTAAGAACGGCAATTATTGATGTAGAGGCACGACCGTCAACGCTAAACAAACCACAAACGCCTAGCCTTCTTGACAAAGTACCATATCAATCAAATCAGGAATGTGGACGTATATTGTAGCGTTAACCTTATGTTCTGTATCATAACCAACCTGTTTGTTCATTCTCCCTATCTGACCCACGATAACACAGAACGCGTTACGCATGCTTTTATTCCAATTAGCTTACCAATACCCGTAAACACTTATATTATTTCACGTTTACCTGTTCTTGAAACACTCAATCGGCTTCCGATACAACAGAGAATACACTTTAACATACCCTTTCAAACCTGCAAGATCAATCACTTTTTAATCATCATTTACCAAGTAGAACACTGGCTAGTTTTAATGAGCCAAATAATGGTTCATTGCATTCGAAATGAAAATATAGATGTCGTTTGGTTTTCGCGTGATACGTTCGAAATGACACTTCTGTCTGAAGATCCAATAAAAATTAACAGCCAATTAAGATCCATTGGTTCAAACAGAATTATATACTATTCAAAAAAAGTAGGGGATATTTGATTTTTAAGTGTTATTAAAGTCACCTAATGAAACTGACGAAGAAACAAATGACAACATGAAATGAAGTTCACATTCATCGATTTATTCCAAATGATCGTTAGACTAAGTAAGGCACAGACTGACCATTATAAGGGTAAAATGATACCCGGGGTCAAACAGCACATTTACCACAGCATCACAACAAAGTCAGTAACGGGTAAATCCTCCTCTGTTTGCCAAACAAGCATTGATCCGACGTGGCATACTCCTAATGAGACGTCTAAGGTCATTTTGGTCCAGATTGTCCCATTCCTGTTGCAACGCAGCAGCAAGTTCTTGGACATTGGCAGGACGTTGTTGACGTTGACGTAACCTCTGTCCAAGCATGTCCCAGACATGCTCGATGGGGGAGAGGTCGGGACTCCTTGCTGGCCAAGGTAATGTGGTGATGTTCTGTTGTTGGAGGTAACCTGTAACGATCCTGGCCCTGTGACATCTTGCGTTGTCATCCTGGAAGATGAAACGGCGGCCATGACGTCGTGCGAACGGCACAACATGGACTGCCAAGACGTTGTCCCGGTAGTACTGGCCTGTAACACGCCCTGCAACAACATGTAAAGCCGTTCTTCCAGCAACAGTGATGCCTCCCCACACCATAACAGAACCACCCCCAAATCGATCATGTCTGATGACGTTAACGTCTTGGAAGCGCTCGTTTCGACGACGCCACACCCTCCTACGTCTGTCCAAAAAATCAACAGTGAACCTTGACTCATCTGAAAACATCACATTGCTCCATCGTCGATTATCCCAGTGTTGACGATCCCTACACCAACGACGTCTTGCCTGAATGTGATGATCTCTCAAACAAGGGATCACGCGAGGACGTCGGGCGCGAAGGTGACCCCTATGCAGTCGATTCCGAATCGTCTGGCCACTCACTCTCACACCAGTGTCTGTTTGAAGACGAGCGCTGATCTGATATGCTGTGATGACACGATATCTCAAGGCCAAGGTACGGATAAATCGATCCTGGGCTTGAGTTGTCGCCCTTGGTCGACCTGAGCGTGGTCTGTCCTGTACAGATTGTGTATCACGGTATCTAGACCATAGCCTGCTTATGACAGACTGAGAAACATTCATCGTCCGCGCCACAACCGCCTGTGTTGTGCCGATCTGTAGCATGCCAAGGGCACGTAACCTTTCATTTTGGGTAAGCCGACGCATATCAAAATTTGTTTTCTGGTCACTAAAACAATTAAACTGATGTTTCTTCCCTGGAATTCAATGCCACAATGACTGTAACATTCAAAGTCAGAGTCGTGCAAATCTTGGGTTGGACCCCCATGATGATCCCAAGCGTCACCTGCATTCCATGCGGTAGCTATTGGTGCGTTTGGGCGTCACATGTAACTGGAAATGTTTTTTCTGTTAGGTTCTATAGTGACTTTTCTCGTAGTCATTTGCATATTTTAGTATTATGCCCCCAAAATCAAATATCCCCTACTTTTTTTGAATAGTATAATATAATTATGTATTTTAAAGTAATATTTCTATTTAGTCTTACAATTGGTATACATTCATGTACAGTATTAAATAAATGGTATTGTTCAAACGCACACAAGAGTCAATTGCAAACTATATAATTCAGACATAAATCCATTCCAGATGTATTCACTGTACATTTACAAACGTATCGATTGAATAAACTAAATTGTTTCGTTAATATATCTATTGGTCACAATAATTTAGATTCCCTGTGAGATGGGTTTTATTGGAGTTAATTCTGAAGTTTTAAGACACGGATTCTCACGAATTCTTGAATCTTTGACATTGCTCCCAACAAGTAAAAGTAATCCCAACTAGATCGGAATTGGCGCAAAATTGTGCGTATGGGTTATTTATATCGTAAATATGACATAAAATTAACCTTGATTGATAGATGTAAATACGTGTATTATAAAATACGACGTCATTCAATTAAAAGACTTTTTATTTTACTATTCTTTGGTTGAATACGAAGTATGCAGCTACTTTATCTTGAGATTAGTTCACATCGGTTGGTGGTTTAATAACTAGCGAGGCGTGCGTCAAAGGGCCATTCATTCATGTGCAATTACTGAGATGCCTGATTGTTGGTTTTTTTTAGAATAGACCACGAATGATTTTACTTCGGCGGCCATTTTATGTAAGGTATATTAAACTAAATATAGTGGATTCAACGTCATATAACTAGAAGGAATCTGCGTTATGAGATGTTTGATCCTACAGTTGAGATTTGTTCAGTGTATTATTTGAAAAAAGGATAAACTGTATTTACACATTCTTAATATTGAAGTTACGTCGTTTGTGTTTCGAAGATGGGGTATCAAACTATTTCTGAGACACAATCATAACCGAACATAACAACGTGGGAAGGACAGTGGATACCAACAGTTGGAGTATATTACATATGTCAAACAGTACGTGCGTGACGTACTCAAGAAATATACCGATATAATATAATATTTCTTCATACTAATATTTTAATCATTTATCCTCGAGACACACAGACAATATATATACATATTCCGTCTTCATTAGCCCAGTCGGTGTAGGGCTATATGTTTGGTCTAAATGTGAAAGGGGTCTTGTTTAACATGGGACTTGAATATCTACCTTTGCCCTGAGTTGACCCATATGCAATACAAACAAACTGATGTGACTAAAACTAATTATTTATTAAAAACCCTATTATCCCAGTATGTCTCTAAGTCTACGAATAATTTTATGGATTTCAATTTTATCAAGTGGATACGTTTCAGAAGATCTTCAACCGGAAGATCCAATTTTATTTGCATGTCGTTTTTTTGAAGACATGTTTGGTGATTTGTGTCCAATCGCACAGGAAAGCAGAACCATGCGTTTAACTAATCAAGCAATGGATACAACGAGAGGTACAACTTTACTGCCAGTACTAACATCCTCCAAAGCTACGACTCAAGAAACAACTACAATAACGGAAATTACAACCCAAGAAGCCACAACCCAAACAACGACAACAGGTATGGTTTATTAAATCCCTATTACCAGTGACTCTGATAACACCAGATATTATTGGATATTTTGACAAATAGTATCGATTTATAATCATCCATGGTATTTTAATATCTTAGATAATAATATATAAATACGAGTTCTTCAATTATGCATTGCTTGCTGAAATCTTGAACAACACATGCGCAAACTCTTTCCATACTTCTTAAAATGAAATGGGGTTTACGTCCCACTGTTCTGCTCCGAACTGGCATACTTTTTTTTAAAAAAAAAAGAAACCATACAAAACATAGTTTCAAATAATTGGTACCAGACAGCAACATGAAACCGAAGAAAGATACAAATCATATCTACAGTTTGATGCAATTAGTGATGAACAGTTCATTTTCGGTATCATAACCAACCTGTTTGTTCGTTCTACCTATCTGACCCACGATAACACAGAACGCGTTACGCACGCTTTTATTCCAGTTAACTTAACTTACCAACACCCGTAAACACTTATCATATTTTTTCACGTTCACTTGTTCTTGAAACACTCAATCGGCTTCCGATTCAACAGAGAATACACTTTAACATACCCTTTTTAATCACCATTTACCAAGTAGAACACTTCGATATTATGACAGAAAATTTCTCAACATACAAAATCATAAGCTACACCATTTTATGAAATTCACTACTAATGGAATTAAGACAATCAAAATCAAAGAAAATCTACAAATCCCACAACAAAATATATTTGTTCCGAAATCCACTGTGAAAAATATAACTAGTGGTTACTCTGGAACCGCGAATGAGACATTTAAAATTATCGTGTTTATACGTTTTTCAAAAGTTGATATATTGTTACTATTTACTCTATTTTAGGAAGTTGTCAACATATTTTGTTTCGGTATAACCTTTTGAAATATTTATTTGGGATTATCAAAATTCTAAGTAATTTGAAGTCAAATAACACACTATTTATGGATAACAATTACTATGGTTTATTTCACTGCGACGTTTCAACAAAATTTCACAAGTCGTTATCAAGCATATAACACAAATAAATAAAATGAAAATAATCTGGTTATATATATACACTACAGCACCATGAACCCCCCAATGGGATGCAAAGTCAGCAAGCATGAGCAACTGTCCCAAGCCGTTGAATAAACGAATGTACACAGATGGTTATAAACTGTAATTAGTATAAATGAGTACAGGATCAAACAATTATTAAGAGGTATAATGAGACACGAGCACTCAGCCCTGACAGTAAAAACATAATGAATAAATATATATACAGTAATTAGTTATAGATGAAAGTAATAATAAAGAATAAAGGAGCAGTTATTGTAGGTGTGAACTGAAGCCATGACGAGTGAATTCTAACAGTAAAACAAAATGCAGTAAAAGTAATTTTATAAATAATTTCATTTAAGGAAATGTGTCAAATTGAAAACGCTCAAAATATTAACATTAAAGGATAATTGTTTTAAATGTAGTTCGGAGACGATGAAAGCTACACTTTAATGATGCGATCATACGCTCTTGGAATGTAAATTCCTGGGTCCCTGTTGAGTTTTGGTTCATGCCTGCGTATATTAATTGCTTCGTGGGTCCTTCGGTTTCGTTTGTTATGGCAGTTAACAGCTAACTTTTTGACGTTAGTCCAGTTCACTCGGTGGCGCGGGTTTTCAATAAGGTGTTCGGCAATGGCAGATTGGTTGTTGGTGGTTTTTGACATGTGTTCTTTGATTCTGATGTCCAGGGGTCTTTTCGATTCTCCAATGTGAAAGTCCCCACCGCTGCAAGTGACTTGGTAAACACAACCTTTTGGGGAGATGGGTTTGTTGGGGGTTATCTTTCCATTTGCTTTTATTAATTCTTTGGTTGTCTTGCCTTTGAGATATGTGGTTTCTATATGTGCTTCTTGTTTTAATAATCTTTTAATTTGGTGGGAGATGTCCCCGTGGAAAGGTATAAACACTCGTATGGGGCCTTTATCAGGTTTTTGTTTATCTGGTTTTGGCAGGTCGGATATTGTGGAATTAATAATCTTTTTAACCATCTTTAGTGGATACCCGTTATGTTTAGTGAAGATGTCTGTAAGATGCTGGGGAGTAGTTCAGGGTCACAAATATTTTTAGCTCTTTTTGTTAGGGTGGCAATGACGGCTGCTTTGGTGCTGTTAGGGTGGTTTGATTTGTAATGTATATACTGGTCTGTGTGGGTTGGCTTTCTATATACTGAAGTAATAATTTTAGAGTCCTCTCTTGTAACTTGTATGTCCAGGAACGGAAGGCTGTTGCTGGTTTCATTCTCCATGGTAAACTTGATCCTTGGGTGTTGGTTGTTCAGATGGTGTAGTAGGGTGCCAGCATCATCTTCATCTTTTACCATAACAAATACGTCGTCCACCTTACGAGACCAGAATAGGGGTTGGAATGGTGCGGTTTGGATGGCTACTTCTTCCAGTGACGTCATGAAAATTTCAGCTATCAGGGGGGATAAGGGACTGCCCATTGGTAACCCCTGGATCTGTTGGTAATAGTTGTCACCCCATGTGAAGTATGTAGATTCCAGACATTGCTTGATTAGACGGATAATGGTATCAATTTCTAGCGTTGTTTCCAGTGGCGTAGAGAGTTGGTGGATGCGGGTTTCTAGGACTTTTAGGGCATCTTCTCAACAACAACATCGTACGAGAGCATTTTTCCGGGATTTCTTATCTCTTTAAGTTTGGAACAAAATTCAGTGGAGTCCTTAATGAACGAATCTGCTGTTTTTCCTAGTGGTGAGAGTAATTTTGAAAGATACTTAGCTGTATTGTAATAAACTGAGTCTATTGAGCATATCAGAAGCCTGGCTTTAATTGGATCTTTATTGATGCTCTGGCGTATGGTGAACGGGGTGGTCTGGTTTCAGTCTGTTATGGATGTTGTTGGTGATCTTTCCGTCTTCACAGAGTGATTTCAAAAGCTTGGTATAATCTTTGACATGGTTGTTGGTGGGGTCTTTCCTAAGGCGTCGGTAAGTTGTGGTATCATTTAGTAGGTCTTCCACAATGTTGTGGTATTCGTTTGTATTCATAACTACAGTTGCCTTACCGTTGTCAGCTGCTACAATGGTTATCTTCGTATCACTGCGAAGGTCTTTTATTGCCTTTTTCTGTTGCGGGGTTATGTTGCTTACTTGTGGTTTAGCTTTTAGGAGTAGGTCAGTTATTTGATGTCTGAGGTATTCAACCTTTCCATCTGGTGCTAGTTGGCGCAGCCCCTTTTCAATATTGGTTATAAATGTATCAGCATGGGGTTTTTGGTTGGATGGTACAAAGCTAAGGCCTTTAGAAAGTAGATTTATTTCATCTTCTGTTAGATTTCTGTCGCTGATGTTGACAACTGTCTTGGTAAGATAATCGTTAGTGACATTGGTACTGGTTTTATCTATCGGTTTAGTTTTAGTTTGTTTCAGGTTGTAGAATTTTTTAGTATGTTTCGGTTTAACTTGTTGATTCAGGCGGGTGTGGCTTTTGTTCTGAATTTCATGGAATTTTTGGAGATCTAACTGGGTAATAGTGTTTTGGAGTTCAGTTTGTAGTTCGTTGGCTCTGATGGAATGTTTCTGCTTTTCATTTCTATAATGCTGAAGTCTTTCACGGAGTAACAGTTTGCTGGCATCTCTAATAATCTTACTTGCGGCCTTCGAGTGCACTGGTGATTTAATTGTGAGGCCTTTGGGTATGAGGTCACTGTCCCTACATCTCATTAAAAAGGTCACACTGTTGCATGTGCGTATATACTTATCTTAACATTTACCTATTTGATTAATAAGGTTGACAGCCACATCTCCATATTGATGTCTGATATATTCTTTGAATGGCATTTAGTAATTGGAACATAATCAAATAACACACTATTTATGGATAACAATTACTATGGTTTACTTAACTGCGACGTTTCAACAAGATTTCACAAGGTTTTTTTTTTTTTTTTTTTTTTTTTTTTTTTTTTAAAATATAGTTTATTTACAAAATTCATATAATTACATTCAGTTATGCATAATTATATTAACAATGCAATAGATAATTTATAATTAATACAGTAGAATTATTTATTTATTTACAATTATTATATACAAAGTCAATATGAGATAATATATACAAACGGTAATATAATACAAAATACAATTAAAGTTCCTATATATTATAGATAATTTCTTATATACAGCTAAAAATATATTTGAAGTGTGCATTGGAATAGCGTCTGGATGAAAGAGAGTGTGATGTTTCCCAGCACAAAAAGCACGTGCATAGGGAATTGTGGGATGTTATGATGGCCATGTTAGAGGTGAGTTTTGATTACAGTGAATGAATAGCGGTAAAACAAACGGGTAAAACTTGAGTTAGTGTTTAAATGTTTTAATGGATTTCTATTTTACTGATGGACATATTTCAGTGGGTATTTTATTTATATGACAGAGTGAGATAGTGCCATTTAACGAAAACGAAAGATGACTAAGATGTCAAGTTGTGACAACTTAAAGGGACAATAACATTCTTGCTGGCTTGGAAGCTCCAGAAAATAAATAATACCCTTATTCTAAGTACTAGATGTGTAAGTGTCCTACCTGTTGTGTAAATTATCCATTACAACCTATTTTACTTGTCCAGAGGGTTCGAAAATATTTTAAAATCCAAGTCACATTTGAAAAGGTTTACGTTAGACTTTTCAAATCAATTGGTTGAATATTTCCAATTTTTTAAAATAGGTGTGTTAAGATGAAATTTATATCATCAATTAATTGGAATATTATTGTAAAATAATACGATTTGTTGACCAGAATGAAGATTGGGACATATTATTCAGTTACAACAAGAGTGTTATTGGGGCTTTAAAGTAAATAGCACGGTCTGTTTAGTCATATAGTAGAGTAATTAATGTGGAAGCTTCATACAGGACGATAACTTGCCTTATACCGGAGAATTCGGTAAGGCAGAGTAGGCTGAAGCTTAATGATTTCGATTTTATTTCCTTTTGTATAATATTGGTTTATCAATTAAGCCAAAATTATCCAGAATTTATATGGGGTTAATCCAACAAGTTAGATGTTACTCTTTGATATTCTGACGACGTAACATCTAACATCCGAACAGTCAAAAGATCGAGGCAAAAGTTGATAACTAGCATACTTCGTTCAGCGGACGGCAAAATTCACAATTTTCAGTTATCTGCACTGCTAACACATTAAACTTACATATCATATCCATCTGTGTTCCGAAAAAAAAAATTTGTTGTCTATTTTAAGAGATTTCACAAAAATCTTCGCCCACAACCAACACAACACATTGAAAAAGGAAATGACCTACATAGGTGAAAGGTGAAATCTGGGTTGGTGCACATTACGAACGAATTCTTTAAACGAAACGAAATCATGAGACGAATTTGAAGGCGATCATTTTAAATTTATTTTCAGTGATGTTCCGATTATCGGTTTCGCCATTCAGTAGACTAATCGGCCGATGAGTGGCCTACCAAAAGAAATTTTGCCGATATGTGCGTAGCCGATATCTGTTCAAAAAGACTCGGCAGTCAAATACCTTTTCGTAAAATATTATTTAGATTGTGAATAAATCACTCTCTCTTACTTAAACTCGCACTCGACCCGTTTATTTTAGTTGCCGTGTGTGTGATACAAGACTCAATGCTTTATAATTATTCATATTTTCAAAGATAGAAAAGGCGGGAAAATGTCACGTGACATTGACAAAGACAGAAGCTATCATATCTATAATATCAACCGTTAGCGATGAAACATTCTACGAATGCCGACAAATTTAAGGATTTTAAATTATATTGTAATCAACATTTTATAAATAATAATCGCAATCATATAGCCTATGCTAGAAATTACCTCGGCATAACGGCAATTGTCGTAAAAAAAAGTAAAAGCTGAAAGCAAACACGGACTGCTACGGTAATAAAAATAGCCTAAATTGCACTGTTATCAACGTGTACACAAATCAAAAAGTTGTGCCTTTTCTATGTAGACGCATGAAATGCATATATGTAATAACTTTTCAATATCATACAGTCGTTCAGGGGATTTGGGATTAGGTCAATAATTCAGAGATGTAAGATTTAGTTGTAAATGTCCCGTCCTACCGTAAAATATAATTAGTTTTTTCATGAGAATGCTTACTTTCTAAAATAGGTTATGGCAGAGCCGTGGGAAATTTGACGAATGAATTTTAGTTATAGCTGACATGATGGCCACCGTTATGAACACGAATAACTAAAAGGAAAGGAAACTAAATTTCGGTGATTTTATTACTCGTAAGAGGAATCTGTATAATTTATACTTTGACAGTACCACTAAACACAATTAGGGCCAGATTAATTGACACGATATATATAAAAATTGCACGTCCCGTGACGGAAAATGTCAACAGTTTGCTTTAAATAAGTTAGGCAGTGGTGCCTTGTCAGCTTATTTTAGCTACGGTTTTTTTAAATTTTTGTTTTTGAAAAGTCCTAATTTCAAGCACTGATCTAGACCTACTAAATAATCAAGCAACAAAGTTCTCAATTGACGTTGTTTATTTTCAACTACGCATGAAGAGCGACCTAATTATTCCTTCAATAAACATCGACTTCTATCCCAATATAAAATCTCTACAAAAACAGTACATTGTCATAATGCAATCCATAGAAATATTGTTGAAAAATGCATTTCGTTTCGTGTTAAACAGGGGTCCTCAAATTTTAATGGGGAGGATATGACGTCAAACGGATGTCAAACTATCCTAACATGGCGACTACATGAAATATTTTTGAATGTGATATTGGATAAACCTGTTTCAATGAACCTCGTGTGTGTGTCAGTAAGTGTTATTGTTGTTCAGAGATGGATCACACAATAAGGTAGGACATGCATTTAGAATTTATCGACTGACGCCTTTCAGCTCGTGGCTATTTGGTGCGCAAATAATTCAGTCGCACATCGCTTAAAGAGAATATAGCTTGTGGAATCTAGAGGTTACGTGTGAACGAAACCTCTAGACACTCTGGAGTAATATGGGGTAGGCCTACACAGGTGTTTGGTTATTTTTGCCTGTACATTCTTACTAAAACTTGCAATGAGTGCTCATATACGAAGGAAATATAAGAAGCTGTCTATGGTTGTAGCTACTTACTATGTAGCAAAGTTAATATATCATATAAAAAGGGGAGAACTAGGCATAAGGAGGGTCATAAGGTATTGAAGACTGGGGCTTAAGAGAGTAATCTTTATTTTTGTTTTCTTTTTGTATAAAATTGGTATATAAGCTCTTGTGAAATATTGGTGGATAGAGGGTGTGTTCGGTTAGACCATATGATCGACAGATATAGGTATATATCATGAATGTATTTAGATTTTATATTGTGTAAATGGATTGTATTGTTGTTGATTTTGAACTCTCTGGTGAGATGAATGTTGTTTATATGTGTAGTAATGAAACATTTATAGAATTTTAATTTTGGGCAATACAGAAATAAATGATGGTAAGATTCAGTTGCTCGATTACAATAGTGGCATTTATAGTTGATAGTATGTATATTTCTATGTAGCATAATATCTTTTGTTAGTACTGCATTATTGATGATTGTATACATGAAATCCTTTTCTTTTTCAGATAAGGAGGAACATTTATAGAGGTTTGTCCAGACTTTTGAAAAGTCAACATGAGGTAATTGTTTATTTATTTTTGGTTGTGTCTGTAATAAGTCAATTAGGGACCAGTATATGTCTTTAAGTTTTGTATTGTAAGTATATTTGATGGATGATTTGAGTCTATGGTAAGTTTCTTTTATATCTATATATGATTGGGGGAGTTTTTCCGAGTGGGTATAATTATTGGATGCATATCTTGGCAGAGTATCCCTTGTAGTAAATCCTAGCCAGTATATGTATAGGCCTACCCAGGGACTGTTGTTGTCTTTGATTGCTTTTATTATAAGTTGTTGTTGCATTGCTTGGATTTTTAGTCGAATGTTTGGCACTTTAAGCCCACCATTTTTATGCTCTAGGTTCAAGGTGTTTCGATTAATTGTTTCACTTTTATTTTCCCAGATGAAATTGTAGATTATTTTATTTATGTTTTTAATAATTGAGTTTGAGGGAGGAACTATCCTAGCAACAAACCATAGTTTGCTGAGTATATAGGTGTTTAAGATGCATACTTTTTCTTTATATGAAAGAGGGTGATTTTCCCATGTCTGGATGGTTGAATTGATTATTTGAACAAGGGGCAGCCAGTTCTTTTCCATTTTATTTGAGCCAAACCAAATGCCTAGTAATTTTATAGCGTCTGTTTTAATATTAATATTTATATTTACAGGATAGGTGTAGTGTGATGGTTTTCCAACAGAAAGGATTTCAGTTTTATCATGGTTTAGTTTGGAGCCAGATATAGAACCAAATGTTTTGAATTGTTCGAGGAGAGTGCTGTATGAAGAAAGTCTAGATATTATAGCAGAACAGTCATCTGCATGCTGAAATAACTTAATCTCTGAAGGGTGGTTAGGGATCCTGATGCCTTTTATGAGGATGTTTTTGTTTATGTATGAAGCAAGGGGGTTGATACACAGAGAATATAGAATCATGGATAGTGGACATCCTTGACGAATCGATCGGTTAATTTTTATATTTTGGGAAAAGGATCCATTTACTTGGACTTTACTAATCAAGTTTTTAAACAATATTGTAACCCAGTTAAGGATGTAATTTGGGAAATTAATATGTTTAAGTAGGTTTAAGATATAGTTGTGTTCAATGCGATCGAAGGCTTTTTCTTGGTCAAATGATAATATATAGGCACTGGACTCATTTGTGTTTATATAATTTAGTATTGTATCTATTGAATATAGGTTATCAAAAATGCTTTTATTTGGTCCAGCTCCTGTTTGTGTATTAGAGATTAATTTGTTAATGACAGAATTTATTCTTGTGCTTAGAATTTTAGTTATGATTTTATAGTCCACACATAACAGGCTTATCGGTCTATAGTTCTTGAGTAATCGAGGGTCGCCTTTATTCTTGTAGTTAATTGTTATGATACCAGTTCTCATTGTGTTAGATAATTCCCCCTGTAGATAGATGTTGTTTAATACTTCTGTTAAATCGTTTCCTATAATGTCAAAGAATTTTAAGTAGAAATCTCCTGGAATACCATCTATACCCGGGCTACGGTTTGTTCTAAATTTTTGTAACGCCTTAAGGACTTCATCTCTAGATATAAAATGTGATATTGAATCTCTTTCCGTGTTTGTTAGTGTGTTTATGTCACTATTTTCGATATAGGACTTCATTAATTTATCATTAATATTTTGAGAAGTATATAGTTGTTGGTAGAATTGGTGAATTGTGTCTAATATATCTTGTTTATTGTCACAGATTGTATTATTTTGATTGATCAGTTGTTTAATTTGTTTTTTTGCACCCTTTTTAACTTCTGCTAATTTATATATTTTAGAATTAGTAGATACATCAATTTGGGGTATTTCTAATTTTGAACGTATAACATAGCCTTGTTTGGTATTATATTCTAGAAGCTCAATTTTTGATTTAATCTCGTTTATGGAGTTATTCTTACTAGGTATTTCATTTTCTAGAGATTCCAGTCGTTGATAAAGGTTTCTGAGGATATGTTTGTTCTCAACTGCTAAGGCTTGACAGTAATTTTGTGTAATATTTCTAATAGCAGCTTTACCTTTTTCCCACCATTGTATGTTGTCAATGATTTGGTATTTTTTGCTTTGCCAGCTTGACCAGAATGTTTTAATTTGATTTTGGTAGTTTTTGTCATCTAGAATAGAATTGTTAAGTTTCCAATATCCTTTACCCCATTTAAGTTTGTTAGTGTTGATATTTAGTTCCACTGCTTTATGGTCAGTGAAATGAAGTGGTATATGTTTAATTGATTTGATGTAAGTTGCATATTTATTACTTATGTAAATGCGGTCTAATCTGCTAGCATATCCTTGTGAGTTGTGATAGGTAAAAAGGGGAGTGTCAGGGGAGATAATTCTGTAACCATCACTTATATTAAGTACATTTTGTATATCACGTAGATATCTTATAGCATCTTTTGGATGGTTGTTCATGTTGCCATGTTTGTTATCTTTACTGTTTTCAATAAGATTAAAATCACCAGTAATAATATAAGAATGTTGTGGATTATGAATAGTTTTGACATAGTCAAGAAGTCTCTTGTAGTAATAAGTTTTCAATTCTCTCTTGCAGGGACCATATATATTGAGTATTTGAATAGTTTCATTATTTGCATTTACCTCCAGATGTTGGAGCCTACCTGCTAATTCATCAGGTGTATTGTAGAGTTTATGTATAATGTTTGGGCTTAATAATAGGGCAATGCCAATCTTTGTTTCATTATATGCAGTGTATAGGTTATAGCCAGTTTCTTTTTCAACATTTTTTACTTGATGGACATTGGCTTTTAGGATTTCTTGTATACAAACAATATCTAGTTTGTTAAATATATTGCTAATTTGTTTAATCTTTTGAAGATTTCCTTGTAGAGCGTTTATGGAGTAAATTAACATAATAATTAGGTAAATAATAGGGATAGAAGGCTTCATTGTTAACTAATATGGTTTCAAAAACTTATAACGTCTTAATTTGTTTGATCTCTAAACTTCTGTTTCGGTAAGCGGGGATTCCGCTCGCGCCCTTTTATCATCTATTTCTGTTTCGGATAAACTGTCAAAGCTTCTTTCCCTTTTACTTACTGTGTCACACTTAGTGACTGTAGAGTTATTTAACAATGAGACATCAGCGTCATAGTTAAGATTTGACTGTGATGTTTCAGGGATATCATGGGATGAGTTGTCAATGATACTGTTATCCTCTAAATAACTTTGACCCACTGAGGATCCTGTGTTAATGGGGGTGGAAAAAACATGACCACTAGATGTATCAATAATAGACTTATTAATATCATTGATAGCATGGCTATCAGGGCTGAGGATAACATTTGTTGTATCGTTAGTGATAGGAATGTCATTGTTGACTACTGTTGTTTTTATGGAGTCTAGAGTAGCTAAGTCCTGGTTTAGACTTCCTGGGTTTGCGGGTTTGACTTGACCAGAATTATAGACATTTGTTTTTGTCGTATTATTTTTTGAGGGGATAATATTATTGACACCAGGGTTATTGTCTTCACTAGGGTCATTACCTAAGACATGATTATTGATATTTAGGTGCTCATGATTAGGTTCATAATTATTATCAATATTATGGGTGGGTTCAGTGGCTATATCAGCAGATACTATAGCACTGTTTGGACTAGTTTGGGGTTGAAGGGCAGGAAATTCCATTTGATCATCTGGATTTGGTGCATTGGGGTTGGTTGGCAGACTATACCTTTTGTCTGGCTTTGTACATTCCCGGCCAAGATGCCCATGCAGGCCACAGTTGTAACAAATTTTGCCCCTAGTTTGGCCCTCATATTTAATGGATACATGTATCCCTTTTATATAAATGTGCGATGGAATAGGTTTAAACATTTTTTTTACATAAACAATTCTCACACCACTTTCGACAGTTGGAAATGGTTTGAAGCAGGATCTGTCACATTTCACCAATTCACAATAGGTCGTCAATTTGTTCACCAGATATTTATTTTCCATTTCGAATGGTAGGCCGAAGACCGCAACAGGAATTGAATCAACAGGGTAGTCCCATGTGATGTTTCCAGCTGACTCTACTGTATAATTGCAATTCTTCACTGAGAAGGTCTTGAGATTCTCAAGAAATAGCTCCTTGGCAAGTATATCCTTAAGAGTTAGGCAAAACTTGCCCTTACCTACATTTTGGAGACATTTTACATTGCTGATGTCAAAATCCTTAGCTTGTAGGAAATATAATATGTCTACTGAGGCAATACCAGTGGAGGGGTTATCATCGTCGGGAATCAGTTCAACTGTATTGTCACGAATTATACGGTTTGTTACACTCATCTCCCCATTAGGGTTAATTGTCATCTTTGTCGATTTTATGTAACTCATTGTCAATAAAACACTTCAACAGCTTGTATGTGGTCTTAGAGTTTTAAAGGTGGTGGATCACGGTGGCCATGATAGACCGGCCATGACAATATGGCTGACACAAACACTGAGAATTCAAATGTCTTCTCACAGTACAACTCGAATAGTTTATATAATTATCAACTCTGTGATATTAATCCATTACAGGGTATCTGGGTCGTATCTATATAAAGGATAAGATGGCCATTGTCGGACACTAAATAAATAGCTCTTTATAAACGCCAGTAGAGAGAGAGCTATCAAGACACGTCTTGTCAGCTCAGCTACCATACTCCTAATGAGACGTCTAAGGTCATTTTGGTCCAGATTGTCCCATTCCTGTTGCAACGCAGCAGCAAGTTCTTGGACATTGGCAGGACGTTGTTGACGTTGACGTAACCTCTGTCCAAGCATGTCCCAGACATGCTCGATGGGGGAGAGGTCGGGACTCCTTGCTGGCCAAGGTAATGTGGTGATGTTCTGTTGTTGGAGGTAACCTGTAACGATCCTGGCCCTGTGACATCTTGCGTTGTCATCCTGGAAGATGAAACGGCGGCCATGACGTCGTGCGAACGGCACAACATGGACTGCCAAGATGTTGTCCCGGTAGTACTGGCCTGTAACACGCCCTGCAACAACATGTAAAGCCGTTCTTCCAGCAACAGTGGTGCCTCCCCACACCATAACAGAACCACCCCCAAATCGATCATGTCTGATGACGTTAACGTCTTGGAAGCGCTCGTTTCGACGACGCCACACCCTCCTACGTCTGTCCAAAAAATCAACAGTGAACCTTGACTCATCTGAAAACATCACATTGCTCCATCGTCGATTATCCCAGTGTTGACGATCCCTACACCAACGACGTCTTGCCTGAATGTGATGATCTCTCAAACAAGGGATCACGCGAGGACGTCGGGCGCGAAGGTGACCCCTATGCAGTCGATTCCGAATCGTCTGGCCACTCACTCTCACACCAGTGTCTGTTTGAAGACGAGCGCTGATCTGATATGCTGTGATGACACGATATCTCAAGGCCAAGGTACGGATAAATCGATCCTGGGCTTGAGTTGTCGCCCTTGGTCGACCTGAGCGTGGTCTGTCCTGTACAGATTGTGTATCACGGTATCTAGACCATAGCCTGCTTATGACAGACTGAGAAACATTCATCGTCCGCGCCACAACCGCCTGTGTTGTGCCGATCTGTAGCATGCCAAGGGCACGTAACCTTTCATTTTGGGTAAGCCGACGCATATCAAAATTTGTTTTCTGGTCACTAAAACAATTAAACTGATGTTTCTTCCCTGGAATTCAATGCCACAATGACTGTAACATTCAAAGTCAGAGTCGTGCAAATCTTGGGTTGGACCCCCATGATGATCCCAAGCGTCACCTGCATTCCATGCGGTAGCTATTGGTGCGTTTGGGCGTCACATGTAACTGGAAATGTTTTTTCTGTTAGGTTCTATAGTGACTTTTCTCGTAGTCATTTGCATATTTTAGTATTATGCCCCCAAAATCAAATATCCCCTACTTTTTTTGAATAGTATAATATAATTATGTATTTTAAAGTAATATTTCTATTTAGTCTTACAATTGGTATACATTCATGTACAGTATTAAATAAATGGTATTGTTCAAACGCACACAAGAGTCAATTGCAAACTATATAATTCAGACATAAATCCATTCCAGATGTATTCACTGTACATTTACAAACGTATCGATTGAATAAACTAAATTGTTTCGTTAATATATCTATTGGTCACAATAATTTAGATTCCCTGTGAGATGGGTTTTATTGGAGTTAATTCTGAAGTTTTAAGACACGGATTCTCACGAATTCTTGAATCTTTGACATTGCTCCCAACAAGTAAAAGTAATCCCAACTAGATCGGAATTGGCGCAAAATTGTGCGTATGGGTTATTTATATCGTAAATATGACATAAAATTAACCTTGATTGATAGATGTAAATACGTGTATTATAAAATACGACGTCATTCAATTAAAAGACTTTTTATTTTACTATTCTTTGGTTGAATACGAAGTATGCAGCTACTTTATCTTGAGATTAGTTCACATCGGTTGGTGGTTTAATAACTAGCGAGGCGTGCGTCAAAGGGCCATTCATTCATGTGCAATTACTGAGATGCCTGATTGTTGGTTTTTTTTAGAATAGACCACGAATGATTTTACTTCGGCGGCCATTTTATGTAAGGTATATTAAACTAAATATAGTGGATTCAACGTCATATAACTAGAAGGAATCTGCGTTATGAGATGTTTGATCCTACAGTTGAGATTTGTTCAGTGTATTATTTGAAAAAAGGATAAACTGTATTTACACATTCTTAATATTGAAGTTACGTCGTTTGTGTTTCGAAGATGGGGTATCAAACTATTTCTGAGACACAATCATAACCGAACATAACAACGTGGGAAGGACAGTGGATACCAACAGTTGGAGTATATTACATATGTCAAACAGTACGTGCGTGACGTACTCAAGAAATATACCGATATAATATAATATTTCTTCATACTAATATTTTAATCATTTATCCTCGAGACACACAGACAATATATATACATATTCCGTCTTCATTAGCCCAGTCGGTGTAGGGCTATATGTTTGGTCTAAATGTGAAAGGGGTCTTGTTTAACATGGGACTTGAATATCTACCTTTGCCCTGAGTTGACCCATATGCAATACAAACAAACTGATGTGACTAAAACTAATTATTTATTAAAAACCCTATTATCCCAGTATGTCTCTAAGTCTACGAATAATTTTATGGATTTCAATTTTATCAAGTGGATACGTTTCAGAAGATCTTCAGCCGGAAGATCCAATTTTATTTGCATGTCGTTTTTTTGAAGACATGTTTGGTGATTTGTGTCCAATCGCACAGGAAAGCAGAACCATGCGTTTAACTAATCAAGCAATGGATACAACGAGAGGTACAACTTTACTGCCAGTACTAACATCCTCCAAAGCTACGACTCAAGAAACAACTACAATAACGGAAATTACAACCCAAGAAGCCACAACCCAAACAACGACAACAGGTATGGTTTATTAAATCCCTATTACCAGTGACTCTGATAACACCAGATATTATTGGATATTTTGACAAATAGTATCGATTTATAATCATCCATGGTATTTTAATATCTTAGATAATAATATATAAATACGAGTTCTTCAATTATGCATTGCTTGCTGAAATCTTGAACAACACATGCGCAAACTCTTTCCATACTTTTTAAAATGAAATGGGGTTTACGTCCCACTGTTCTGCTCCGAACTGGCATACTTTTTTTTAAAAAAAAAAGAAACCATACAAAACATAGTTTCAAATAATTGGTACCAGACAGCAACATGAAACCGAAGAAAGATACAAATCATATCTACAGTTTGATGCAATTAGTGATGAACAGTTCATTTTCGGTATCATAACCAACCTGTTTGTTCGTTCTACCTATCTGACCCACGATAACACAGAACGCGTTACGCACGCTTTTATTCCAGTTAACTTAACTTACCAACACCCGTAAACACTTATCATATTTTTTCACGTTCACTTGTTCTTGAAACACTCAATCGGCTTCCGATTCAACAGAGAATACACTTTAACATACCCTTTTTAATCACCATTTACCAAGTAGAACACTTCGATATTACGACAGAAAATTTCTCAACATACAAAATCATAAGCTACACCATTTTATGAAATTCACTACTAATGGAATTAAGACAATCAAAATCAAAGAAAATCTACAAATCCCACAACAAAATATATTTGTTCCGAAATCCACTGTGAAAAATATAACTAGTGGTTACTCTGGAACCGCGAATGAGACATTTAAAATTATCGTGTTTATACGTTTTTCAAAAGTTGATATATTGTTACTATTTACTCTATTTTAGGGAGTTGTCAACATATTTTGTTTCGGTATAACCTTTTGAAATATTTATTTGGGATTATCAAAATTCTAAGTAATTTGAAGTCAAATAACACACTATTTATGGATAACAATTACTATGGTTTATTTCACTGCGACGTTTCAACAAAATTTCACAAGTCGTTATCAAGCATATATACAACTGGTAGTAGTTTTTTTCTTTGATGTCCATAGCAGTTATATCTTATAACAACCTCTCGTGACGTCATCAGAGGTTGATATATTCGGTTCATATCAACCGCTGATGACGTCCTGAGAGGTTGATATTTCATATCAACCGCTGATGACGTCATTACAGGTCGATATATTCGGCTCATATCAACCGCTCTTGACGTAGATGATCGAAATAATACAAAGAACACAGAAATAAAATTTTATTCTTTTGACAATAAAAAAAAATTGTTTTGGTACAGTTTATAGCATTCAGGACCTAAATAGACGGCGTACTTATCGGCTTATTTAAATCGGTAATCCACACTCCAGTCCATGTCTAAGATATCTTTCAGAATTTTCTTTCTGCCCAAATCATTTCTCCACACATCCCAAGACGTGAAAGTATTTATCACCCAAGAGTTCCTTTGTAAAGTATTTTTGGCTACGGCTACAATCCACTCAAAACAGTCGGTCAAATCTTTCTCTGAACATACCGAAAAGTAACCTTCAGTCACCGTTAATTGTCAGAATTATCGGAAAAGATTGCCTTTTTGATCCAAATTTTCTTCAGTCTTTGTATAGATCCTCATCATAGTTGCATTCACATCTATTCTATCGTCAATATGATGACTAAAAAGGATTGATTATTCGTCTGACTTCGTTTTACTATCCATTTTGTTTTAGCTTTCTTCAGTTCAATTACTACAAAATGGCGCCGTATAAACAAACACGTCACGTGCTGTCGAGCAATTAACCAATCACTGTTGCCTTTTTTTAGAAGAGTCCATTAAATTTAAGGGTGAACGTTGTATATGTCAGATATAAACCTACTCTCCCTCGGATTGATATGATAGAGAACACTTGGGCTGCGCCCGCGTGTTCTCTATCATATCAACCTCGGGTAGGTTAATATCCTATACATAACACAAATAAATAAAATGAAAATAATCTGGTTATATATATACACTACAGCAGCATGAACCCCCCAATGGGATGCAAAGTCAGCAAGCATGAGCAACTGTCCCAAGCCGTTGAATAAACGAATGTACACAGATGGTTATAAACTGTAATTAGTATATATGAGTACAGGAACAAAGGATCAAACAATTATTAAGAGGTATAATGAGACACGAGCACTCAGCCCTGACAGTAAAAACATAATGAATAAATATATATACAGTAATTAGTTATAGATGAAAGTAATAATAAAGAATAAAGGAGCAGTTATTGTAGATGTAGTTCGAATAAGAAGTGAGTACAATGTATGTTTATTGATATATTTTGTACCGAGTTAATTTAAACGCGTGGGTTCACCTGAAAACAACCGTACTCATGCGGAACCCAATATTAGAGATGGGTATCTAAGATAGGTTTAAAGATCTAAATATAAGACAAGATATATGTTTCGTTTTGTTTATCATTATATGGTACTCAAAATACCAAATATTTAATGAATGAAAGGAATCAAGCGTTTTATTATATAAGACACATAACATAACATTAATTACATCTGAAATGGAATCGAGGTTTAATTTAATACCAAAATTCGATGATTTCAATTGCTAAGAACGAGTATATATAAATTTATTGTTTTGTATGTTAAGCTGTCTAACTTTTCAACATATTATTATGTTTGGTGACATAAATTCCATTTTATTTATTCATAAATTAAAGTGGGGTAAAATTGCACGGGTTTTGACGTTCTGGACCATCCTTCTTCGATTTTTAACTCCCATAGGTCATTTTACACACACGCCCATGGTTGGACTTCAACACGGTTGTGTCAGTGTCACAATGTTTCGTGCCACCACGACGGGCACCAACTGGGGCCACGACGGACCGTAAAAGAAAAAAAATAGAACGAGCGCCCTTCTCGCGGCAATACTATATACCGGAAAACAACTGGAAAACACCATGTTATACTTATTACCGGAAAACACCCTAAATAGGTAGCCCGGAGCTTGATCCTCTGTGTGCGTAGGTTAGGGTTAGGGTTAGGTTTTTCCGTTGTGGGTTAGGGTTAGGTTTATTTTTTTGTGTTTTTTCCGGAGAACCAGGCTCCGAGTTTTCTATTTATGGTGTTTTCCGGTATTTTGTGTGTTTTCCTGTATTTAGTGTTTCCGGTATTTAGAATAACATGTTGTTTTCCGATGTTTTTGGTGTTTTCCGGTATATAGTATTGCCCCCTTCTCGGCCGCTCAATAGTTCAGCTTGTGTGGTATGCGTGACCTCATTATACTTTGTTAATGGCTCACTTCTAATTCCACATCAATTTTATTTCCAGTTCAAAGTAAGCACCTGTTTGTCTTTTATCGGCAGAATATATTTTGAAATAACATTTGAAATACACGAGATATAAGAGATTTTTTAAAACTATATATTAAAAATTTGATGATATATTTTGCTGAAACATATTCAAAGGAATTTTTATCACAAAACATTTTTACAGGGAAAACTACCCAATAACACCATGGTCTTAACCATTGGCCGTTTCCCATATCAATTCAATGCAGCTTGCAATTGACGTCAGTCGTTATCTATTTACCATCAATATCGAAACCCAAGTAAATACTTGGCTCATCCTCTGACAGTTTCATTTCCCATTGTTTAGTCTAAATGATGTGTAGTCTCCCAATGCTCCCACAATCGGTATTCATTAGATCAGCACATATGAAGCCTTCATTGCGTCACTCGGCCCGACATATTGTGGGTTAGTGACTGTCACATTTTTGTCCCGTGGGCGCCGTTGGGTGTCTCTACTTTCCATATAATAATCAACTATGCCATACTTTCCATATTTATCAACTACACTATGCTGTATCTTTATTGGAAATCACCTCATCTGTAACATTTTAGTGTGACCGTGTCTTTAAATCCTGCCGTTAAAACTGCAATGTACATGTATTATGTTTCTTTGTTTTCTTAATTTGAGTTTACACAAATACAGAATATGTTTAGATATCTTTTGAAACCAATGGATTTGATCTTACCAATCGTCTCGGTTTTTAAACACCATCAATGCTTCATCCATTTAGCTATAATTTGTAGCAACTGAATCAGGACATGTTGACATTTATAATGTCTACTTCGACGCGCATTTGGCTGCTACGTGTTTGTTTCCCGTGCAATATGGGAGTGGACTGGATAAGCCCTCTATTTTAGTAAACCACAAGTAGTTATGTTATGAATTATTGATATTTAAAGGAATACACCGCTCACCACCGTTTTTACATTTATGTGGCACTGTGTGCAAGAACCTGATAAGTCGCATGACATTCAATTTGAGACTGTTTGTGGGCTATAATTCCGAATCTATGATCTTTATTTGATGTTTTGTAATTTTGATGTTTACAGAGACATTATATAAACATTCTGGATAATAGTCAGTCGTGTAATTGCAAACATAATGGACAATTTGTTGCGATTATGAATTGCTGAGATAATATTTCTTGAATTTTCCATGCAAAAACCTGATAAGCCACATCGATGAAATAAACTTTAATCTGTTAAAATACGTCATTAATCAGCTGAAATGGGGGTTAACGTCCACTCGACACAAATTAGGTCATTTCGGGAGTAACATATGGTCTTAATTTTATTTCAATAATTCGCTTGCGCCTAGGGGTCTTGAACAGGGGGAGGAAACCGGGGGACCCGGAGAAAACTCACGAGGCGACCCTACTCCTTGACACGTACAACCGGGGATTCGAAACCACGCCAGTTGACTTAATGAGAGGCTTTATGATACAACACGCACGTGGTAACCATTCAACCATCCACCCCCACCCCCTCAAAATATCAGATAGAAAATATAATTTTAACATATTTACTATGGTTGACCAATAAACACGATTTGAAACTTTTGGAAATGACACAAAAATGTATCTGTTGTTATAACAACTACACAGATAATTTGATCACTTATAATTCCTCTTAATACAGAAATTAAAGATTGTGGGAGAATATATCAATTTAAAACCTAATTAGACCTGATTTCTACGAGCTCAGACAAAGGAGGAAAAAGAACATTAAATAAAGCCATTACATCACATATTGCGTATATTTTAAATGAACGTGACTGACCAAAACATTTTATGTACAATGCATTCAGTAATCCTTTTTGGCTAACATGTTTCTGTTACCATAAACAAATATAGATACATATAAATAAACACATGTATCTGGAATTTTTGGGTCAAGATTACGAATCAACCTTAACAAAATTATCCTTTAAATTATTAACTCTGATTAACCCAATCTCTCATATTTTTTAAAATATGCCAATCCTGAGATTTTTGTTGAGCCTTGTCCATAATCAATTGGAACTTGGGATATTCTATTCGCGAGTCAGATTCCGTTGCCTTTTGACCACCGCAGCCACTGGTGGAAATTACAAACAAAATACAAACGCAAACCTTAACAAAATTATCCATTTAATTATGAAATCTAATTAACTCAATCTCTCATATTTTTTTTTAAATCAGCGAATCCTGTCGATATTTGTCGATAATCAAATTGTACATGGGATATTCTATTCGCGGCAAAGTTCCATTGCCTTTTGGCTACCGCAGCCACTGTTGGAAAACACAAACGCAAACATTGTATTTCTGGATTCGAAACTTCGTCCAAAAAACCCGGCCCAATCTGAAGTGCTTCAGACTTGCTGGGGTGGAATCGTGGGTGCACCAGGGTTAGATTTACACTATTTTACCACATGCCTATTCGAAATTGATTTCAATAGGTTGTGGGTTGGAGTTTCTGGTCTAAGCCCATAAAGTAGCTTTGTATTATTATTTGTTACAAAATGTAGTTATCTCCCCTATAGCACATGATTTTTTTTTATGTATTACTTTAAACCCCATTACAAAGCCATACTGTCTCGATTATACTTTATCCCATATTGGGAAGACATCCATTCATGCAATGGGGTTAGGTAGCCGAATGGTTAACGTCAAGTGTCGTGGGTTAGAGTCTCCGCATCTACGTGACAAGGAGTAGAGTCGCCTGACCAACCTAGTGAATTTTCTCCGTGTCATCCGGTTTCTTCCCACTGCCAAAAACCATGCACTAGGCGAAAGCGAATCACTGAAATAAAATTGAACCATGTGTTATTCCTTAAATGACCTAGTTTGTGTCGAGTGGACGTCCCCCCCCCTCCTATAATGCATTGACGAATATGTTTGCTCTTACTTATTTCCCCTCAGTTTTCCCCTCATTTCGACACGAGGTTTCCACATGTTCTGTCTGGGTTTTTTCTCCTTAGTTTTCAATGTCATTTTGTGTTGACCTTTTTTCTAGAATATATGAAAACAGTTATCTACCCGGTTCCTCAATATTCATCATATTTGCCGCGGACAGATAAGGCATGAAATCGTGTATTTAAAATGTACCGATTGCTGATATTTTGATTGTCACGCACATTAAGAGTCTGTGGCCAAATTGAAGCATTATGGTTACGTATGTGATGCAAACCGTAGTTCGAAACGAAATTTTGTCAAAACTGCGCGATATTCCCGAAGCAATGGCCCGAGAAATCCCTATTTGGCTATTGCTGGATTGACTTCTGATACTTGAGCTGTGGAGAGAGTGTGTGTATTCTTCCTGTTCAATCAAATCCCCTAAGTATAGCAAAATGACAGCCCTTTTTTTTGATCCGGGGTCTTCCCTAAAATTTTGGACAGTGATTTAGGGCATTTAACGACGAAAGTATTGTTCGTCTCCAAGCAGTATTGTTTACATTATGGTCGTTTTGATAGCGTCGTATGTCACATTATTAGTTTTTCTGCAACATTCTGCTATGCACTGGTTATCTGGCCGTAATAAGTTTCGTGGGTCATGACGTTATGTAAACATATCTTGAGCTTTGGTTAAACTCGAATGATTTTGTTGCGCAGTTAGGTATTGGTTGTTAATGGGACTATTGGCCAGTCAAACATTGGAACAGAAATGTACTTTTGATGCAGCATTGTTTGAGTTGGATTAGGTCTAATCAAACGAAACACTGCGAAACCGCTAAAATATTAGTGGTCTGCATTTTTATTGGAAAATGTAGTTCTCTCCCTTTCTTCTGCACGATTTCTTTGATAGAGTGGCATTTAGCTATAGGGAAACACAATAACAGAACCCAATTTTTCTATCGGAAATAATCACTGGCTTTATTCTAAAAACTTAAACGTTCCGCACTATTTATGGGTTGATTTCAGGATCATATTGCTGACACGCCTCTATGGGTGGAGTGAACAATCAAAGAGGATGTAAAACGGGGGAAAAAACGTCCGTTGTGTACTCATTGCATACGTGTTTTATACGCTCGATCCATCGAGCATCCGTTCACTTTGATTTCATCCGCACAAAGGTTTTGAGCTGCACAAAACTTTTATAACGGATGAACTGTCTGCCGTGTACGATGTAAATGCGCGACATATACGAGCAACAAACGTTCCATGTCTGTTATCATCCGTCAAACGTCCACTGTATCCTCTCTGCATCCTCGCAACTCATATCCGCTACAGCTGAAAATGGAAAGAGGGAGGAAAGATAAGATACATTGAACGTCTATGCATCGTTAGTAGCACGGAAATAGAAAGGATGTAAGCGTACGCATCGCGTATATAAAGTTTTCAAAACGGTCAAAGCGTTTGTATCTGGGATGTATCTGGTATATTGAAGGATGTCTCAGGTTTGCCTAGAGTATTTAGAAGGACACCTAGCAGACACCTACGATATCACCTTAGGTGGAAGTGGACGTTAAACCCCAGAAACGAACGAACGGACAGCCGATATTTTTTATTAAAAGGGGAAGAAAATCATCTTGATCTCAGTATGAGTCGAGCGGCCGTGGTGTACAGTTCTACATATGATAGCGGTATCGGTGTAGCCGCCAGCACGTCTTTCGACTTTATACTGACTGTGCGCGTGTGTGAAATAGCTTTATTTAACGCCCGCTTCCACCGAGGTGGTAGCTGTTGTTGTTGTTCTTGACGTTTAACGTCCGCTTCCATATTTCATTATCTTTGCGCACGCGCAGGGGTCTTTGCTGTGGGAGGAAACCGGAGTACCCGGAGGAAACCCACGAGGTTGAGAAGGAGCCCCTATTTCCATGCCACATGCGCTCACACCGGGGATCGAAACCACAGCCGCAAGCCAGAGGTGACCGGCCAGCTAGAGGTCGAAGCGCGGCACTCTAGCCCACTAGGCCATAGCGCGTGCTACATCCCTTTTATCTGCGGAGCGAACGCAATTCATACACCCCGCATGCGCAGTGAACGGTTTGCATCAGATATACATCCGCGCGGGATCCCCTTTGTTTCCGTAAGGAGTACGTGATGCATCCGCTTCGCCCGCTGTGCTTCCGATGAACATCTCCGCTACTTACTTCCCACGTTCGTTCTTTTCCGTTCTGTTTTCGCAAATTTTCGTCAATTTTGTCCATTTCTGGAGCGGATGAAAACGGATGGAGCCACCCCCGAAAGTTTCCTCGTCCGCTGTATCCTTTTTGCATACGTTTTGTGTCCATCGGCCACGGGGACCGGGCCTTTAGTAGGGTGACCCACCCCAAATGAATATCTCCAAATATCTCGACAATTACACCACAATACTAATATATGTATATTTACCAAGCCTTAAATCTGTTTCACACATTTACAGTCACTAAATAAACGAACATGTTGTACTTAATAAGCTATGACCATTTAACCATACATAAATGATACTGAAAAATGGTTTGGAGTATCGTCCACAACATCCAGACACTTTTGAGTAAAAGATAGGTTACGTGCCCCTGTTTTGAAATTAGTCTCGCTTAACCAGTCTACCGATCATTCTACTTCTTATCGACAGGTCGGGATAATCAAGACTACTTTTTTACGAAACATAACAGAAAGCTGGAACAAGAAATTAAATTTAGAAACACACACATTAGACAACTCAACAATATTTTTAAGAACCTTGTAAAAGTAACATGAAACTACTGCTAGTATCATGTTCTTGCTTTACGAACGTGATTCAGAGATATTATTTGTACTAAACCAAAATATGCAGCTTCTAACGGTACAGTTAATTATAAGGCAATTTAAAAAATACAACGAGCGTAATTTCTAAAGATGCCGTAATTACCAAATAGTTAAATATTATTGCAATTCAGAATCGTCAACAATAGATTTTTTAAGACTGTAGTAGTTAATAGTGTGTTGAACATTTCCGCATGCTATTGCTATTTATAGCCTCAACGAGTGTGCGAGACTGTCAGAAATCAGTAGTTAGTGATTCAACTAAAGCGTGCACAATAAACGTGTCAAGAACAACATTTCAGTAGGCTTTAAAATAAATTTCAGGAGGGTGAGGGTGGGCGTATTCCGTTGGTTGTGCTGTTCGTACGCACAAATTCCTTTACTTAATTTTTGAAAAGTCGCATTAGATGACTACTGACTTTCATGCATTATGATACAGTATACGACAATCGATTGATTCGAAAAATATATGAACTGTGTCAACCCTATTAACTCGTTTACACCAGTACGAATTAGCATTATTTTCTAGAACCTTAAGCTGCACAGTAATTCAAATAAAATTGCTTGGAAATAAATAAAATACAGTGGACTCTGTCAAATCCGACATCGTACACTTTATGGCATTTAATCTGCCACAACAAGACCTGTGGGCGGGTGTGCACACACGGGGATATTGGGATCGATCGATGTTTTTGCCGAGTGCCCGGGTTTTTTTCGGGAAAATGTGCCGGTTTGTTGGAGTCTCTTAAACATTCATTAAAACCAAAATCAGTCCTACAAATCAATATTCAACGGAGTAATTTCCAAATTACATAGTGCAATTCTTACTAACTACTTTTCGATCTAACTGGGGGTAATAATTGATTATTTTGCAAAATGTTTTCCGTCTCCGGGCCGGGCGATGCCATTGTTATTGGGTGCCAAAAATAAGGTAAATTTGGTGGGCCGATTTCATTTTCAAATGTTGAGTGGGACGATTTTTTGATGGCACCCACCCACTCCCGACCCCTGGGAAAATATGTTTGTGCGCCCCAGGCTATGGAATGAATAAGAATCCATGTACGTTAAAAATAAACCCTAAATTGTTTTTGAGCCAAGCGACCTTAGAGTTTTAATTTTGTCTAATGTATTTTTGCCATTTCTATCAGTTGCGAAGCCTGAAATGGAAACGCGCATTTTGAAGTAGTATAGGCCATATGCATGTACGTTGGGATCATTAAAAGACAATATTGGTGTCAGTCATTTCCAAAAATAATTTCAACACAGAGATCATTGCTACGATAGATGAGTAATAAAGGATCACTACGAAACAAGTGAGTAGGTATGAGATCTAAATCCAGTTCTATGTTAACATGGAATTTTTCCCACTGTTCAATGTGCCCATTATGTGGTTAAACCTGCCCCGACTATTTTGTAAAGAGGGATACATTGAACCACTATGGTCAAGTTAAAGATTAATTTAATTGATTCTGATACATGATAGCTAGCAACTACGGTGTGTCTTCAAACAACACAATAAAGTAAAGAGATTTTCTAATAAAAACATTTGATATGGAAGGAGGACAAACAAGTATGTGACAAAAATGGTCCAGTGTGCCCCGGTCTCCCCTATAGAAGGAATACAAACAAGGGAATGTGTGCACTATTTCTATTTTTCTAATGACGCTCAGTTACTTTATTGCATTGTCAGATATCCTCTTGCAGTCCCATAACAACTTTTGCTAGACAGTTGTTGCAATAGAAATGCCGATCACGATTTATTTTCGGTCTAGACGTATATTATCAACAAAAAAAAGTCCCAGTCCGAAATCCGTGCCCAAATGGGTCTAATTGGTCAAAATCCAAAATGGCCGCCAGTTTTGACTGAAAAATGCCAATTTTTTCCGCTTATCATAATATGTTTGAGTTTGGTATCAAAATATATCCTTTCCATACACATTTTGGTGATTAATTATATCAAGGAGTCAATATTGGGAAACAATTCCAGATGGCGGTCAGTTGTGTCGGGAAAATTCGAATTTTACAAGATGACCACATCTGGTGTCAAAATATACGTTCCATTTTCGACACATCTTGGTAATTAACTGGCTGCCCTGGGAATTAAGAGAAGTCGAATGTGCCTCAGGTCTAGTACGATGACATTCATCAAGCGTCATTTAAATTTCATTTAGTGGCTTTGGCCGACCACTGATCACCACGGAAGCAGCGTAGCAGGCATGACGAATGGGCCATTCTCAGCCCACTGTGGACGCAGTGTCGTGGGTGTTAACGATTTCGATCACCAACTTCGAAAATTTAGCCAAGATGGCCAAACCTATTGAAGATGACATGGCGAATTTATTTCACAAAATGATTCAAATGTTGAGACACAGATGGATACAGTATCGCCTGTTTGTCAAGAAACAGTGAACCATTTGATAATGAACTGCCCACCGTCATTCCCAAAATGACGGCAAGATAACGGGTATTGGAGGCTGACAATAATGAGCCGATTAAAATCCCTGACCTTAATGAAATACCAATTTAAATGGCAAAGAATTTAGGACGGACTATATCTTGGTCCAAAGTCATGACTAAGTTCGACGATGAGCCAAGGGCGTGGCAGGGCCTTCGAATGAGGGAAGGCAGATCAAAGTTAGGGAAATTTAGGAGAGCGGGGAGGGGTCAGGATCGGGAAAATTTGAGTTCTGTGGCACATGGTAGGAGCGATTTGAAATTATGTAAAGGTCAAAACGGAACAATTGAATGTAAATCAGTTCATTTACAATCAGATTACATTAATATATGCGTTGCGACCCATTTTGGTCAATTTCTAGGTTCCAAATATTAGCGATTTAGCTCCTTTAACCTGGCAATGGAAAGCAAAGTAAAATTGACTCAAGTGTAACATAACATAATAAAAATATTATTTCTTGTGGGATCTATGAAGAAGGTCTAGACTCGAACGACAACAAACGAGCCTGTAGTTATCTTACATCAACCTGTGAGTGACGGAACATATATATACCCAAATCCAAAGCCAGCTCCAGGAATTAAAAGGAAGACACGAGGGAGGATTGAATTTAATCGAGTATTTAGACAGGGCTTCTTATTTGGCGAAATTAAACTAATTTGTTATAGTATAGTTATGTCTTTATTCATTTGGCGAAATTTGTTATATTATAGTTATGTGTTTATTTCTTATTTGGCGAAATTTGCTATAGTATAGTTATGTTTTTATTTCTTATTTGGCGAAATTAAATTAATTTTTGTTTTAGTCTAGTTATGTTTTTAATACATATGCTAAAAATGATGCTAAAAGTGTAAATTCTTATCATAACAATCTGTAACACCATTGTTGTGTTTTTAATCCATTTTAATCCCTAGGAGATGGATTCCGCCGAAGTCGTCGCAAACGACCTCTTTTAATCCGTTACGGTCAATAACTGAGCCTTCGCGGGAATAAACCCAATTTCTACCCAGGGTATGCATAGCGATAAACAGTTTTTTTGGTCGAGAGTTTGGAAGACAGTAACCCTCCTTCTAATTGAGGTAGAATGTTCAAACTTGGTGTAGGCTTCATTAGTTGGATACTTGAATGTCTTGATCGAGTTCGAAGATGAGCATTTTCTGCTTAGGGTCAGCAGGGATAAGCAATTTCATTGATTGATGCTTTGTGGCACAATAACTTAGAGTGATGAAACTTTATGGACAGTCGAAACTTTGTTTAATATCATAACAATGGTACTTGACAATCGATACTATGCTGTTAGCCTGCTAATTTCTTTCAGAAAAGAGTACCGGTAATTTTACTGAAATGTGTTTAACTATTATAGTTGTTGAAAGCTCCATTTACTTTTTACGACCCGTTAACATGGAGTTAACTTTAAAGGGAAAAATATGTTGATGGAAACCTGGTTTACTTGTTAACATGTCATTACCAGTATAGCTATATGAACAATATTCCAGATATTTTTTTTGGGTGGGGGGGCATACCCAATTGCTATACGATGAAATTCTAAAGTGTTCTACAGAATTTTTATGCCCCTATTGGGAATAACTACCCCAAATATACTGCCATAGTTTTCCTACATTTATAGTGTTTTGTGTAGAAAATTCTATAGTTATCATTTTGTCTTTAATCAAGTTTTGTGAACTAACTGTACAGTTGCCCCACGTTCTTTAGTTTCTTAATAATAGTAATGAAGTTGTCAAGCGTCTATATTAAATTTAAATATTTACAATTCAGCAAATGATCAAACAGTACTCTTTTAGATTACCTTTGATCAGTCTGTTAGCAAACGAATAATGTTCTTGACTTTCCAGCTACAGAAATTTAAGGGACAGTGGCATATTTATAATTCAGCAAATGATCAAACAATACTATTTTAATTTACTTTAGAAGAGTTTTGTTAGCAAACGAATAATGGCATTGGCTTTCCAGCAACAGAAATTTAAGGGACAGTTAACAAAACGACATGTAAGCAAGATAACGACCCATTAGAGTTTTGGACAATCGGCCCCCAGCTCTTTACCTAAATCTTGTATAATACATCTTGTCTGTCAGTGACCAATACATATATTAACGAAACAATTCAGTTTATTCAATTGATTCGTTTGTAAATGTACAGCGAACACTGCTGGAATTGATTTATGTTTGAATTATATAGCTTGCAATTGACTCTTGTGTGCGTTTGAACAATACCATTTATTTAATACTGTACATGTATGTATACCAATCGTAAGACTAAATAGAAATATTACTTTAAAATACATATATAATATTATAATTCCGTTTGAACCAATGGACCTTAATTGGCTGTTAATTTTTATTAGATCTTCAGACAGAAGTGTCATCCCGAAGGTATCACGCGAAACCCAAACGACATCTATATTTTCATTTCGAATGCAATGAACGACTATGTGGCTCAATAATCCTAGCCAACATTTGGCTAATTTCATGATTCGCCCAAATTATTAAATACATATCGTATAGCGCATTCAAGCAAAATAATGAAGACATTCTACTTTTAAGCATTGGGGGATTTGTGACCCTCGACCGAAGTACAAAATAATAACAAGATGGCAGTCTCCATACGCGACGAGTTTTGGCACGCTGTAAAGTTTTCCAAGTCAACTGTGGGGATTAGATGGGTCGGATAGCATTGGAATGACACCAGTTTTCTGGGTTAACAAACACTTTTACATTGGTATATCTGTTTATAAACCGAGGTTCCGGTAGAAAAAGTAGTACATTGACCTCATGACCTGTGGTGTATTGATCAGGTGGTATAAGTATGCCTACAGATTCTGTCAGAGTGGTGGGTTTCTGTTGTTGAGATTAGATCCAACTGAGTACAGAAAATAGGGAAGAACAAAGAGTAATTTTTGTGTAGAGATGCGATTATACATATCTTCAATTAAAAAAGAAACAAGATTAAGTTATATATTTGTTGTTCGGTAACATGATATGCAAGAAATATCGACGTTTATTTCTCTACATTCAATCTTTGTCATTTTGTTTCATTGTAATAATTATAAAGTTCGTCAACTTCCCATCAACACGCCAACAAGGGTTGCATTTGCATTTTATCGGCAACGTGTTGACCGACATGTTGACGAACCCTTTCACTCTGTATAGACATGTCAACCTCTGGTGAAAATGGTTGATGGTTTCAAATGTTGGTTAACACGTTACCGAGAAGTTCATAGTGTGCATATACCTTAGTGTTGGATGAACGTAAATTCAGACAAAGTTGTATTACCAGTGATGTAAACGTTTATTATTTACCCCCAATATAATGTACTAATGGAACATGTTTATGTGTGTCCATCTGGCAGGATGTTTGGAAATGATCAAATAAATTTCACTCAATGACGTACCTAGAAACCCTTTGCAAAGGCGGGTCACCTGATGTAAAATAGCTAGATAAATGTATGCAACGCTTACAAAGAAATCTAAGCAAGTCGATAAGAAATATTTTTTATATGTTAAAGAACAATCTCTCGGAGAATTAATCCAAGAAAATCAAAGTTATGTCCTACGTTCGAATCTATATTTTGAAAACAAATAAAAGCAATACAAGATCTAAACTAAATCCCCGGCATTAAAAATCAAATACGTATATAAAATTCATTTTAATATATGCACCAGCTTGGTACCCGGGTTTAGATTTATCAAAAATATACGGCAGTCTAGACTATATAAAGTTTTAAATGTTACACATGCCTCTATTTGGAAACTTGTTAATTTAACGATGAGGTCGTTTCTAGTTCTGTGTTTGGTCGTAATAGCCATGTCGCTGATGGTAGATGGACATTGGGGTGTCTTTAGAAGATTTAGACGTGAAAAACTTTGCAAACGGTTACTCGCCAAGCAGGAAAGCGTTGAAACCCTGATAACCAAGAACAAATGCAGAGGTATATAGATGAAATACGTATTTTCATATTATAATTACTATGATTGTTCATTGCTTGAATATTCAATATTCGGCCTTAGTTGTGCAGCATTCCGCTGATAATTGTTTGTTAGAAATATTCTTATATCTAAAACTGAAAAACATGTTCTACTGTCTATATATATATATATACATATTAATCTCTTTCACTTTCATATTCTTCAAAGCATTTGGGTTATTATTTAATATTTTGATTAAGAATATACAATTGTAGCAAAGTGGTTATAACATTCATATAGTTAACTGTGTGTTACTCGTGGATGAAATTCAGTGTTCAATGAAATATAATTATAATCATTTTTTTTTTCAATGCAATTTTCTTCGATGGCACATAAGAGCTCTTCTTACGGGTACTGTTCATACATATAATTCTGAAGTGTCACTATTCTATTTCATTTTAAATAAAAATGTTTCCAATTTTCTTGTACTCATTTCGTTATTATTTCAGTTAATGAATATTTGCTTCGAACAGAATCCTTTAAAATATAATACATGTCCCGATGAGTATCGAAATTTTACCATTTTGTATGAATTAAATTGCAATTAAAATCTTGACAAAAACCAGTTGGTGTTACAAAATACTGTTGGGTATTTTGATAATGGTTTATTTTACATATTCAATGTAAGCACTTGCACTATTTGTTGTACATGTTAGATTTAATTTGTATGTGAGGGGATTGATGACATAGTATTATGTAAGATGTGATGGGTTGTTCAAACAATGTTTAGCCGACAAGTATATTATGATATAAGATTTGGGTAACAAGCATTAACACATATTGTCTAGAGATAGGAGGTGTGAATCGTAATAATTGAGTCTCATTGATAATTGATTACTAATGGTATTAACTATGGCATACCATAGCCGATATAAATAAGCCTAGTTTGGAAAACAAGGGCAGAGACAGGGAGACGAGGGCAGAGAGAGACGTAGAGAAATTGGCCTCAGACCATGAGGCAAGGGGTCTGCCCTTGGACCCCGGAAATAAGGTCTTCGCAGACCTAGGGACAAGAGCCAGATAGATTTCACCATATGTACCTGTAAATATGTTATCCAGCATTATCTGTACCTGTAAATATGTTATCCAGCATTAAAGAATATTTCTAATAAAATGAGTTTATGTATTATGTTACATACTCATAAGTGGTATTCGTGACCAGTCGAACCTTAGATGGGTCAAAGATCAACGCAAAGTCCTGCAACTAGACGATGAACGGAAGGAGGAACTTAAAAAGTAAACTAGAAACTAGACGATGAACGGAAGAAGAAACTTAAAAAAGTAAACTAAAACTAGACGATTATATTTTACAGTCCTCGACGATCAAGCTCTGAAGAAGAAAAGACGAGATCGCCAACAGTAATAATGGATCTGGGTATGTCTTTGATTGCTATATTTTATTTTACAAAACTGGCAATTTAAAATCACAAAGAGAAAAGATTTGTCTTTATCTTCTGATAAATATAGTAATGACTATATTTTGGCGATTTAATCATGATGGAACATAAAATTATATTCTCAAAATGTGCACATTTTTTTTTCTCTTATAAAGGAAATCTTCGATCTGATCGGTTAATTGTTTTTAGTTATATTTCCTGAACAATTTAGCTTCGAAATATTTGTCTAGATATTATAACGGCGTAAAACCGCCTTGTGTGTTTTACCCGATTAGTGGGTTTAGATTAGCGGAATTAGCTAATAAAATAGTATTTTCTCGACATACAGAGATTAAGGCAGATTTAGCCAAAATACGGATATATAGACGAATTTTTATTTAATATTTAGACAGATATGATCCAGGAAATATTGATTTAATAACGTTAAACGATAAGATACGTTTTGGCTTATATTACGTAAAGCACATTTTTGAATCTTCGCTTATTTTGAGTTTGGCAATAATCATTTATTTAAAATTCGCGTCGAAAATTGTCAGTTAAGAGTAAAAAAAAAATGTTTAAAATCAAGGAACATAATGCAGAAGATAGCATGTTTAACCCCACAACGACGAAAATGGAGAACAACAAAATACACTGTTTGAAGAGTATCCAAATGGTGGACACTGATATTAATTATTTTTATCGACGTATGAAGAACGTCCAAAATGGTGGACAACAATTTAGATTTAAAAAAATAATTTTCATCGATGATTGCTGTTAGCCAAATGGTGGACGACAGTATATATTTTTACATCGATGTTTAGTTTTATCCAAATGGTGGATGACGGATGTATTTTATTGGTAAAATTGAATATTTGCAAACTGACGTATGTTTGTCTTGGGGTATTTACCCATGTACCATAAGAAGAAATATAATGGTAATTTGAAGACGTTATCGGCGATAAAATATATTTTCATGGTGGATAATATTACGAACAGATGTATTAATTTGGAGTCGTGTGTTCCAGAATATATTTGTATTATTAATGTGTTTGATTAATGCCGATCATGTGTTTTTACGCGATCGAAGTTTAGGATATTTTAATTGTGTTTCTATTTACGCGTGTGAAGTTTATAGAAAATTTTGTGTGCGAATATTGTTCCTGTGGTGTTATATGCGTGTCATTTAGGTTTAATTTTTAACAATTTTGCGAACTATCTGTGGCTGTTATTTTGATGTCTCCTGTGGAAGTTTTCTGAATGAACTAAAAATGAACTGACAATAATTATTAGGTTATATATGTTTTTTTTAAGTCTTATTACTCATTATGTTATATGGTTATTTTAATATTTTGTTTCAAATCGTTTCATAAATGTTTCATATATTTCACTATTTGAAACTTGTGGTTGAAGGAGGAAATGTTACAAAATACTGTTGGGTATTTTGATAATGGTTTATTTTACATATTCAATGTAAGCACTTGCACTATTTGTTGTACATGTTAGATTTAATTTGTATGTGAGGGGATTGATGACATAGTATTATGTAAGATGTGATGGGTTGTTCAAACAATGTTTAGCCGACAAGTATATTATGATATAAGATTTGGGTAACAAGCATTAACACATATTGTCTAGAGATAGGAGGTGTGAATCGTAATAATTGAGTCTCATTGATAATTGATTACTAATGGTATTAACTATGGCATACCATAGCCGATATAAATAAGCCTAGTTTGGAAAACAAGGACAGACGAGGGCAGAGACAGGGAGACGAGGGCAGAGAGAGACGTAGAGAAATTGCCCTCAGACCATGAGGCAAGGGGTCTGCCCTTGGATCCCGGAAATAAGGTCTTCGCAGACCTAGGGACAAGAGCCAGATAGATTTCACCATATGTACCTGTAAATATGTTATCCTGCATTATCTGTACCTGTAAATATGTTATCCAGCATTAAAGAATATTTCTAATAAAATGAGTTTATGTATTATGTTACATTGGATCGACTCCAAAGCAATATGATGCAAGTACAGTGAAACATACATGACGTCTAAAATGAGATACCCAAATTTGAGATACGAAAATTCAGTTTACTTCCAATCAGTATACACGACACGGGGAAGTAATTTCGAAACTAGTTTATTTTTATTAGCCTGGGGTTGTGTACCTTGAAAATGTGGTTATTACCTTCAATTTTAAAAAAAATCACCAACATCGTTGCATGTTGTTCATGTCATAGTGATTTCTTGATAAATTTTTAAAAAATATCTTTAAAAGTAGAAATGCTTGTGGGCCTATATTTTTATATTGTTCATGGAGTTATCATTAAACATATTTTTGCATACTATTTCTATCTCAGCACGTGCAGGCGTAAAAAAGCACTTATCTGTGTGTATAATTAAAGTACAATATACACTCAAGTATAACATAACTGAATGCAAATATATAAATTATAAAGACTGAAATCATTACATTTAAATAGCAAGTAATTAAAATTGACGCCCATTTAAAAAAAAAATGATAACAAACATTTGAAAATAGATAAAATCAGAAAATTACTTTGCAAAATAGCACTAAAATACTCGTACTAAACCTAGATATTTTTTATTAAACAACTTTTTTTATGGATATATATAGATAAAAATATAACTCGATTGAACGTTTCGAAATTGACTTTCAAACCCTCAAAATACTGACGATCGGGTGAAATTGGGGATCTTTGGCTAGAACGCATGCACCGACTGCATGAGAAAATATCCAGACCAACCACGGCAGCTGAAACATATTCGTTGTTTTTTGTTACGTCACGGTTCTACTTCAACCACGTAAGTTGTCTGGACCAACAGAACTGTGGCAGGACTGAATTACACGTCACCCGATTGCAATTCCGTCAATAAGGAACGTCCCGAGATGACAATCGATCACCCCCTAGGCTTTCTAACGCACCTTAGTGCATACATTTGCTGTCTTTTGTTGCGGTGTAGAAATGAATAAAGTATTATCATGAAGATTTAGATTTACCATTGCGATTATACATGCTTCAACGCGTTAATTGAATTCATTTAGACAATACTTAGTTTTTTACAAATACTATATGATAGGTGCATGCTCGATAGAAACGTTCCGGAATTGAATTCTCTCAATTCAAAAAAGAGACAATCGAATGAAAGGTGAGATTGTACCGCATGCGCCGTCTGAATAAGAAAATAATACCCAAACTATGGCAGCTCAAACATATTTGTCATGATTTAAATCGCACCGCTTCCGTTGTCGGGACGGACAGGGGGCAGAACTTTGCCAGGACTGAATTCCACTTCTGTCAATTTGGGACGTTCTGGACTGATAATCGAGCATCCCTAAAGTTTTTTGCTTGGTTTAAAAACCCAAATCAAACGGTGTTACGACAGAGAGGAGTGAAAACATTGACTTCATCATTATTATTACTGTTCATCTATTTAACGGTTATATATGTTAATGATTAAAATATATGGGTTTTCGGTTGACAAGTATCTTGTATATTATTGCATTCAAAATTTACTCAAATATCAATTAAAGAATAATATTGGCGTCAGTCACTATCACATATGTCATAGAACTGATTAAACACGTTTCAAATATAATTTTAACACAGATCATCGCTACAATAGATGCGTAGTGTTGGTTTCAACAATCGGAAGTGACGAACGCAAAGGGAAAACATTTTGTGGGCTTTTAACACTTGATGTCTATTTCAATTAGATTATGACAAATGTGGTAAACTATATATAAAGTTTGTCTTTGAGAACATTAGCGGATGACATAATGGGATGACACGTTTTGCCCGTCAAAAAACAATGCAAAAACAGTCAGTTTTCTAGTACCCAGATGATAAGCGATATTTTACAAACAAAATCCATATGTGTTATAGGGTTGACATATCGGAAGTTACCGGCGTTAACTTGTATTTCAATCAATATGGCACCGTGAAGATAATATTATTGTTTAAAGTTCTTTGTGGACCAAGTGTCACCGTGAGCGTCAATAAATAATGATAGCATTTTCAACGAGTACATTATATACGATTTAACTTTCTCAATAAAATGCTGCAGGAAATAAACGACGTGGAAATATTTATAACATTAGATGTATGTAGTCTGTAGATGTATGTAGGCTGCCAATTGTTGGATTGGAATGTATTTCTTTTAAGTTCTGAATTCCCGTTTTTAAACGACACTTAAAAATATTCATCTTGATGAATTGAGATCTAACTGATTGGAAAATGTTTATCCTCCCGAGGTTAACATAAGGATCGAAAAGGCTGGGCTGACGACTGAAACAAAAAAAAATATCTTTATCTTTATTTCAACACACAATCCTCGACTAAACAGGTTTTTTCAACTATAGGCTTAGGGGTCACTGTATTTTGTATAATTGTAAAATGACATCGCTAGCATCAATAAACTTTTGTGGAAAACTCGCTTTCTGACAATTCGGGTGACAAAGAAAATATTTGGGCAAATACCCCCCCCCCACCACACATTCACCGGTTGTATTTAAAGGCGAATTCCAAAACTATAACTTCATAACTATTCGATTATATACTGATAACAAGTGGTAGTTATGAGGTTGGGGGTATTTTAAAATCTTCAAGCTATTTGCCATTATGATTGATGCCCATCGCCCGAGAAAAATATTTATTTTAAGCTATTGATGGTTTTTGAAAAGAGGCACCCAGAATGTAGCCGTCACAAATATGTTTTGTTGGGGAAGAATCAAACGGGTGGGTTATCTATTTAAACGACCTGTAACTAGATTCACCAAACGCAGACTGCTGCATGAAGTACTTTTTGTGAATCTATGGATGTTTATTGCCTTATGAATTATTTTCTGTATATTGATTTCACTGAGCCCTGTTTCACAAAAACTGAAACTAAAATCACTAAAATAGATTTTAACGAAAATCAAAATACCTTTATGCGTTTCACGAACATAGATTTCGGTGAGGGCACTTAGGTTGTAAGCATAAATGCCCCGAAACTGAAAACTGTTGCCAAGGTGAATATCAATAGGGAGAGTTTCATACGTTGTAGTAATATTTTCACGAACATAGATTCCGGTGAGGGCACTTAGGTTGTAAGCATAAATGCCCCGAAACTGAAAACTGTTGCCAAGTTGAATATCAATAGGGAGAGTTTCATACGTTGTAGTAATATTTTCACATGGCCAGACAAGCATAGAGAGATGAAATAAATGAATTTAGTGCGTATTATTGTTTTGAAATGTTTCTGTGGGTTTGCCTTGAACTTGCATGTCGCTTTCGTAGTTTGATTTACTTGCAAGCTTCATTGGAAACGAAATGAAGTGGGGTTTAACGCCCGATTGTGCTAATGAAAACGGGCATACGCCATAATGTGTGATATGGGGACAATTTTGCTCGGGCAGCGCACTGTGGCCTACTCTTATAATGAATTCCAACTGCCAAGGGATCTTTTACATACAAGTCAGTGTGTACACGGGACCTCGGTTCTTCGTCCCATCCGAGCGAGTAGACAGCTGTCCTTGTCACACCTCCCGTCCTCCACCACTGAGACGGTTAAATCTCGTCGGAAGATCCCGATGGACACTCTCTCGGCCAAAGCAACTATCGAACACGCGACTTCCAGGCTAGCGAACCAGCGTTGTTCCCACTAAGCCATCGTGGCTCCCAGGCTTCAATAGAAATAATACGTATCGACAAACTAAATCGCTTGAATTTCGTAGCATTATATATATATATGATGTTTTGGATAACAGAAATATTGAGAATTGGGTATAACGTCCATTCGACCCAAATTAGGTCATTCCAGGACTAAGATATGGTTTTATTATTGTGTCAATAATTCGCTTGCGCGCAGGGGTTTTTAACTGCAGGAGGAAACCCACCAGGTTGGAATCGACACCACATCAGTTGACGCAAGGCCAGACATAACGAGACAACGCGTATAGATTTGAAATGTCAGCTCCATGGACACTAAAATGACAAAATGCCACACTCCTTAGTGGATATTACCTATCTATCTCACTGAATTAAAATGCTTTTTACCCAATATAAAATACCTTGGCTCCTATATAAAACTTCTCTTATTTACGCAGTGTTATTCACGAAATCCATCATTAAGAAATAATAATAAATTCATGATATCAAAATTCAATTTCAAATAGGTCTCTAACATTTACAATATCATTATATCCCCAAAACCATAGGGGTAAATACTTTGCATATGGCATGTCTTGTATTTTAGGCCTGTAGACCTACTAATGGTAAAACCAGAAAGATATTTTGTTATAGATATTAGATATGAAGTGAGTTCATTTTTTTTAAAATTCTTTTTGTGGACCGTAGCTATTTTTCCCAAGTTACAAAAGAATTTGAACAAGAATTGCCTTTGGAATGATAGTATGTTAAAATTATGTGACCTGGGCCATTGGCAGTGTTATCATTGTTACAAATATATCGATATGTCGCAATAGATCTAACAACGTAGCTCTGATAAATGTGTGTTATTGTCGTGATCTTAAGTTAGGTGAGGGTGACGGCTGTCTTAAGTTAAAATTCATTTGAGTTAAAAGTGTCCATAAAATAGTTTTGTGGAACGCCACGAGGTTAAGTTAAGAAAATTTTTTAACTTAAAATATTGTTTTGGTGGATTTTATATAAAATGCTTAAAAACGCTTTGTGAAACGCATCTATCTTTAGTAAGCATGGAATTTTAGTTTAAGAAGATTTTAAGGGGTTTAACTTTTTGTGAAACATCGCACTGGTTGTCAGATTTAAAGATCCAACACACGAAGTTCAACAAGATACATGGGGACATTGACCTGGGTTATAAATTTAGATATCAAACGTACGGACTATTATCTCTTTGGCATCTGAAAACGTCACATTCAAGCGGCTTATGATATTTAGAGGAGGGGCCAAAATATTTATTTAGTTAACTTATTTAACAAATAGCCATATTTTAGTTGAAAAGTAATCAGGGTGAAAATGACATGCTTTGTTGATCAAATTCAAAGACTTGTTGTAGTATTTAAAGACGATTTTGTAAACTATAACTTCATAACCATTTGATCACCCACTGACAGCAAGCGACAAATATGAGGTTCGAGGTATTATTAATTTTTGCGTTGTTCGTCATTACGGTTGATGCTTTTCGCAAGAAAAGGCCACTAAAAACATCATGCGAAAGGTTGAAAAACAGGATAACATGTTGCGAGAAGGAAATGAAAGCTCTGAAATGTTCAGGTAATGCTATGATTTGAATGTTTATAGATATTGGTTACTGTGTTCAAAGAGATGGTCTGCATATTTCTGTATTTGAACAATAGTTAGATAATAGTGATAGTTCCTAGAATTCGCTTTCAAAACCTTTTTGGGAAACCCCGTCACATCAAATGAAGAAGTCGTTCACAAGGCTAAACAAAATAAACAAATCTGACCGATTTACTAAAACCAACCAGATTTTTATGCTTGGTGACACCATATTTAAAATCAGGCGGTGCTTAAAATATGCAGCTAGGACTGTGTTGCCGTGACCAATGAAACAGCTGGGTTATCTACTTTAATGATTTGTCACTAGATATTGTTCTTCCAAACGCATACTGCTATTTTACTCATGGTGTACTTTTGGTGAATCTATTGCCATATCAACCATTTTCTTTCTATCGATTTCAATTGGTTGTTAGATTTAAAGCTCAAGTATAAACTAAAAAAGTAGGGAAATTCGCAGTTGACTAGAGTTCTTTTTTTTCGGCAAAAAGATTGAAATTTACGAAATTTTACCACATTTAAATACAATTTTATTAGATATGTGAGATAAATAAGGCATCAATTAAACTGCTTAATTTCGTAAATAAAATCCTGTTTGATAAGGTCACCTTTTCGGTGATTCTCAATGACGAGTGTGTATGTCATCGAGCTTAACGTCCGCTTACCCCAAGGGTGATATAGCAGGCAAGTCTCAATGACGACCGACTGTAGTCCATAATATACCTTTTCTCGGATTTATTTGCCGATTCCTACCTATTTTGTACTTTTGAGTTCAAATAATTCGTCTGATAAATCGGCTGCTTATTGTACCGGTTTCGATATAAACGTATATATTAATCGACATGGAAATAAAGAGTACATAGTAATGTCGTTGTCCCTCCAAATTATGGTTTGGAATTCGAAATAAGAGTAGATAGTAGTGTCACAGTCCCTACAAAATTTACCCATTTCAATTCATGTCGCATGGTTTGCAATTAGTGTTCAGTGATGGTGTATGTCGCAGTAATTTTGAATTATTCTAAATGACTGAATATCAACACAATTCGGAGAATTCTACATGATCAACATAGAATAAATTTACATCGCACAAAGTCAAAAATGTACAAATACAAAGTGATCTAAAGCAAACGATAAATTGGAGCTGTCATAGAAATAAGCATACAGTCATATTTTGTAGCATATTCCTGAAGCAATGGCCCGAGAAATCTCTAATCAAACGAAACGCTGCGCGGAGTATGATTTTGTAGCGTGCATTTTCATTACATGGTCCTGTCAACTACAATTTGCGACCAGTTTAAAATAAATAAGCGTATTCCGATTAATTCCAAGCATTATTGAGTTACAAACAGGTGCAATTAACTTACTCGGGTGCTATAAGGTGCAGTGAAGTGACGCATGATTTGGTCGGAAAGGGCTAATCATAGACACACGTAGTCAGTGTGGTAAATGTTTACGTCACTGGCATACTGCCTTATATACTTGTAACAAAAACATTATTGACAAAAGCGTAAATCGAATTAGGAAACACTAAATCGGCGCTATCCTGTTGTATTCATAATATTGGTAGATTTATTGCTTTGATTGTTTTATTTTAATAGATAATTGTGAAATAAAATCTAATGGGGTTTAACGTCATAAGACTGAAATTAAAATATAGTTAAACCATGGTTCACATTTTATTTGAAATGATCTCTTCTATCTTTGTTGTATAGACTAACCTACTTTATTTAATAATAATTTTATTCCACCTGTTGTAGATATTTAAAATGTCTCACTTTCCAATATTCCTCAGTACTCGGCCGTTGCTTATAACTAAGCGACGTTCTCACTATAGGATTCCCTAGACTAGATATATTAAAGAATAACAGTTCTCGAAGTACTGAAGACCATTAGGGACGGACAATCAAATGAAAAAAAGAGAAATATTCTGATCATCTCGCAATTACAAGATACCGATAAGCCCATAGGCCTGCAGCCAAAATTTATAGCGTGAAATTCCGCTACACGGTCCTCCCAAAAAACTAACTATACATTTTTGGAAAGCTTTTAACACCAGGAATACAAATCCTGCGAGTTCCAAGCAAAAAGTCTGCAATTAATCGATTAATGCGAGATGAAAATTATGAAAATTGTAAAGTAAATGCTATATTTATATTAATAATTGTGAAGTTCACATAAAATTAAATATTGGCAAAAACACAGGATGTCTTCATCCTATTCATAAAATATGCTGTTGATTAAATTTTGATTTAAAGTAAAATGCAGAAAACATAATGGACAGGGAAACATAATTTCGGAAATCCATTTATTCTAAAAGGAGTTATCTCCCTTAATGGAAAATATCAATTATTGATAATAGTAACAGGTATAACTACAGACAAGGGCCTATATAAGTTCAACCTTATTTTAAAATAGGATTAGAGATTAAGGGTCTAACAAATATTCAACCTGAATCATAGCATCTACAGATATTTAGTTTTCTCACTAAAATAGATATAGCTGCAACTTAATAATACTGTAATGGGAGTTACGATATTGCAATAAAGAGAAAAGTATGGGAGCCTATAATTACCATTCATATTTTCTACTTTTCGCCCTTCAAAACACGAAAATAGAAAAGTAGAAGTTACGACAAAATGTAAGGCGACAGCACGGCATACAAGCCAAAATGAACTCGAAAATAGGAAATTAAGAAATAATACACAGCGATAATAGCGCCTCTCGTTATTTCCTAATTTCTTATTTTCTACTTGCATTTTGGCTTGTATACCGTCTTGGCGACTTTCTACTTAGTCATATTTTTGTATTTTTTGATGTCTGTAAGAAGGCGACAACACACATACCAAGCCATAATGCAAGGCGAAAATAGGAAATTAAGAAATAATCATTATTTCCTAATTTCTTATTTTCGACTTCCATTTTGGCTTGTATACCGTCTTGGCGACTTTCGACTTAGTCATATTTTTGTATTTATTGATATCAGACAGAAGGCGACAACACGCAAACCAAGCCATAATGCAACTCGAAAAGTAGAAATAAAGAAATAAAGACACGCGCTATTAGCGACTTCGTTATTTCTTAATTTCTTATTTTCTACTTTTCGCCTCGGAAGTTGTAGTAGTCTCTACTTTCCAGATCACACTTGAATCCGTACAGTCAGGGCTCACACTGGCCTTCATTTATTTTCGCTAAAATGGATAAAACATTTTATTCCAAAAAATTATTCATATTTTTTCTCCTCCAACTGGAATATTTAATCTGCAAAAAATGTCTGATAAAAAAACTAAACAAACTTACGATAATTTAATTTATTATGTAGGCCTATTATAAAACAATTATCACGTACCGGTATATATATATACAACTTATACCATGCGTTGGGTGATCTAGTAGTTTAACGCGTGCGCGTGATATCACAAGATCTTTCATTGATTCAAGTGGCCTGGTTTCTATTCCTCGCATAAACAAGGGAACAACGTATGATTTAATTTTATTTTGATAATTCGCTTCTGCGTAGGGGTCTTTAAACGTAAATTTAAGAGAGAGAGAGAGAGAGCGAGAGAGAGAGAGAGAGAGACGGGATTGGGCTCACTCGACGTCCACTAAATCATTTCGAGACTAACATGTGATTCAATAACTATTTCAATTATTCGGTTGCACTTGTGTGTCGGTATTATATGAGTGTGGGGATGGGGGTGGATGGCCGAATGGTTGTACGTCACAAGGAGTAGGGTTGCCTGTCCAACCTCGTGGGTTTTCTCCGAGTTCCCCAGTTTCTTCCACTGCTAAAGACCCCTAGGCAGAAGGAAATTATTAAAAAAAAAATCACATGTTATTACCGAAATGACCTAGTTTGTTTCCCTCCATCTGTCTTGCAAATAGGGGCCTTTAGCAATGGGAAGAAACTGGGGTACCAGGCGACCCTGCTCCCTACAAGTTTAACGTCCACTCAAAGATCTTGTGATATCACGCGCACGCGTTGAACTACTAGATCACCCAACGCATGGTATAAGTTGTATATTGTATATACCGGTACGTGATAATTATTTTGTAATAGGCCTACATAATAAATTAAATTGTCCTAAGTTTGTTTTGTTTTTATAACAGACATTTTTTGCAGATTTAACAGTCCAGTTGAAGGAGAAAAAATGTGAATAACTTTTTGGAATAAAATGAAGGCCGGTGTGAGCGCCAATGACGTCTATATTAACTAGACCACGCGCAGACGTTGGACTGGGGGAGAAGGGCGTCTGACATCCGGTGGTCGTTGAAACGTTAAAGCGTACGGCAAAAACCAATGTAAACAAACGGCACGCGAATGGCGATCTTAGGCCTTGTCAACATTCCCAGCTTATCAGTTGTTTTGAACCATTCCATGGCTTTATATTTCTATGGTCTTACTGGAATAATAGTAAGAGTTGAACATTTTTTTCACAGTAAATTAAACAGCTCTTTGTCCTATTTACAATACAACAAAATAATCCCAATGGCTACACGCCCTCGCGGTTCATAAAAACGCTTAAATTGAAATTTTAATGTCCATATTTTTTTTGTTTTTAAATATAATTATGGAAATGTCACGTCCATTTTTTAAGTTCAAAATGTTGGTAGCCTAAATATATATATTGGTTTTTTTTCCAATGACAATATAATTGAGAAAGCTACTGGAAAGATTGAGACAACTTCCCTAAATACATGTGTATATGAAGTTTGAAATTTTTAAAAACATGAACACTGTATTTTTTAAATCTTTATTTTTTCTGTATAAAGGGCTTAAAGAGACAATAACACTCTTGCTGGCTTGGCCGCTCCAGAAAATAAATAATAGCCTTATTTTAAGTACTAGATGTTTCAGTGTTCTGCCTGTTTTGTAAATTATTCATTACATCCTATTTTACTTGTCCAGAGAGGGTTCGAAAATATTTTAAAATCCAAGTCACATTTGAAAAGGTTTACGTTAGGCTTTTCTTTCAAATCATTTAGTTGAGTTTTTCCAATTTTTTAAATTAGGTGTGTTAAGGTGAAATTGTGTATCATTTAATTGGAATATTGTAAAATAATACAATTTGTTGACCAGAATAAAGATATGGGCATTCAGTTACAACAAGAGTGGTATTGAGCCTTTAAAGATTAGCGACCTCGTTTTTTCTTGATTTCCTATTTTCGTCTTGCATTTTGGCTTGTATACCGTACTGTCGCCTTACATTTTGTCGTAACTTCTACTTTTTGACTTTCGTGTTTTGAAGGGGCGAAAAGTAGAAATTATGAATGGTAGTTATAGGCTTCCATAGAAAAGATATCAAATGACGTTTAATGTCTTGATGTTCTGTACCAACCCGTATAATGAAGATGGGCGTAATTCATACGTTATTGTGTGTGTAATGGAGCAGCGGCGAGTCAATAAAGGGCTGACTCACTTACGGGGGTGGGGTGGGGTAGAAATGGTTCCACTACTGATGCCTTCTGTCTTACCCCAGGCTCAATAGTGGCTTTTCCTACAGAGTTTCTTTGCGCAAGTTTTTTAGTCAAATGACTACAAAAAGTTTACTGGCCTATAGCACCCTTAATTTACATATACACTAAACAAAAACTGTACTGCACATAGCTTAACATAATATAATAAATGAATTCCCATTGAAATAAAGGTGAGGCCTTACCGCATAATTATATGATTTTATCAAGAACAACCGCAACGAGAAATTTCTCAAGTTCTGAAATTATAGTGTCCGCCCAATCAAATATAGCATGCGCAATCCAACTCACGTGATCATACGTCCCTTTCCATATATGGCGTTATGACTATAATTTTATGCTAATGACCTTAGCGTGGGAATAATGTCAGAAAGATGGGCGTAAATGTTTCGCTCAAACCTGAACAAAAGCTGATTATTGATTTCATTCTTCAAAAATCGGATGTAATGGGCGTCTTGCCAACGGGATTTGGCAAATCTTTAACGTAGTAGCATTGCCTGATAAGGAAGCGATGGGCAGAGTTAAGGCGTCGCGATATTTGGCGAGATTTCAACTGGCCGGTGTCATGGCGGTTTGCACATTAGAAGAAACACTGCTAAGAAAATGTAAAACGCATTACCACAAAGAAAAACTGTTCGGTAACTCTTTTAGTTGTCTAGTCTTCACTAGGATTACTTATTTCAATACAAACTGTAATGATAGGTGTTGATAATTGTGCGTTTTAATTTATTTGAACTGACGTCAGTGGTCTTATACTGTACCAATTGTAACGTTAACCAGTTATGAGTTAACGTTACAAGATAGTAACTAGGGGTGGGGGTGCTCAGGTGTGATCCTAATCTGGCGTAGTTTCCACTTGTCCGTGACTCACTAATCAGGAGGTCCCTGGTTTGATCCCTGTACCCCCCCCTTGTCAGTGGTGCAGAGAGGGGGGGGGGCTGTGATGGGCAGCGCTTAGTTATTCGGATGGAATATAAAACTGACATCCGGTGCGCACTTTGACGTTCACTAAATTCGAAATAAAGAGTAGACCGTAACGTTGCTGTTTTGACCAAATCCCCCCTATAGCATAATGTATGGCGAGCGTATATACATCTTCATTTTGACGGTTTTGCCATATATATCTATTTCAGTGAGAAAATTACATATAGATGCTTTGTTTCAATTCAAATATTTGTTAGGAATTGCTTAAAAGCCCCAAATCTAATCTGACTTAAAAGCTTACATATATATTAGTAGAAATACTGTTTTGAGAGAGCCTATATGCCTACCCACCCGCCCTTTCAGATTCGTTGAACCGTCCATTTTTCGGGAAATGCATTTCAGCTTTTCGGGCACAATCTTCAGAGAATGGATAAAAAAAATTTCTGGCAAATAGGCTCAGCCCCCCCCCCCCACCAACTTTGATTAGCCCCCTACACCCACGTAGCCGCTTACCTGTTGTTTAATTCGATTCAGTTTGTTGAATCAAATATTGTTTAAACTATTGTTTTCCCTCCCAGCCCACTGACAGGGTGAAACCGTACCGGGGTTGTCTTGAACATAACAAGTACATGTACATATCTAATCTGTGAAAATGGAACAAAATGACTGTTAAAGAAACAGAATTTGATGGTTATACGTACATGCAGTGACGGTTATGATGATAACGGCTAACTTTGATGACATTTAAAGTGAAGGGTAACTGCGTAACTTTTATTTTCAATAATTGATTTACTTCAATAAATAAATTTTGTCTTGAATTTATATTTGTTAGCAAATTACACAATTATATATACGGTGTCAGTTTAAATGTTTGTAATTCGGCCTAAATATCTTAATTAGAAGTTTACCAGTAGTAAAATTAATGCAGGGTCTAATTGAAAAGCTGGGTTTACGTTTTAGTGGAAAAATCATGTGGTTTCAATGCGATTTACAAAACTACGGACATAGTCTGGTCTCCATTACTTCATAGACATATTGCTCAAGCAATGTCAAACATATCTCCTTGCTCATCAGACTAGGCGCTACATTCATAATTTCTGGGAAAACACCCCACTAACGATATAAATGTTGGATTAGTGTGCTCGTGCTTGAACTTGTGCGCCATGCAACATCAGCAGTAAACACCCGAAATGCTGTTATCAATTGCGGATATTTGACAGAAAGGGAGATAACTCTCTATTACCGTTAATGGCTTTCCAAAATTATCTATGTTTCCTTGTTCATTATGTTTTTTATGCATTTTTGTTTAAATCAAAAATTAACCAATACCATATTCTTCGCAGAGGATGACGAAAATAGGTGTTTTCGCCAATAATTATTAGCATAAATATAGCATTTACTTGACAATAATCACAATTTTCATCTGGCCCTAGTTACTATAGTAACGGTATTGATCGGCTGCTTTGGCCTCTAACCGTTACTGGTTTGATCTAAAGGCAACTAATATGAAAATAAGGTTTTTTCCCCATCTCGGTTCTAGGGCTAATTTGGAATCCTTACTTTCTATTTTTCACTGCGATTCTTCTTTGTTCGCCAAAAGGACTCATTTCTTGCCACACCCGATACAAATTTATAACAATCCAACATTATTTTCATGTAGAATTTAGCGATCCAAAAACACAAACAAAATTCACTCGAAATGAACCGCCATTGTGAACGTCACATCTGCGCGCAGTCAATATTCCAAATTTAGGAATGCATTGTTATCGTAAACGAAAATTCTTGCTGTACTTCAAGTAACGGCCAAAACTGCCAATGGTGATACCACTATTCAACATACACAAACAATCATTGAAAATCCATTGATACATGTACATAACTGAAGAACAGCAAGATTTTTCGTTTACTATAACAACGCTTCCCCGTAGTTATCTTGTAATTAAGAGATAGTAGTAATTAAGAGATAATCAAAATGTTTATTCTTTTTCATTTAATTGAAACTAATGGTCTTCCGTATCTTGTAATTACGAGATAATTATCTCGCAATCACGAGAGAGTTATAATGTACTTACGAGAAAATCAGAATATTTAACTTGGTGCCTCCCTTGTGTAAGTATATTTACATTACTAAACTACAATGTTGAGAATTTATACAAATGCATAATATTAAAATCTATATTTCTTTTCTTCAGCTCCAAATAATCCATGTGAACCGAATCCATGCAATACGGGAACATGTGCTCAAGATAGTACAGCAGATGAAGGGTTTACATGCACTTGCCCATCGGATTTCACAGGAACAAGATGTGAAAGTAAGTACAACTGATATAGTATTATTAGGAGAATGAACAACTATCATGAAAGTTATACACATACATAATATTAATGTATGGAAACTGACAATTGCGTGTAAAATGAACTGATCCCATTCTCTGTGCATTGCTGGATTGTCGTCTGGTATTTGAGCTCTGACAGAGCGTGTCTATTCTTCGCGCTTAATCTGGGGCTTCCCTAAAACCTTGGACAGTGATTTAAGGTATTAAAAATGGGGAAAGTATTGTTCGTCTCTAAACAGTATCGTTTACATTGTAGCCGTTAGATAGCCTCGTTTGTCACGCAATTAGTTTTTCTGCAATATTCTACTATGCACTGGTTAATTGGGCGTAATATATTTTGTGAACCGTGGTGTAACGTTATGATCCAATTTGGAGCTGCTTAAAGCAGAATGATACTAGTACGCATTTAGCTATTGGTTGTTAAGTGGTATTAAGTCTAATCAAACGAAACACTGTGAGGAGTATAGTAGTCTCATTGAAAAATTAATTAGTCCATCAATTGTTAAGATCGATCAAACTAAAGTTTACATTACTTAAAATAGCATTATGCAAGAGCAAAATCTGCTTATTACAGGTCTTTCTTTAGGCCTGAGATGTTATCTAAATAATCAATTAGACATTAATTAACATGTCCAGACCATAATAAACTCTTTATGTCAAGGCTAGCCTTCGATGTTGGCGGATTAAATTGTTATATGCCGCTTAATGGCCGTTGATAATTAAATCAATCAAGTGGATAATCGAGACTATGCTGTTTATATATATGATTTGAGTAATGATGACCGAGGCTATGTGAATATTTCAAAAGTTTTTTTCTCGGCTAATAGTGGATCAATTTAACTGAAATTTTCAGCAAATTACCTTTACACTATCTAGTTTTTAACTATTATAGTGAGAACTGCCATCTCTTTATCTTATCTCCCATAATGTAACTTTAATATTCATTTCATACCGATATTACTAATTTCTTATTACAATAGTCTGCCTTAACGACAACACATTTTTGTCCACAAATATCACGTACCGGTATATATACAATATACAACTTATACCATGCGTTGGGTGATCTAGTAGTTTAACGCGTGCGCGTGATATCACAAGATCTTTCATTGATTCAAGTGGCCTGGTTTCTATTCCTCGCATAAACAAGGGAACAACGTATGATTTAATTTTATTTTAATAATTCGCTTCTGCCTAGGGGTCTTTAAACGTAAATTTAAGAGAGAGAGAGAGAGAGAGAGAGAGAGAGAGAGAGAGAGAGAGAGAGGGAGGGAGGGAGAGAGAGAGAGAGACGGGATGGGGGGTCACTCGACGTCCACTAAATCATTTCGAGACTAACATGTGATTCAATAACTATTTCAATTATTCGGTTGCACTTGTGTGTCGGTATTATATGAGTGTGGGGATGGGGGTGGATGGCCGAATGGTTGTACGTCACAAGGAGTAGGGTTGCCTGTCCAACCTCGTGGGTTTTCTCCGAGTTCCCCAGTTTCTTCCACTGCTAAAGACCCCTAGGCAGAAGCAAATTATTAAAAAAAAAAATCACATGTTATTACCGAAATGACCTAGTTTGTATCCCTCCATCTGTCTTGCAAATAGGGGCCTTTAGCAATGGGAAGAAACTGGGGTACCAGGCGACCCTGCTCCCTACAAGTTTAACGTCCACTCAAAGATCTTGTGATATCACGCGCACGCGTTGAACTTCTAGATCACCCAACGCATGGTATAAGTTGTATATTGTATATACCGGTACGTGATAATTGTTTTGTAATAGGCCTACATAATAAATTAAATTGACCTTAGTTTGTTTTGTTTTTATAACAGACATTTTTTGCAGATTTAATAGTCCAGTTGAAGGAGAAAAAATGTGAATAACTTTTTGGAATAAAATGAAGGCCGGTGTGAGCGCCAATGACGTCTATATTAACTAGACCACGCGCAGACGTTGGACTTCGGGGAGAAGGGCGTCTGACATCCGGTGGTGGTTGAAACGTTAAAGCGTACGGCAAAAACCAATGTAAACAAACGGCACGCGAATGGCGATCTTAGGCCTTGTCAACATTCCCAGCTATCAGTTGTTTTGAACCATTCCATGGCTTTATATTTCTATGGTCTTACTGGAATAATAGTAAGAGTTGAACATTTTTTTCACAGTAAATTAAACAACTCTTTGTCCTATTTACAATACAACAAAATAATCCCAATGGCTACACGCCCTCGCGGTTCATAAAAACGCTTAAATTGAAATTTTAATGTCCATATTTTTTTTGTTTTTTAATATATTTATGGAAATGTCACGTCCATTTTTTAAGTTCAAAATGTTGGTAGCCTAAATATATATATTGTTTTTTTTCCAATGACAATATAATTGAGAAAGCTACTGGAAAGTTTGAGACAACTTCCCTAAATACATGTGTATATGAAGTTTGAAATTTTTAAAAACATGAACACTGTATTTTTTAAATCTTTATTTTTTCTATATAAAGGGCTTAAAGAGACAATAACACTCTTGCTGGCTTGGCCGCTCCAGAAAATAAATAATAGCCTTATTTTAAGTACTAGATGTTTCAGTGTTCTGCCTGTTTTGTAAATTATTCATTACATCCTATTTCACTTGTCCAGAGAGGGTTCGAAAATATTTTAAAATCCAAGTCACATTTGAAAAGGTTTACGTTAGGCTTTTCTTTCAAATCATTTAGTTGAGTTTTTCCAATTTTTTAAATTAGGTGTGTTAAGGTGAAATTGTGTATCATTTAATTGGAATATTGTAAAATAATACAATTTGTTGACCAGAATAAAGATATGGGCATTCAGTTACAACAAGAGTGGTATTGAGCCTTTAAAGATTAGCGACCTCGTTTTTTCTTGATTTCCTATTTTCGTCTTGCATTTTGGCTTGTATACCGTACTGTCGCCTTACATTTTGTCGTAACTTCTACTTTTCTACTTTTTGACTTTCGTGTTTTGAAGGGGCGAAAAGTAGAAATTATGAATGGTAGTTATAGGCTTCCATAGAAAAGATATCAAATGACGTTTAATGTCTTGATGTTCTGTACCAACCCGTATAATGAAGATGGGCGTAATTCATACGTTATTGTGTGTGTAATGGAGCAGCGGCGAGTCAATAAAGGGCTGACTTACTTACGGGGGTGGGGTGGGGTAGAAATGGTTCCACTACTGATGCCTTCTGTCTTACCCCAGGCTCAATAGTGGCTTTTCCTACAGAGTTTCTTTGCGCAAGTTTTTTAGTCAAATGACTACAAAAAGTTTACTGGCCTATAGCACCCTTAATTTACATATACACTAAACAAAAACTGTACTGCACATAGCTTAACATAATATAATAAATCAATTCCCATTGAAATAAAGGTGAGGCCTTACCGCATAATTATATGATTTTATCAAGAACAACCGCAACGAGAAATTTCTCAAGTTCTGAAATTATAGTGTCCGCCCAATCAAATATAGCATGCGCAATCCAACTCACGTGATCATACGTCCCTTTCCATATATGGCGTTATGACTATAATTTTATGCTAATGACCTTAGCTTGGGAAAAATGTCAGAAAGATGGGGAAGATGGGCGTAAATGTTTCGCTCAAACCTGAACAAAAGCTGATTATTGATTCCATTCTTCAAAAATCGGATGTAATGGGCGTCTTGCCAACGGGATTTGGCAAATCTTTAACGTAGTAGCATTGCCTGATAAAGAAGCGATGGGCAGAGTTAAGGCGTCGCGATATTTGGCGAGATTTCAACTGGCCGGTGTCATGGCGGTTTGCACATTAGAAGAAACACTGCTAAGAAAATGTAAAACGCATTACCACAAAGAAAAACTGTTCGGTAACTCTTTTAGTTGTCTAGTCTTCACTAGGATTACTTATTTCAATACAAACTGTAATGATAGGTGTTGATAATTGTGCGTTTTAATTTATTTGAACTGACGTCAGTGGTCTTATACTGTACCAATTGTAACGTTAACCAGTTATGAGTTAACGTTACAAGATAGTAACTAGGGGTGGGTGTGCTCAGGTTTTGATCCTAATCTGGCGTAGTTTCCACTTGTCCGTGACTCACTAATCAGGAGGTCCTTGGTTTGATCCCTGTGCACCCCCCCTTGTCAGTGGTGCAGAGAGGGGGGGGGGCTGTGATGGGCAGCGCTTAGTTATTCGGATGGAATATAAAACTGACATCCGGTGCGCACTTTGACGTTCACTAAATTCGAAATAAAGAGTAGACCGTAACGTTGCTGTTTTGACCAAATCCCCCCTATAGCATAATGTATGGCGAGCGTATATACGTCTTCATTTTGACGGTTTTGCCATATATATCTATTTCAGTGAGAAAATTACATATAGATGCTTTGTTTCAATTCAAATATTTGTTAGGAATTGCTTAAAAGCCCCAAATCTAATCTGAATTAAAAGCTTACATATATATTAGTAGAAATACTATTTTGAGAGCGCCTATATGCCTACCCACCCGCCCTTCCAGATTCGTTGAACCGTCCATTTTTCGGGAAATGCATTTCAGCTTTTCGGGCACAATCTTCAGAGAATGGAGAAAAATTTTTTCTGGCAAATAGGCTCAGCCCCCCCCCCCAACTTTGATTAGCCCCCTACACCCACGTAGCCGCTTACCTGTTGTTTAATTCGATTCAGTTTGTTGAATCAAATATTGTTTAAACTATTGTTTTCCCTCCCAGCCCACTGACAGGGTGAAACCGTACCGGGGTTGTCTTGAACATAACAAGTACATGTACATATGTAATCTGTGAAAATGGAACAAAATGACTGTTAAAGAAACAGAATTTGATGGTTATACGTACATGCAGTGACGGTTATGATGATAACGGCTAACTTTGATGACATTTAAAGTGAAGGGTAACTGCGTAACTTTTATTTTCAATAATTGATTTACTTCAATAAATAAATTTTGTCTTGAATTTATATTTGTTAGCAAATTACACAATTATATATACGGTGTCAGTTTAAATGTTTGTAATTCGGCCTAAATATCTTAATTAGAAGTTTACCAGTAGTAAAATTAATGCAGGGTCTAATTGAAAAGCTGGGTTTACGTTTTAGTGGAAAAATCATGTGGTTTCAATGCGATTTACAAAACTACGGACATAGTCTGGTCTCCATTACTTCATAGACATATTGCTCAAGCAATGTCAAACATATCTCCTTGCTCATCAGACTAGGCACTACATTCATAATTTCTGGGAAAACACCCCACTAACGATATAAATGTTGGATTAGTGTGCTCGTGCATGAACTTGTGCGCCATGCAACATCAGCAGTAAACACCCGAAATGCTGTTATCAATTGCGGATATTTGACAGAAAGGGAGATAACTCTCTATTACCGTTAATGGCTTTCCAAAATTATCTATGTTCCCTTGTTCATTATGTTTTTTATGCATTTTTGTTTAAATCAAAAATTAACCAATACCATATTCTTCGCAGAGGATGACGAAAATAGGTGTTTTCGCCAATAATTATTAGCATAAATATAGCATTTACTTGACAATAATCACAATTTTCATCTGGCCCTAGTTACTATAGTAACGGTATTGATCGGCTGCTTTGGCCTCTAACCGTTACTGGTTTGATCTAAAGGCAACTAATATGAAAATAAGGTTTTTTCCCCATCTCGGTTCTAGGGCTAATTTGGAATCCTTACTTTCTATTTTTCACTGCGATTCTTCTTTGTTCGCCAAAAGGACTCATTTCTTGCCACACCCGATACAAATTTATAACATTCCAACATTATTTTCATGTAGAATTTAGCGATCCAAAAACACAAACAAAATTCACTCGAAATGAACCGCCATTGTGAACGTCACATCTGCGCGCAGTCAATATTCCAAATTTAGGAATGCATTGTTATCGTAAACGAAAATTCTTGCTGTACTTCAAGTAACGGCCAAAACTGCCAATGGTGCTACCACTAACGTTTATGTATTCAACATACACAAACAATCATTGAAAATCCATTGATACATGTACATAATTGAAGAACAGCAAGATTTTTCGTTTACTATAACAACGCATTTCTAAATTTGGAATATTGGCCGCGCGCAGACGTGACGTTCATAATGGCGGTTCATTTCGAGTGAATTTTGTTTGTGTTTTTGGATCGCTAATTTCTACATGAAAATAATGTTGGATTGTTATAAATTTGTATCGGGTTACTTGAAGATCAAACCAGTAACGGTTAGAGACCAAAGCCGATAATATCGCTACATATAGTAACCAATCTGGCCCTAAATCGATTAATTGCAGACTTTTTGCTTGGAACTCTCTGGATTTGTGTTCCTGGTGTTATAAGCTTTCGAAAAATGTATAGTTTGTTTTGTTTGGAGGACCGTGTGGCGGAATTGCGTTTCTAAGCAAGCTCGAAATTTTGGCTGCAGGCCTACCATTATGGTCAGTCAATTTGAAAACAATGTATGCAGAAACCTCGATAATAATTTATGTCAAGGTCACCATGCACTGGATTTATCGAATAGCTAGACCCACGCCATACTTTATTTTATGTTACAAAATGGGCACATTTATGTCATGCTCTCATTAATATCATTCGTTTTTACACGCCCACATTAAAATCATTCATTCAGTTAATACCCCATCAACAGCCTACTCCCACCAACTTAATGCTCTCATTGATATATTTGTTTTATTAATAGCATGGTTCAACAATGCTCTCTCTAAATCCACGTTTCTCAACCTTTTCTCACCGTTCACCCCTAAATGAATTCTCAACCGACTCATTTACCCCCAGAATTTTGAGGAGGTTACTGACCGCGGAGCCGTCTCGACGTCATCCGCGCCTGTTATCGATTTGAACCCGAACGATACATACTTTTCTTGGTATTTATGTTCTTTGGAGGCATGATTTTGAATCAAAATCACATGGAATCAAAAGCACGTATAAAAATTCAAAATGAAACTAAATTGGGGATTCGTCTGTTGAATGAGCTAGACGTTCAATGACAATGGACACCTGCGCCGTTTCCCACTCACACAGCCAAGTAAACTAGCTATCACATGGCAATCACTGATGGGCGGATCGCGAGATGTTTATTCTTTTTCATTTAATTGAAACTAATGGTCTTCCGTATCTTGTAATTACGAGATAATTATCTCGCAATCACGAGAGAGTTATAATGTACTTACGAGAAAATCAGAATATTTAACTTGGTGCCTCCCTTGTGTAAGTATATTTACATTACTAAACTACAATGTTGAGAATTTATACAAATGCATAATATTAAAATCTATATTTCTTTTCTTCAGCTCCAAATAATCCATGTGAACCGAATCCATGCAATACGGGAACATGTGCTCAAGATAGTACAGCAGATGAAGGGTTTACATGCACTTGCCCATCGGATTTCACAGGAACGAGATGTGAAAGTAAGTACAACTGATATATTATTATTAGGAGAATGAACAACTATCATGAAAGTTATACACATACATAATATTAATGTATGGAAACTGACAATTGCGTGTAAAATGAACTGATCCCATTCTCTGTGCATTGCTGGATTAACGTCTGGTATTTGAGCTCTGACAGAGCGTGTCTATTCTTCGCGCTTAATCTGGGGCTTCCCTAAAACCTTGGACAGTGATTTAAGGTATTAAAAATGGGGAAAGTATTGTTCGTCTCTAAACAGTATCGTTTACATTGTAGCCGTTAGATAGCCTCGTTTGTCACGCAATTAGTTTTTCTGCAATATTCTGCTATGCACTGGTTAATTGGGCGTAATATATTTTGTGAACCGTGATGTAACGTTATGATCCAATTTGGAGCTGCTTAAAGCAGAATGATACTAGTACGCATTTAGCTATTGGTTGTTAAGTGGTATTAGGTCTAATCAAACGAAACACTGCGAGGAGTATAGTAGTCTCATTGAAAAATTAATTAGTCCATCAATTGTTAAGATCGACCAAACTAAAGTTTACATTACTTAATATTCATTTCATACCGATATTACTAATTTCTTATTAGAATAGTCTGCCTTAACGACAACACATTTTTGTCCACAAATATCAAGCCAGGGGTGTTATCTAACGCTGTTTGTTTTGTTTAATCGTCTAAATGGCGCTCAAGGATTGCACCACCCGGGTTATTAAGTGAAACATGAAAAGCAAATCAAGATTACCATAAAAATTGACAGATAATAGACAAAATCAACTGACGTCTCACATTACTTGAAATGGGAGTTCACATTTGTCTCAAACGAGCCTCCGTTACAAATTGTAGTATTCTGAACGCCGAAAAAATGTTTCTAAGATTTTTGTAAGGGGCAGTGATTAACTTTGTATTTGTATCAATGGCTTCCTGATGAAAATATATTGAAACATGTAGAAGCAAATCGGTGTTATTTTTATATTTTATACTATGATATATGATACTGTACATTAGAACAACAACTCACTACAGCTATATATATATATATATATATATAATATATATATATATATATGAAAAATTATTTTGAAAAAAGAAATAAACACATGTTTATGGTTAACGTTTTCAGTTCTCTTGAACCTCTTCAGACCATTTTGATATAATATAATATAATGTAATATAAGACAATGACGTTACGTCAGAGCGTAGTTACGAAACAGGAAAGAGTATCAGATCATTTAAGTACATTTCCAAATAGTAAGATATAATAAAATAAAATACAATACAACATCTAACATTATTAATATTCAGTTATCCAATTTTCCGATTTAAGGAGGGCATATACTTTTTAATAAAATTCATTTCTTTACATTCTAATAAATGACTATTTTTAGAATTTTCCTTGTAAAGAGGGAAAACCTTGAATACGCCTCGTCCGCATTTATCCAAATGTGTACTGACTTGAAATGTTCTGTTTTCTGGGTGCCTAATTTGCGAACGATGGAGATTCATTCTAATATTTAGTTGGTCATCAGTTTTCCCAATATATTTTTCCGAACATCCATTGCATATTATTAGATATATCACATACTTTGATTTGCAATTCATACTGGACTTCACATAAAATTTTGTATCTGTTGTGATCTGGATTGAATCGCCCTCAATTAGATATGTGCATAAATGGCAATGTGCATAAATGGCATCGTGAGTCCCCACACTTGGACACTGTAGGTTTTAAAATATCCGAATCGAATCTGGATTTCGTAAGAATCCTACGCAAATTTGGAGACTGTTTCCGACTATCTATCAATGTACTAGTTTTGAGAATGAGATACAGTCTGTGTGAACAGAAGTTGGTTTAGTAGAAACTTTGACTGTACTTGCTTAAGATTTCCCTTGTGGTGCAATGGGAAATAATGCAGTAAGTTCTACTTGCTTACGAGCATCAAAATATGACATCTTTCGTTCAGACATCACGTCCTGTTGGATTCGTTTCTCCTTCTGCCAAAGTGGACATTCGCGAGAGTAAGCAAAGTGCTTACCCTTGCAATTTATACAACAAAAATCAGCCTGGCAGGTAGCGCTTTCGTGGCCATCATGACCACAGCAAGCGCAGGTGTCTTTACCTCTACAGACAGTTTTGCTGTGTCCAAATTTTTGGCATTTGTAACAGCAAAGGGGGTTAGAAATATACGAATCAACAGGTATATTAAGATAACCTGCCTTGAGAGTTTTGGGTATTTCGGGACGATTGAAAGTGAGGATGTAGGTGCTTGTAGCAATCACCTTATCTCCCCGACGTACGCTAATTCTTTTAACATGCGAGACGCCTTGGGATGAAAGGTATTCTACCATTTCATCCTCACTGCTGCCTTCAAGATCCCGACAGCGGCGACACCTTGATCGGAATGTCTGCTGAGGATGTGGATTTAAGCAGCATGGTAGCATGCTGTTCCATTTTTCAGTTTTTTGATAGCCTTGGGCTCACCGGCCAAGCCAGCTATGCCCTTGGATATCAAAAAAGGTGAAATTTTTGAGAGGTCGGTAGAGGGACTCTCAATCAAGAGAAACCTCGGCCATGTTGATTTAAATGGAGTAGAAACGTCCTCTGTACTAGGACGTTTCTGTTTTTTATTATTTTGTTCTTTATTAATATGGATTGGGGGGGGGATCTTGAATTTTTAAATTCACCCCTCGTTGTCCCCCAGGTTACTTCCCTGCCTACCAGGGGGAGGACTAGCACGGATCGCCAGTGCATGGCCTCGGGGCTCGACGAGGGGTATACTCAAGCCAGAAGTAAAAATACTTTCAAACCTGATTGACCAAAGCCGCCGCTCTGTAGAATGTACTTAGGACACAAAGGTAGATATTATGCTGAGTGAATAAACAACAGAGCATTAAACTGGAAAGGATACATTCTACAGAGCTAAAACGACCAAAGCCGATTGATCAGAGTGGGCCACTCTGACCTCCCGTCTAGGTGAACCATGGGCCAAAGCAATGTGTTGCAGAGAAAGGGCTCGCAAGCCAAATCCCCACTCAATTACCAGGATTCCACTCTCCACCGACACGGGTCGCAACGCACGGCAAACACGTTGCCCCATTACAAGGATCCTTTCTGTCGCCTTTTACGACACGCAGGACATACGAAGGGTATATTCTTATCACCCCCTACACCCCAGGGGGATTGACCATTAAAATCTCCAGTAACTATAACGATAAAATCTGACGAATAGGCATCATAAACTGCCTGCATATCAATTAAAACGTTTATATATTCCTCCATATTTTGATCTAACCCGCAGACGACCATTAAAATATAGTTCGTTTGTTTATAGCAATTCTCTCTCTCTCGCTCTTTTCTCCCCTTTTGTGTGTCAATTTTTTGGTCAAGAGTGGATGAAGAGGGGGTTGAATTAATATTTTCTGCAAGTTTCGGCGCCATTGTAACCAGGGTCTCGAAAACCGGGGCTATAGGCATATTCCACGTGCCATGTAAAACGGTGAGGCCATATTCTTATCTGGAGAGATGCTACAGGTTGCATTTTGATTGAGACTTCTGGCGTTTTTCTAGGTCCGAAACATTAGCGATTTAGCCCCTTTAAACTAATAAATATATCGACGAGGTTGACTTGAACAGAATATGTAAAATGTGGTTTAAGGTCCCACTTTTCTGCTGCAGTTTCAATAATGTGTTCGAGCATATTTTGTAGTCAAGGCATAATACCCCCCCCCCCCCAATCATTACCAATAGAAGACCTCATCCTCCCTCACCACCACCACCATGTAATACAATAGCTTGAATATTTCCATGTTCTCTCTTAAGCATCTAATACTACTTCTAATTGAGCTGTTCACACATCAAACACATTTTTGTACGTTTGTGTAATCTTTATTCAGTATAGATCAACTAACACAAAAATAAATTTTGATTGATGAAATTATTTTTTGAGAGTTCCTCATACAGATATCATAATTGCTCTCAACTTTAAAAATGTTCATTTTACATGTATGTGTTTTTTTAAAATATCAAATAAAATAACCATAAATTCTTCACTAGAGAAACGGTACAACAATTGTATTCACAATAGTTTCCTCTAGTCCACTGGTTCAAAACATAAGAAAAGAGGCTTATCTCACTCAGAGATTATATCTTGTAACTTCGAACAACATACATGTACCAGATGTTTTTGCATTTTAGTACAATTTTAGATAAACCACGCCAGTTGCTTAAAAGACAGACCTTATGATACACCGACATGACTTACCATGGAATCCAGCAAAATGGGTCTTTTAAAATTGTCAAAAGTGTATCGAAAATGAAATGAAAGGGGGGGTATAACGTCCTACTGTTATGCTCCAACTGGACTAATGTACCGAAATCCATCTGTCAAGGGACCTTTTACGTGCACGCCAATGCATACACGGGCCACATTTTTTTGTCCAATCCAAGGGATTAGACAGCTGTCCTTGTCAGGCCCTCCTTTCAGCATTACGAACAAGGACAAACCGTGTCGGAAGATACTGATGAGCTTTCTCTGCTAACATTGGGGGTGCCAGAGTTATGGCCCTTGATTTCTTTGAAATATCTTATGGACGCTCTAAAGGCTAAAGTTAATAACCGATGGACTTTAAATTGATACACAGTGTGTAAAGTCACAAGACTAGTTATTTTCATTAATTTCCGGTAATTACTGTCAGAGGTATGACCCTTGACCACTTTCAAAATTCTCGTGGATGCTCTACAGGCTAAAGTTAATGTTTGATTTATACACAGTGTTTAAGGTCATGAGATGAAGAAGCTTATTGATTTTCAGAGATTTCCTATCAAAATCACACCTGACTCTAAAACTAGATGCAAGGGACAGGTCTGTTTACATTGAAGCACTACTACTTCTTGTCCTACGTACGCGAAACTACTAGAAGGTCTATTGAAGAGCTAAAATACTCTGTATATAATAAACTGTCCTAGATTGTTCTTTTGCAAATTTCCCATCTTGTTCATAAGGTAGATGTAATTTTTCAGATACCTGGTGAATGTTTGGATTCTAATTGTATTGATCCTGCATCCACTGAATACAGGATTGTATCCATTGTGCTTTACATTGCCCACCGTCGTTTGGACGTTGCGACCGAGCCCGATGTGTCTAACACCACTAACAGTGCATTCCTAAAACTGAAATTTGCTAATAAAGGCATTGACGCTATCGGGTTAAGCCAAATATTACATCATAAGCAAGTCACAGCACACCCCCCACTTCAAAACTGTTACTGTTCCTAGGAATTCCTATACATATACAAAACCCATTGCATCTAAAATATTTAATTACAGAAACGCATTATCTGACATCAATGCGAAACACTTATATGACAACCCTCTACCCTGTTCTTGCTCTACCTCGTCCTTCCTTTACCAACCAGCTGGACATGTGGTCACTGGTGATTTGAATATAGTCCAGAATAGTAAGCTGCGTGAAATTTTGTCCAAAGGGCCCAAATACCGGGAACCGCAACCATTTTCATGGGATCAAAATTTCAAACTTATTATGGATGCCGTAGAGGACTACGCTAGATCATGTCCAAAGGGCCCAAATACCGGGAACCGCAACCATTTTCATGGGATCAAAATTTCAAACTTATTATGGATGCCGTAGAGGACTACGCTAGATCATGTGCTAAATGGGAAGATGTTATCTCTGATACTCTCTCTGATTGGACTAAGTCTATTAGTCGTTTACTAAAACGAAGAACATACATGCAACGTTTGTCAGTTGACACAAGGCTTAAGTCTATTTTCAATGATGTTAGCATCGTTGAAAATCGCAAAGCCTTGCATGACAAGTATGTCATTGTTTCCGGAGGACAAAGCGTCCAATAACTTTGTGTTTATATGTAAACGATATTATTATGACTGTCTCTTCAAAGAACTTAATTTCGGGAAATCAACCGACAGTGCTACGTATAAACGATCTACTCTTAGTAAGGATGAAATTATATCCAATCACAAATCTGTACTCACTTCATTTGGTACTCCATGCGGAGATACCTATACAGATTTGCCCCTGTTATATTGGATACCTAAACTACATAAAAATCCCTACAAACAACGTTTTATAGCAGGTTCATCCCGATGTTCCACAAAACCACTTTCAAAAGTATTGACATCTATACTAACTGCAGTTAAAGAGGGTATTCAAAAATACTGTGACAAAATATACTCTCGTAGTGGTATTAATCAAACGTGGATATTAAAAAATTCCAAAGAATTACTTGAAGGTTTACAATCTAGACCCCTTGCTTCGACCTCATCTATTCAAACTTTTGACTTTTCCACTTTGTACACTAAAATTCCCCATAGTAAATTAAAAGCTCGGTTGAAAGATATTATTCACAGTGTCTTTTCATCTAAATCGGGAACTGCTAGATATCAATATTTAGTTGTTAATTACAATTCTTCATAGTTCGTTAAGTACCAGAGTGATTCAAAAAATAAATTCACCGCCATCAAGATAATTCAGATGTTGGATTTTTTAATTGATAACATAAAGTTGTTTACGAGTGAAAAATCATAAAAACTTCGCTATATTTTGACCGATTTTAATGATCTTTTTTCTTGATCAGATTATTTACATGACCCATGACATGTGACAGGAAGGGACTGTGAATATGAAAGCTTTGATATCTGCTTTGCAGATCTAGTTAGACTTTCAGACTTTCGTCTGAAAGCCTATTGTGATTACTATAATTATTATTATTTATTATTATTAAGCTTTCATATGTATTACATATGAAAGCTTATTGTTTCTGTTAAGATTAATATTATTATTGTTTCTGTTAAGATTATTATTATTTTTTTTTTTGTGTTTTTCCTGCAAATCGGATTTCACAGAATCTAACCATAGGATGTTTCTGAAACTTTGACCTACCCCCCCCCCCAAAAAAAATGGGTGGTGGCTGTTGATTAAATATATTTTCAAACCGTTTTGCGAATTCGAAATCACCGAATTTTACGAACGAAAAAACTGACAATGCATAGTCGTAACTTTGCTATTTTTTGACCGATTTAACTAATTCTTTTTTCTTTGAATACCTTGAAAAAAGTCATTTTCATCTGCAATTTCACATTTTCGAATTTCGAAAATTCGTCGCTGTGATTTCGAACCGGAAGTTTAGACCAATTTGACAACTTCTTTAATAGTGGTACGATTTTCATGAAATTTAGTATATAAGTAGATCTTACCGATGTGACTTCAAAAATATAATGAGAAATTTTCTAAATTATCTCCCCTTGGTGAAATTATTGATTCCTACACAAAATATGGAGTTTGTCGATCGAACCGGAAGTGCCACCATCTTGAAACATGAAAAATCCCTAAGGCTTTTTTTGCTATTTTACCCACAGACACGGGAGTTATATTTTCTGAATCCTTGAAGGATGGCCCAAAAATCGCAGGGAGCAGAATTTTGATTTAGGTCAACTGATGGTTGCCATTTTGAAGTGAATATGAATAGTAGTAGCAATTTGAAGGGCCGAGACTTTGAAACACAATAACTCTCCTTCTAATTGAGCTAGAATGTTCAATCTTGTTGTAGACGTTCACTAGGTCAATGTCATGATTGAGTGAAAAGTTGAGCATTTTCGGCCTAGGGTAAGCAGAGATAAGCATGCTGATTTGTTGATTCTTTAGGGCACAATAACTTCGGTTATAATGAAGGGAGGGTGGTGAAACTCTTGCCAATCGAGAGTCTAATACTTAGCCTGTTGTGTGGAATCGTATCATTATTTTCTAAATATCAGGGGTAGCAGAAAAAAGAGATCGAAAATCCAAAAAGTCGTATTTTTACGATTTGGAGCATTTTTAAAGGTCCTTTTCTCTTAAAGTCAACATAATATTTTTGGGGAACTTCTTCTACAAAGAGTCTTATCGGTAGTCTTTTATATGAAACCATCGATCAATAGTCCAAAATATCAGGAGTAGAAGAATAAAGGGATCGAAAATTGAAAACGGCACCCTTTCATTGTTAAGCAAAACATGCAGTGTGGGTGGCTACAATCTGCACATTTAGTCATCGTATAGAGCTTATTCAACAATATCGAATTCCAACTACTAAGGGATCTTTTACGTGCACTACAATGTGTACACGGCGGGCGGGGGGACACGCCAGAAAATCGAGATGAACTTTCTCGGCCAATGCAGGGATCGAACACCCGACCTCCTGGCTAGCAGGCCAACGCCTTAGCCACATAGTGTGGACACCCATCGTACATTCCATCCGTCAAATCAAATCATTTCATTGCATTAGACCAATAATTAATTATTCTTAATTTAAAACTTTATTTTAATATTAGTCTGGCATTATTAAATCCTAATTTTATTGGTCTTATTTAAAATTAAACTTTCATTTAAATATGAACAACCCTTAACGTGTCTCTTTAAAACAATTAAATACTCTAAAACAAAAAATCAATAAGCGGGTCAATTCAGGTAAGTATAACTACGGGTTCTGTCCACCTTCTCTCGTCTACGGCTATACCACGTTGAAAACACCAGTTCTCGTCCGATCACTGAAGTTAAGCAACGTCGGGCCCGGTTAGTACTTGGATGGGTGATCGCCTGGGAACACCGGGTGCTGTAGACGCCTTTTTGCCCTGATTCTTCGTGAAAAAATCAATTTTCCGCCAATCAGACCACAGCGCGCACTCTTTTGCACCACTCCAGCTCTCCGCTCGGCCCGTCTCCCCAGGGAAAAAGACACAAAAAGAATTTGAGTAAGCACAAGTATGGGTTCTGTCCACCTTCTCTCGTCTATGGCCACACCACGTTGAAAACACCAGTTCTCGTCCGATCACTGAAGTTAAGCAACGTCGGGCCCGATCAGTACTTGGATGGGTGACCGCCTGGGGACACCGGGTGCTGTAGACGCCTTTTTAAAACCGACAAAAAAAAAAAAAAATCAATAAGCGGGTCAATTCAAGTAAGTATAACTACGGGTTCTGTCCACCTTCTCTCGTCTACGGCCACACAACGTTGAAAACACCAGTTCTCGTCCGATCACTGAAGTTAAGCAATGTCGAGCCCGGTCAGTACTTGGAAGGGTGACCGCCTGGTAACACCGGGTGCTGTAGACGCCTTTTTAAAACCGACAAAAAAAAAAAAAATTCAATAAGCGGGTCAATTCAGGTAAGTATAACTACGGGTTCTGTCCACCTTCTCTCGTCTACGGCCATACCACGTTGAAAACACCAGTTCTCGTCCTATCACTGAAGTTAAGCAACGTCGGGCCCGGTTAGTACTTGGATGGGTGACCGCCTGGGAACACCGGGTGCTGTAGACGCCCTTTTGCCCTGATTCTTCGTGAAAAAATCAATTTTCCACCAATCAGGCCACAGCGCGCACTCTTTTGCACCACTCCAGCTCTCCGCTCGGCCCGTCTCCCCAGGGAAAAAGACACAAAAAGAATTTGAGTAAGCACCAGCGCGCCTGTCATTGAGTTAACTAGCGTGTTTTCGAATGCCCGGTTGCACGTGACAAGGAGTAAGGTCGCCTGTCCAACCTGCCATTTTTAATTTTTTTCGGGCAATTTTCATTTTATTTTCTCATCCGTCTCATTACAGTATACAAGTTTCGGTTATTTCCCTTTAGTTTTCAGATTATTGTTATGCCTGGGTGCAATGTTTCATACTATATTTAGACTTGTAACTTCGCGACTTTGACCAATTTTGATAATTTTTTCTTCTTATCCTTTTATTTAGGATACTTGATACAATCAATGACACGTGACGATGAATATGAAAGCTTTCATATCTGCATGGGACAGTAGCAGATCTTGTTATTTTATTTTTCGGGGGAGCCTATTTCTCAGTGTCTGTAACAGATACAGATCTGGGACATAATTTTCTATCAGGAAACCATATGGTGGCTACTCCATCGACTGTATTTGAAACTTCTGCGCAGACCGGAAGTGGCCGAATTTCTTGCGGAGCCAAAAAATTAAAAAACGGCCGTAGATTCGTCAATTCTGTACCTATTTTCATACAAATTACATTTTTGGAAACCTTGAGTCTTTTCTCGGACGATAGCAGTTGAAAACTTTGCAATTTCGAAACTTCGCCGCTGACTTCTAGCGTTCCAAAAATGAAAATATGTTGTTTAAGACACATTTTTTGTTATTTTTCAAAATTTTCAAATTTGACCTACATTTTTCGATACCTGAAGGCAATCCGGTTCCAGTAACATAAGTTACATTCAGAGTTATCGCACTTTATTTTTCGAATTTTTCTGAATTTTCTTCACATTTTGTGAGCTTAAGTTTCGTTTTATGGCCGGATCGACGTTTCTGAAAGTCCTGGAACATGAAGCAATTTCAACAATAATCCGTAAACCGGAAGTAGTCGAAATAATATGCGATATTTTGAAAAAAAACGTGAAAAATTGGTGTTTGGGGTAAAAACACGATTTCTCCGTCCGATATCAATGGATTAAACAATTTAAGGTATCATTTGGTAGGGCGGTGATTGGACCACTGAATGATACCCAATTCGTACGGATACGACGAGCAGGAAGCAAAATATGGCACGCTGAAAATCAAGTATTTTCTGATTTGGAGCGTTTTTAGATGCGTATATCTCGAAAACTGCGCCACAGTTTTTTTTTATGAAACTTTCTCTATCGAGAGACCTTGCGGTAGTCTTGTGTACGAAACATTCCATTACGACTTTGAAATATCTGGAATAGGTGAAATAACGGACTGAAAATCAAAAAACAGTCGAAAAATCGTGAAATTTTGGAAAATGCTCTACTATTTTTTTATTTTAAGCGATTTTCAAAAAAAGGTTGTATATTCAGATAGCTGACCTAATTACGATTCTAACGATATATAATATGCATGTAGTTATTAAAATTTTATTTTCGATATTTTAAATTTTTTGCATTTTTGGCACTTTTGAACATAGGATTTCTCAGGGGCATTTTATCTGATCAGATAATGTAATATATCATTACAGAGCCCTGTGGCTTTTTTAGTGCCCAAACCGGCTATTAAAGCTATTCCGACAATAATAACCATACCGGAAGTATTCAAAAAAGGAAAAAAAAGAGTACAAAAATTGTCGTACTTGCAAAAAACTTGATTTCTCCCTTAGGTAATAGCGGACCAAAAGAACTAAAGTGTCTCTGGATAGCCCTATTAATGGACCACCATGTGGTATCTAAATAATACGATTTCGATGGTAAGGAAATAAATTATTGTATGCCAAAAATCTAGTATTTTCCGATTTTTTAACATTCTTAGACGCCACAGATTTTTCTTAAACTTTTCTTACTCAAAGTCCTATCGGTTTTCTATATAGTGAATCCAAAATGAAAAGCATTGAAATAATTTAAGTGGTCCAAAAATGGCCTCAAAGTTTGAAAAAAATTGAAAAATCGTTAAATTTTAGGAAACGCTCTTTAATTTATCTTTTTTCCAAAACTACTTAATGGATGTTTCTGACACTTCTGGTACGTAAAGTTAAGTATCCAAAGAACTTCGTAAAGCTATCACAACAACGATCGTAAAACCGGAAGTAGTTGAAAAAAATTAATTCTTTTACGAAAACCTTTTTTATTTATGAATATTTTTTGATGATATTTTACACGGGAATTATTGATATAAAATTAAACCATGCTAATCCCGAAATGACATAGTTTGTGTCTAGTCGACGTTAAACCCTATTTCTCTCATCTCGGTAGTGCCGGTTAATTTGAGATATATTTTGTCTCCCTTGAAGTTTTTTACCTTTTTATACGCCCACATTTTCATGTGAACGTATATTGTCGTCGCCCCTGTCCGTCCGTCCGTCCGTCAACAATTGTTTGTGAACAGTCTACAGGTCACAATTTTTATCCGATTTCAATAAAACTTAAAACATAGGTTTATCACCATAAGATCTCGGTTCCTTTCGATATTGGCATGTATCGGACTGTAACTTCATGGGTTATGGCCCCTGATTGTACGAAAAATCACGTTTTTAGCTTGTGAACAGTGTAGAGGTCACAATTTTGAACCGATTTTGATGAAAATTGACATGCATGTTTATAACCCAAAGATCTTGGTTCCTTTCGATATTTCCGCCAGTCGGATTGTAACTTCCTGAATTATGGCCCCTGATTGTCCGAAAAATCGCCCTTTTTAGCTTGTGGTCCCCCTGGAGGTCAATATTATTATCCGATTTAAAAAACCGTTTGATTATATCACCGTTACTTGGTAATGAAGGTTGAGTTCGAATTTCGTGAAAATCAGACCAAAATTGACGGACAAAATGGCCGCCGTTTGTACGTGAATAGTGTGAAATTATGTTTTATCAAGATTGTGGACACAGTAAAGGTCACAATTTTAATTCGATTTTGATGAAACTTGACATGCATGTTTATAACCCAAAGATCTTGGTTCCTTTCAATATTTGCGCCCGTCGGATCGTAATTTCCTGAATTATGGCCCCTGATTGTCCGAAAAATCGCCCTTTTTAGCTTGTGGTCCCTCTGGAGGTCAATATTATTATCCGATTTAGAAAACCGCTGGATTGTATCAACGTTACATGGTAATAAAGGTTGAGTTCGAATTTCGTGAAAATCAGACCAAAATTGACGGACAAAATGGCCGCCGTTTGTACGCGAATAGTGTGAAATTATGTTTTATCAAGATTGTGGACCCACTAGAGGTCACAATTTTAATTCGATTTTGATGAAACTTGACATGTTTGTTTATAACCCACAGATCTTGGTTCTTTTCGATATTTGCGCATATCGGTTCGTAACTTCCTGAATTATGGCCCCTGATTGTAAGAAAAATTGCCTTTATTAGCTTGTGGTCCCCCTGGAGGTCAATATTATTATCCGATTTAAAAAACCGTTTGATTATATCACCGTTACACTGCAATGAATGTTGAGTTCGAATTTCATGAAAATCGGACCAAAACTGACGGACAAAATGGCCACCGTTTGTACGCGAATAGTGTGAAAATGTTATATCAAGGTTGTGGACCCAAAGTTAAGGTCACAATTTTAATATGATTTTGATGAAACTTGACATGTATGTTTATTATCCAAATATAGTGAATCCAAAATGAAAAGCATTGAAATAATTTAAGTGGTCCAAAAATGGCCTCAAACTTAGAAAAAAATTGAAAAATCGTTAAATTTTAGGAAACGCTCTTTAATTTATGTTTTTTTCCAAAACTACTTAATGGATGTTTCTGACACTTCTGGTACGTAAAGTTAAGTATCCAAAGAACTTCGTAAAGCTATCACGACAACGATCGTAAAACCGGAAGTAGTCGAAAAAATGTCCGATATTTTGAAAAAAATTAATTCTTTTGCGTAAACCTTTTTTATTTATGAATATTTTTTGATGATATTTTACACGGGAATTATTGATATAAAATTAAACCATGCTAATCCCGAAATGACATAGTTTGTGTCTAGTCGACGTTAAACTCCATTTCTCTCATCTCGGTAGTGCCGGTCAGAGCCTTATATAAAGAGAGTCTGGCCAACCCGTGTCCCGATTATGATTGGCTAATGGTGGTCACGTGACACATGGACGCCATTATGTTACCCATCTGAAAAGAATCGTCTGTATAGTAACCTATAATTTGACGTGTTTTAAATGACATTTTATCCGCGTTTTTTTATATTATTGGTCTGTTTTGTGGCTGTGAAATGCCACACAAATGATGGGCAAGGGATTCATTTGCACAGGTTCCCAAAAATGCGAAAAGGCGTCGATTGTGGCAAAAATTACATCTTGTGTAGTGTTAGTAGTCTAGGCCTACCGGTAATTATTATCCTGTCATTCGCGTTTTTAATGATTTCAAGCGACCATAGATTCTCATTGTAGTTTGAAAAAATTTCGAACCTAATGACATATTCACGTCATAGGTTATTATTTTTTGATGAATGAATTTTCAAAGATTTGTTATGAATTGAAAAGACGCTTTGACAGTGTAGTCCCAAATAGGCCTATAGGCCTAGCCTTTGTTAATTAGTAGATGTTTTTTCGATTTAAATTTCGTCTGTATGGCCTAAAGTGTTGCGGTTTGCGTTACTTTGTATATGTTTAATGAATTCATCCACGAGTGAATTTTCGAAAAAGATTTATGTACTTGGGAATAACACTTTGGAGTTTAATAGCCTACCGTGTAGGGCCAGGCCTGGTCTGGCCTAGTTAGTAGATGTTTTTCGAATTTTAACTTCATCGATATGGTCATTTTTATTTTCATTTTTTTATAAGTGATTATGTTTGATATCTCCATCCGGGGGTGAATCTTCAACTATTTATGAGCTTGAGACACACAGCACGTAGGCCTAGCAAAGTTCCCGCTTGACTGAAGTCATCAATATTATTAGTTATTCTGATTAAGCCGTTCAGCTAAAAAAAAATTCTTTTTATTCAGATTATTATTTTTCTTTTTCTGGTCTTTGTAGGGAGTCGAAGTTTGAATTTTGTTTTGCGGCAATTTTGAATAAAATGCTAAATCATTTATTTTTGCTCCTCTGAATAAAAATTGTTGCATACACCAAAATCTTCCGCGAATTTGTTCCAATGGTGGGAGAGAGAGAGAGGGAGAGAGAGAGAGAGAGAGAGAGAGAGAGAGAGAGAGAGGGGGGTAACGTCCACTCGACACAAACTAGATCATATGGTTTAATTTTATTTCAATTATTCGCTTGCGCGTAGGGATCTTTAGCAGTGGGAGGAAACCGGAGGACCCGGAGAAAACCCACGAGACTGGACAGGCCACCCTACTCCTTGTCACTTACAACCTAGTGGGAGGACCCGGAGAAAACCCACGAGATTGGACAGGCAACCCTACTACTTGTCAATTACAACCGGAGATTCGAAAGAGAGCTAGCGTATGGTACACCTTTAATAATTCGCTTGTGCGTAGGGGGTCTTTAGTAATGGAAGGAAATTGAAGGACAAGTAGAAAACCCACAAGGTTGGACAGGCGACCTACTCCCTGTCACGTAGAATCTTTAGGTCGAAACATCGCCGCTTGATTCAATAACAGGAATTATGATTAAAGCGCACGTTTTAGATCACACGACCACCCAACGTCTCCATGGAAACACACAAATGATTAAATCCTAATGATTTCTAATTAGCAAAAGGTACAACTACTATAATGCTGTGTCTACAAATAAAGTTTCATAAAGATACTGGGATGGACAGAGCCCGTTTCAAGATCTCCCCCTTACTTCCTTCGACGCGGGATAATAACATACGATAAAAATTAAATAAAAAATTATATTGGTTCATTGCGGTATTTTTAATGTTAATTTTAAAAAAAAATCAGAAACGAAATCGGAATCAATGGAACTCGTTTCAATATTTCACCCTTAAAATATAATTAAAAAAATTGTTTCTAATTTCAAAGGTAATCTTTGAATCATTATTCGATACTTTCAATTTAACGTTTAGATAAACGATATATTGGATTATTGCAGTGTTTTTAAATGTTTAAAAGGTAAAAAAAAAACTATCGTCAATAAAATTTACATATTGTGATTGATTTATGAAAATTATTGACTACCCCTACACACCAGTGAACATAAAAATACATTTGCACAAATCTAAAACATATAAATCGGTCGCACGCTGTACAACTGCGGCTCTATGTGCAACGTGAAAATGGGTAACAAAATGGCGCCCACGACGTCAGTTGGCCAGACTCTCTATATATAAGGCTCTGGTGCCGGTTAATTTGAGATATATTTTGTCTCCCTTGAAGTTTTTTACCTTTTTAATTTCAGTTTATGGGTTCCAAGTTTATTATTTATTGCCTGATATGTATAAAACAATTCTCAATTGCGAATTCCCAACTTATTTGTTACCGATAATGATTTCTTTTGGCACCGGAAGTGAAGTAATTTTGCCAGATTTTACAATTTTGACCGGTGTATTTGCAAGCAAATATTACTTTCACAAATCTGATAGAGGGTGTCACTGAATCATAACAACTACAGTATCGTTTGGTAGCTCGATGGATCGGCTATTGTATGACGCATTTCCTGTCTGATTCCTGAAAGCCGATTCAGCACTGCAGGTCTGCAGGTCTAGTTATTTTTTATTTTTGTGTGTATTTTCTGCAAATCGGATTCCTCAGAATCTAACCATAGGATCTGTCTGAAACTTTGACCTACCCCCCCCCATCCAAAAAAAAAATGGGCTGCGAACCTTGATTAAATATATTTTCAAAACGTTTTACGAATCCGAAATCACGAATGCATTTAACCTACAATGCTGTAACTTTGTGACTATTTGACCTATTTAATTAATTTTTTTTTTTTCTATGAGTACCTTGAGACATTTACTTCAAATCTGCAATTTCGAATTTCGAAAATTCGTCGCTGTGATTTCGAACCGGAAGTTTAGACCAACCCGACAACTTCTTTTGTACGGTTTTCATGAAATTTAATATGTAAGTAGACCTTAATGATGCGACTTGAAAAATGACTTTAGAAATTTTCTAACTTATCTCCCCTTGGAGAAATTAAGGATCAAATTTTAAAAATAAATTGACCTGATTTTTTTCGACACTACATAAGTAATTACTGATTTGTACACAAAAAATGAAGTTTGTCGATCGAACCGGAAGTGCCACCATCTTGAAATGTGAAAAGTCTCAAATGCTTTATTGCTATTTTACTTACAGACCCGGGAGTTATATTTTCTGCATCCTTGGAGGAAGGCCTAAAAACCGTTGAGAGTAGAATTTTGATTTAGGTCAACTGGTAGTCACCATTTTGAATTGAAAATGAAAAATAGAAGCAATTTGAAGGGCCAAGACTTTGGAACACAATAACTCTCCCTCTAATTGAGCTAAAATGACCAAACTTGGTGTAGACTTTCACTAGGTCAATGTCGTGATTGAGTTCAAAGATGAGCATTTTCTGCCTAGGGTAAGCAGAGATAAGAAAGCTGATTTGTTGATTCTTTAGGGCACGATAACTTTGGTTATAATGAAGGGAGAGCGATGAAACTCTTGTCAATCGAGAGTCTAATAGCTAGCCTGTCGTGTGAAATCATTGTATTATTTTTTTTTAAATGTCCGGGGTAGCCGAAAAAAAGAGATCACAAATAAAAAAAGTCGTATTTTTACGATTTGGGGCATTTTTAGAGGTCCTTTTCGCTTAAAGTCAACATAATATTTCTGGGAACTTCTTCTACAAAGAGTCTTATCGGTAGTCTTTTATATGAAATCATCGACCAACACTCCAAAATATCAGGAGTAGAAGAATAAAAGGATCGAAAATTGAAAACGGCACCCTTTCATTGTTAAGCAAAACATGCAGTGTGGGTGGCTACAATCCGCACATATAGTCATCGTATAGAGCTTATTCAACAGTATCGAATTCCAACTGCTAAGGGATCTTTTACGTGCACTCCAATGCCTACAGAGGACCTTCGTTTTTCGTCCCATCCGAACGACTAAACAGCTGTCCTGTCAGGCCCACCGTTCTGCCTCTCTGACAAGGGGGAACCACGCCGGAAAATCGAGATGAACTTTCTCGGCCAATGCAAGGATCGAACACCCGACCTCCTGAGGGGGGGGGGGCAACGCCTTACCCACTTAGTGTGGACACCCATCGTACATTTCATCCGTCAAATCAAAACATTTCATTGCATCAGACCAATAATTAATTATTCTTAATTTAAAACTTTATTTTAATATTAGTCTGTCATTAATAAATCCTAATTTTATTGGTAGACGTTCGTCTTATTTAAAATTAAACTTTCATTTAACTATGAACGACCCTTAACGTGTCTCTTTAAACAATTAAATACTCTAAAACAGTATCACAACCTTTTGACCTAAACTCATTAATTTACCATTTTGTATGTTAGCGACTTGTTATTCTTCCTATATGGCATATGTCTGATTTCGAAGGGGGGTTGGGTGGCTGAATGGTTAACACAGACTAGACAACTGTCCGTGTCAGGCCCTCCGTTCTGCCTCACTGACAAGGGGGAACCACGCCGGAAAACCGAGATGAACTTTCTCGGTGCAGAACTTTCAATTCAGGCCAAACGTTTATTGCATACGATTAAGCTGGTCAGTTGGAGCTTATTTTCAAAAGTTTTGTAATAATCGGTTGGTAATTAAAGTACCGTGCAAATTAAACTGTTAAAACAGAAAATTTCACCCAGTTGAAATGTTTCTTGCTATAAGTCAGCAATTTCCCGATTTCAGGGAGGCTGAAGGGTTAGCATGTGCGCGCTGTATCGTAACGTCTGTCATTGAGTCAGCCGGCGTCGTTTAGATTGCCAGGTTGCCCGTGACATGGAGTATGGTGTCCAACCTCGTGGGTTTTCTCCGTGTCCTTCGGTTTCCTCCCAAATTTAAAAACATATGTTTGTCCCGAAATGACCTAGTTCGTGTCGAATGGACGTTAAGCCGCATTTCTCTCTTTCTCTTTTATTTTTAAAGTTTTGTAACAATCGGTTGGTAATCACAGGTACTGTAAAAGTGATAAAACAGAAAATTTCGCCCGGTTGTCATGTTTCTCATTTTAAAGTCAGCAATTTGCCGATTTTAGGGGGCAAACGTTTATTGCGAACGATTAAGCTGGTTAGGGGGAGCTTATTTTTAAAAGTTTTGTAATATTCGGTTGATAATTAAAGGTACAGTGCAAATTAAACTGTTAAAATAGAAAATGTCGCCCGGTTTAAATGTTTCTCGCTGTAGGTCAGCAATTTGCCAAATTTAGGGAGGTTGCGTGGCAGAATGGTTAGCACGTGCGCTCTGTATCGTAACGTCTGTCATTAAGTCAACTGGCGTTGTTTCGATTTCTTGGTTGTACGTGACAATGAGTATGGTCGCCTGTTCAACCTCGTAGCCCGTAACGCCGCTGCCGGGTAAAATTTCCCTCATTGCACACTTTATGGCGTATGCCCGTCTTCATTAGCCCATTTTAGGAGCAGAACAGTAGGACGTTAAACCCCATTGAATTTCATTTCATTTTCTCTATGTTGCTTATTTATTATAGTGGATAAATATTTTTCTGGTTCTAGCAAATATTTAATTTCTGCATAGAAATCTTGCTTCGAACAGTTGTTCTATTGCAGAGTGTCATTCTTGAATATTGCAGTCAATGACCCTTTGTTTAAAACATGCTTTAAGAAGTTGTCACGATTTCCTACTTATAACCAAACATATTGGAAGCCATAATTATATAACATATCCCTAATTTTGGAAGCCCGATTACAGCTATACAAGTTTCAGTTATTTCCCTTTAGTTTAAAGATTATTTTTTTGCCCAGGTGCAATGTTTCTCACTACATTTAAATTTGTAACTTTGTGCGTTTTTGACCGATTTTGACAATTCGTCGCCTGAAAACCAAAGTGTTCTATGTCCACTTTTGGTAAAATTGGAGTTATTGCCCTTTACCGCCAAATTAGGCTCTATTCTATCTGTTTATGCAATTTCTAGCCTTAAATATGAAAATAGAGATGATTTCTCAACAATTATCACCGTACTATCTCCACTTTCGTAGCCCTCAATGAATTCTAGAATGTTCTATGTGATAAACCAATGACGAATGTCAGATTTGTCACGTGACTTGGAGATAGTATAATTTGGTATTAAAGTTCTGTTGGAGGGAAAAGACAAATATCAGGTAACAATATTTGATTTTTCTTGACACCTACTTGTTGTTTCTAACACTTTTCATGTCTATCAAATCCTTTTGATCCAAGGATTCGTACTGATGCTTTATACTTTAATTTACTTTATAAATCTGTGTTAAAACGGTGGATTTGTTTACTTATGGAGATAGAACACTATGGATGTGAAGTATAGAAGAGATAATTAATAAGAGTTGCAATACACATAGAACAATTATCAATCCTTTCATCTTATATATCAACTAATCTACATTCCAATCTGAACGTTAAACCCAATTTAATTTCATTTATATTTCAGGAAAATTAAACTCAAAATGTCAGTTTTCTTCGACTTTAATGACGTGTTATCTATGATCACAAAAGATGATGAAGAACCAGAAACTGATTTTGAAGCGGTTGACCCAGTCATAGAACTAGGCCCACACCCTTCAAAAACGAATACACAGAGTGATTTAAAGATATTCCAAACTGTTGAATCTCCAGTTTCGAGTTCACCAGCTGACATATCTACTGATGAAATTTTAAATTCCCCGGCCGTTGACAGTTCTGATGAATGGGTGCCTAATGTTGACGAAGAGAATTCTGATAGCGATAAATCACAAGATAATGATAATAATAGTACAGACCGAAATAAAGCTGAAGAAAATATAAGATCAAGAAAAAGAAAAAGGGATATAAACAAGTGGAAAAAATGTGAACGGAAACGTCAAAGACAAGCTGGAGAAGCCTATACAGGTTCTAGAGGTCAAGCTATTCCCAAACGAAATGTTAAAACAAAAAAGGATTGCGTAGGGAGCTGTAAATTTAAATGTTGTTCCAAAGTATCACACTCAGATAGGCAAAACATTTTTGCCTCATTTTGGTCTTTAAATGACAACGAAAAGAACCATTTCTACTCAAAAACAATAGACAGGGCAATTAAATCCAGAAACAGATCTAAATCTAAGGATAAAAGTAGGAGAACATTTTCTTATATTTACAATCTCTATATTGAGGACTCTAAAATAAGAGTTTGCAAGGTCTTTTATTTGTCAACACTTGATATATCCCAACGGAGAATTTCCTACTATTTTGAAAACAAACATGATACCGCTTCTTCAACACCGATGTGTGGTGATCAAAGAGGAAGTAAAACAAAGGATCGAATAAATCAAGAAAATAAAGATTTTGTACGCGAGCATATCCAATCATTCCCAAAAGTAGAATCTCACTACTGTAGACAATCAACTGCAAAAGAATACCTTGAGAGTGATCTCAGTATCACGAAGATGTACAGGTTGTATCTTGAAAGGTGTGAACAAGATAGTAAAGAGTCCGTTAAGGAGCATATTTACAGACAAATATTTAATACAGAATTTAATCTCAGCTTTTTCTCACCTAAAAAAGATAGATGTGATAAATGCGAAGAATTTAGAATGAAAGAAAGGTGTAACGTTTTAGATGAAGAATTTATTGAATTGAATAGAAAACATGTTGAGTCAAAACTTGCTACGAAAGTTGAAAGAGACAATGATAGACAAGGAACGGATATGGTTGTTTGCTTCGACTTAGAGAATGTAATATCATGTCCTAGAGCAAATATTTCAAGTTTCTTCTACCGCAGAAAATTAAGTGTGTATAATCTGACAGCCCATTGTTCTTCCAACTCCAGTGCTTACTGTGCTATATGGCATGAAAAATTGGCTGGTAGAGGCTCAAATGAGATAGCCAGTGCATTAATTGTCATACTCGAAAAAATCGTGGAAGAATACAATCCCAAAACAATCACGCTTTGGTCAGATTCTTGCGTTCCCCAAAATAGAAATTCAGCTATAGCATTTTCCCTTAAAGACTTTTTGCAAAAGCACCAGGTAGATGTCATTCATCAGAAATATTGTGAACCCGGACATTCAGCTATCCAAGAAGTAGATAGTATTCACAGCTGTATTGAACGACGACTTTCACAACAAGAAACATTCAGTCCTCTTGGGGTGATGAATTGTCTGAAAACCTGTATGAGAAAACCAATTACGATTATTCAAATGAGGGAGGGTCATTTCAAGAACTATCTAGAATCATCCAAGCTTTTACACTTTAAAAGTGTACCATTTTCAAAAGTTAAGCAGATTTCATACCGTAAAGATGCAACATTTGAAATAGAATATAAATTATCCTTCGAAGATGGACACACCGGAAACAGTTGCTCGATACGTTCGCAAAGTATGAAGAGACGTCTATCTTCACCGGAGAGGTGGCCAGCGGTTAAAAGTATCCATAAGAAGATCGAACTTACCCATGATAAGATTAAAGATTTGAGAGCCATGCTGAAGTTCATGACACCAAAAGATAAAGTCTTCATGTCTAAATTGACTGAATAAGATGTTATTAAAGATTTTATATTGTTCATGTATCATCTATACTAATCTATAGACTACATCACATGTATTGTATTTTAATTTTTCTTTGTTGAGACTGAATCAGATATTGATACTGATCTACCGCGAGTTCAAGTTCAAAGAACCAGGCATGAATGATAAGAAATTTTTCAATCTCTGTTTAAATATTGTGTATTAAATGTCAGATATTACAATATTAGTAAACATTTAGTTTAATTAATGTGTTATTATTATTTTAAATCTGAACAGGTCAATGAGGTTTTCATGGCCTCTAACTATGAGAGGGGGGGGGGCTTTAACTGAGAGAGAGACAGAGCAAACGTGATACCATTTTATTCCAATAATATCCCTGTGCTTAGAGGGGCATAGTGGGGGTGGGGCCTTAAAAACACACGAGGTTGGGTAGGCGAGCCTATTTTTTGTCACGTACTAGTCAAGTTTGGGTTTGAAATCATGTCACTTGACTTAATGACAGACCTTATGGTCTATAGCGCACACATTAGCCCCCCCCCTTCTTAAACACACATAATTGGATAAAATTACCAGTTTGTGCGTGTTCATATGCATATAGAATGGACATAGAACATTTTGGATTTCAGTTTGAACGATTTCAGATTTAGGAAAATGTTCTATCTCCAAACAAAAAAATCGTTTTTTAGCTTTATTTCTCATCATTTCATCTAAAATTGATGTTCCAAACTCAGGTATAATTCATATGCATGTGATGTAAAGTAATAAACAACCGACGGCCAATAATATAAACAAATATACAGCGTCAAATATTTGATCACATTTTTCTCAAAACAGAGGTAATGGGAGATAGAACAATATGGTTTTCAGGCGACGAATTATGTCTTTATAATTTTCCAAATTTACATATTTAACGTAAATATTCAAACAGTTGAGTTCAACCTGATTCAAAAAGTATTAGTTCCGTTCAAAGTTATCTCATTTAATTTTTCGATGTTTTCTTACCATTTTCATTTCATTTTTCTGAAACTTTTGAAGTGGGAAGTCATCCCGATTACAGCAGCACAAGTCTTAGTTATTTCCCTAAGTTTTCAGAGTATGCAATGTTTCATACTATATTTAGACTTGTTACTTCGCGAGTTTTTGACCAATTTTGATATTTTGTTCTTCTTATCCTTTTATTTGAGATACTTGATATAATCGATGACACGTGACGATGAATATGAAAGCTTTCATATCTGAATGGGACAGTAGCAGATCTAGTTATTATTAGAGTTATTCCCAAACACGCTGCGACTGTGTTCCAGACTTTTGAAAGTAAGTAAAGTAGATACATGTAAACTTGATATATATTTGAATGAGCATTTTTTAGGCCACACAATGGTCACATTTTGCACAAGGAGTGATTAGAGTTGTTCACAAAGCATCTTCATTATTATGTACCACACATTTTATGGAGATATAAAATGATGAGGGTGCTCTTCAAAATGGCCGCTAACAACTCACCAGAAAAAGGATTTGGGCCTATGTAGGCCAAGAAAAGATTATCGCGGCGCATTTGACCTCTTTTTCCATTAGTTTTACATAAAGTCATTTGAAAAGAATCTACATGGGTGACCAATAATCTGTATGGAGGTGAAACTTGGGGGTGCTCTTCAAAATAGCCGCTAAAATCCAAGTTGATAAGTTGTTTCTATATAACCACTGAAAAGAGGTTTGACAACTAATTCTTGAGGGACCTTAAAGGGTACGGTTTATACTGAATTGTCCCTAGAATGTATTCTGGTATGACAAATCACTATAGCATTAATACGCCATTCTCGAGCTATGAAATGCGCCCAGGGTTTATGAAGTTGCAATGGTTGACGACAGGCTGGTAGCAATGCCATATCCGTTGATATTTGCTCCGTTGTTAACTTTCGGTTAACGATGGCGCATCTGGCTTCATTGACGTTGTTGGTCTCTACCCCGTACAGCAGTGGCACGTATTCTCCAAGGCTCTCGCACACTTATGATGGGGGAACGTCTGAATCTGCAGGTATGTCAGAAGTTGTTGGAGACCACGCCCAGGTTTGTTAAGGCATTCTGTCTTCTGGAAGCCTATTGAAAATGAGTGAGGGGACTATTCAGAATGCAGTGATCTGACCGACTTTGAAAATTAATGATAGAATATTGTGAGTTATTTGTCATGCCAGAATACATTGTAAAGACAATTTGGTATAAGCCTTTACCCTTTAAGCTCCCTCAAGAATGAATGAATGAATGAATGAATGAATGAAATATTGTTTTATGGCACATCTGCTCCAACCGGGCTATATTGCGCCAAACATGATGAAATATACGAGACAAGCTAAATGAAATCACAAAATTTTACATATGCATAAATAAAAACAATATCACAGTATATCAAATTTAAAAATAAAAATAAAAAACAATCTTTTATGCATACAAAAATTTAAATTACTAAAACACTAGATAAATATATATATATATATACAAATTAAAATTTATAATAAAAACCTGTCTCTTTTAAAAAATTTAGAATTTCGCCATATAACCCAGGTTGGGCAAACAAATGTTGTAGTGACCGGCAACGGTAATATCTTGATCTTATATGTTTGAGATGCTTGCACTCGATCAACATGTGTTTTAACTGTCAATGGAACATGACAATGTTCACATTCTGGTTGAGGCTCTCGCTTTAAGATGAAAATATGCGTTAAAAAAGTGTGACCTATGCGAGAGCGACACAAAATAACTTCATCCCTCCTGTTGGTTCTGTAGGAGTTAGGCCAATCTCCTAAGAGAGGCTTAATGTGATGAAGTTTATTTGTGCCTGCAAGATCCCAAGACCGTTGCCAGCGGCCATAAATAAAATGATTTATACAAATTTTAAAATCTGTATATGGTATTAAAATGTATGATAGGGGAAGATCCAAAGCAGCTTTGGCAGCAAAATCTGCTAGATCATTCACCTTTATATCGACGTGACTGGGGAGCCAGCAGAAGACAACGTCTTTACTGCTGAGCTCATAAGATAGTAGCAGACGATAAACATCTGCCACTAATGGATGTTCAAGCTGTTTATTGTTAATTGCTTGAAGCGAAGACAGAGAATCAGTAAAGATGATATGTTTTAATGATGAAGAGGATTGTATGAACTCCAAGGCTTGAAGAATGGCCTGGAGCTCAGCTGTAAATATTGAAGCAGCAGGTGGAAGACACACAGAAATTGTTTCAGATGGCGTCACGGTAGCCGAAGCTACCCGATCACCGTCTTTAGAACCATCCGTGTAAATAGGAGCATAATCACCATACTTAGACCTTAACTCTCTAAAGAGAGATTGGAACACCGTAGAGCTAGTATCTCTCTTTTTATGTTGAGTAAGATCGAAATCGATCTTTGGGGGAGATATAGCCCATGGTGGAGTCGTAAAGAGAGGGGTATTCGCAATACTGTCTAGGCTGATACCAGCCTCAGACAAAAGGGGTTGTATGCGAATACCAAATGATGGAATGACTTTAGTCTTTAACAGATATAAATGCTCATGTAATGGTCTAAATATGGTGTTAAATGAAATATGATTTGGAAGAGATGCAATTTTATCACGTCTGTTTTGCAGTGAGGGTTCATGCGCCTCGACGTATAAACTGTCCACTGGAGACGTACGAAATGCTCCTAAACTGATTCTAAGTCCTTGGTTGTGTATGGTGTCGAACTCTTTGAGATACGACTCGCGGGCAGACCCATACACAATACACCCATAATCGAGTTTTGATCTTATTAACGCTCGATATAGTCTGAGCAAGACCTTACGGTCTGCTCCCCAGTCAGTATTTGATAAGACTCTCAATATGTTGAGGGCTTTCAGACATTTCTTTTTTAGGTTTTTGATGTGGGGGATAAATGATAATTTCTTATCAAATATCAGCCCCAGAAATTTGGTTTCATCCACAACTGGAAGGCGGTTGCCATCCAAGAAAAGTTCTGGATCAGGATGTAAACCTCGTTTCTGACAGAAGTGCATGCAGACAGTCTTGGATTTCGAAAAACGAAATCCATTTTCGGTTGCCCATTGTTGAAGTGAATTCAAACAGAGCTGCAACTTACGTTCGATTATCCGCATGTCTGTAGAACCATAGCACATCTGAAAGTCATCAACATAAAGAGCGCCGTTTGTACCTGGTTTAAGGCACGCTGGGATAGTATTAATTTTTATTGCAAATAATGTTGGAGATAAAATACTTCCCTGAGGAACTCCCATTTCCTGAGGAAATGGATCAGAGAATATTGATCCCAGTCGTACCTTAAATGACCTATCTTCCAGGAAATTTTTAATGAAGATAGGTAAGCGACCTCGTAGGCCGCGGTTATGGAGGTCGCGCATGATACCATGTTTCCATGTAGTATCATAAGCTTTCTCCAGATCGAAAAATATAGCAACTAAATGTTGCTTCTGGATGAAAGCGTGCCTGACGAACGTTTCAAATCTGATCGAGAGTGCTCCTTTGGGACCGAAATCCACATTGGAGGTCTGTTATTAGGTTGTTGGACTCAAGGTACCAAACAAGCCTTCGATTAATCAATCTCTCCATGGTTTTGCAAATACAGCTAGTTAAAGCGATCGGACGATAATTGGTAGGATTCGTATGATCTTTACCCGGTTTAGGGATGGGAATGATTGTGGCTTCATGCCACGAAGGGGGGAAATTCCCATCAACCCAAATTCGGTTGAAAAGATCCAGTAAGATGAGGAGTGTTGGAAGAGGTAAATCCACGTTTCTCAACCTTTTCTCACCGTTCACCCCTAAATGAATTCTCAACCGACTCATTTACCCCCAGAATTTTGAGGAGGTTACTGACCGCGGAGCCGTGGCCAGCGAAGCCGGTCACCGCGAGCGCCGTAGTCGCGAAGCCCGGAAACCTTACCACAGATGAAACACTGAGGCTTCTCGACGTCATCCACGCCTGTTATCGATTTGAACCCGAACGATACATACTTTTCTTGGTATTTATGTTCTTTGGAGGCATGATTTTGAATCAAAATCACATGGAATCAAAAGCACGTATAAAAATTCAAAATGAAACTAAATTGGGGATTCGTCTGTTGAATGAGCTAGACGTGCAATGACAATGGACACCTGCGCCGTTTCCCACTCACACAGCCAAGTAAACTAGCTATCACATGGCAATCACTGATGGGCGGATCGCGAGATCGAGGCCTAGGCTGCCTTGATAGAGCACGATCATCAATTCAAATTGAAATTGAGAAAAAGTTGACAACTGAAATCTTGAAATGCAACTTCACCTCTCATAGGACTGCTGGAACAACTGCACAACCTTTAAATGACCATTTTTGAAGTTACTGGGAGTGTGGTCATTCACCCCCTAGACGCGAGCCATTCCCCCCTTGGGGGTGAATTCACCCCAGGTTGAGAAACGCGGAGGTAAATGTTCCGCAATCCGGCAGTGCACCTCATCCGGACCAGCCGCAGCATCCCGAACCCGCCCCAGCGAACCCCGAAGCTCTGCAATGGAAAAACGATCACTATAACACTCACCACTGCGGGACCCGAAATCAAGTCTCCCTCCCCCCTGCTGCCGTCCAACGCCCCGAAAGGCATCAGAGGAGAAATTGGATGATGAATTGAATGAAAATGTACTGGCCAGAGAATTAGTAATATCAGGAAATGCTGCCAATGTGGCACTATCAACATCGAGATGGTCAACCGACAATGCACCACTTCCACCCCCAATCCCACGAATCCCATCCCACACCGACCCAGATGCGGCACGGGAACCGATCTTGGAGACACAACTCTGCCATGAAGACCTCCCCGCTCGACTCCACGGGCCCTCGCCCGGACCACCTGGAACGCCGCAACACTCTCCATGGAAGGATGGTTCTGTAATCGTCTCATGATACGATCACGCTCTCTAAGAGCGGACCCGCAATCATCGCCAAACCACGGCCCACTGAAACGCTTTGGCTCAGTCGCGGTCCCCGGAACCGCCCGCTCAGCTACATCCCGAAGAACTGAAGCGAACAAGGCCATGGGCTCATCTGCATCCTCTAACTCTTTTGTATCAAAAGAGAAGAGACACAAAGACTCAAACAAAGCCCAACCAGCCCTACGCAACCCTCAAGAATGAGATGTCAAACAATTTCAGTTATCGTATAGAGACAACTTAACAAATTTTAACTTACTATCTGGAGATATAAACATGTTACGCTTTGTAATGCTTATTTAAAGCTTAATGACACAAACACGTGGAGCCAGAAGACCTTTGTATAGTTGTTGTATGCGCCACGAGCACGATTTGTGGATTTGGCGCAATATAAATGAACATATTATTATTAATTTAGAAAGGATTTTAGCGGCTATTTTGAAGAGCACCCCCAATTTTCACCTCCATATAGATTATTGGTCACACATGTAGATTCTTTCAAATAACTTTATGTAAAAGTAATGCTAAAAGAGGTCATATGCGCCGCAATAATCTTTTCTTAACCTACACAGGCCCACATCATTTTCTCCGAGTTGTTTGTGGCCATTTTTAAGAGCGCCCTCATCAATTTATATTCATTCATTAAATATGTGGTACATAATAATGAAGATGCTTTGTGAATAACTCTTAATCACAATTAGTGCAAAATGTGACCACGGCGTGGCCTAATAAATGCTTATTAAAAGATATATACAGTTAATCTACGTTTTTGGCGGCGATGTGAAAAGTGCCCTCACTTTTTATCATTTTTTAGGGTCTGGAATACAATCGAAGCTTCTTTGTGGGAATAACTCTAATAAAAACTAATGCAAAAAGTGGTCAAACATGCATCATTGTTACTTACTTAACCCATATAGTCACTCTATATATGAGTTTTTGGCGGCCATTTTTGTTCAGCATAAAAATCCGGTCTAGAAAAACCACATGAGAATTTCTACCTCTCCAGGTGGTACCTCCCTCAATTTTAACCCAGACTAACTTACGTTGATGTAATAACCCTTATAGAAATAAATTTGTAATTTTGTAGTAAATCTAAAAGTCTACAAATAGCCGTGAAAATTACATATTTATAGATGCTTTGCTTCAGTTTAAACAGTGTAAGAAATTTAGCCTCGACCCTTTACAGCTGTTTGGAGAGAACGTATGTAGGCTATTGCCTTGTTCAAGCCTATTCAGTTTATTAATTACAATATGTTTATTTATCTGATCATATCACAGTGATTCCAAAAACAAATTCACCGCCATCAAGATAATTCAGATGTTGGATTTTTTAATTAATAACTTCTTTGTTGAATTTGGAGGGGAAACATATCAGCAAGTGGTAGGTATCCCCGGCTGTGAATCTTTGCTTGCTGATTTTTTTCTCTATTCGTACGCCCGTCTTCCATTAGCCCAGGTTAAGTGCAGAAAAGTAGGACGTTAAACCCCGTTTCATTTCATTTCTATTCGTACGAAGTCTATTACATACAGGCTCTCGTAAAACCAAATAAACGATTAGTCAGACATTTTAATTTCATTTATCGATATATCGATGATGTTTTGTCACTTAATAATCCTTAATTTAGTGATTATGTAGAATTCATATATCCTGATGAGCTCGAAATTAAAAACAGCACTGACAGTGCCAATTAGGCTTCCTACTTGGATCTGCCATAAAATGAGTGTTAAATTGTACGATAAACGTGATGACTTTGATTTTCCGATTGTTAACTTTCCATTTATTAGTAGTAACATTCCAGTATCACCAGCTTATGGAGTGTTTGTGTCTCAGCTTATACGTTACGCGTGAGCTTGTTCCTTTTATACTGATTTTTTAAGTGGATCGAGGCATTTGTCACCTAAGCTTCAACTACAAGGATACTTGCGCACTAAACTTATAAAGATAGGTTGCCAGGCAACGAAACATACGCCCACAGCAGCTAAATCGTCCGGGCAGTCAACAAGGGCTGTCGCATATTTTTACTTTTTTATGTAATGAAACATTTGTAATACACTAAAATCTGATTAAGAGTAACAACTCATTATATAATTATCAGAAAATCATTAGAATTTGTTTGCTTTTTATAAAGTTTTGCCCCACGCTAACAATTAGTATAGGAAACATTTAATATGATGGATTTAGCTGTTCAGTTATCAAAATTCATTGAAAATCAAAATACTTGTTCGTTTCAACACCTTAAACTCTGTGTATCAATCTGAAGTCAATCGCATATTAAGTTTGGCCTCTAGAGCGTCCACAAGATTTTTTGAAGTGATCGATGACTGCAAATCTGGCATCAGAAATCGCTGAAAATCAATAGGATTCTTTGAGGCATGACCTTTAAAATTGTGTATAAATTTGAAGTCAATCGGATATTAACTTTGGCCTCTTAAGCAACCACAAGATTTTTTGAAGTGATCAAGGGCCATAACTATGGCACTAATTATCGGAAATCGCTAAAAATCAAAAGGCTTCTTCTTCTTATGACCATAAACACTGTGTATGAATTTAAAGTCAATAGGATTCTTTGTCTGATGACCTTAAACACTGTGTATAAATTTAAAGAAAAACGGATATTAACTTTGGCCGCTAGAGCGTCCACAAGATTTTTTGAAGTGATCAAGGGCCATAACTCTGGTAGTTATTATCGGAAATTGCTGAAAAACAAAAGGCTTCATCGTCTCATGACCTTAAACACTGTGTATAAATTTAAAGTCAATCGGATATTAACTTTGGCCTCTAAAGCGTCCACAAGATTTTTTGAAGTGATCAAGGGCCATAACGCTGGTAGTTATTATCGGAAATCGCTGAAAAACAATAGGCTTCTTCGTCTCATGACTTTAAACACTGTGTTTAAATTTAAAATCAATCGGATATTAACTTTAGCCTCTAGAGCGTCCACAAGCAATTGTGGACGCCGGACCGACGGACGGAGGGACGGGATGACGACAATATACGACCACATTTCAATGTGGGCGTATAAAAACCTTTAAAAAGTTTTATGGTCGTCATATTAACTTGGTAAATATAACATGTTTCTCTCAGCTATGATTCTAGATATATTTAATTGAGACGTATACTATTACCCTCTCCCTGGTTGTGTCTACTGCATCGTTGATACAGTTCATCGCATGCATTTTGCATACCGATAGTCCATTGGTCAATCACGCTATTTTACCGACATTTTGCCTAATAGTTTGGATGCAGCGCCAGGTAGGGTACACTTACTCTTCCGGACACCTATCACTACTGTATTTTGTGTATTTTGTACACGGGGAGCAGTCCATTTGGTGATTACACTTTTTTGCGTATAACGTTTTTTTAGGACTTCGAATTCTGTCTAATAGGTTGGATTGTTAGTACTTGGTTTTATTGTATTGTACATAGACGACTATCATGAAAATTTATACACATTAATAATATTAAAAACTGTGTTTCTGTTTACAGTTCCAGTTGCAGTTAATCCATGCGACCCGAATCCCTGTCAGAATATGGGAACATGTACACAAACAGGTGGTATGTTTACCTGCGAATGCAAAGTGGGGTTCTCGGGATCAAATTGTGAAAGTGAGTATGAATGATATGTTATTTAATGTCTTGGAACTAACAACGGCATAATGCATTAATTGAACTGATTCCGTGTCTATATTCTCGCAATATCATACAGCAACATCAAAATATCATATGATATCATTAATTTCTGTCAATCGTCTGTCTGAACAACTTGTAAAACGTGGATATTGGCAGGTGGGTCTGTCAGACGCGCATTAATTCAGTCAGTGTGAATACCAATAGTTTCTCATATAGTTAGATACGATTATATGATTCCCGTTTAATGAAGGTTACTGTATATGTGGTTTAATGGCTGAGGGTCAGTATTCCAATCATCATGTTTAAATATCCATAACGTCATGTAAGTTGAGGGTAAGCGGTATTTAAATGCAATGTATCAAATTTTAACTTTGAGTAAATTTACTTAACAGTAAGTGTTTAGCCGTTTAGTGATATTCAAGGACTAGTTAAATAATAATAATATAATGAATTTATAAAGCGCCGGCATTCCAGTCAAAAATACTGATCCGTGGCAGTACATGAAGTTATTAAAATGACGGCGCAAGCATTATACAAAATTTAGCTAAACAGTTCAGATATTAAAAGTCATCACAATCGCTACATAGAACTTTGCTGAAAAGTTGAATTTTCAAAAGTCGTCACAATCAATACGTGAAAATTTGCTTCAAAAGTTCGGTTTTTAACAATTTTTTCAAAGTGAACGGGGATTGCGAGTTTGTATGTATTCGGGTAGCAAAATATGTCTGACCGTAGGACAATTTGGTTTTTGGTTGTACCAGTAAATTGTTATTCTGGGATCTCAGATTTATAGTTCGAGTATATCGAAGGAGTAAAGATTGGAGATATTGTGGAGAGTCTTCAGAATGGAGAACCAGGTACGTTAAGGATAAGATTTTAGAGTTGATACGCGATTCAATAGGTAACCAATGTAGATTTTTAATACTGGAGTAGTATGATCACGATGTTTGGTTCTTGTTGCAATACGGGTTTTAGCTTTTGTTTAAATGTTATGGAGATAACTTTCTCAAGTAATTTGGAGGCAAAGTTTAAATTAGACACAGGTGTATAGATTTTAAGAATATTTTTGTCAAGGTTCGATTCTTTCAATAGTGACCTAACTTCAGCTTCTTTTAAGACTGTTGGAAAAATACCAGACATCAAGGATGGGGGTTAGAATGGGTAGAATTTCGTCCAAAGATGATTTCAGCCAAAGAGCTTCAGCAGTTTTACGTCGTAACTTACTTTGGCGAGCTTCGTGATTGAACCATTTCCTGTTTGGTCTTAGTGTAATTAATATTCTTTTGAAGAGAATGGGCATGATTGTCAAATATTTCCTGTAGTACAGAATCATAAAGATGTATTTTCTTGTCGACACTATTTTCGTTCTCAATCCTTTCTATCAATGAAGAACATATATCCTGCTTGAGCTCTTTAATGTCAATGTTGCGAATCTTTCTAAAGCTTATCAGCCGTTTGAAAGCCTTGGGTTTTGAAACAGAAAGATCGGTAAAAACACAGAAGTGGTCAGATATACACTTGTTTTCAATATGCATATTTTCGATAACATCATCAGATGATTTTGTAATTATAACATCTAGAAGGTGACCTTTGGAGTGTGTTGCGTTATGTACGTGTTGTACCAGATCAAAGGTATTAATAATGTCAAAAAACTGATTTAGGGCTTTTTCATTGGGTGTGTGAAGATGAATATTAATGTCGCCTACCAGAAGTAAACGCCCCGGAGATGACGAGAGATCATACAGGAGGCCTCTTAATTCCACACAAAACGAGTCATGGGTTGAATATAATTAGACTTTGAAGGTGGTGGTCTATATATATACACACAAGTTTCACTAATTCATTATTTAATTTGATTAACACATGAAGCCTTTCAAACTTCGGAATGAATGAGATTGAATAACCGAAGTGTTAATAGAGTTTTTATGTATCACTGCGATTCCCCCTCCGCTGCGTTGTATACGATTCGCTTGAACATTTATTAATGCGCCATCATTAGATTTTCACCAAGTTTCCACAGCCACAAATATACCAAGTTCATTATCAATTAGATATTCATTAAGTTCACTGGTTTTATTACAAACTGATTGGCAGTTAAGTAAGCAGAATTTAATGTTGGATTTTTAGATTGTTTTACTACCATGGGTTAAAATCGGATATCTAGAGTTGTTAAAGTTAACTCTCTTTATTTTTGTTTTCCTTGACTCACTAGTGATTTTTATACGCCCACATTTTCATGTGGACGTATTATGTCGTCGCCCCTGTCCGTCCGGACGTCCGTCCACAATTTGTTTGTGGACTCTCTACAGGTCACAATTCTTATCTGATTTTGACGAAACTTGAAATATAGGTTTATCCCCACAAGATCTCGGCTGCTTTCGATATTGGCATGTATCGGATCAATACTTCATCGATTATGGCCCCTGATTGTACGAAAAATCATGTTTTTAGCTTGTGGACCCTATAGAGGTCGGAATTTTGAACCGATTTCGATGAAACTTGACATGCATGTTTATAACCCAAAGATCTTGGTTCCTTTCGATATTTGTGCCTATCGGAACGTAATTTCCTGAATTATGGACCCTGATTGTCCGAAAAATCACCTTTTTTAGCGTGTGGTCCCTCTGGAGGTCACAATTATTATCCGATTTAAAAAACCGTTCGATGATATCACCGTTACAGCCTAAGGAAGGTTGAGTTCGAATTTCGGGAAAATCGGACCAAAATTGCCATACAAAATGGCCGCCGTTTGTACGCGAATACTATTAAAAAATGGTACATCAAATTAGTTGTGGACCCTGCATAGGTCACAATTTTAATTTGATTTTGATGAAACTTGAAATTCATGGTTATAACCCAAAGATCTTGTTTCCTTTCGATATTTGCGCATATCGGATCGTAACTTCCTGAATTATGGCCCCTGATTATACGCAAAATCGCCTTTTTTCAGCTTCTGGTCACAATTATTATCCGATTTAAAAAAACGTTTGATTATATTACCGTTACATCGTAAGGAAGTTTGAGTTTGAATTTCGGGAAAATCGGACTAAAATTGCCATACAAAATGGCCGCCGTTTGTACGAGAATACTGTTAAAAAATGGTATATCATGGTTGTGGACCCTGTAGAGGTCACAATTTTAATTCGATTTTTACGAAACTTGAAATGCATGGTTATAACCCAAAGGTCTTGGTTCCTTTCGATATTTGCGCATATCGGATCGTAACTTCCTGAATTATGGCCCCTGATTGTACGCAAAATTGCCCTTTTTTTTAGCTTGTGGTCCATCTGGAGGTCACAATTATTTTCCGATTTAAAAAAAAGTTTGATTATATCACCGTTAAACCTTAAGGAAGGTTTGAGTTTGAATTTCGGGAAAATCGGACTAAAATTGCCATACAAAATGGCCGCAGTTTGTACGCGAATACTGTTAAAAAATGGCATATCATGGTTGTGGACCCTGTATAGGTCACAATTTTAATTCGATTTTGATGAAACTTGAAATGCATGGTTCCTTATCCGATTTTGACGAAAAGTCACATTTCTAGGTTGTGTACTGTCACACCATAATCATTGTCGGCTTCGAATTTCATGAATATCAGACTGGAACTGACCAACAAAATGGCTGCTCACAATACAGTATGAAATACAGGACTTAATGATGTAGGAAAAATCACTTTCGGTATTGCTTGTTCTCTATCCATCTCTCGAAAATGTGGGCGTATCCTGCCTGGCAATGCCAGCCTATCTTACTTGAATGTTTTGATTTGTGTGGCTGAAATGTATTCACTTCCTTAGTATCTACTGCACTAAACAATCCAGGGAAGGTGAAAAGAACTTGACTGTTACAAAGTTGAGATGATCGAAGCTCACCAATTGACATGAGTTTCTCTTTACTATATGTGATCATTGTCATTGATTATTCAACCATCTTAAAGAAATTGATATGTTTGAAAATCACTAAATAAAATAACACAGTTGTTAGTAAATCCAATTCAATAGTATTAGACACAACTCTTAGTTAAAATCTAGTTAGCAAAATTTCAGTAAAAAACATTAAAATATCAGTAAAAATGAGAGCCAAAACACAGTGCAGCCCTCAGGTAGCCATCTTGAATCCATTGTTTAGTTGAGTGAAATTCACTTACTTTTAAATGCGTAGCTGACTGCAAATCATTTTACAAGGGCATCTTTGATGGTTAGTGTCATAATATTTATACTACCACAGAGATAGTCAAGGATATATTTTTCGTCGGAAATTTATCATGTTCGTATTGCCAGGTAAGTGGGATTATCAAATTTAGGCATTGGCAGAATTTCAACCAATTTCACATAATATAAAAGATAAGTAAACAGCAAAAAAAAAAAAATTTAATTACAGAAACGCATTATCTGACGTCAATGTGAAACACTTATATGACAACCCTCTACCCTATTCTTGCTCCACATCGTCCTTCCTTTACCAACCAGCTGGACATGTGGTCACTTGAGATTTGAATATAGTCCAGCATAGTAAGCTGCGTGAAATTTTGTGCCAATCCCAAATACCGGGAACCGCAACCATTTTCATGGGATCAAAATTTCAAACTTATTATGGATGCCGTAGAAGACTACGCTAGATCATGGGCTAAGAGGGAAGTAGTTATCTCTGCAGATACTCTCTCTGATTGGACTTAGTCTAGTAGTCGTTTACTAAAACGAAGAACATACATACAACGAAGCCGAGTACATACAGGCACTAGTTAAAACAAATAAACGATTAGTCAGACATTTTAATTTTACTTATCGGTATATCGATAATGTTCTATCGCTGAATAATCCTAAATTTAGTGATTATGTAGAATTCATATATCCTGATGAGCTTGAAATTAAAAATACTACTGACAGTGACAATTACGCTTCCTACTTGGATCTGCGTCTCGATTTTGACAATTGCCATAGACTCAGTGTTTGATAAACGTGATGAATTTGACTTTCCAATTGTTAACTTTCCATTTATTAGTAGTAACATTCCTGTATCACCAGCTTATGGAGTGTTTGAGTCTCAGCTAATTCGTTACGCGAGAGCTTGTTCTTTTTTATTCTGATTTTTTAAGTAGATCGAGACATTTGTCAACTAAGCTTCAACTACAAGGATACTTGCGCACTAAACTTAAAAAATCCTTTAAGAAGTTTTATGGCCGTCGTATTGACTTGATTGGTAAATATAACATGTCGCTCTCAGCTATTATTCTTGATATATTTAATTGACGCGTATCCTATTTACTATCTCTCTGATTATATCTACTACACCGTTAACAATGTTCATCACGTGCATTTTGCATACCGATAGTCAATTGGCCAATCACGCTATTTTACCGACATTTTGCCTAGTAGTTTGGATGCAGCTATGGCGCGCCAGGCAGGGTAAGCTTACTCTTCCGGACACGATGAACAGTCCATTTGCTGATTACACTATATTGCCTATTACGTTTTTTAGGACTTCGAATTTTGTCTAATGGTTTGGATTGTTCGTACTTGGTTTTATTTTATTTGTTCAGTCTAACTGAAACCCAAATGTAATGATGAAAAGAACATGTAGTTTCTTTTCGTTATACATTGTTAAAATAATATAACTCACCAAAACAACAGTTCCCGACAAGGTTGCGCACTGTCATTTTGTCATTTATAGTCATAAATAATATCTTCACGTGTTACAGGGAAATAATTCGACAAACATATCACTTGCACTTACAACTAAGAGTTTAAAGGACAATGTTGGTGTCAATCAATATAACATTATGTGATTGTACTGTTTAAAAGCATTCCATATATAATTTTAACACAAAGATCGTTGTGGCAGAGACAGTTGTTGGTTTTAAGAGAACATAATAATAGAAGATTTTATGTCTATTTTTATACGGCTATCGGAAGGAACTGTAATTATCGCTTAAAATGTTAAAAGATACGTTCCCAGAAAAGTTTTTACCGGCTTGTTATTTCCATTAAAAGTATGTCAATTTTGGTATATTTGAAAAGCAGAAATATCCAGTCTTACTAGAAAAATACTGGATTCCCTGAAAAACACCCATGGAGTGTATACAGGACAAAATGTTAGGGTTCCCCTAATCGACAGCCCGACAGTTAGGAATATCTGCTCGCGTGACGTCAAAGGATGCACGCGAAGATTGAGCATTTGATGTACATGTTGATAAACTTTATGAAGAGTTAGACGTACAACTCTTTCTGGGATATAAATCACGGAAAAGACACAGGCAGTGGATGATCCGAGAATTTAATTAGGATTCGATATTTGTAATAAATTTTAAGCGATTAAAGACATCGTCTTATGTATGCAATGAATTCCTCCCGCACCCGTTGCCAGGTACGGAGAGGGTAAGTTACGGGACACAGACAAGACCTTCTTTGATTGATTTGAAGCAAATTTATGATAAATTAATTAGTTTGAATATGTTTTTAGCCCAAATATACCATTAAATCACACAGTTGGTATGCGGAGATGTATCTTTAAGTAGACAATGGATAGAACAGGGGAATACATGGACCTTTTCTTTTTCCCCACTCTTTACAGTCAATCCTTATCCTAGCACGGTCTCATATCATAACTTTTTGTTCAGGGAGCTGAAAGTCGACCGTATATCTGTTATCACTCTTTTTTCGTCACTTTCTTTATTAACCATTTACCGTTGCCAAGATCTCAGTCTTACAATTATACCATTTATCACGGCTGGAACATCGATGAATTTCTTCTTCTTTTGTTTTTGATGGTCGATGATTACCATTTCTGAATGTATAAAATTATTTTGAGAGTAGTGCACCAAAGTTATTATTAACTTTTGTGCCATGTTTAAGATTATAGTTAGTGAATAAGATTGGTATTTTCTTGGGGCCGGTTGCACAAAACTAAGTTATTTTAATGATACGTTAAACTCTAGCGCGTCGTTATTATTCTAAAGTGTCGTTTGTTAACGGCTCGTTAAATTTCTGTTGCTGGAAAGTAAATTTCATTACCCTTTAGCTGATGGACTGATAAACGTTAATCCAAGAGAAGACTGTTCATTGGCTGAATTTAAAATTTTTAAATGCAATGTACATGTATGACAACTTCATAGATGTTAGTATTAACAAGAAACTGTGCAAGCTGTTCATAAAACTTGATTAAAGACAAAGGGATAACTTTAGAATGTACTGCAGAAAACACTATAAAAAACTATAGAATACCCTTAGAAATTTTAGCATAAATCGGTAGGATAAATTTTGAGATTTGCACCACATGAAATTTTGGTGTGATTACTTCCTACAGGTCCCCAAAATTCTGTTGAATACTATGGAATTTCATCCTATAGAAAATGGAATAACCCCCCACCCCCCCTCCATCGCCCAACCCTCTAAAATGTTCTATAGTAAATTATACTGGCAATGTCATCGTTAAGCAGATAGTGATCGGGTAGCTTCGGCTACCGTCACCCCATCTGGAATCATTTCTGTCAGACTGCCACCAGCTGCTGCCATATTTACTGCTGAGATCCAGGCCATCCTTCAGGCACTTGAGTTCATTCAATCCTCCCCACCTTTAAAACATGTTATATTCACTGATTCTTTGTCTTCTTTACAGGCAATAAACAATGAACAGCTTGTACAATCATTAGTAGCAGACATTTATCGACTGCTATTATCAAACGAGTTTAACGGCAGGGACATACTCCTTTGCTGGCTCCCCAGTCATGTTGACATTAAGGGGAATGATCAAGCAGACTTAGCTGCTAAGTCTGCTTTAGACCTTCCTATTCCAGAATCCCTTTTACCATCCACAGATTTTAAAACACCCATAAACTGCTTTATGTATGACCGCTGGCAACGGTTTTGGGATCTTGCAGACACAAATAAACTTCATCACACCAAGCCTCTCTGAATTTCACTTTCATATTTTAAATATATATACATAAAGTTGATATTTACTTTTAATTGATATTTACTGTGATATTTGTTTTTATTTATGTATATGTATAGATAATATTGTGATAATTTGTTTCTAGTTTGTCTCGCAAAATCTCACCATATGTTTGGCGCAATATTGCCCGGTTGGAGCTGACGTGCCATTAAACAACATTTCATTTCATTTCGTTAAGCAGATAACCGATGCCAACATCTCCATTAAATAACACGTTAACGACACGTCAGTGTTAACGGGGCTTCCAACAACAATCTATCTCTCCGTTAAAGATAACGATCCGTTAAAGGTTAACGGAGCTTTGAGTAACCGGCCCCTGGTAAGCAATATGTAGTTTATCAACCCAAATAACAAAGTAAAATGTCATATGTTATGAAAAAAGCGTACAGTGCTAGCTTTAAAATGTGCATTTTAGAGTACTCAACACCCGTGGTCTCGGAAGTTAGAAATTCGCAATTATTGGCAGTGGAGGAGATTCCATATCGTAGAAATCAAATGAGCTAACACTATCGATTTTCAGCATTTCGTAGTTACACCCCCACCCGTTCCGTTTTCAACGCAATATAAACTACAATGAGAATCATTGGGAACTATATATTGTTCGAGACATAGCTGCTATATCCTTCAAATTCCAACTGCCAAATGCTTGAGATGAACACGGGTGGACGCGGTTTACCAATCACAGGCATAACCCTTGGCAAGTGCAACAAACAGAGTTGTTTTTAGAACAGTCATTTTATAATTAAACGCTATGTTTTCGCATTGTTTTTTCAGCTGAACTAGACTGTGGTAAAATTACAGCCGTTGGAACATTTAATTGTGCTGGCGAAATAGAGTGTAGTGTTAGCGGCGTCGTTATCGATGGTATATGTGACGAAGGCAGTTTTTGCTGTAAAATTAACAGCAATAAATAAGGCAGGTATTATTTTAGTACTCTACGCTATCGAGGTACGTGTAGATGATCTGGAATCGGGTACAAGTGTGGTATGACATGTCATAAAAACTGCTCCCGTAGGATTTGTTTGCTAAAATTGTTTTTTTGTTGTTTTAGGTTGATTAGGGACCAAGCTATCCAAAAATGTTGGAGTTCAAATTTTCCGACGACTTGACCCCTCTTTGAAATCGGGACCTCTCTGAACGAGAACATGGCTATCTCCACCAATAATGGTTGGATTTTCATGATCTAAAGTTCATTCTCGTGTTTTTTCATCATGCCGGTCCCATCTATGAAACCCTTAGAATTATTTGATTGACTTCCGGTGGGAAATACCAATTTCCGGTGTCAGATTCGGATTGGTTTCAGTCAATAATATTTGGATCTTCATAACCTGAAGTTCATTCTGTTTTTTTTCACCATGTCGACCCGATCTATTTTCCAATGATTTCCGGCGGTAAATACCAATTTCCGGTGTCTAACTGGGATTGGTATCAGTCAATAATCATTGTAGCACAAATTAGAAATTTTTCTCGTTTGTGATTGGTCGAAAAGTGTGGTCGAATGGACAATAAACCCCTCTGAATTATTAAGGCAAATTACTGCGTATAAATATTACAGTGTACTTTTTTTCATTTTTGTGCCCAATGATCTCCTCAACTCAAATCTTTATTGGCAAATATCTTCAAGAAATTCTGCACATATGACTATCACACCATTTTCAAACATTATCTTTCATGAAAACACATTTCTGAAATACATAAAACAGTAGAAAATCAGTCACAAATTAATTAAAACCGTTTTCAGGTATCTAAATATATTCGTAACTAGGCAGTCACACAGTATGGACAAATTTATTTTCTTTTTTGGTAGGATATAGCTTCACTCACCAATCAATGTTTACTCAATCGACTCTATCGCGTCTCGTGTTCTAATGATTCAAGCATGGTTAAATGGACAATAAACCCCCTCTAAATACGTAACAGGAAGTGTTTATCTCCTAATTGGATTTTCATGATCTGAAGTTCATTCTGGGTAATTGTTTCATCAGACTGACCCCGTCTATGGGAGTAGTTTATATTGACTTCCGGTTGGAATAACAATTTCCGGATCACGCAGTACCATTTATTGTGGCGGCATCTGAAGCATGGTTTATGTTTCGTGAAGTCACTTTTGGGTCATTGGAATGTTCTGTCATGAGATTCAAGACAAATCTGACGTTTGTAAAAAGCAAACAAGTTTGATATCGAAAATAAAGATAGGTTGCCAGACAACGAAACATACGCCCACAGCAGCTAAATCGTCCGGGCAGTCAACAAGGGTTGTCGCATATTTTTACTTTTTTTGGTAATGAAACATTTGTAATACACTAAAATCTGATTAAGAGTAACAACTCATTATGTAATTATTTGAAAATCATTAAAATTTGTTTGCTTTTTATAAAGTTTTGCCCCACGCTAACAATTAGTATAGGAAACATTTAACATCATGGATTTAGCTGTTCAGTTATCAAAATTCATTGAAAATCAAAATACTTGTTCGTTTCACCCCTTTAAACTCTGTGTATCAATCTGAAGTCAATCGGATGATAAGTTTGACATCTATAGCGTCACAAGGTTTTTGAAGTGATCAAGGGATATAACTCTGGAAGTAAATATTTGAAATCGCTGAAAATCAATAGGCTTCTTCGTCTCATGACCTTAAACAGTGTGTGTAAATTTAAAGTCAATCGGATATTAACTTTGGTCTCTAGAGCGTCCACGGGATTTTTTGATGTGACCAAGGGCCATAACTCTGGCAATAATTATCAGAAATCGCTGAAAATCAGTAGGCTTCTTCGTCTGACCTTAAACAATGTCGGATATCAACTTTGGCCTCTAGATCATCCACAGAAGTGATCAAGGGCCATAACTCTGGCACTAATTATCGGAAATCGCTGAAAATCAATAGGCTTCTTCGTCTTATGACCTCAGACACTGTGTATAAATTTAAAGCCAATTGGATATTAACTGTGGCCTCTAGAGCGTCCACTAGATCAAGGGCCATAACCCTGGCACTAATTATCGGATATCGCTGAAAATCAATAGGCTTCTTTGTCTTATGGCCTTAAGCACTGTGTATAAATTTAAAGTCAATCGGATATTAACTTTGGCTTTTAGAGCGTCCACAAGATTTTTTGAAGTGATCAAGGGCCGTCACTCTGGCACTAATTATTGGAAATTGCTAAAAATCAATAGGCTTCTTGGTCGTATGACCTTAAACACTGTGTATAAATTTAAAGTCAATCGGATATTAACTTTGGCTTTTAGAGCATCCACAAATTTATTTGAAGTGATCAAGGGCCATAACTCTGGTAGTTATTATCGGAAATCGCTGAAAATCAATAGGCTTCTTCGTCTTATGACCTCAAACACTGTGTATAAATTTAAAGGCAATTGGATATTAACTGTGGCCTCTAGAGCGTCCACAAGATCAAGGGCCATAACTCTGGCACTAATTATCGGAAATCGCTGAAAATCAATAGGCTTCTTCGTCTTATGACCTCAAGCACTGTGTATAAATTTAAAGTGATCAAGGGCCATAACTCTGGTAGATATTATCGGAAATCGCTGAAAAACAATAGGCTTCTTCGTCTCATGACCTTAAACACCGTGTTTAAATTTAAAATCAATCGGATATTAACTTTAGCCTCTAGAGCGTCCACAAGCAATTGTGGACGCCGGACCGACGACAATATACGACAGCATTTCAATGTGGGCGTATAAAAATCCAACCATTATTGGGAGAGATAACCATGGACTCGGGTCCGAGGGGTCCGGATTTCCAAAACGCCCCCTCCCAAAGAGGTAAAGTGTCGCAAAATTTGAACACTAGAATGGGGTCTGCATGATGAACAAACCGCAGAATGAACTTCAGATCATGAAAATCCAAGGATTATCGGCTGAAATCAATCCGAGTTTGACACCGGAATTCAATGGAAACTACTTTCATTCACTTTAAGTGTATCATGGATGGGGTCGATCTGATGAAAATAAACAGAATGAACGTCAGATCATGAAAATCCAAAGATTATTGGCTGAAATCAATCCAAGTTTGACACCGGAAGTTGGTGTTCCCCACTGGAAGTCCATGCCAACTACTTTAAGAGTATCATAAATGGTGTTGGCATGATGAAAAACACGAGAGTGAACTTCAGATCATGAAAATCGAACCATTATTGCCGCAGATAGCCACGTCCTCGTACATAGAGGTCCCGATTTCAAAAATGCCCCTCCCAGGAGGGTCAAGGGGTCGGAAAATTTGAAGCCCAATATTTTTGGATAGCTTGGTCCCTAATCAACCCAAACCAACAAAATAATCAATTTTAGAAAACAAATCCTACGGGATGACATGTCATGCGAAGGACGAATTAATGCCGCAACTATTAAATGTAAAAAATTTAGCTGATGATTTGTCTGTATCCCTTATATGTTTTTGTAGGTATTTTACTTTGCGTCACATATTAATAATTAAAATGTACCCTACTAATAGATTTTATACTATTTTTGTGTTCGGTTAAAGCAGGAATTTCATATTTTCAAAGAAAGTCAAAACATAATTATTTCTGTCTTTTGCTCAAAAGGTTGTCAACTCACTATTATACTCACTATCATTGACACAGGAAATGATAACAAAATTCCTTCCCTTGTTCCCCCCCCCATGCAATAGCTATTTTTTAACGTTTGGATTTGAAGTTAAAATAATAAAATGATATTTTTACCAATTTTTTAACTGGCAATATATTTAGTGAATTATAGGATTAATACGAGTATTCTTTAACAAGGTAGGATTGTTTATAGATGCAATTAATTTTATAAATTAGGGCTTTATTTTAATACTTTTTAAAAATATAACTTAAAAATATGAAATTGTAAATTTGAACATTAGTAATTTTAAACTACTGCGGATTAATGTTTTTATTATTTGCAAGCCTTTTAAGAAAACGTCACACAGATAAGACTATACAATCAAAAGGGAGTGACGTCATAGACGAAAATACACATATATTATAATACATCAAAGGAACTGTTGTAAAATTTTTCAACCACCTTCAATACAGGTTTCATCAGTTGGTAGTTCATCTTAATTCACGAGTGTTGCTCGGTACAATCAGGTATCTGCGATATATGCATATAACCTACCAATCTGATTAAAACACTGGTCCAATTTCGTTTAATAATAATAACTAGACCTGCGTTACCTTTGAACTTGTGTCACTTTCGGTGCCACGTTACCCTTGTACTCATATCACTTCCAGTACCAATGGAACCGATAAACAGATTTCAAAATAAACATTACACACATCAAATAAAATTAAAACAGAATCAACCAAATCCAGCAATATCAATTTTATAAATTTGTAATGTAATTGATTCTGTCAAACTTACAGTACTTCCGGTGATAATGAAAATGTTCACTTGGTTTTATGAAATCGGAAATGGCATAAGGCATCATATGGTAAAATTTTTATGTAAATCGAATAATAATTGCCACTTTTATAGACCAAAAACCTTGAAAAGTGACATTTAGAAAATCGTCTATTTCTCGGCAACCGTACAATTTAAAAACTATTTGTTGGTACCTATATGATCGTATAGGTTCAATCTATTTGTTGACTGGAATCAAATATCCTTATTTTAACAACATTACAAATCAGACTCATTTGAATAAAATATCTGTTTTGAAGGCTAAAAATACAGTTTTTGTCAATGGCATTACTTCCGGTGATAATTACTTGTATGAAATCGTAACTGGCATTAGGTATCACACAGTGAAAATTTCATGAAAATCGAATAAAAATTGTAACTTTTATGGACCAAAAACCTTGAAAAGTGACCTGTTCTATTTCCTCGCAACCGATCAAGTAAGAAAACATTTTGTGATATCTATATGATCGTATTGGTTCATTCTATTAGTTGATTGGAATCAAATATCACCATTTGAAACATGGGATGGTATCCATGTAAATTCTACGGTCTAGATGTTGTTTTATCATGTATTATTGACTTTATGCTGCTAAGGGAGTCTGACACAATGACTACTCTTTGAATGGTAGATGACAAAAGGAATAACTACACCTAATGCAGTTTTGGTTGTGTTTGGATCGCGTGATCCGTCCGTGTATATTTATTTTCACATGAGATGAATATTTTTCATTCAAGAATTGTTTAGATAACATTTGAGTGTGTTGTGGATTTTCTTTCTTATTAACAACATTAGTTATGTGGGTTTGATACAGTACATGGGGTTTGACACGAAAACGCCTTGTGAGTAATCTGATAGTGATCTAATCTAAGGTCTAGATCATTTGCCATGTGACCGAACTTTTGAGTCTCTGGTGTTATTTTTTTCTTTGATGTTTTTGTACACTCAGTGTTGTACAACTGTCCCCAAAATATTGCATCTTGGTCCAGTATCTCAATATCAGTTCGTTGCGCCCCAATTCGAAGGGCATTTCACCTACTTCTTGCAACAGACTTTCCCTTTTTTGTCAAATGAAGCCTTTGTGGCTGTCTTTATTGCCTGATATTGTAAACTGTCTAGTTTAGTAAGAACTGTTTTATTTGTACTCGCAAATGCAACACAGCCATATAGTCACATATTGATTTTATCATGGACCTATATATCATTAGCAGGGTGGTTTTATTTGCTCCCCAGGACCTGCCCATCAGATATCTCATTACATGCTTCCCTCTTTTAACAATATTTTCAATATGTAGTATAAAAGTCATTTTGCGATCAAAGGTCATCCCTAGAAGCTTTGCCTGATCTTTGAATTCAATTCGGATGTTGTCCAATTCCAGTTTCATAGACGACACTTCACAAGGATCCCTACAGAAGAGCATACCTACTGTTTTACTTTCAGATATTCGAAATCCCCAATCATTGGACCATTCCGATAGTTTGTTTAAAGCTACTTGCATTTTCGTTCTAACCGTGTCGTAGTTATTTCCTGAATGCCAGATTGAGCTGTCGTCTACATAGACTGCTACGTCAATGACTTTCTTAATTTAGTTATTGGGCTGAAGTGTTACGTGCTAAACCGTGGTAAGTTCAACGAACAGAAAAGAACAGAATAATCGAAATACTGGTCTCCAAATGTTACCCAACAAGGTTCCAAATATATACAAACTCTTCTAATATATACAAAATAAGAGTTATATTAACATAATATGTATAAACCCTAAAATAATGGGTGTAATAAGAGCGACATAAAAACACGTCTTTTCAGAACACAGGAATTTTCTCTACTGACGCCAACTTCTAGGTCAGTTCCACTTAAAATATGGTAAAAGAAAGGGAGGTAATAATATAGTTCAAATCATAATTTGCCACTAAACTCCCAAAATACTAAAATAAATCTTGACAAAAAATAAAATAGCATATAGTTTATTAATACATGTGAGTCACCACCACAAAACCAATCACATGTCTCAATTTCTAAAAACTGAGATTTAATGCTTATCTTAAAGGGGACTGAAACTGCTTTCTGTTGATATATAACAAATGCAAATCACCAAAAAAATTGGCTGAGTTATGGCCATCGGAAGTTTCCATAGTCGACGTGCTGCCTAATACAAAATTATGAGAAATTTGCATTTTGAAACAGCCAAAATAAAAGTTAATAAATCCCATAGCAACACACATAACTATTGCATACATCAAAATGAAATTTTGTGCATACCATAATGTGTGGTGTACCAACATTTGTACAAAATTTTATCAACATTTTCCTTTAGTAACATATTTTTGGGGGTGTTCTGAAATTTACCTAAAATCCGTATTTCTTCGAATTGGCGGTGTTATTGTCATGGCTAAAAAGGCCACGTTCGATATCTTAAAAACGAACTTTTGCCACAAAAGAACATTCTTCACAACTTAATTTGTTTTATTTTTAAAGTGATAATATTTCTAGAGTCACCCAAATAAAACTATTTTTGCCAGTTACTATGGCAACCGTTTTATATATAATTGATTTAACATCACATTCGAAGGGGAAACCAAATCAAACCCTCTTATTAAGAGTAGAAATATTACCACATGTATCATTTTCACATAATCTTATACAGTGATATTGAATTTAACAATAACTTTGTAATTCATTTTTTTTTACTTTCTAAATTATTTTAGAATCATGTTTTATTGTAGTTATGTTTACGAAAACCAAGTCCCATGTTAACAAAAGTTTGACTCTTTAAAATATGAATTTATTAGCTTTACATATCAAGACAAATTAGCTTAGTTTTGTGTTTGATATCTAGGAAGTATAGGGTACTGATTTTGGCTGGTTACCATGGCAACATTTTCTAAAAAAAAAAGAATTTTAATCATATTCCAAAGTGAAAAACGAACGCAACCCTCTCTATTTGATCAAAGTCCTAAAATAATAATAACACATGAATTCCACCTGATTTTAATTTTCTACAATGGTCATAATATTTTATTCTTCTTCAACAAATTTCCAATAATTATATGTATTTTATCATCGTATCAGCGACAGAGTTCAAGGCATGTTTACTATTGTTTACCATAATCATGTTAAAACTGTCAATAGGTGTCAACAAATTTAGACATCATTTGTGTCAGTGTCACAATGTTCTCTTTGGTGGGCTTTGTTCCTGCGTGCTCACAACAATGTTTTTTGAAGTTCTATTCGGATAATCTTCCTTATCATTGTTAATCATTTGACAACCTAATTTCTAATCCCTCACATCCACTGGTACAATATCATCACCAGAAACTCAACACACTACTCCTATTGCATCCTTCTGGTAAATCATTGTTTGTCTTTTTCATTTTGGGTGAAGTCTGTATCATTACTTGCCCTGGGCTATACAGGCCAGCAGATGCTTGCGGCTGGTTATTGGAGCCATTCATTTGATCATTCACTTGATTTGGTATTTGTTTATGACTGACAATGTGGACTTATTGGGTTGTTTTGCATGTAGTGTAGTCCTCCTGTGCTTACTATTTAAATGAACTGAATTATCACGGTTTTAAAGTTTTAAAAACAAATCTCTGTTGGAAATGTCAGATCCATTTCATGTCATAACGAAATATCCTCCCAAAAATCAACACCCGATCTGAAATATATAAATAAATAAGCACGTATAAATCTACTATATGTTAAAAAAAGTAAGTGAAAAATATTAAATGACCTACTACTATTTGTCAGACACCTGATCCGTATACGTCCACGTCGCTTTACACCGAATGCATGTCATATCACTATTCACCTGTTGTTTCGTTCCACATCGCAGCCTTTTCATATTAATATCATTTGCACAAGTGACAGGTGACAGTTACTTATGCAGTTACGTAACAACTTTAAAAATTGTCATTTGAGACTGAACATTCACTGAAGTAAGTTCAACTCTCTAGTTGTAAGGCATATGCAGGTGTCTGGAATATGTCTGCTATAATGCCTTATTTAATATTAGGTTGTAGCTCTACTACTGTACAAAACTGTACATCGCATGACATAGCCTAATAAAAACAACTGTCATTGTGACTTCTGTGTTATTTACATATCAAAAACAAAGAATGGCATAAGAAGTACTTAAGAAAATATATATATTAACTGATTACTCACCCCGGTGTCGTAAAAATCCAATAATATTATCCTAAATAATTCTCCAAAAATAAAAACTTCATTCCATTGTTCTACATCGTCGGCAAATAAGTCGCATTTTGTGAGTCTAATTCGCCTTGCGACTCATAAGAATCAATATTTCCATTACTACTTCCAGTATCAGAACGAATATCCTATTTCAAACGACCCCGGGAGATATTCGGAGATTAAACAGGCTACGTAGGCTACATGTTGATAATTTTTTTCGATAGCTTGACGTCTATAGGAAATCGGGAAAGGGAGTTACTTACGCATGCGCAATGCCCGGTCCACCAATCAAATGCGAGGATTTTCACCGTGGTTAGCAACTAGAAAATTTGTATATTTTCCACAGGTTAATTAAGATTGCTTTGATTTGTGCAAAACGTCCCTGACCTCAAATATGATACTATATTTGGAAAGACGGGGCACCAACAGACAGAAATCCGTATCCAAAAGTGAAAATGGGTTACGAAACCAAACATACACCATGTCGACGTATTCTGAAAAAACGTACTGACTTCAACAATGTGAAAAGGCGAAGGTTACACGAAGCAGGCGAACTATCGGAGTTTGATGTTATGGATAGCAGCAATTTAAGTACCATATCTCATGATGATATCGAAAACTACCCAGAAGTTATTATCACTGCACTGTTAATGTTGAAAATACTCCCAAAACTTCAACTTCCACTCAGTATGATGAAAACGACCTTGTTGTTCACAATGATCATTCATATGCACAGCCCTGGGCAGATATTAAATCAAGTTATACGCTGACTAATGAAACAATGACAGCAGAAAAGGGTGTAAAAATAACGATTGAAGGAGGGACAATGTCAGCCAATGCTAATATATTGACAGACAGTGACTCACGGCTCTATACAGGTGTAAATAAGGGTCAGGTACAAAACTCGGAAAATATTTTCCGACTTTTCTCCTCTCCGAGTTTTATGATTTGACTCGATTGAAAATACAAAACTCGGAAAACTCGGACAATTTTTTCCGAGTTTTCCGAGTTTTGTGTTTTCAATCGAGTCAAATCATAAAACTCGGAAAAAGTTGGAAAACTATCAAAAATATTATTTTTTTTAAATTGGCGAAAGCAGTTGTAGTAATATATCTATTTAATAAGTTGGACATAATCTGTAACTTTTCAGTTATATTTTAACCAAAATAATGCAATATGGCAGTTATAATCGAATATCCGAGTTTTCCGAGTTTTGTATTTTGGCCTATGCGAAAATATAAAACTCGGAAAACTCGGAAAGTGGCAAAAAGATATCAAAATAAACTAGTTTTCATTGGATAATTATAATTATGACAGTAACACATCTATTTAATAAGTTGGACATGATCTATAACCTTTTCAGTTAGATTTTAACCAAAATAATGCAATATAGCAGTTATGATTAAATTTCCGAGTTTTCCGAGTTTTGTATTTTCGCCTATACGAAAATACAAAACTCGGAAAACTCGGAAAGTGGCAAAAAGATATCAAAATAAACTATTTTGCATTGGATAATTATGATTATGACAGTAACACATCTATTTAATAAGTTGGACATGATCTACAACGAAGATTCGAAGAAATTCGACCATTTTTTAAAAAAAGAATTCTTCTTTAGGCCTTTTTAGCTTGATTTTCCTTCGCGCATGCGTAGCGCCGGAACCAAAGGCACGATGCCTACCAAATTTCGGCCAGCAACTTGTCTCCCTGGTACCCAGGTACCCTGAAAAGTTCAAGGCTCTACCTGCATTCCTTCTAGGCGTTTGTTTATGGCACCCCATTTTTTCGCCGAAAATATTCATTTTTTTACTGACTCCATAAGGGGAAAAAAGTCGTTTAAGCCCGCGAAAGCGGCCCAAATTGTCCGAGGAACCTGAAATTTAGACACAACACGTACATTTACACTAGCCACACCTTGGTACCACTCCTATTTCGATCCGATGAAAATATGGCAGTTATAATTAAATTTCCGAGTTTTGTATTTTCGCCTATACGAAAATACAAAACTCGGAAAGTGGCAAAAAGATATCAAAATAAACTATTTTGCATTGGATAATTATGATTATGACAGTAACACATCTATTTAATAAGTTGGACATGATCTATAACGAAGTTTCGAAGAAATTCGACCATTTTTAAAAAAAAAATCTTCTTAGGCCTTTTAGCTGGATTTTCTTTCGAGCATGCGTAGCGCTGGAACCAAAGGCACGATGCCTACCAAATTTCGGCCAGCAACTTGTCTCCCTGGTACCCATGTACCCTGAAAATTTCAAGGCTCTACCTGCATTCCTTCTAGGCATTTGTTCTTGGCACCCCACTTTTTCGCCGAAAATATTCCAAGTTTTTTACTGTTTCCATAAGGGGAAAAAAGTCGTTTAAGCCCGCGAAAGCGGCCCAAATTGTCCGAGGAACGCAGTAATAATTTTTTTTTTTTGCCCCGTGTCATTTTGACCCGCGGGGGCTGTTTCGAAAAAAAATATTTTGGTGGGGGAGCATGCCCCCATTTTTTTTTTTTTTTTTTATCGAAAAAATTTAAACGTAGATTTTTTCCTTCTTAACCGCCCACCCCCACCCCCAAAAAATCTAAGGTGCACGCCCCATAGGGGCGGAGCTATGGACTCCGACGAAATAGTATATTTCCACGCCGTCACCCACGAATGTAGGACCAAAGTTATTTTTAGTCTTTCTCTCCCTTTCCCATGGCGATTTTCGTTGACCTTTTGGTGTAGAATCGAAGAAAATGGTTTGAAAATTCATTTTCTGTCAGGTTTTCGTGAATATTCATGATTTTGAGGCGGAAGGATACAAGAGTTGTGAGGTTGGTTACGTTGAAAGGGAGTGCCGCAAATTGCTTGTTTAGTTGTCTCCTACTTCCAGCTTGCGTATCTCAAGTTTTTCATGGGGAACCTCATACATGCTTTTGAGCAAGAGTTTGTCACATGTTGCTCCATCTGTGGCAGAAAGCGTTCTACCCAACGAATACTTGGGGAAAAGGTTACAGCTGGTCTAAGATACGAGAATTAACATTTAAATCAATGGGGAAATAATTAGTGATCTGCGGCCTGTCTGTATATGACAAGACTGTGACTGATATGCCTTAGTTTTGAAACTATGATGACTAAATAATTGTCAGAAAATATGTATTAAATATTTTAACTATAGAAAAACTAAACAAATGTTAAATATCAAAGTTTCGAGAAAAATTTTCAGTTTTTAATTAATTTCTAACAGTAACAAAAATATTTCAATGTCCAATTTTGGTGTAATCAGCCTCAGAAAGCACAGATAAAGCGAACAACATTGTAATTTCACCTAATTTGTCTTAACCAATTTAGCCAGAAAAAGCATTTTTTCTTCTTTGAAACATTAAATTCTTCATTTCCTTCATGAAGGAAGAAATATCCCAGTCTTTATAGACATTTGCACCCCACCATTCTGTTTACAGAGGCTATATATGCCCCAACTTACCCTTTTTTATTATTGTGTTTTGAGAGATTCAATTGCACCTGTGTTGACAATTAAATGATGATAATTGGAATTTGTTGTTGAATTACGGCTAGGAATGTTATTTTTCACCAATAAAAGGTTATTTTGTACATTTCAAGGATTTCTAATCTCTTTTGTTCAAAGTCAAACTTAGAACCCTGAGACATGTCAGGCCAATAACACCATACCCTAATACAAAACTGGTGTAGATTTGTAAATGTCAGCTTAATGGTCAATATTTTCTTATCAAAATCTAGGATGAATTGTAGAACAGTAAAATGTTAATTTTGATGATTTTCAGGCCTCTTTTATGTTGTCAACTCTTTCATAACTACCTTTTTGATTCATTTTTTCAGGCAATTGATGTAAAGGTCCAGACATCTTGATTCAGCACAAGATATGCAATAAATATTTGTATGATGCCTCTGAACTTTGAGATGTTGAAAACATTAAACTATTTCCAAATTTGTGAAAATTGTGTATTCTGAGACCCTTTTGGCATTTTTTTCTTTCATCAAGGCCTATTTTTAACCATAATTCATATTTATTGCACATATTTTAGTTTTATGTACATATATTAATTAGGGATGGTAAAACATATCTGTTAGACAGATTCCTTTGGTAATGTTAGCTCTGCAACCAAAGATAAGATTCATTGAGTCATTGACATGTTTAGGGAGTGGGGTTACATGTTTCAGTACAGACCTCTATAATTACAATCAATGCAACTGATTTGTGATTTTTTCTGTTTGCATATTGTACAGGGTTTCCAAAAATATTGAACTTGCCAGTTTGGGTATCTAAAAAAGTTGAAAATTGTTGGTTTGTTGAAAGATGCCACATGTAAATTTTGTATATTTTTCATGACATGGCAGGACAAAATACATTTTTGAAAAAATTCGAGATTATGAGTGTTTTCTGTGTAATTGGTTTGTAACTTGTCTTATTTTTTTCACAAAACTCAAATACTGCCTTCAATAAGAAAGATTTTAAAACTTTAGCACAAAAGATCCAGGGACCCGAGATGCACCGCTGTACATAAAGCAGCATCATTTTTGCAGTAATATTCTTTGATTTTGATTTTCTTTCTTCGGTGTGAAGAATATAAAAGGGGCCTTTTGGTGATACCTGCAGTTTCACCCCTATATAGGACACAGATCACTATTTCTACGCCGTTACCCACGAATATAGGGCCAAAGTTATTTTTATTCTTTCTTTCCCTTTTTCATGGCGATTTTTGTTGACTTTTGGTGTAGAATCGAAGAAAAGGGTTTGAAAAAACATTTTCTGTCAGGTTTTCGTGAATATTCATGATTTTGAGGCGGAAGGATACAAGAGTTTTGAGGTTGGTTACGTTGAAAGGGAGTGCTGCAAATTGCTTGTTTAGTTGTCTCTACTTTCAGCTTGTGTATCTCCAGTTTTTCATGGTGAACCTCATACATGTTTTGGGCAAGAGTTTGCCACATGTTGCTCCATCTGTGGTAGAAAGCGTTCTATCCAACGAATATTTGGGAAAAAGTTACAGTCGGTCTAAGAGACGAGAATTAACATTAAAACCAATGGGGAAACAATTAGTGATCTGTGGCCATATACAATTAAAGGGAGGCAATTCGTGCGTGTAAGAAAAATGCTAATGTCTCATTAATTCATTCTAATTATAACTCATGCAGTGGCGGTGTCAAGGGAGGGGGGGGGGGCATTTGCATCCCACTTCCCCACTCAGTCACAGACTTGCATGTTGAGTGATTTGTTATCAAGCCAATATAGTGGTGAAAATATTCATTCACTTTGAGTCACTCACTCCGCCCGTTTGACACTTTCCTCTCTGGTGATTTGGCGACAGGCGGTATCTGTTAACCTCCATTTATTTCGACGACCAATGCCTGAAATACTTCCAGACTACGTTTCGGGAAGTCTACTTTTCAAATTATTGGGGATTTTGTTGTGGTTCATTTGACACTTTCCTCCCTGGGGTCGGAAACACTGATCGGCATCCGATCAGCTCTATTTATCTGTATGATCGGTGTCTGAATACTGTCAGGCTACATTTCCGACAGTCTATTTTTCCAAATTTTTGGTGGGAGGTCCCCAAAACCCCCAAGGATTCGCTACTTTGGCGCACACAGGGGTACTTCTTTGAGGGCTTGCAAGTCCGTTTGTTTGACCATTTTCATCTCTGGGCGGGTAAACTGGTGATCAGTCGACGGACGGTATGTGGTCAGATTTATCTATCTCGACGATCGGTGTCTGACTGAATACTGTCAGACAGCATTTCTGACAGTCTATTTTTCAAAATTTTCTGGGGGAGGTCCCCCATACCCTCCATAAGGCCTCCCTATTTTGGCTCTCTTGAATGGAATTCGTCGAGGTTCGCAAGTCCGTTCGTTTAACACTTTAGCTAAACGATCATTGCCTGGAATACTGCCAGGCTGCATTTCTGGCAGCCAGTTTTTCAACCTTGGACTTTGCCCCAGCTTTGCCCCTCAAACCACCGACGGCTGGCGCCGCCACTAAACTAATGCTAATTTTATCCCATTATTCAGTTCAATATATTGCTAGAACGAAATGTACACGAAAGCGAGTCTCGTAATCTTTTAAAGTACTAACAGATATATGTATCACTTGAAAAATATTTAGCATTTTTTGTGAGTAATCATAGTAAATGAAACATACTACCAAATGTCGAATACACATAATTATGTTTTTTCATTTGACACACGAATTGCTTTCGTTTCGCTATTTGTATATCCAACGTCCACGTGTAGTTTGTGTGTATAATATGTCGTTTCATAAAACCTGTCATTGAGCCAACTGACGTTGTTTCGAATCCCTGGTTGTACGTGACAAGGAGTGAAGTCGCCTGCCCAACCACATGGGTTTTCGCCGGGTCCACCGGTTTCCTCCCAGTGTTAAAGGAAAAAAATTAAACCATATTTTGTTAGTCCCGAAATGGCCTAGTTTGTGTCGAGTGGACGTTAAGCCCAATTTCTCTGTCTCTTCCCCTTTTAGAAAGAGTAGTAGAGTTTTCGCCCCTAGTCTGGAATAATTTCCCTCTGTACATTTGCTAGGCTAGTCAGGGGGTTGGGATGGTTTAGGGTGCCGCGCTTCACCTCTAGCTGGCCAGTCACCTCTGGCTTGCGGCTATGGTTTCGATCCCTGGTGTGAGCGTATGTGACATGGAGATAGGGGCGCCTTCTCAACCTCGTGGGTTTCCTCCGGGCACTCCGGTTTCCTCCCACTACTAAAGACCCCTACGCGCAAGCGAATTATTGAAATAAAATTAAAACCGTATGTTAGTCCCGAATGACCTAGTTTGTGTCGAGTGGGACGTTAAACCTCATTTCTCTCTCTCTCTCTCGCTAGGCTAGTCGGTTGTGATCAGCCACGTTAAGGTGTGGCATTTAGGGTCGTAAGCAAAACGGGGTAGAATTAATTCAAGTGTGAAACAGTGCAAGTATTTTATTGGTACCCATGTTTGGGGGCTGGTTTGGTAGTTTTAGTAATTGCCCCAATAGATACTAAAATAGTTTACTTGGTTAATAGTTTGTAAAATTTGTAAAATAGCCACGAAATTTGTGTCTATTGGTTTTAACTGACATTACTTCAAGACCGCTGGAATGAGTGGATTCATATTTAATATTTCGCTTATTTCTCTCTAATATCATGAATGATATATCGGGGATATGTGAGCAGATTTTGTTGTATTTTCTGGGTACCGGGCATTATTTCTTAACAGGAATTTTGGACAGATGTGAAAAGGAAAGCATATTGGTCCATTTTAAATTAAGTTATAGATAATACTTGTTAATATCATAGTGCAAATATATTCTCAAAATATTTAGTTCTTTGACTGAGGAAGTTTTAGGTTATAAGGGTTTCGTTATGGTTTCCAGGAAAGCGATTTTATCTTGTCATTTGATACTTCACTCCACCTGTGATTTTTTTTAGGAAAAATCTACCAACTTGATTTCTTCGCCAATACGGAAAATGGGCGAAGGAATCGAATATTTTGTTTGTAAATTTCAGGGGGTGTTAAATTTAAATCGAAAAACGTTTAACAAACAATTAAAGGACTTGGATTCCCTAGTTAGTAACGATAGATATATCAGGAGAAAGGATATTTCGGAGTTGGAGAAATTGCTTAAAGAAATTTGACCTTTCCAATCTTGGGATATTGTGTTCCCATGTGATATGACATAATTTTTGATGCTGAAATGTAGTGGGTGTAAGACGCAGATTCACGCATCAGACTGCCTTTCTATGGGACAGAAAGGGGTTAATGGGCGTGGTTGCCTAATTAGAAGGGCGGCCACACCACTTGATACCCTAATAGGTCAACTAAGAGCGATATTTAGAGGCAGAGGCAGTGACTGGAATGAAAAATTTGGGGTGGGTAATCCTATCGCCTCGTTCATCATTAAAAGGCATCTGGAGGCAACCAGGATAGAACAGTCGCGATCTCTTGTTTGTCATCCCAAAACAGGCCAAGCCATTGTTTTTGGATAAAATTCAAAGCCATTCGAGATGTTTGGATTATTGTTTATCTAACACTAAACTTACAATTCTGATTCAATATCGGTTAAGGAGAGATAAGGCATATTTTAATGTATGAGGGTTCTCGGGTGATAGGGCAGGAGATTTGACAAAGATAGATACTTATCAAGTGAAAAGGTTTGAAGAGAATGGTTTGATATTTAGAATGTCGGAGGGGAAAAGTATCACGGGTGAGGATCGCGTGTTTGTCCTTGTGGAATCAGACAGAAAGGACATTTGCCCAGTTTGGATGTTTTTTCGTACATTTCATTTTGCCATTAGCATAATCTGGAAATTAGGGGTGGATATTTGTTCCGGTCATGTAAATCGCCCTTTTTTCGGTTAAACAGTCGCGTCTCCTCGTCGAATGAATGTTAGTTTTAAAAGGCATTTTCTGTCAGCCGGTCTGTGGGAAGTTGAAACCCCGTATGGTGCTAGAGGCGCTTGTGCTATGACGTTAAGATTGTTGGGTGTGTCAGATAAGCAGATAAACGGGCATGTGGGGTGGAAATCTACAAACATGTTAGATAAATAGTAGACTATGCTGCCATTGGTGGATGATAAAGCGTCGGCGTCAATTTTAGCTCACAAAGTTGTGGCAAATGAATTGTAATTTGTAATGCGTGAAATCTTTTTGTAGGATTTAGAGAAAGAGGTGGCCGTTTTAAAGAAGGTATCAGAGAAAGAAAACAGATGAGTTGGTTGAAGAAGCTCTCAAAAAGATAAAAGAATACGATTCGAGGAGAGTGGATTTTAATCCAGATGTATTGTTTCAGAAATTGATAATTTTGGATTAGCGGGCACGAACGCCCTGATGAAGAGATGTTCAATTTTGTCATACAGAGATTTAAAATAAATTAGTATCATCCCAATGTTGGCAGTATGTTTGGGTCGATGTTGTCTACGTTAGAGGCAAGATTGCTGTAGAAAAAACAGGATTTCGTAACAGCCAGTCCTTACCCTCCATTTTTGTTTAGGACACCATCCACACAGCTTGGTCACCCTGTTACTCAGGGTTAAGTAAGCATACGTGACAAGTGTTTCATGTGTGGTGATTACGGACATATTGTTAGAAATTGTACCAAAAAAGTAGCTTGGCAATTTGTAAGAAATGTTGTTAGTGTAAATATTGTAATTTTGTTTTATCTTGATTATAGGTTAATCGTATCAATAATAAATACAGTGATTGGGTACCCTTTAGACGTGTGTTCTGATCATCCGTCTGGAGAAGATATTATTTCTGGTGTTGCCGTGAATTTGTGTCTTTTGCCATTCAGAAACCCAAACAAATTTCAAACTGGTTCACTTCTTCAGTTTGTAGATGGATGGGAAAAATAACGAAGGGTTGGGTTCAAAATTCGTTCGATGCAGTAAAAATAATAATGGAAAAGGTTGACATGTTTGACCATAAAGCGCCTTTTAGTGGGGAGTTAATAAATATTCTTTAATATAGGAACTTTACCGTCACTTACCTGAAACCCCCCTGTAACAAGCAAATACTTTTATCACCCATTATAAACCTATAACGGGGTATGTTTTATGCCCGGCAAAAACTTGCGGTCTGAATATATAGAGAAGAATTTGGAGTTTTTAAACCCTGTATCGCGTTATTCTTCCAGGGACGGTTTATTTTCCATAAAAAAATCATGAAATAGGTTTTTTCTTACTGGAAATATGGGATATTCTCATTTTACGTAGATGTAAACATAGACGGTTTATGAGCAAGATACAGTCCTCGACTTCGGTTATGCTGGGGAAAAATACTTTAGAAAAAACCTTTGATGGAAAACCCTCAGCATGTAGTTCCACCGAAAACGGAAAATAGGAAAAGAGAATCCGAAAAGAAAGTAGTGTTATGTATTAGGACAAAGTGGTAAGCATACCCCCATGTGGCAACATAAACAAAACCATTATATCGCCCCATGTTGTTTCAGCATGTTTTAGGGCTACGCACGGGACACTACAATTATACAATTCGGGACTAAGTCTAACTCAGGCAATAATATATCGATGATAACTTACTTTTACATTCACTGTAGAAAAACAACTAGACCGTGACGATCCCGCACGGTGAATTTATAGACTACGTCACAAACATGTAGTCCAGGACATCCAGTCGGATACCGGAAGCACCACAGTCCCCCCAATCTTATTTTGGAAAGGGCGGCTCCATAAACTGAAAAAAGCAATATTTGTATAAACGGGTATTCTATACCCCCCTTTTTTCTACTTACATATACACGCATACTCTCAACAACCAGACAGCGGTAAACAAAGTACACCGTACACTCACCCTTACATTCTTTTCTTTTTTTTTCTTTAATATATTTCCACATCTACATCCTGGTCCCAGTTTTCCAATGGGGACTCCTGTGGATCCAGAACCGGCACATTATCCGAATCGTCCCAATTTCTGCCCTTGCTGTTTCCTCCCATTGAACACGGGCAGGGCCCCTCAAATAATTACAGAATTCCCCGACTCACCGAGTCTAAACGATTTAATAGTATTATTAAACACCTCAAATAAATTAAACAAACTGGAGAATTAAGAGGGCGTAAAGCGTATCTGTCGAGCTGAGGCCACCCCCCTTATCCTGCAAATTTTCCGAAGTGTCGGAAAGGTATTGATCCTCAGCTCCAAAGCCTCTCGAAGCCACGACCAACGGCTAAACAGTTCTCCCACCCCTATCGGGGTACTACCCAGAACTTTACAAAGGGTTTCCAAGGCCTCAAGTTGTTTCCCCAGTATCAACGGTTCAGCGGATCTCTCTTCAGCGAAGTATGGGGGTAAATGAGCTCTGAAACAATGAAATTTTATTTTCCTGTCTACGACAGGACAGCCAATCAAAGGACACCGTTGGTGACGATGCAGGAAAGTGTAATGTGCTAAATAGCTATTATATTGTATTTTGTATTACGGAAAAGTGTATTCTGTATTTTAACACCGTGACATTGGTATTGTTGAGCACTGGCAATTGCAAATTGTAAAACTAAAATACGTATTTTGAACTACTGACATTTGCAGTTTGCACCGTGAACAATGAAATAGTATTGGCAACGTTATCCTTCCTTACAGAAAAATAGCTAGATAAATGTATGCAAGGCCTATGTTCGCATCTGTTACGAGGAAATATATGCAAGTCGATAAGAAACATATTTTTATATGTTTAAGGACAATATCTCAAATCATTAATCTAAGAAAATCAATTTTATGTTCTACGTTTAATCTACGTTTGAAAACCAATAAAAGCAATACAAGGTGTAAACTAAATTCACGGCATTAAAAATCAAATACGTTTATTATATTCATTTTAATATAAGTACCAGCTTGGTGCCCGGGCTTAGATTTATCGAAAATATACGGCAGTCTAGACTATATAAAGCTTGAAATGTGACACATTCCTCTGTTTGGAAACTGGTTAATTTAACCATGAGGTCGTTTCTAGTTCTGTGTTTGATCGTAATAGCCATGTCACTGGTGGTAGATGGACATTGGGGTGTCGTCAGAAGGAGATTTGGACGTGAAAGACGTTGCATACGGTTACTTGCCAAACAGACATACGTTGAACACCTGATAACCAAGAACAAATGCAAAGGTATATAGATGAAATACGTATTTTCATATTATAATTACTATGGCTGTTTATTGCTTGATTTCTTTTCATGCTTCACGTCGCAAACCATTAAAAAAATAGGTTGCCAGGCAACGAAACATACGCCCACACAGCAGCTAAATCGTCCGGGCAGTCAACAAGTAATTATCAGAAAATCATTAGAATTTGTTTGGTTTTTATAAAGTTCTGCCCCATGTTAATGTTAAGTATACAAAACATTTAAAGAGAGAGAGAAATGGGGTTTAAAGTCCACTCAACACAACTAGGTCATTTCAGGACTAACATATGATTTAATTTTATTTCAATAATTCGCTTGCGCGTAGGGGTTTTTAGCAGTGGGAGGAAACCGGAGTGCCCGGAGGAAACCCACGAGGTTGAGAAGGCACCCCTATCTCCATGCCACATACGCTCTCACACCAGGGCTCGAAACCACAGCCGCAAGCCAGAGGTGACTGGCCAGTGATATAATCAAACATTATTTTAAATCCGTTAATAATTGTGACCTCCAAAGGAACCACAAATTACAAAATGGGGCGACTTTCGACCAATCAGGGGCCATAATTCAGGAAATTACGATCAGATATGTGCAAATAAGCAATGAAACCAAGATCTTTAGGTTATAAACATGTATTTCAAGTTTCATCAAAATCGGTTCAGAATTGTGACCTCTATAGGGTCCAAAACCTAGATATAACATATTTTCACACTATTCGCGTACAAACGGCGGCCATTTTATCCGTCAATTCTGGTCCGATTTTCACGAAATTTATACTCTTTCTTCATTACCATGTAACGGTGATATAATCAAACGTTTTTTAAAATCGGATAATAATTTTGACCTCCAGAGGGACCACAAGCTAACAAAAGCGATTTTTCGGACAGTCAGGGGACATAAGTTACGATCCGATGGGCGCAAATATCGAAAGGAACCAAGATCTTTATATGTGTCAAGTTTGATCAAAATCAGTTCAAAATTGTGACCTCTATAGGGTCCACAACCTTGATATAACATATTTTCACACTATTCGCGTACAAACGGCGGCCATTTTGTCTGTCAATTTTGGTGCGATTTTCACGAAATTCGAACTCAACCTCCATAACCATGTAACGGTGATATAATCAAACGTTTTTTTTTTTAAATCGGATAACAATTTTGACCTCCAGATGGACCACAAGCTAAAAAGGACGATTTTTCGGACAATCAGGGGCCATAATTCAGAAAGTTACGATCCGATTGGCACATATATCGAAAGGAACCAAGATCTTTGGGTTATAAACATGCATTTCAAGTTTCATCCAAATCGGTTCAACATTGTGACCTCTACACTGTTCACAAGCTAAAAACGTGATTTTTCGTACAATCAGGGGCCATAACCCATGAAGTTACAGTCCGATACATGCCAATATCGAAAGGAACCGAGATCTTAGGGTGATAAACCTATATTTTAAGTTTCCTTGAAATAGGATAAAAATTGTGACCTGTAGACTGTTCACAAACAATTGTGGACGGACGGACGAACAGGGGTGACGACAATATACGTCCACATGAAAATGTGGGCGTATAAAAAGTTATGATATCTCCTTATACTGAATAGCTTACTGTGCAAACAGCTTTATAATTCGGTGCACGATTTAAAAAAGCATTTACTATATTTTGAAAAGTTTTCAGATTGAAAGATAATGATATACTGTATCGAGATGAAACACACATTATGCAACAGCTAAATCTGCCTGTTGCAGGTCTTTCTTTAGGCCCGAAATGTTATCTTAATTATTAGACATTAATTAACATATCCTGACCATAATCAACCCCTGATCGCATCGCTAGCCTGCGATCTTTGGTGGATTGTGTTCCGATTTACTTATCGATTTGATAATTAAATGGATAATCGAGACTATGCTTTTTACCGTACCGATTTTAGTTATGATAATGATAATTTATTCAGTAAATAGGTCATCGACCCGAAGTTACAAGATTGTAAATATATAAATAATAAATATATACATGTATACAAATATATCAAACAGGTCATTAAATAAATAAATTAGATACCATTATGAACATTTTAAAAAGTGTTAATTTATTTACAATAAACAGTTTAATTCTTAATTTGATGATTTCTAATCTTTATGGCTGCATTTAGAAAATTTGACAAAGATAATAAAAATTCACTATCTTTATATGTACACAATTTATAAAAATAATTAATATCGTACGAGTCTACAAAATCTAAATATTTAGCACGAATGTATTGTAATAATTTACATTTACATATGAAATGAAATGAATCTTCTGGTTCTAATTCACATAATGGACACAAATTTGTTTTACTTAATTTTCTTCTAAACATATTTACATATAATGGCAATAAGTTTAAAGGTAACAGAGTGATATTTCTTTTGGCTACTTTTGGAATATTTACAGACAAGTATTGTTCTGGAATTAAATTAAGCTTGAAACATTTATATTCTGATAGACTACTGCTCTCGTTTAGTTTCGATGACATTCCTGTGCGTTAATATCAGTTAATCGTTGTTTTAATAATGTCATAAATATTCGTTTGTCTCCAACATTTTTGTTAAACCATACATAGCCGAATCCCAAAGAACAAAGCACATGTTTTACTTTGGTCGCCCATGTTTCCCTTCCAGCACTATCTAAATTACGCAACACTATATATACTTGCTTAGGGTATCTATCTGAGTTCATATTTAATAATTTGATCCAGTATTTAATACAGTTTGAAATATAAGATACCGATAAACCATAGCGGCCACATTCTCCCAGTGATCTTACGGTTGTGCTAGATTTGTGTACGCCTAAAATGTATTTGCAGTATGCACTTTGAACTTTCTCAATATCTTCTCTGTATTCGAAGTCCCATACTTGTGACCCATACAACAATACCGGCTTGATAATTACATCAAATATTTTGAAAGCATGATCTAGGGATATATAATCGACACTTCTAAGAAGTCATTTTACGGGTATAAGAGCTTTATCAGCTTTGACACTTAAATTATACAAAGGTTTACTCCAACATAATCGCGACGAAAATAATATACCTAAATAATTGTAATAAATTAACATAAAAACAAAATAGAAGAGGAATTAATATACATCCTTGTTTAACGCCTGATAAACAATCAAAATAGGGGGTTATGTTGGATGCTAATTTTACACTCGATAATACATTGGAGTACATGCTTTTTAATGCTAAATACATCTTACCATTCACACCTTTTGTTAGCATTAATGCTAATAGTTTCTTTCGATTGAATGAGTCAAAAGCACGAGAAAAGTCTACAAATAGAGAATATATTCTCCCCTTTGATTTTGTGAGATATTTTTGAATAAGACCATGTAAAGTAAAAATATTATCGACAGTAGAGTACCCTTTCCTAAAGCCTGCTTGTGCTTCACAATACTTATTTTCGACACAACACCAATTTTGTAATTATTGAGCACAGCACTGTATATTTTACCGATACAATCAGTCAGAGATATGCCTCTGTAGTTTGATGGGTCATGTTTTGATCCTTTCTTGTGCAGAGGTGTGATTAGGGCCCTTGACCAAGAGTTTGGAAATCTGCCATCATCAAATAGGGTATTATACAAATTTGTGAGAACTGGGCCTATGACTTATAGAAATCAATTCCTAGCCCGTCTGGACCAGGTGAAGTGCCTGATTTCATATTGTCTATACATTTCTTAATTTCAGAATATATTATAGGTTCATTTAAAATATTACTAGACTCACTAATTGTAATATTAATATCATCTACACTGTGTGAATCAGTTATTGGATTTAGCAGTGTTTCAAAGTAGTTCACCCATTGACTTGGGGTTATTTTGTCAGATACCGAAACCTTTTGACGAAAACCTTTTACAGTCTGCCAAAACTTACTTGGGTCATTTAAATTTTGAAGTAACTGATTACAGACATGTCGATTATATTCTGTTTTTTTTAAAACTACACAATTCTTTGAATTTATTTTTGCATGTATTAAATAGTTTCAACATTGAATACAGCACACATGCGTATTAGTTTAAGTCCAAATTTGTTAACTTCATTATCCTGCGAATTTCTTGGAATGTCAAAACCGTCCGTTTTGTATTCAGCATCTTCGAGACCCGGTAAATACTCTATGTTATTATCTAATATATAATCTTCCAGCTGGCCACATCTGGAATTGAAGTCCCCAGGCAATATAAAATTTACATCAGGATATTCACTTTCAACTTCAACTAAGTTTTCTTCAAATTGTTCAAACAGGCAGCCATTCGTGTGTACTTTACCCCCTTCAGGTGCAATATAAACAAAACAGAACACTGCATCCTTTTCCCAACCAAAGTAGGCAGCAGTAAATTTCAAAAGTATAGTTTCTGTATAACAACTCTTTATTCTAACAATACCGGCTGATATAGTTTCTCCGAAGTACACGACTAACCCACCCCTTTTTTACCATTTCCTCGAATACATACTTCATATTTATAATCTGTAAGAACTTCATCATATTTAAAGTCATCTCCACACCAAGTCTCTATTAAACATATAACATCAAATTGGCTCAAATAATATTTAAAATCGCCACATTTTCGTTTTTTAACACCCGAGTAAAATTCAGAAACTTTCGGATGTGATGTAATTTGCTGTTTGTTGTTTTCACTTAGAACTATTATCTTTTCGGCTTCAAGGTCGTACGTATACACATCTTGATTAACTATTAACTTGTCGAATTTCAAATACGCTCTCACATTTTGATCGTTCTTCTTAACTTCATTCAACTTAGGTATGAGCGCTCTTCTGATTTTTCGAACTCGTTCACTGAAATCTTCTCCGACTCTCAAGTTAGAGTCAAATGATTTGAGGTGTAGTTTACAACTTTGTAAAATCGTGTCTCGGTCTTTGAATCTATTTAACACTATTAACATAGTGTCTTGGTTTTGTTGCGTTTGGCGTTCTTTTTCCAATTCGGTGAGCTCGTTCAATCCCAATATCTTTGTCACAATGTCACTCTTACAACCTTCAATATTAAATTCCTCAGACAAAATTTTCCTTACCAGTTCTTCTCCATTTTCATTCCTATCGCCTGTTTCTGCTATTCCATAGATAATAATATTTTTCTCTTTGTCTTTATTTTCCAGAGAATCCAGTTTTGAGCCGAAGTTAACAAAATTCGTTTTCATGTCATGCACACCCGATTTCAGTTTAAGAAACTCTTCTTTAATATTCATATCTCGCATTTCTTGTCTCATATCGGCTATATCACTATATCACTTTTTAATGATTGAAGCACAGTCATTAGGTCTAAATCCTTATCTTTGTCCTGTGGATAAACAATATCTCCGATCCTTGAGATCTGACCTTGACGGGTAGAAGGGCCTGGATTACTCTCGATATCACCCGATAACAGCAATACCAGCGTGGAGATTATCAAAAGTGTCATAATCCTATTATTCTGTCGAATAATTCCAACATATGTCTTCAAAGATGCACTTTTGTATCGACAACAGCTAATTTGTAATCTCCAAATAGCAATTTCAGGCCCCATTTCAACAAAAATTGAAAACCCAAAACGGTTACGGATGGGTGAATCTCACTGTGTTAAAAACTGCGACCGTCCTCTTCGAAGAGTTCTTTAAGTTCGAATAATAGAGGATATCGTCTGATTTGTAGTGTTATCCAACATATCCTAATTAGAAAATAAATCTCATTTCATGTCAAAAATCTCAAGTTGTTTATATTTACAAAATTACATTTATTTATTTTTTTTCCGAACAACACCTGCCTTAATTTGAATAACATTGAATGGTTGACCTTAGTTGTGGAACATTCCGTTGATAATTGTTTGCTAGAAATATTTTTATTTCTAAAACTGAAACATATAGTTAATTTTGTGTCACTTTTGGATGAAATTCAGTGTTCAATGAAATATAGTTATAATCATTATTTCAATGCAGTTTTCTATGATAGCAAAGAATATCCCGTCTTACGGGCACTGTTCATACATATAGATTATGAAGTGTCCCCATTCGAGTTTATTTTAAATAAAAATATGTTTCCAATTTTCATCTACTCATTTCTTTATTCGTCCAGTTAAAGGGCCAATTCCGATAATATATTGGAAAATAAAACTGCTTAATTTTGTGTTAAAATCCCTTAAAATCCTCTACCGTAGGGCCGAGCAACTAACTCAATATATGTGCGATATATTTTCAAACAGTATTCATCTGCAAATGAAGACCGATGCATCAAGCCGCATTATGAGGTGTCTGGATAAAACCAGGCTTTAATTTTACAAAAATAATGTGTAATTGAAATTTACCTTTCGTTATCAAGTACAGCACGTGGGTCATTCATTGTATAAACCTCTAAAGGAACGGGAATCGATTATCAGGTCACCCAACGGAAGAATTGACCCGAAATCTTAAAGGGACTACGTGTCCGGATAAGCAGTTTTCGCGTTCACGTTCAAAGGACTCAATATTTTTGGCTGAAACTTTGAGGCAAGGTAAATACACCATTCCTCTATATCTTATTTTTGGAACTGTTTAAATCGGGATAGTGTCTTTAGTGAATAATTGCTCTGAACATAATCCTTTTAAATATAATATAAGATAAGAATGTATTGTATCATTGCATCCGCAAAGGCACTTTAAACAAAAGTTGATCATACAATTATAACATAACATATGTTATATGTCGAGATAAGAATCGAAATTTCACCACATTTTGTATGAATTAATATCTTGACAAAACCCAGATGGATCGACTTGACTGAGTTATAAGAATGTATGATTCCCACGACTTTCTAAAGTACACATGTCAGACCCCAAAGGTATACGAAAACTCAGTTTACTTCATATCACTACATGACATGGGGAAGTAATTTCGAAACTAGTTTATTTTTATTAGTCTGGGGATGTGTACCAATATGCGGTTATTACCTTTAATTTAAAAAATCGCTAACATCCTTGCATGTTGTTTATGTCAAAGTGATTTCTTGATAAATTAAAAAAAATATCTTCAAAAGTAGAAATGCTTGTGGGCCTATATTTTTATATTGTTCATGGAGTTATTATTCACATTTTTGCATACTATTTCTATCTCAGCACGTGCAGGCGTAAACAAGCATTTATCTATGTGTATAATCAATGTAAAATACACTCAAGTGTAACAAAAATAATGTAAATACTTATTTCTTTGTTAATAAACAACGTTAAAAATAAAATGGTTACATTTATTTATTCACCAATAAGAAAGGGCACTACATTTCTCAATAAAACTAGTTTTAACGCATTAGCTGGGCTCTTCGCGTACTATACGCCATTCTTTAAGCATGATTGCAAGTTGTTGGTGCTTGGTACCATATCTGTACTACCTTGTCTGTACTGTAGCCCAATTTATGTACGGGTGGGGGCTGGAAATGAAATTACATGGGGTTTAACGTCCTACTGTTCTGCTCCTAACCTGGGCTAATGAAGACGGGCATACGCAATGCAGTGTCCTATGTGGGAAATTGTTCCCGGGTAGCGGAGCTACGGCCTACTTTTATATCGAATTTCAACTGCCAAGGGATCTTTTACGTGCACGTCAATGTGTGCACGGGACCTCGGTTGTCGTCCGATCCGAACGACTAGACAGCTGTGCTTGTCATGTCATCCATCCTGCCTGCATCACAGACAAGGGAACACCCGACCTCCAGGCTAGCGAGCCAGCGGCTTATTCACTTAGCTACGTGATCCCCCGCAGGGGCTGGAAGTTTGGTGTCGAAAAATAAAGACATGATTCAAACACATTTTTGACGATTCTCAAGAAAACCTGCTTAGGCTTGAATATGGGTTTAACATACGCAAACGGTAGATTCTAGAGAGGCTTCCCTTATACTAGTTTGTTATTTAGGTAAATGATAATAAATTGGCATCCAAATGTGAGAGTTTTTCATTTAAAAACTATTACGTATATTATGCACAATTTGGAATTGTCCTTCTCGACGCTCCAAAGTAAATGTACGCTGCTAAGACCACCCACGGATCAGTTTTAGATGTTCCTACAATTCATTAGATCAGGTTTCGCTTTAGTTTTTATATTTTACACAGATAGTTACTGCTTTAAATCTTCCTGGTGCTTCACGAAAAGTTTGACCTGTCCCAAAGAACAAAGGTCAATTTAGCAAGGTTACATTTGTAAGAGTGATTACTTTCGATCATTTTTAGCTTATTTTCTTGATACAAAGATAGGCTGGCACTGCCAGGCAGGATACGCCCACATTTTCGAGAGATGGATAGAGAACAAGCAATACCGAAAGTGATTTTTCCTACATCATTAAGTTAGAATTATAAAGGTGCATTTCAGTAGGCTTCAAATTTGACTGGGGATCATGTTGCTAAGTGGATAAGATGCTGGCTCGGTAGCCTTAAGGTTGGGTGTTTGATCCCTGCATTGGGTGATAAAGTTCATCTAGATTTCCTGGCGTGGTTTCCCCTTGTTAGTGATGAAGGATGGATGGCCTCACAAGAACATCTGTCAATTTTCGTCCGATTTTCACGAAATTCGACCTCAACCTTCATTACGATGTAACGGTGATATAATCAAACGGTTTTTTAAATGGGATAATAATCCTGACCCCCAGAGGGAGCACAAGCTAAAAAGAAGGTCATTTTTCGGACAACCAGGGGCCATAATTCAGGAAGTTACGATCCGATATGCGCAAATAACGAAAGGAACAAAGATTGTTAAGTTGTAAACATGTGTTTCAAGTTTCATCAAAATTGAATGAAGATTGTGACCTCTACAGGGTTCACAACCTTGATATACCATATTTTTACACTCTTCGCGTACAAGCGGTGGCCATTTTTTCAGTCAATTTTGGTCCGATTTTCACGAAATTCGACTTCAACCTTCATTACGATGTAACGGTGATATAATCAAACGGTTTTTTTTAAATGGGATAATAATTCTGACCTCCAGAGGAACCACAAGCTAAAAAAGGTCATTTTTCGGACAGTCAGGGGCCATAATTCAGGAAGTTACGATCCAATGGGCGCAAATATCGAAAGGAACCAAGATCTTTGGGTTATAAACAGGCATGTCAAGTTTCATCAAAATCGGTTCACAATTGTGACCTCTATAGGGTCCACAACCTTGATATAACATATTTTCACACTAATCGCGTACAAACGGCGACCATTTTGTCTGTCAATTTTGGTCCGATTTTCACGAAATTTTACCTCAAACTTCAATACCATGTAACGGTGATATAATCAAACGGTTTTTTTAAATCGGATAATAATTGTGACCTCCAGAGGGGCCATAAGCTAAAAAAGGTGATTTTTCGGACAATCAGGGGCCATAATTCAGGAAATTACGTTCCGATAGGCGCAAATATCGAAAGGAACCAAGATCTTTGGGTTATAAACATGCATGTCAAGTTTCATCAAAATCGGTTCAAAATTGTGACCTCTACAGGGTCCACAAGCTAAAAAGGTGATTTTTCGTACAATCAAGGGCCATAATCCATGAAGTTTTGATCCGATACATGCCAATATCGAAAGCAGCCGAGATCTTATGGGGATAAACCTATATTTCAAGTTTTTCGTCAAAATCAGATAAGAATTGTGACCTGTAGAGAGTCCACAAACAAATTGTGGACGGACGGACAGGGGCGACGACATAATACGTCCACATGAAAATGTGGGCGTATAAAAAGGGCTGCGCATTCACTTTCAGTGCAAATGAACTCATTTGACTTTTGACCCCCACTATCTCGAGAATGCCCCAACGGCAGACTGATTACCATGCGGCATCGTATTCTATTCTAGAAAAGTTGGGTCTGGTTTTGTGCATTTTTGATGGACAGCCCCCTCCCCCTTCACACACACACAAACACACCACAATCACTGAGCCCTCGGTCAAGTAGTTCCAATTAGAGAACTGGCATAAAACAGTATCGCAAAAAGTCTTGGTGAATATCATCTCCAGTGTTGTATATCCTAGACTTACTAGAGTCACGAAAGTCCTTTAAAAGAAATCTATACACTGTCTTCTTAAAATTCTCCACCAGGATTCAATTCTTTGATTTGCTGTGCCTTTTCCTGTAATAAAACTCTCGTCGCTCTAAAGAAAGGTGTTAGGGTCTTTATACCAGTATTCTCTGTGCCTGGATCACTTCTGGCTGTCCGACGAACCTTTCCCAACTGCGTTACACACTGCAAGTAATATTTTTATCTAACTACTGAGTCGTTATTGGTTAGACCCACCTCGGCGGCTAAATCTACCAATTGCTCCATGTATTGCAAACCCATAAGGTGTTAACTTATCATACCCATCCAAATGCCAGATGAAGTTTGGATCTGGTGTAGAACACCGTTGCCTGATTAATCAATGGACCTTACGACGAGCTATTCCATCAGGATCAAGGTCTCGCATAATTTCTAAAATTGCCCCCCTTCTTACTAGAATGTAAGACAAGCTAGTATTTGAACTTTTATATTTGTAGGCACTGGTGCGCACGTAGTGAATCCCTTGATCCTGATAAAATTTTATAAATTGGCCGTAGCACCGTTGTTAAAGCAAAATTGCCCTCGTAAACGTCGATAAAGAATAGTATGACGTTTAACACCATTCCATTTAATAGCTGCTATTTCCAATGTGTGTTATATACATTTACTTGCAAGTTGTAATAACGAATAATGATTTACAGCACACTCGAAAAAAAAAGGTCAATTTGGGACATATGTTGAAATTATATTTCAGTAATTCGCTCACTTAGGGGTTTTCCACTGTGAGAGGAAACCGGAGGACCCCGCAAAAACAAGGTGGCTGGACAGGCGAGCCTACTCCTTGTCACGTACGACCTGGGAATTAAACCACGCCAGTTGACTCAATGACAAGACGTAATGAAACAGCGCGAACGGGCTAACTATTCCGCCACAGTCTTTGAAAAAAGTCGAAAAATCGTTATATTTCTAAATATGGTTCTAAAGGTAAAAGGGAGGTAACTAGTTTTAAGCCAGATGGAGCGAGACTACCAATTATTTGCTAAATATGGCTGTATATCTGATAATGGTGTTCTAATTTTCCTGTGGAATCACGGTGGTTAAGTGGGTAAGGCACTGGCTCGCTAGTCTGGAGGTCGAGCGTTCGATTCCTGCATTGGCCGAGAAAGTTCATCTCGATTTTCCGACGTGGTTTCCCCTTGTCAGTGATGCAGAACGGAGGGCCTTACAAAGAGAGCTGTCTAGTCGTTCGGATGGTTGGCATTACCAAGGAAACGTCACCAAAACCCCACTTACCCGCATCAACACCGTACGTGCCTTCATCTACTTGCAGGTTAACGTCATCAGTTGGTTACTTACCCGTAACCACGTTCTACTCACCTGTATCGACGACTAACGTACCGGCAACAACATACTACTCCCCAAAATCAATGTCATGGTCCCATTTACCTGCAGCAAAATCAACACTTTGCATACCTCCCCCCAATACCTATTTACCTGCATCAGAGTTCTTCTCACCTGTATCAACAACCGACCTATCCGTAACGACGTCCTACTCAACACACATCAACGTCTTGGCCCTACTCACCTGCATCAAAATCAATTTCGTTCATAAATTCACCAAAAACCTACCAACCTGTATCAACGACCAGCTTACCACAAACAACGTGCAACCCACCCGTAGCAACGTCCTGGAAAAACTTACCAGTAATAACGTCGTCCTACATACCTGCATCACCGTTGTGGTCATTCTTACCTACATCAACGTCCTGCTTACCTTCTACATTCTACTTAACTGAGTGTACATCATCCACTTATTTACCTGAATCAAAGTCACATTTGCCTGCATTAAACTCATACCTACGTCTTACCTACCTGCATCAAACTGTTGTCTTCCTGTGGGACGAACATCAACGTCAGTTAGGTATCAAAGCTATAACAGTATACCAAGGCTCCTAATATCAACTGATACGGAGGCATTGTTTCATACACCAAGCTCCGACCAAGAAGCATCAAATTTACCTGGATCTATTCTAGATATTAGTCTACCAATTCCTTGTGGCAATCCGTTCATACCAACTTCAGCAATTTGTATAAAAGGGCAGCCAATACCATAAACTAACCCTTGAAAACCTAAAATCAATTTGCGATGCCTCACTGACTCTGAAATTGAGTTCGATGATGATGATAGAGATCCAGAATGGACACCAAGAAAGAAGTTATCTATGTTTGAACTTGATGATAACGATGGTGTGCAGCTCATTCCGGATGATGATACTTTGACAACTATCATAATCGATTCAACGAATACAGACATAAAAGAGCACTCAAAGAGTCGTGCTAAGGGTAAAGGTCAAATCCATCAAACTTTGATAGAAATATAAATAAAAGACTTCGTATGGTGGGTAAAAGTTACAGGGGCCTGAAACAAGATGAAGGTGGCAAATATGCTCTTTCAAGTGAAAGGATGGGTCGACAAATGTATGCAAAGTCTTGCCGAATGAGTAAAAAATGTTCTGTTTTCAATGAAGAAGAGCGACAATCGATATGCAATGGCGTTTGGGCTGACATGTCCTGGAACCAGAAGAAAGTCTTGGCTAGCAACAGAAAGAAACCAGCAGAAAAGAGTCACAAAAAAAGGCTTTTAAATACTACCTTTAATAAAAAAAAGACATTTTTACCAATCAAATCAATATGACGGTCATAAAACATTTTAATCGTTTTAATGAGTTTAGTGCGTAAGTAACTTTTCTGTTCAGTACAATACCAATGTAACTTCACCAATAACTTCAACTTGATATATATATATATATATATAATTCAACTAATAATTGCCGCCGACAGTTTGTCTAATATGGCATGTCATTCATTGATATCTTTATTGCGCTGTAATTTGGGACACAGAAATCACAGGGCAGCTGAATGTGCCAAATTGACAGTGTTAATAATTCGAGACACAACCGCCATAATGCTGCAACTGTGACCAATAACACGGGAAGTATATTAAGCGTACCTTACGATATTGCAAATACACTATTCGCAATTATATCCGGGTAAGTTACATAACGACCGTCATTACTTATTATATACCTTAAACTGGCACTGTTTATTCCTTTCCTGGTAGAGTCCATGGCTTGAATGTCCCAAGGGCCGAGAGTGACGCCAGTTTAGTCTCGGTAATTTGTGACCATATAAAAGTCGTGCTGTCCAATTTCGAACTCACACAATTTTGTTGCGATCTTTGTCTCGCCGAGATTATTGCCCGATGCATTCATGGCAAAGTTTGGGAGTTAATGCGAGGGATCACATCCTTCCATTTCATGCCGGAGCGAACTTCTGCCATCATATATAAGTATTTATTCGTTTTAGACCTATATGAATACATCCTGGTCGTTTAATAATTGAAGAACCCACAATCCAAATGTTATCTGAGCCTGAAATCAAAGTACATGTATATGAGCAAAGCAATCAGTTCAAATTCTAATAGTTGATACATTATTCAAATTAACATCGAAGATGCCTCTGATAGGGTTTAAACTTCAAAAGCGCCAAGTCTTTTATTTCTGATGCATTGAGCCCATTCTGTTACCCCTATGATACTCACTACTCAGCCAATGCGGAAAAAATGGGCTGAATATCCAGTCGCATATACCGCTAAAAATTGGTTAGCAGTAATAGCGCAGCTATCATAGTGTTGGAAGAGGACCCCTGTACCTGGAGGGCGTTGTTTTAATATAGCCTGATAATAGGAAAATAGGACCAAAAAAAGTTTTTGTGATACGTTTCGGTAATCAATACCTTCTACGGTGATTAAATCCCACATCCCCACTGTTAAGTGATTTTTTTTACAAGGCCCATCTTGCTGTAAACCTACTTGAGAAGTGCTTTTTACGATCCTCAACGCTTTTGGGTATAGGTATATACATTCACTTGATACACCCACTCTGATCGTTTGACAACTCCGCCTTTGTTCGGATAAGCTGGTGATTTGGCGACTAACAGTATCTGGTCAGTTCTATTTATCGCGACGACCAGTGTCTGAAATGCTGCCTGACTGCCTTCCTGGCAGTCTCTTTAAAATTCATAATAGCGTAAATCCAAGATGGTGGCAAACTTTCTACCGATTTTATGCGTGTTCATATTTTTATACGTCTACATTTTCATGTGGACGTATTATGCAGTCGCCCCTATCCTTCCTACTTGTTTGTGAACTCTCTACAGGTCACAATTTTTCCCCGGTTTTGACGAAACTTGAAGTATAGGTCTATCCACAGAAGACCCCAGCTGCTTTCGATATTGGCATGTATCGGAACCAGACTTCATGGATTATGAACCCTACTGATGATAAAGTGATAAGACAAGGTGTCCACGCTATTTTTAGTGCCCATTTATCATTCTTCGTCGCTCGAAATGATACAATGTCCCGAACCACCATCGCACCGTTGTTCCTCGCATTTCTAATTGTCTCGTACTGAGGATAGGGAAGAACATTCGAGGCGAAATCAATGTCTGACAAACTCACTTTCTGCCGATGCCACATTGAAATATACATCGACTGCTACCCGAGTGTCGACTATTACGTCAAGTCATGTGATTTAGCTTCAGCTCATTAAATGTCGGTGTTTCCGCAATTGCGGAAATCCGAAAGTGGTTTTTTAACGTTATTTGTAACTTCATGTGGACGTATTATGTCGTCGCCCCTGTCCGTCCACAATTTGTTTGTGGACTCTCTACAGGTCACAATTCTTACCCGATTTTGACGAAATTTGAAATATAGGTTTATCCCCAAAAGATCTCGGCTGCTTTCGATATTGGCATGTATCGGATCAAAACTTCGTGGATTATGGCCCCTGATTGTACGAAAAATCACGTTTTTAGCTTGTGGACTCTTATAGAGGTCACAATTTTGAACCGATTTTGATGAAACTTGACATGCATGTTTATAACCCAAAGATCTTGGATCCTTTCGATATATGCGCCTATCGGAACGTAATTTCCTGAATTATGGCCCCTGATTGTCCGAAAAATCACCCTTTTCAGCTTCTGGTCCCTCTGGAGGTCACAATTATTATGCGACCAAAATTGCTGTTAAAAAATGGTATATCAAGGTTGTGGACCCTGTAGAGGTCACAATTTTAATTCGATTTTGATGAAACTTGAAATTCATGGTTATAACCGAAAGATCTTGGTTCCTTTCGATATTTGCGCATATCGGATCGTAACTTCCTGAATTATGGCCCCTGATTATACGCAAAATCGCCTTTTTTTAGCTTGTGGTCCCTCTGGAGGTCACAATTATTATCCGATTTAAAAAAAAAAAACGTTTGATTATATTACCGTTACACCGTAAGGAAGGTTGAGTTCGAATTTCGGGAAAATCGGACCAAAATTGCCATACAAAATGGCCGCCGTTTGTACGCGAATACTGTTAAAAAAATGGTATATCATGGTTGTGGACCCTGTAGAGGTCACAATTTTAATTCGATTTTGATGAAACTTGAAATGCATGGTTATAACCCAAAGGTCTTGGTTCCTTTCGATATTTGCGCATATCGGATCGTAACTTCCTGAATTATGGTTCTGATTGTACGCAAAATTGCCTTTTTTTAGTTTGTGGTCCCTCTGGAGGTCACAATTATTTTCCGATTTAAAAAAAAATGTTTGATTATATCACCGTTACACCTTAAGGAAGGTTTGAGTTCGAATTTCGGGAAAATCGGACCAAAATTGACAGACAAAATGGCCGCCGTTTGTATGCGAATACTGTTAAAAAATGGTATATCATGGTTGTGGACCCTGTATAGGTCACAATTTTAATTCGATTTTGATGAAACTTGAAATGCATGGTTATAACCCAAAGATCTTGGATCCTTTCGATATATGCGCCTATCGGAACGTAATTTCCTGAATTATGGCCCCTGATTGTCCGAAAAATCACCTTTTTTTAGCTTCTGGTCCCTTTGGAGGTCACAATTATTATGTGATTTAAAAAAACGTTTGCTTATATCACCGTTACACCCTAAGAAAGGTTGAGTTCGAATTTCGGGAAAATCGGACCAAAATTGCCATACAAAATGGCCGCCGTTTGTACGCGAATACTGTTAAAAAATGGTATATCATGGTTGTGGACCCTGTATAGGTCACAATTTTAATTCGATTTTGATGAAACTTGAAATGCATGGTTATAACCCAAAGATCTTGGTTCCTTTCGTTATTTGCGCATATCGGATCGTAACTTCCTGAATTATGGCCCCTGATTGTCCGAAAAATCGCCTATGGTCCCTCTGGAGGTCACAATTATTATCCGATTTAAAAAAAACGTTTGACTCTATCACCGTTACACCCTACGGAAGGTTCAGTTCGAATTAGTGTAACATGTGGTATATCATGGTTTTGGACTCTCTACAGGTCACAATTCTTATCCGATTTTGACGAAAAGTCACATTTCTAGGTTGTGTACCGTCACACCCTAATCATTGTCGGCTTCGAATTTCATGAATATCAGACTGGAATTGACCAACAAAATGGCTGCTCCCAATACAGTATGAAATACAGGACTTAATGATGTAGGAAAAATCACTTTCGGTATTGCTTGTTCTCTATCCATCTCTCGAAAATGTGGGCGCATCCTGCCTGACAGTGCCAGCCTATCTTTTATTTATAAAATTGGCTGCTCCCAATACAGTATGAAATACAGGACTTAATGATGTAGGAAAAATCACTTTCGGTACTGCTTGTTCTCTATCCATCTCTCGAAAATGTGGGCGCATCCTGCCTGGCAGTGCCAGCCTATCTTTTATTTAAAAAATTAAAAAAAAAATTCTGAAATGCGTTCGTTACACATTGAACTAAGCAAATGATCAACTTAAACTTTTACAATAGCATTCTCCTTTAAAAAATTCCCGACAACTACGGACCATCGGTCTATCATAACTCTACGTGTGACGTGTGCAAAATTTGTCTGCGATAATTATTGAAAATATAATATGATTATTAAATAGGATATTTAACGTCTACATTGTGTACTGTAAGAACTTTATCTATACTGCGTTTATAAGGTCAACTGCCAATTTTTCCGTATATTGCGTTTATAAGGTCAACTGCCAATTTAAAATATTTTGGCTAGGGTCAAGTGCATTGATAAAAATCAGACGAAGTTATAACTGTTAAATGTAACTGATATTTTGAGTTGTTTAGTTCCATTTCTCTCTTTCTGTCTCTTCTGTTCAAAAACTAAGAACTGTGCATGCGTCCAATGTAATCGTTATTTGAACGTAGTCTAAAAACCGAAGAATTCCGAATTATTTATTCTTTCCAGAAAAAGGTTTCAAATTTTATTGTAACCAAGAACCATAACTCGTTTTGTCACTAGGAGTTAACTCCCTTGAGAATAGGAGCTAAAAACTTTTTTAGCAGTTTAAAAACACGTCCAGGTGGTAATGTCTTCGAAAATCAAACGGGGCACGTTGTTGATGAATGAAGTTTATATGGTAAGCCTTATCATATTATGTTAAAATAAAACCCCAAATATTGTCTGTAGGATGAAATTTCTTCTGATTCTGAACCACCCTACACTAAGCATTCATCGAGAGTTGATTAGGGTCTTTTCGTGTTAATAAATGTCTCATTATTAGTGTATATAACATTTCAGGCTCAAATACAGACCCGCAATAGACAGTTTTAGCTCTTGCATAATGTTTGTTTAATCTATGTTAAGAGAACTTCGAAACTAAAAAAATATATACCTTGAATATAGTTATTTTTCAGGTGATTTTGCATTACTAAATATCTTATGAGAATTTGTGCATATGCATAATATTAACAACTGTATTTCTGTTCACAGCTCCAGTTAATCCATGTGACTCGGGTCCTTGTCGGAATTCAGGAACGTGTAGTCAAGCAGGTGATGGGTTTACCTGCAGCTGCACAGCGGGGTTTACTGGAAGGACATGTGAAAGTGAGTACTAATAATATATTATTATTTTATTTCTTAAAATTGAAAATGACATATTTGGAGTTACATGTATACTCAACTGATCCCGTGTATACATTCTTACAACATCATAGGACAACATCAACGTTAAAAATACAAAAGTCCAGAAACTGCTGTATCTTGCTCAGTGTTATTGCATTTCGTTAGGCTGCGATTACATAGGGATATATACGGTGTCCCAAAGCTCCAACCAATCAAATTGCTTATCTCTGCATACCCTTAGCATACATCGAGAATTGATTAGGGTCTTTTATGTTAACAAATGTCTCATTATTAGTGTATATAGTGTACATTTCAGACCCAAAGAAAAACCTGCAATAGACAGTTTTAGCGCCTATACAATGTTTATTTAATCTATGTTAACCGAACTTCGAAACTTAAAGTTGGGTTCCCAGATAAGTATTTATCGAGTGGTTATTGCCTATAAAAGTATGACAATTTTGGTATATATGGAAAGAAGAGATATCCAATCTTACTAGAAAAATACTGGATTCCCTGAAAAACACTCATGGAGCGTAAACATGACAAAATGTAAGGGGTTCCCTTAATAGTCAACCCGACGAATAAGGGTACCTGCACGCGAACGTGAGCGATTTGTGTACATGTTGAAAAACTTTATGAAGTGTTAGACATACAACAATTTCTGGGATAAAAATCACGGAAAAAGACGCGGGCAGTGGATAATCCGAGAATTTAATTAGGATTCGATATTTGTAGTAAATAGTCAGCGCTTACAGACAACATCGTCTTGTGTATGCAATGCATTCTCCCCTGTCCTCCGCCGCCGTTGCCATTGGTTACGGAGAGGGTAATCGCCTGACGCAAACATGGCCTCTTTTGATAGATTTTTATAGCAGGCTATACTTGACAATTACAATGTTTTGAGAACGATTTGAAGCAAAATTATGATAAAATAATTAGTTTGAATATGTTTTTAATTCTAATATATCATCAAATCACCCAGTTTGTACCCGGGAAACCAACTTTAAAAAATAATTTACTTTGAATATAGTGATTTTTCAAGTGATTTTTCATTACTAATTAATATCTATTATGAGAATTTATACATATGCATAATATTTAAAATTGTATTTCTGTTTACAGCTCCAGTTAATCCATGTGGCTCGGGTCCTTGTCGGAATTCAGGAACGTGTAGTCAAGCAGGTGATGAGTTTACCTGCACCTGCACAGTGGGGTTCACTGGAAGAACATGTGAAAGTGAGTACGAATAATATATTATTTAAATTCTCGAAACTGAAAATGGCATAATTTTGGAGTTATACTCCTAAACGGAACTGATTTCATTTTATTGATGTAATAAAACTATACACCAGGGGCCCTCACTTCACTAAATTAGAACTAAAGTTACCGGGTCCCAAAGCAACAGCCAATCGAAATGCTTAACCCGGCTTACCCTAAGCAGAAAATTCCTATTTTCGAACTCCTTCAAGGCATTCATAAAAAATCCATCTACGTCAAGGGGGAAAATTCTAGCTCAATTAAAATGAGAGTTATTGGGATCTAATGTCTTGACCAGTCAAATTGCTTAACGCTTAGCTTACCCTGAGCAGAAAATGCTCATTATCGAACTTAGTAAAGGCATTGATGTAATGAAACTATACACCAAGTTTCATCACTCTCACTTCAGCACAACTAAAGTTATCGTGCCCCAAAGCATCAACCAATCAAATTGCTAATCGCTGCTTACCCCCGATACGTTGATTACGGTCTTTTCATGTAAATAAATATCTCATTATTTGTCAATATAACATTTCAGACCCAAATAAAGACCTGCAATAGGCAGATTTAGCTCTTGCATAATGTTTGTTTTATTTATATTAACATAATTTCGAAACTAAAAAATATATATATTTTGATATTCAAGTGATTTTACATTTATTCTAAATATCTGTTATGATAATTGATACATACGCATGATATTAAAAACTGTATTTCTGTTTACAGCTCCAGTTAATCCATGTGGTTCTGGTCCTTGTCGGAATTCAGGAACGTGTAGTCAAGTAGATGATGGGTTTACCTGCAGCTGCACAGCTGAGTTCACTGGAAGAACATGTGAAAGTGAGTACGAATGATTAATTATTTAAATTCTCAAAACTGAAAAAGACATATTTGGAGTTATAACTCCTAAACTGAACTGAGAATCTGGAACGTTTGATTCAAACTCTTTACAACACAAATGCCCCATTTTTATTTACTCATATCATTCAATTTAGAGGTATACGTCACAAACAGAACGGACATGCAAGATACCATGTACACGCGTTACGCGTAACCCTATACACGTATAAACCACTGTTAACCGCTAAGCAAATTCCTACTGTTCGAACACAAGTATTCGCGTATACCGTATACTTGTGTTCGAACAACAGGAATAGGCTTAACGGTCTACACCGAGTTATACGCGTATACATGGTATCATAGTGAGTAACATTGCACCCGACCGACAAATGTGAGATATAACTGAGACTTCTTGTATTTCTGTAATCGAATTGAGTAAGAAGTTTAACATACGGATCATTTCATCTGAATACGCCCACATTTTCATGTGGACGTACATTACTGTCGTCCCTGTCCGTCCGGACGTCCGTTCACAATTGTTTGTGGACACTCTAAAGGTCACAATTTTTATCCGACTTCAATGTAACTTGAAATTTAGGTTTATCACCCGAGGATCTCGGTTCCTCTCGATATTGGCATGTATCGGACTTTAACTTCATGGAGTATGGCCCCTTATTGTACGGAAAATCACGTTTTTAGCTTGTTAACTCGGTGGAGGTCACAGTTTTGAATCAATTTTGATGAAACTTGAAATCCGTTTGATATTTGCGCATATTATTGGATCGTAACTTCCTGAATTATGACCCCTGATTGTACGAAAAATCGCATTTTTTAGCTTGTGGTCCCCCTGGCGGTCACAGTTATTATTCGATTTAAAAAAAAAACAGTCGGATTATATCACCTTTACACCGTAATGAGGGCTGAATTCGAATTTCCTGAACATTTGAACCAAAATTGTCGGACAAAATGACCCCCGCTTGTACGCGAATAGTGTAAAAATATGGTATATCAAGGTTGGAGACCCTATAGGCGTCACAATTTTGATCCGATTTAGATGAAACTTGAAATGCATGTTTATAATCCAAAGATCGTGATTCCTGTCGATATTTGCGCATATCGAATTGTAACATCATGAATTATGGCCCGTGATTGTAGAAAAAATCACTTTCTTTTTAGCTTGTTCTCTATCCATCTCTCGAAAATGTGGGCGTATCCTCCCTGGCAGCCGTTGTTTTTTTTATATCAGACAAAATCAGACCCTTGCTATGGACAATATTGCGCACACATGACAACCCCCCCCCCCCGACAAGAATACGATACTTTCGAGAATCAGTCTACTATATCCCCTAATATAAAAGGTAAATTATAGATACAGTTAACGGTGATGGCTTTATGATCTAGAAATCTGTTTACGTTGTAAATTTTAGGTTACTAAGCTTTAGCAAGTATTGAAACCGGCTGAAAAGTGAAGTCTAGTCAACTAAAAGGCAGTTAAGATATAACGAGAACCATTCCCATTGGCTAAAGGGTAATCTAAAAATAAAAAGATATTGCATAGACCGTATTGCTAGAATCGGATTTACTGTCCGTTGCAGAAGTTTCCGATAAAATCGACCATGTCGTTTGAAACCCAGAATTGTCAGAAAGTTGATAATGGCTGGGAAAATGCCGAGAAAATATCGAACAATAAACTGAGATAACTTATAATGAATCTTATATTTTTGGAATCGGATTAACCTCATCTATTTGAATATTAAGATCAAGTATGTAAGTTTTAAAAATTAAAGATAAATAAAAATGTCATGCAAACAACCTTTGGGCATAGGAAACCAATTCCGAATATTTCCAAACCGTTAATGCGGATTTTGCACTCGTAAATAACATTGTTGGGTTAAATGAATCAATCTACTTTCATTCCAAATATCATGAAAATAGCGTGCCTTTTTTCCGCATTTCTCCAATGGGGGTGGGGGAGTTAGAAAATCAGGTCTACTTACATCCAAATTTCATGAAAATGGTGCTAATATGTCAATGACATAATTTTTGAAATTCGAAAACAGCAGATTTAAAGTAAATTATTGTTTTACTTTATGAATATATAAATTAGGTCTAATATTCTCAAAGCTACAGCAATGTAGGTTAATTCTTTTGCCATTAACATTTGGTGATTTCGGAATTGTACAGTGTTTCAAAAATATGTATTCAAAAGTCATTATGATCATGCATTCTGGGAGACAGTTTAAAGATCTAGAAAGATCCAAAGATTAGATTCCTGGATATAAATGCTTGACAGAATCTTAAGAAAGAAATTGTCCGGTAAACAACTTTGTTGGCACGAAAAACGTCAAAGTGGAAATTCGAAATTTTCAAATACCAAATATTCGTGCCTGAGCCGGACTATCCAGTAATGTAATAATTGTGGTAATAGGGGACAAATTCTCTAAATCACGACCTATTGTGTATGTTTTCAAGCCCATTAATGTGTATAGTCTAAGCCCTACAATTTATGAGCATTCCTTCAAGGATCCGGAAAGTATAATTCTTTTGTCTGTAAGTAAAATATCAATACAGCGTAAATGATATTCACATTTCAAGATGTTGGCACTTCCGGATTGAGCTACAAACTCCATTTTTCTGTACAAATTGGTATTGTAGCTAGTACAGAAACAATAATTCAAGGTAATCTGGCCTTTATTTCGTCAGCTTTTTTGAAAAAAGATAGGCTGGCACTGCCAGGCAGGATACGCCCACATTTTCGAGAGATGGATAGAGAACAAGCAATACCGAAAGTGATTTTTCCTACATCATTAAGTCCTGTATTTCATACTGTATTGGGAGCAGCCATTTTGTTGGTCAGTTCCAGTCTGATATTCATGAAATTCGAAGCCGACAATGATTATGGTGTGACGGACTTTTCGTCAAAATCGGATAAGAATTGTGACCTGTAGAGAGTCCACAACCATGATATACCATATTTTTACACTATTCGCGTACAAACGGCGACCATTTCGCCCGGCACACACGAAATTGGAACTCAACCTGCCTAACGGTGCAACAGTAATACAATCAGAGGGTTTTTTTTTAAATCGGATAATAATTGTTCGAGAGATAGATAGAGAACAAGCAATACCGAAAGTGATTTTTCCTACAATCAAAGTCCATAATTCATTAAGTTACAATTTGATATGCGCAAATATCGAAAAGAATAAAGATCTTTAGGTTATAAACATGCATTTCAGGTTTCATCAAAATCGAATTAAAATTGTGACCTCTCTACAGGGTCCACAACTTTGATATACCATATTTTTACACTGCGTACAAACGGCGGCCATAACTCTTACCATTGGGTGCGGATATTATTAAAACTGACTTCCTTAATGTTCGAGCTGCTAATGGCTTTGACCTCCCATATTAAGGTGTTTTGCGTGCAGATTTGTGTGTAATGGAGAAGCAGTTATCTAAACAATCTTTGTTGGTTACAAAAGACCCCAGTGATCTTTCTACCAAGAAGCGTAAATCTGTAGTACCTGGAATTCTGGGAATGAATGTCATTCACCATTGTTGGGCTTTTCTTGAGGAGGTTGAAAAGATCCCAGTTGACGAGCATGATGCTGTTGTTCGCAATTTGATTGCTACGTTTGGTAACCAGAAGTCAGTTGATGGTTTTGTGAAAGTTTCGGGAGCAAGTCCAGTGTGTGTTCCAGCATGTAGCGTAAATGTTGTTATGACTACAGGACCCCTACTAATAAAAACACCGATTTGTGTGTTCAGGAGTTAAAAGATAGAACACATCTGCCTAATGGACTTCTGGTGTGTGATACAGTTGTTGGTCATTCGTATAACAGATACCCGGTACAGATAGCGAACTTTTCAAATACAGGCATATGGATTCAACCTTACACTAAAATTGGAACATTGTCCACAGGGAACATTGAATCAAGACAGCATACACCTTTCCGTACAAAACAACGAACTTTTTATTGATAAGGTTAGATAGCTACGGACGCGAAGGATGAGGCCAAAACTGCATTTACGACACCATTTGGACTATTTCATTTCCGTCGTATGCCTTTCGGCGTGAGTAATATACCTACAACGAAACTGTTCTATTTTTAATGAAACACCTGAAATTTAATGATATAGATTGTAACAAAAAGCTCCAATATTCGCGTTTGTTGTTGAGGTTGATTCCAGTATGGAGGGTCTTGGTGCTATATTATCCCAAATTCAGGATGGACAGTCACGTGTCATTGCGTACGCCAGTAGGGCACTTCGCGGCCCTGAAAAGAATATGCAAATCTATAGTTCCCGTAAGCTATAGGACGTAAGTTCACGGTATATTCAGACAATAGCCCGTTGTGCCATTTACAGCCTGCAAAGCTTGGTGCTGTAGAACAACGTTGGGCGTATCACAGATGCAGGCATTTTGATAGTCGGAGCTTCATTTCTAAACATACAGCCTCGAACCAAGCGAACAGTATATACTGGCATTTGCATCAGTATTGCTGTAAAAGACAAGGTGAATTAGCTTCCGCGACAAGTCATATGCATTACTTAGGTAAGAAGCTCCGACATAAGACAATGTAAATTCCCCCACGTCTCGGTGCACATAATCCAGCTTGGTTTTTTTCAAAGATGGCTTCGGGAAACCCTTTTAAATTTTTCTAATTATCAACCCAGGTACACAAACGTAGATGATAACAATAATTTTTGAATTATACTCCGCCAAATTAAAAACTTGACACTGATGAATTTCAACAAAAAAATTTTTCTGGTAAGTCAAATAAATAGTAAGAAGCCTTTTATTTCATAAAATTGTAAAGTCACGTGGATCACGTGACTTTGGGGCATATAAAGATGAAAAACCTGAAAAACACGTGCAAACACAAACTCGTGAGGTCAATCGATGCAAGTTTGTTTAAACTGAACACGTACACGTAACTTGAACTGGAAAAACAAATTAAAATTGTTATTTTCATCTTTGTTAGAAAATGCCGCGCCTTTCAAATGTAGAACGTCTGCGTGCTATAGGTAGGCTCTATGCTGGTCAGTCTGTGGTCACTTTTGCAAGAGCCTTTAATTGTTCACGCCAGACAATAATTAATCTTAGAATGAGAGTGCTTCAAACTGGAACTATTGCCGACCGCCCAAGGGCGGGAGCGCCAACTGTGACGTCCCTCCAGGAAGATCAAGCTAGCCCCCGGATCCATTCACTCTCTTTGATTTGTTTATGTTTATGTTTGTGGTCTTTGAGTATGATGTCTTGTCCATATATTTGTTTTTGTGTAGAATTGTGTGTGGTGCAGCCCTCCTGCACTTACTATTAGAAACAGATTTGTCACTGCAACCTCCACAAGTAGAGAGATGTTTGGTGGAAGGGTAACTACACAAACTGTTCGAAATCGCTTCCAGGCTGCTGGTCTTCGAGCTCGGAGGCCCTATAATGGACCAATATAGACACCTCTTCATCGCCGTAACCGACTTGTGTGGGCCACAAGACACATAAGATTTACTCAAAGACAGTGAAATTCGGTTGTCTTTAGTGACGAATCTCGATTCACTTTGAGATTTGCCGATGGCAGGGTCCGAGTGTACGGCAGACGAGGTGAACGTTACGCTCAAATATGCGTCAGAGAAGTTGACCGATTTGGTGGCGGCAGCAATGCTCGACCCCATACGGCAATTGCTACCCAGAATTTTTTAAGAAATGCCGGTGTCCTGGATTGGCCGTCGCTTAGCCCCAACCTTAATCCTATTGAACACATCTGGGTCGAAGTGTTCGTCAGCAAGTGAATCCACCACTGACGTTGCAGGACCTTCAACATGCTCTCGCTGAGCAGTGGCGACGTCTTCCTCGGGTAGTGTTTACTTATGTTCAGAGATCCATGAGAAGACGTTGTGTGGCAGTACGAGACGCTAGAGGAGGCCACAATCGATACTAAACACTTCATTCCGACTGTTCTCCAGGTCTGTGAATTTCATTGGGGGGGGGGTACTGTGACATCACGAACGTTATCAATGTCAAGGACTTTCGTCGAGACGTATTCTTGCTTTCTGTTGATGTCAAGGTCGTCTGTGCACAACATAACACTAAAATAGTTGCCTTAAACCAAATATTAAAAATCTAGTCCCAAAAATCCCGAGTGTCAAGTTTTTAATTTGGCTGAGTATATTTAATCTTTTGAAACAAATGCACGTAATGTATCATAAGGTCTGTAGTTGATAAACCTTTTCTGAAACCAAACTGGGAATGGGTAATACCACAATGTGATTTGTCATATTCTAATAATTTATTGTTTAATATTCCAGTAAATAATTTGCTCAAACAGCTAACAAGGGTAATTCCTCTACAATTGTCAGGATTACTGGAATCACCCTTTTTGAAAACGGGCACAATAACACCAATACACCAAGTACTTGGAAAACAACCAGATTCTATAATATTATTGAATAAAATGTATAAAACGGGCACAAGTTGTTGTGAACAATAAATAAATAATTCATTAATAATTCCATCAATTCCACAAGATTTTTTATTTTTTAAATTTTTGATGGCGTTTTAAATTTCGGTTCCCAGAAACCTATGACCGAGAACCCACATATATGGATGGGCATAACTCTGCACTGTTTTGTCATAAAATAGAATATTTGGTCATTATCTCAATTGTAGCTATACTTAGTGATGTTAACTGGCCCTTAACATCATTTTAAGATGTATCCCTACGCCACAACCTACACCTGAAACCTGTTACAAAAATCCTATGTATTTTAAGTTGTTTAATGGTCTTGAGCTTAAGACATTACGTAATATATTGAAACAACACTCGGCTAATGGCTCGTGCAGTATCAATACTTGATGTCTCGCTCTAGAACTTTAAAGCACACAAATACCATTAGAGGCAAATCAAAAGTAGTGTTATCATTCTAACACCCGACACGATTTTTGTTTTAATGAAATTTATTTTATCAATCATGGACATCTAGCGACGAAATAGCCAAAAGTAAAATAAAGTCCGGCCTGCAACGATACACAAAAGCTGTTATATCTTATATTTCAAGTGAACCTGGAAATTCTACACAAAGTTTATTAGTAGCCTAGGGTGTCCTGTATCAGAATCTTTTGGATGAACCTCGGTCACCTTTGAGCGTTTTGAGGGGGTTGGGATGGCTTAGTGGTCTAGAGTGCCGTGCTTCGGCCTCTAGCTGGCCGGTCACATCTGGCTTGCGGCTGTGGTTTCGATCCCTGGTGTGAGCGTATGTGGCATGGAGATAGGGGCGCCTTCTCAACCTCGTGGGTTTCCTCCCACTGCTAAAGACCCCAACGCGCAACCAAATTATTGAAATAAAATTGAAACCACATGTTAATCCCAAAATGACCTAGTTTGTGTCAAGTGGACTTTAAACCCCATTTCTCTCTCTCTCTCTTGGAGCGTTTTGAGAAATTCAAGACGGCGTCCTAAACGGCTACCATTTCAAACAAGCCAACAGTGAGGCTGATGCCCCCCGCCGAAATCCCAAAATAAATAGATGACACATATTAATTAATCGCACATTTATTTTTTTCAAACGTATCGAGCAATCAAACTGAACACGAAGTGTCATCCAAAAATTGCTTATCTCTGCCTACCGTAAGAAGAAAATGCTTATCTTCGAACTCCATCAAGGCATTGACATAATAAGCATACACACCAATTTTGAACATTTTAACTCAATTCATAGGAGAGTTATTGTGTTCCAAAGTCTTGGCAAATCAAATTGCTTATCGCTCTGCTTACCCTGAGCATAAAATGCTCATTATCGATCTTAGTCAAGGTATTACTGTAATGAAACTATACACCAAGTTTCATCACTCTCACTTAATTAGAACTAAAGTTATCGTGTCCCAAGCATCAACCAATCAAATTGCTTATCTCTGCCTACCCTAAGCGGAAAATGCTCATCTTCGAACTCGATCAAGGCATTGACCTAATAAGCATATACACCAAGTTTGAACATTTTAACTCAATTAGAAGGAGAGTTATTGTGTTCCAAAGTCTCGACCAATCAAATTGCGTATCGCTCTGCTTACTCTGAGCAGAAAATGCTCAATATCGAACTTAGTCAAGGTATTACTGTAACGAAACTATACACCAAGTTTCATCACTCTCACTTAATTAGAACTAAAGTTATCGTGTCCCAAAGCATCAACCAATCAAATTGCTTATCTCTGCTTACCCTAAGCGGAAAATGCTCATCTTCGAAATCAATCAATGCATTGACCTAATAAACACATACACCAAGTTTGAACATTCTAGCTCAATTAGGAAGAGAGTTATCGTGTCCCAAAGTATCAACCAATCAAATTGCTTATCTCTGCTTACCCTAAGCGGAAAATGCTCATCTTCGAACTCCATCAAGGCATTGACCTAATAAACACATACACTAAGTTTGAACATTCTAGCTCAATTAAAAGTTATCGTGTCCCAAAGCATCAACCAATCAAATTGCTTATCTCTGCTTACCCTAAGCGGAAAATGCTCATCTTCGAACTCCATCAAGGCATTGGCCTAATAAACACATACACCAAGTTTGAACATTCTAGCCTAATTAGGAAGAGAGTTATCGTGTCCCAAAGCATCAACCAATCAAATTGCTTATCTCTGCTTACCCTAAGCGGAAAATGCTCATCTTCGAACTCCATCAAGGCATTGACCTAATAAACACATACACCAAGTTTGAACATTCTAGCTCAATTAGGAAGAGAGACAGACAGACGGACAGACAGACGGACGAACCCATTTTAATAGTCCCCTGCTTTCTTCGAAAGGCGGGGGACAATAATTTCCTAACCGTACGTTCTTGGCGTTGAACTAGAAATTGACACAAATGGGTCACAAAGCATATATGTTGTAATGTAATGATATGAACTGATTTGCATTCAATCGTTTGCGCCTTCAAATCGGTTCGGTAAAATACGACAGAAGTCTCAAACTAATTAATGGCAATCTTTAGCGTTCGGTTATTCAAGTCTTTTGTGCATATTATGCTCTCCAGCTAAGAATATTGCGTCACGGTTTGACATGAGGAATGTCTAGGCTCGTTTTTCGAGTCCCTTGTTACAATGGCGCTGAAACGCCTTATGGTACACGATTCATGTACCAATAGTAAAAATGTATACTTTGTTATAAATATTGGATACCAGAAGCCCATATTTTCCCGGTAAGATCACGGCATATTATCGCGTGAGCGGACCATTATTTCAACAAACCAAATTCGTAAATATTTCTGGTAAACGTTTTCTATGGTTTCCTATCTTATGGCACATTGGTGAAACTTGTGATGGTTCCAGTGCTTTTAGTGGAGTTTTGGGTTTGAACCCAGTAACAGTTCTCGGCAATGAACATTGTTCGTGAAAACACAATACTTGTCCTTTTTCACGATTTTAAGCAGTCCCATGTCACGCGTTTTCCTGGCCCATTAAATACAGATCAAAATTTCAACATTCATCACTTCTGAAAATGCCATGCCTTACAGTACACAAGCAGAAAAGAAGAGAGCTATTGACATGCTGAAACAGGGGACTTCACAGTTAGCCGTCGCCAGACACTTTAATGACCACCGATCGACCATTGCATTCCAGAGAACGCTTCCACGCCACTGGCGATCGACCCCGACCTGGAGCGCCATCTGTAACAACCGCTAAGCAAGAGATCCGACTAGAACATCTGCGCAACAGGTTCCAGTCAGCCACGCTACTGCCAGGTGAACTTTTGAAACACGACAACGTCAGATCAACCCTGAAACAGTCCTAAGGTGCGTGGCAGCTCTTGGGTTACGCTGCCGTCAACCTTACCATGGTCAAATCCTTTTGCATCGTCATTGACTTGCCAGACAGCAATGGGCCGCAAATGAACACACCATGACGAAATGTCATCTTCCTGGATGAATACCGATTCAAACTCAGTTTTTCTGATGGACGTCACCGTATTTACCGACATTGACATGAACGCGCTCTGCCTGTAACTGCGTGCCGGAAAGGGATCGTTTCGGGGGAGGTGGGGTCATGGTTTAGGCCGCTATCAACGTCAACTTCCGGCCCCAGTTGGTGGTGGTCCAAGGCAATCTCAACGCCCAACATTATGTTGACGCCATCCTTTGTCCGGTTTGACTCAACAGGTGGTTTTCCAGCATGACAACGCCCGACGACACACTGTCAGGTTGACATGAGACTTTCTGAACAATCATCATGTCCGTGTTGTGGATTGGTCCTCATAACTCCCGACACAGACACCCCAAATCATTGGTTAACATTCCCACATGGCGTCCGTCGACAAAAGGTTTTCCAGCCAGGTTAACAAGAGACTTTGTGAACAATCACCATGTCCATGTTATGGATTGGCCCGCCATGTCCCCTGACACAGGCACTCATTGGCAAACAACCCCACAAAATGTAGTGAGACATCTTGTATATTTACTGCATTTATAGTGAATCTTTCCAGAGATGCTTGTTATCTCGATTTTGTCAAGTTATGTAATTTTGTTAAAAATTGTTGCAGTAAATAACCTTTGAATTTGGCATTGCGTTTTTAATGGCTTTCGGTGTGTATTCGGACATAGGAGCATAAATAACTGATCCCATAACACCACAGACATGCCTATCAGGTGCTCGCGGGCTATGGAAGACTAAACAGCTCTTTATTCTGTGTTCTTAAGTCATAGTCCTTAATTCTCATTTCTTGTATTTCGACATTTGTACACTAAAATTAACATTTGCATCTTAACATTGTCATATCAGTTTTGTAAAGTGTATTGGTGTTTAATCAATTGTATCTTAATATAAAGATAAAATATTTTTTAGTAAATCAAAAAATAATCTACAATTACATTTCATCATAGGCATACAACGAAAGACAAATCTAGAACAATACATTTCCAAATACAAATCTTGCAACATTTCTCGAAAAACATTTCTTCAAAAACATCTCTCCAAAATCATTTCTCGAAATTCGTCGAATTGGAACATTATGACATGAGCAGAAATCAACCTGACATACGATAAGTCACCATACAATATTGGGGAATCGAGTGTAAGCATATGTACAATTAGAAATATCGTTCGATGACCGCAACTCTAGTGAAACCTGGTGCGTAGTATGGCTAATCGGGCCGGGCCTTCGATAAAGAAAATAAATTGAAAGTAGTCTATTTTGAGAAATACTCGTAGCTAATAATCCAAATTGTATCTGCTTTAACAAGGTGCGTAAATATGAACATTTGTAAAGGTATTTCGTGTCGTTGCTCCTCATTTAATACCTCCACATCAAGTTTAACCATTCTTCCTCAATTAAAGCAGAGTTGTTTTGTTCCAAAGTCTTGACCAATCAAATTGCTTATCGCTCCTTAGCCTAAGCAGAAAATTCTCACTATCAAACTTAGTCAAGGTAATGATATAATGAATCTATATTCTGAGTTTCATTGCTCTCACTTCATTATAACCAAAGTTACCGTGTCCCAAAGCATCAACCAATCCGATTGCTTATTTCTGCTTACTGTAAGCAGAACATGTTCATCACCGCACTCCATCAAGACATTCACCTAATAAACGCCAACACCAAGTTTGAAGTTGCTACCTCAGTTAGAAGGAGAGTTACTGTGTTCCAGCCAATCAAATTGCTTATCGGTATGCTTACCCTGAGCAGAATTAGAATTAAAGTTATCGTGTCTCAAAGCATCAATCAGTCAAAATGCTTCTCCCCGCTTACCCTAAGCAGAAAATGCTCATCTTCGAACTGCATCAAGGCATTGACTTAATAAACACATGAACCAAGTTGGACCATTTTAACTCAATTAAAAGGCGAGTTATTGTGTTCCAAAGTTTCGGCCCATCACACTGCTTATCGCTATGCCTCCCCTGAGCAGAAAATGTTTCTTATCAAACTTAGTCAAGGTATTGATGTAATGGAACTATACACCAAGTTTCATCATCCTCACTTAAATTAGAACTAAAGATATCGTGTCCCAAAGCATCAACCAATCAAATTGCATCCCTCCGCTTACCCTAAGCAGAAAATGCTCATCTTTGAACTCCATCAAAGCAATGACTTAATAAACACATAAACCAAGTTGGAACATTTTAACTCAATTAGAAGGCGAGTTATTGTGTTCCAAAGTTTCGGCCAATCAAATTGCTTATCGCTCTACTTACCCTGTGCAGAAAATGCTCATTATCAAACTTAGTCAAGGTATTGATGTAATGAAACTATACACCAAGTTTGATCACTCTCACTTAATTAAAAACTAAAGTTATCGTGTCCCAAACCATCAACCAATCAAATTGCTTATCTCCGCTTACCCTAAACAGATAATGCTCATCTTCGAACTCCATCAATGTATCGACTTAATAATAATAATTTTCCATGTAGCGATTTACATTAGAAAATCTCAAACCGCTATACATAACGGTTATAAACATGTAAAACAAGCCAACAGTGAATGTGCTGTAAGTTATTGCAATAGTCCAACCTCGAACTCGCAAATCACGCCACCCTGCACACATTAGTGATATGAGTGTCCATGGTTCCCTTCGAATCCATCAACACCCCAAGATTCCCCACCAAATCCGTAGTAGAAGCATGTACCTTCCTTAATCCACACATCGTTCATGACAGACCGGACAGAAGTATCTTTCAAGCGGGATGAAAACCACACAACTGCCCTATTATTCTTCAAAACCTCCTTTTCTCTAAGAATTGAGGCCAATGAATCAAGAAAAAGAACACTGAATAAAGGGCTGTTTGATCTTCCATAACGGGTCAAATGGACCACCATCTTCATTTCTACCTGTTTCGAAAAAAATAATGATAACCTAAAACTACTCGCAAAACATGAACATAACGCTTAGAAAACTTTAATCCTTTAGTAGTGGTTCTGTCTGCAACCTGCGGAAGCACAACAGCTAATACTGTTGAGTCTAAACCATCCGTAATGCAGCTATATATCTGCCAAATATCTAGTTATACATTTAATTAGCATAATTATGATTTTAATTTTATTTTATAGGTAGAACTGGATGCTCTGGTTCATGTGGATCAGAATCCGTCTGTGTTTTTTTTGGAGGAACGATTGTCACTGGATTTTGCTCTAATGCAACTGACGTATGTTGTGGGGTTGGAAAGTGAGCTGTAAATAACCAAAATATAGATATGATTTATGCAGTAGTTTATTTAGTTGTTCTTTCTTACACAATTCACTCTCAGTTTTCAATAATCCTGTACGAAGCGCTGCACAATCATGAAAAGAATAGAATTACGCCCCGAACTCTGTTGGTCGATTGAAGCCATAATGGTCTCAAAAATCAAATTCTAAGCCATTCAGAAAAAAAGGAAACTACGCTATTGGGACACAGCTGTATCCATACAGCTGCATGCATAATTGCGACTAGTTCAAATCCATGATTTTTGCTTCACTCCAGTACTGAAACAGCTACATTGGTTGCCTGTCCAAGCCAAGATCGATTTCAAAATATAGCCTAGACTGTGTCTGAATGGATATGCTCAGAAGTACCTGTGCGATCTCTTAAAATTATACACAGTGGAAGTTAAAGTCATTCGGTGGTAGCTCTTTAGAAGTCACTGCATTTACAAAGTGGAAGAAACTATCATTAAACGTCCACACAAGTCCTACACTTAAAAAATTCAAATTTGACTTAAAAACTTATCTGTTTGAATATATTAGAGACTAGTTTATTATGCGCCAAAAGCACGTTTTGTGGTTGTTCAGCTCTGAACGTCGGTCTCATTACACTCACCCTGAACGTTCAGAGACTGTCCCATTCAATCAATGTCGAAAATAATTCGAGCCCCAGTAAATTTTACTGGGCAACTTTTCACTGTTAAACGATGAGGTGTCAATCCATGTGGACGCATGTACAATGTAAACGAACATCTTAGTGAGAAAATAAGACCTTGCTTACTTCGCTAGAGTCAGTATAAGCGACACAACACGCTGTTAAAAATACGTCCCCTCCTATCAAGTTACATTTTCGCCACCATGACACTCTAACTGAGGTCAACGTCCACATTCAGGAATATCGGTAAAACAAGACGAAACGAAATGTACAGGCTTCACATTGTACAGGCTTTCACACGGATTGACACCCCGTCGTTTAGCAGTGAAAAGTTGCCCAGTAAAATTGACTGCTCTCAAATTTTTTTCGACATTGATTCAATGGGACAGTCCCTGAACGTTCAGGGTGAGTGTAATGAGTCCGACGTTCAGAGCTGAACTAGTTTTGTGGATATAGCGCTTTATAAATGGAGATTGTTTTTGTAAAAAGTTATTAAGAAGCTTATTGTTTCTATTAAGATTATCCGTCTTCCATTAGCCCAGGTTAGGCGCAAAAGAGTAGGACGTTAAACCCCATTTCATTTTTGTCAAGATTATTATTTTTGTGTGTGTGTGTATTTTCACCCAATCCAGCAATGTTACCCACTACTATAAGGAATCGGTTAGTAAATAAATCCTTATACTACTGGTAACAACGGTAGGCCGTCCGTACCGTACGGTACCATAATATCTTATACTAGTAGATAACAACGGCCGATCACTTAACAAAGGACTGGACTATCTCGTCTTTCTCACTCGGTATTCTGGGTTATCTTTCCCGGACCATTATTTGGCGGATTAAGGCTAAAAGTCAATACCGATAGTAATTTCCTCACGAGATTTCCAACTCAAGGACTATGCATGTTTTGACGCCCCCCCCCCCCGGGGCGCTCGATTTTCTCGAAATTATCCCTGGGGATCGAGTATGGTCTCAAAATTATTTACTTTTAATCCCATTTTAGTCAGTCTTGGTCGATATCTTAGCCGGCAATCACGCCACAAGCTCGAAATTAATAGACACACCTTATTAATATTAGTTCTATGGCATCTAACATGTCAACAAATATCAAGTCGCTACCTGGTCGACAGATCCCCTTTGGGCCTTTTTAGTCTTTAAATGGCAAGTGCGCTATGAAATATCTGATGTGCATTTGTTAGTGAGGTGTCCATTCTATTATAGGCTAGCCCAAAACCTCCATTGCGGCATTAGGCCTTAAGGCCCAATAACGACCAAAAACGTTTTTTTGGTTATAAATCTGCCAAAAACAACCCGAAAGCCGAAATTTTGGGTGCCGAATTGCGCTAATACTGTCCGATCGTGCTAGAAGAGTTCGAAAAACACAGATTTTATTTACGAAAAACGCCGGACTTTTGCATTCAAAAAAGACACAAATGTTTTCGCATAAACGAACAGTATCTTCGGAGTTGGTCCGACGAACTAGGCCTTGCGACTACACCCCCCCCCCCCCCATCGATCCTTTCGAGTCACGTGCCCTGCATATTTCAGGCACCGAAAGTTCGTGAAACCTAGCCAAAATTGTCAATTGTCCTTGACCTCTTTGGACCCAATTCCGGCACTTGAAGTCAAAGAGGTCTGAAATTTGGGGCCGTGGCCCAGAAAGGCTCCACCACAAGGTCCCATAATCTCAAACCCCCAATCGAGGTCCCTTGGGGCTCCGGTGCCCCAAATCGTCCTATTTCAATAATTAATTTTTTATTTTTTTTAGATCGGCCGCTGAACTAGTCTTCGCGGCTACCCCCACTATATCGACCTTTGCGCGTCACACGGCGTCCTTGCAATTTTTATGCGACGACCGGAAGTAGGACAAAATGGCCCACAATGGTCACTTGCCCATGACCTTGACCTTTAAAGGTCAAAACAAGGTCACCACGCGACTCACAGGGGTCGATTTAGTTCAAGAGGCCGCGACCTTAAGGTCGTCTGATGCTTTTCGGGATTGGCCAGTTATCTGCCCTTGGACCACATCACTAAAAACCCGGCTATTTGACTTTCTCAGGGACTTTTGCCCAAAAATTTCTTCCAATCGGCCCGGGATTTGTTGTCCCGATCGACCGACCAAACATTTCTTCTTCATTTTTTAAAATCGCCAACCAAAAGTCGTGACCTTGACCCGCTAGGGTCCCCGGAAGTATTTCGGTTTTTGCCCCCTGGGAGCCAATCTAATAAAATCAGGTCTACCGGACCTTGACCTTCCGACATTGCATCATGGCCCACGTGACCTTGGTGGGTCAAGTTCATCTATAAGGGTCAAGGTCACTGAAATATCTACCGACTCAGGTGCTCCGGGGCATCTGATGGGACCCCGGGCCTACGCAGCAAGTCCAAGGTCATTACGTTTGATGGACATCTCATTGACCTTTGGAATGAGACCTTGACCTTGGACCTGAAATTTGACCTTGGGATCGAAAAAGTCATAAAACTTCATGTACCCTCCAGACTTACGCCAGCAATGTCAAGGTCAAAGTGACGGTTTCGACCCACAAGGACGGTGACGGGACTGTCCATTGGGTCAAGGTCATGACTTTAACTGACATACCCTAACCACGGTGGCAACTTCGGTAAAAAGTCACCTTCAAAATTCACCCGAAGACACACATACTCGTCTGTAAGCGCCCGAAAGGACTCATGGGCAGACTCACACATCTGGTGGGCGGGGGGGGGGCAATTCAAGGTCACGGCACTTGCCCCCGAGGTCGATTGAGTTTAAGAGGCCACGAGCTGAAGTCAAGGTGCACTACCCGACTGGCCTTGTGTTTCGCACCAGTACCGGAATAGGGTTATATGTCAAGGTTGTCCGATCGGGCCGCGACTTGACCCACTAGGTCCCCGGATATTTTCAAATATCCCGGGCCTTGACCTTTGGTCATGTCGACTGAACCCACTTGACCCTGGTAGTCAAGGCCATATCAAACGTTCAAGGTCAGCAAAAATATCGTCTGACCTCGGTGCGTTGGGCCTTTGGGAACACCCCCAGCCCCCCTTGGCATATCAAAGGTCACGCCACGGGATGAACAATTCATTGATCTTTTAAATTTCACCTTGACCTTTGATCTGCCTATTGACCTTGGGGTCGGGACATTCCTAAAACTGCATATGCCGTCTAGACTTTAGGGAAATGGGTCAAAGTCAAGACCATGGCTCGGAAGGCCTGTCACAGGGCTGTCACGATATATGGGGTTGACCTCGTATGACCTTTCCTGGGAGATAACTTGTCATCGTTAAAGGTTGTCACTTTTAGAAACTCTTTCAAAGGGTATACCACCGTGCATGATTAACTTTTGATAAGGTCGGATTTCCTCAAACGACCCTGAATGGCACATGGGCAGGGCCGGGGGCTGTGTATTCTTGAACTAAATCGACCCCGGGAATACTTCCAGTGGTGTCAAAATTGGCTTCCGGTGACCGGTAGTGGGCGAAATTGATAAAAAAAAATATCTCTATTAACCTTGACCCTAACCATTAAAGGTTAAAGTTATGTCACCACGCGCGTCCCCGGGGTCGATTTAGTTCAAGAGGCCACGAGCTCTGGATCGTGGGTAAAGATCCGGACTGACCGTGTAGGTCCCTCCATACCCAGACTGCGGACGTGGGTAAAGGTCGTCCGATCGGGTCGAAATTTGGTGACCCGATAGATCGACACATTTGTTCATTTTTAAAATCATCAACCAAAAGTCCTCACCTTGACCGCTGTGGGCTCCGGAATTATTTTTTATATTTGCGCTTAGCGAGCCCCCAGATGAGGTCACGCCCACCAAAACTTGACATACCGAGGTAATGCAGGACAAGAGGTCATGTCCAGAGGTCAAGGTCATCGATTCATTGACCCTAGGCCCCACGGAACATCAAAGGTCAGGCCTCTAGATTGACAGTTTATTGACCTTTCACATGGAAGCATGACCTTTGACCATAATAAACTCCCAAACTTTCTTGTACCGTCTAGACTTTAGCCAGAGAAGTCAAGGTTAAATTCAAGGTCACGTTACGGAAGGCTGGCAACGGGGCTGTCACTTGGACCCGTTGTTAGGCTGAAAAACAGGCTTCCCGTGGGACTATTGCCTTGAGATGTTCACAGTGCCTTCGCACTATATACAGGAAGAAGTAATTTTAATTTCAGGGTGCTAGCTGCAAAATTACGGAAACGCAACTCTCCTCACTTTGTGAAAAATATGACCTCGGTGTCGATTGAAATGATATAAAAATCAGAGCATTCTAAGATTTTTGAGAAAAAAAAACCATTTCGGTAACCTCGGGAAAATGGCCAACCCTCGACTGGTAGAGGCCGGAATTGAAAGTGGATTTATGGAATCCTGTAGAGAGTCCAAACACAGGTACGCAGTGAATTTCAGGCTGATACCCACGAAAGTACGGATGCCTAATTCGACCCAATTTCACTCTGAATAAGGGTTCGCACTCAGCTCCCATAGACCCATGGGGATTCATATTTGGCTGAGCGAGGGGCGATTGGTTGAGGTACCTGCCCTAATAGTTTAGTGCCAATCACCCTCTAAAAGGGGTTTGGCGTGGTGATAATCCACCTGAAAACAGGGCAATTAGGGGAAAGTCGATTTTTTGCATTTTGGTACCCCCTGGAAAAAGCCCATTACTGTTCATAATTGCACTTATATTTTCGCTGAGGCGGGAAACGTTGATCGAGTTATTTCCATGTACAAAACATTTATAAACGACCCATGTCTAACTAAAATTGGACCCGATTCCAGTTTCAGTAAATTACCAAACCACGGCGCGCCTTGTCATTTCAAGATGATATAAAGAGTTCAAAGTTACCAAATTGCCCCTTTTCTATGAGAGATTTAAACTTTTTCAATTTTCTATTTACTGAAGAACGCTTCATCTCATTTTTAAGCAAAAATCACTGATAAACTCTCCTTGTCTTTCCGAAATCAGAGAACAACCCCCTGGAAAAAGCCCATTACTCAGCCCCAATCGGTAGTATAGGTCAATATAATTTGGAAGGTTCACGGTAGGGGCTCGATCGGCACACCCGGGTCCTGATATTGCAGAAAACAAGCTATAATATATAATGAATAAGCTATTTTAACAATAATCATTAGATTGCTGGTAAGTTGGGGGGTCGGGATTTTGAGGGTAATAACATTTTTAGTCGAAATGGGGTGTAGTCGAAATGGGAGTGAACCGATAGAACTGGTTTACCACGTTCCAAATATAATTTTAACACAGAGATCATTCCTATGAGTGATAACAGATACACGGGAGAATTTCTGCTCTATAGAACTGGTTTAACACGTTCCAAATATAATTTTAACACAGATCATTCCTACGAGTGATAACAGATACACGGGAGAATTTCTGCTCACTAATAATTCCTTCGAAGACCAAAAGTTGTTATATAAGTCTGAAAGGATATCGGACAATTCAAAACAGAAACTGTCACTATAGAAAAGAGAAAAAGTCCGGACATTACCATAATTATTTTAATAGTATAGAAGGAATAAAAAACAAGTGAAAGTACCACTTTTTCCATTTTTCTCGTGTTTTCACAGGGAAAAGGGGTTTTTTGATGATAATTGTTTGAAAATGAGAAGCCGCGTCTAATCTTTGATATATAAATGGGGTTGTTCTCTGATTTCGGAAAGACAAGGCGGGTTTATCAATTTATTTTTGCTTAAAAATGAGAAAACGCGTTCTTCAGTAAATATAAAATTGATTAAAGTCAAATCTCTGATAGAAAAGGGGTAATTTGGTAATTTTGAACCCTTTTTTCGTCTTTACTATCATTAGAAAAGAGAAAAGTCCGGACATTACCATACTTTTATTAGTATTGCAGGAATAAAAACAAGTGAATGTACACACTATTTCTATTTTTCTCGTGTTTTCAAAGAGACAACGGGAGTTTCTGGATGATAATTGTTCGAAAATGAGAGGACTTGATCTTTAATTCACAGAAAAGTGAATACGGTCAAATCTCTGATAGAAATACGGTCTTTTCAACCATTTTTGCATTGAAATGATAAGGCGCCCGCCGTAATTTCGTAATTTACAGAAATGGAAATGTATTCAATTTAGGAAATGACACGAGGGATATCTCAATGATAATTGTTTGAAACTGAGAAGACGCGTCTAATCTTTGATATAAATGGGGTTGTTCTCTGATTTCGGAAAGACAAGGAGAGTTTATCAGTGATTTTTGCTTAAAAATGAGATGACGCGTTCTTCAGTAAATAGAAAATTGAAAAAGTTTAAATCTCTCATAGAAAAGGGGTAATTTGGTAACTTTGAACTCTTTACATCATCTTGAAATGACAAGGCGCGCGCCGTGGTTTGGTAATTTACTGAAACTGGAATCGGGTCCAATTTTGGTTAGACATGGGTCGTTTGTAAATGTTTTGTACATGGAAATAACTCGATCAACGTTTCCCGCCTCAGCGAAAATCTAAGTGCAATTATGAACAATAATGTGTTTTTTTTATTATGTGCTTTTTTTCTAAGAAATCTTCAGGCGTGTTCCCTAACCCACTACAAATGGACCTGGGTACAGTTTTGACAAAGGGAGTTTCCAAATGATCTGTTTGGAAATGGGGGAGACGCATTCTTCAATTACCATAACAGTGAATTCGGTCAAATTTTTAATAGAAATGAGGTCGTTTTCCAATTTCGGACAAAAATGGGTGAAGTTTGCTCGAATTTCGGAATCTTTATAAATACTCTTTGAATCTTTGATTGCAAATGAGTTGGCCGTCTCAAAAACAAACAAGATTTAGTCATGTCCAGTGACTCCAGTTACGGGTAGAAATGGGGTAGTTTTTAATGCTTTGTAAGAAACGGCTGTCCAGTTCACTAAAGTCCAATCCATTTTCGGATAGTGCTGGAGTCACTCTCTTCACCTTCCACCCTTGAGCGATGTCTCTCCCATATATTGAATAAAACCATTAGTATACATTATATTATGTTTTTGGATTCATTATCCCTGTCTGCTGGTCACAGTTGCTCAGTAACACGTTGGCTCAGCCTGGATTTCCGTCGTAGTTTCCCATTGTCATTGGTGTAGGACTGAGGGCCTGTTAAGGGACAACATAGTTGTTTGAATGGAACAAGAAAGCGAGGTTCCTTGACAGTTAGAATTCAACATAAGTGTAGGCCATAGTGCCGCTACCGGGGCAAAATCAAAACAGTAGCAGGTTAAACCCCATTTCATTTATCTTTGCCTATACAACCCGCTTAGCGTTTTCATTTCAATACCAGTATACACGTTTTAGTGAAAAAAATATTAGTGACTTTTGGCAAGCGTAAATTTCTGGTCCGTATCGCGTATCCGTATCGATTTTGTGTGTGACGTCAACAATGTTTGTGTATTTCTCATACGTGATACTGCACACGAATACGAGAGCACGTGTAGAACAGCTTTCATACAAAAAAGCAATCTGTTTCACAGAGAATTACTTACGAAAGCCAAGCGAATGTTCACTGCGGGATCAGTTTGACAAAAAAGGTCTGTATAACATCGTCGTCTTTTTACCGCACTTTTTGCTACTTTTAGACGTTGAAATGTTGTCAGTGTTTTTATGAATACATGTGTACCCTAGAACACGACCGTGTATATTTGATGCAATTTTGACCATGATAAAGACAGGGATTCAATGATTACTTTTGATGAGATTTTCGCAGAATTTTCATATTTTCCCGTCTGTCAATCTGCATGCTGGCTGATTTACGTGCTAGGGGTATATCATACTTTCTGAAATGATACATTAGTGAAACCCAAAAAAGATTAGACACTAAATTTCTTTTTAAATTTTAAATAGGTCAACCACTGTCGAGCGACTTTATTCCACTCAGGAATTTGTAGGCTAGGCACATGACTAGTACTGGTGTTGCTGTATTAGAACTAAGCTCAGCTCAGCTCAGCTACCCATATGTACACGGCGCGAAAATCTGCCATAACTCTAAAACAACATTGACGCAACGTATCACGTAACGATACGGATGCGAAAAATTCCTCTTGCCAAAAGTCTCTATTAAGCAGCATCTCTTCCGTATCAGCAGTATCATAAATCATATTGGGTGGATCGCGTGGCTAAGTGGGTAAGACGCTGGCTTGCTAGCCTGAGGTCAGGTGTTCGATGGCTGAATTGGCCGACAAAGCTCATCCAGATTTTCCGGCGTGGTTTTCCCTTGTCAGTGATAAAGGAAGGAGGGCCTGACAAGGACAGCTGCCTAGTCATTCAGATGGTACAAAAAACAAGGTCCAAGTACACATTGACATGCACATAAAAGATCCCTTGGAAGTTGGAATTCGATATAGTAGCAAAATGTCCCTCAATGTGTAGGCTGTAGCACCCCTGTATGGCATTTGCCCCTCTTCATTAGCCCAGGTTAGGTGCAGAACAATATGACCTTAAACCCCACATCATTTATTTTCATGTCATAAATCATATGCGTTCAGTGATCAAATTATATGCTGTTTGGGAAGTCAATCCTGAACTCTTAATGATTAGGTTTTATGCCAGCTACAAAATTTGGCAAAAAAAAAAATAATTATATTTATAAATTTATATTTATTTCCATATTAAAATACTATGTTCACTTTCATTTAAATATAATATGTTATTGATTAATTTCAATATAAAGATACATTCCGTTCCACATAATAAAAAGTATACTCTGTACATCAAAAGTTCGAAGGTATGCCCAAAGAAACTGATTTCAACAATGGTTTAAATGACATTTTTAAAGAACTTTTCGATCATCTGGTCAGAAATAACGTCATGGTATTTACATTTAGTTCATTGTTAACATAATTACATATTAAGTTTAATATTAATATAATATCACATTCAGTTACAAATTAAATTGTAAAATAAGCGATTTTTTAAAAATGACTAAAATTAAAGTCATCCGAATCTCCTTTAGTTCATATTAAGTTTAACATTAACATAGTAAAACATTCAGTTATTTGCCAGTTATTATAATCATATTCATGAAATTGGTGCCTTATTTCATCATAACCATTATTAGTGAGGTAACACAGTACGGGTATTCTTAGTTCAATTACTAATGGGCCATGTTAAGCATCAAGTGATAGGTGCTCAATAAAGGCCCTAATAATTCAAATACACTTAGGGTCTGACATACTTCTGTCACGCCAATAGTTGGCTGTGATATCTGTGATATAGAACTACTGACTTACTAGTGGATGTCTGGATAAGGATAAATCTCTCAAACTTTTGAATTTCTGTAAAGAAGGGTGCTGCCTTTAGCTGTAAAAAAATTCACTGAATTGTCACCATTCTCATCAAACACATAACCTCCAACGTGGTAGTTAAAGCGGAGACTGGAAAGAATGCAATAAAACTGACAAAGATGGAATTTCACAACTTTTGGTAATATTGGCATTATACGTGTTGATCCCAATCACACTAGTTTAATTAGATCATCTGCAGTCTAAATCTCTGCCACATTCATGTGAAGTTTCAGCTTGTTTAAGAAATCACATACTTGTTTCACATAGGGTGATCTTATATGAAATAAACACATTAGAGGACATTAATTCTGCCTTATTTCTAGCTATACTACCTCTTTTGGAATAGCCATTGCTGAGAGCAAGTTAAAGTTTCCTTTATTAATTGGTTAACACTATAAACTTTAAGTTAATTATCAAAGCTCGCAAATCATGGTTATGCCTATATGACGTCACAGAGTGTTAACGCATTAATTCATTTCTATCAACACGCTAATTAATCTCATTTACACTTTAATTAATAAGTTAACTGCTCTCAGTCCTGAGAATAGCTGTTTGGTCTCTGTTTTTTTTTAATTTTCGGTCTTGTTGGTTTGTTGCCACCCTTGCGGGCTGTTTCCAATATAATTCCGAAAAGAAATAGCCATTTTTCATCCTGAAAAACATAAAAATATTCATGGCATTCCTTTCTAATAATGTATCACCGGCATTTACTTTGATTTTTTGTATTTGTTTATGTACAGAAATGGATTACGATATTGAATCAATACTCTTACTGGATACGTTTGGAGAAGAGAGGAAGAAATGGGGTTTAACGTCCACTCGACACAAACTGGGTCATTTCAGGACTGAAATGAAATGAAAATGAAATGGGGTTTAACGTCCTACTCTTTTGCACCTAACCTGGGCTAATGGAAGACGGGCATACGCCATACAGTGTGCTATGAGGGAATGTGTACACGGGACCTCCGTTTTTCATCCCAACCGAACGACTAGGCAGCTGTCCTTGTCAGGCCCTCCTTCTGTATCACTGACAAGGGGAAATCACGCCGGAAAATCAAGATGAACTTTCTCGGCCAATGCAGGGATCGAACACCCGACGTCAAGGCTAGCGAACCAGCGCCTTATCCACGGTGACCATTTCGGGACTAACACAGGGTTCAATTTTATTTCAGCAATTTGGATGCACGTAGGGGTCTTTAGGTCTTTAGCAGTGGGAGGAAACCGGGGGAGTGAGACCCCGGAGAAAAACCACGAGGTTGAACAGGCGACCCTATTCCTTGTCACGTACAACCAGGGTAACGAAAACCACGTCAGTTGACTCAATGACAGACGTAATGATTCAGCGCGCACATGCTAACCATTCGGCCATCCAAACCCATTTGTACCCCCTCCTTTTAGCAATAGTACTAGCAGATTACTACTAGCCTTGTGTAGTTGTGATGATAGGGCATCTATTCATCTATAATTTTTTGGCGTCCTGCAAAAGAGGTTTTAAGAAATGAAATGGGGTTTAACGAGCTACTGTTCGCTCCGACTGGGCTAGGCCTTAAGGATAGCAATATGGCAATAGTGCAATAGTATTAAGGCTTGTAGTAAAAGTAAGAATTAGATTACTACGCCCATTAAAATTTGTGACGACAGGGCATCTATAATGGCCTAACTCCAAGGCCAGTTAACGTTGTTGTTCTTAGCGTTTAACGTCCGCTTCCACCGAAGGTGATATCGCAGACAATTCTTATTTTTCATTTTTATTATCTTAGCGCACGCGTCTTTGCAGTGGGGGGAAAAAAGAGTGCCCAGAGGAAACCCACAAGGTTGAGAAGGAGGCCCTATCTCCATGCCACATATACGCTCACACCGGTTATCGAAACCACAGCCGCAAGCCAGAGGTGACCGGCCAGCTAGAGTTCGAAGCGCGGCACCCTAGACCACTAGACCATCCCACCCACCCCCCCTCCAAGGCCAGCCTAGACAGTAAAGTAAATAAATATTGGTTTGGGAATGACATAATGATACACTAAATAACCAATCAAATGCCAAGCTCCCTCAGCTTTTCATGAATTATATTCTAGGCTAGTCTAGGCCTAAATGTAAATGCTCCTTTTTTTAGAACACCAGCCAGATTTAACTAATTTAAGGCCCAGGAGTTTACTTTGAACTTTAAGAAGACTATTCATTCCTAATTGATTCTGATACGTAGTGTACTCATAGTCGCCTAATAATTGCACCCTGTTCACGGATGCATTTCGACGGACCCGACCGGAATGTCTAGGTTAGCTATATGCGGTTTAACCACTACGGTGACTACGCCATCATTGGCAGTACTCACAACTACTAGACTAGAGCCATTGGGGGTATTATCTATGGCCTAGAAGAGTACCGTGAGCCGTCAAGCAGAGATAGGTACACCAGGCCTGATTCGTGGTCGAACCCTAGCGCAGTAAATTAAAATTACATACAATACCATCGATCCAGAATCCTTCTTTCCACTCCAACCTCGCGCCAAATGGTCTGGGATAGATAACTCACAATACCGAGTGAGAAAGACGAGATAACCCAGTCCTTTGTTATAAGTGATCGGCCGTTGTCATCTACTAGTATAAGATATTATGGTACCGTGTTACCAGTAGTAAAAGGATTTATTTACTAACAGATTCCTTATAGTAGTGGGTAACATTGCTGGAACGGGTGGTATTTTCTGCAAATCGGATTTCTCAGAATCTAACCATAGGATCTTTCTGTAACTTTGACCTACCCACCTGCCCCTCCCCCCAAAAATGGGGGGGGGGGGCGAATGTTGATAAAATATATTTTTAAAACGTTTTACGAATCTGAATTCATCGAATTTTACGAACGTCAAAACTGACAATGCATAGTCGTAACTTTGTTGTTTTTTGACCATTTCACTAATTCTTTTTTTCTTTGAGTACCTTGAAAAAAATAATTTTCATCTGCAATTTGAGATTTTCGAATTTCAAAAATTCGTCACTGTGATTTCTAACCGGAAGTTGAGACCAACTTTACAACTTATTTAATTGTTGCACGATTTTCATGAAATTAAGTATGTGAAGTAGAGTTTACTAATGCGACCTGAAAAATGGCTGTAGAAATGTTCTACCTTATCTCCCTTTGGAGAAATTTAAGGATCAAATTTTTCAAAAAATCGACGGGCCAGATTACCTTGAATTATTTTTTTTGTACTAGCTACGACACTAGTGATTTGTACACAAACATGAAGTTTGAAGGTCAATCCGGTGGTGCCGGCATCTTGAAATACGACATATCCATAAGAGTTTTTTTTTTTTTTTTTTGATATTATTCTTACAGACAAGGCAATTCTATTTTCCGAATCCTTGAAGGAAAGCCCGTTAAATGTAGGTTTCAGAATTTTGATTTCTGGATGCCATGACGGATGCCATTTTGAATTGAAAATGAAAAATAGTAGCAATTTGTTTTGCAAAGACTTTGGAACACATTAACTTTCCTTCTAATTTATGGAAGACCAAACAGCTCTTTATTCAGTGTTCTTAGGTCTTAGTTCTTAATTCATACTCCTTAAAGATGGATTCCCAGTAAAGTATTTATCGGGTGGTTATTTCCTATAAAGGTGTGCCAATTTTGGTATGTATGGAAAGTAGAGACATCCAATCTTACTGGAAAAATAATGTATTGGTTGAAAAACACCCGTGTGGCAAGCACTGGGCAAAAATGTCAGGGTATCCTTATTTGTCGACCCGACAGATAAGGGTTTTCTGCTAGAGTGACGTCAAGGTTTGCGCGCGCAGCTTGCATGAGGTCATCGATTCTGGGAGCGCTCGGTTTTGTTTTTAACGTGATGGCGAGGTAAAAAAAAAATTGACAGAGGATAATCACAGAATTTACTTAGGCTTTGATATGCATGCTATAGTAAATGGACAGCAGTTAGAGACAAATACAGTCTTATTGAGTGTTGCCTGTGTTGGTAAGTTAGTTGTGGCTTCTACTTTTGCTTTCGACTCGAGTTTTTAATAAGGCTGGTAGTAGTGTAGTTCTTTTCAGAACTGTCTTTTAGCGAACTTTCGCTGACAGTTCTTACCCGGCCTTATATAACTGCAGTATGAAAATACGGTAAAATATCGCTACTCCCCACCCCTGTTCTCAAGCTGTTTTAGAACCCTTACCGTCTATTTGTCACCACAATTCTTTATTTTCCACCAAAAGGAATCCTTTCTCACTATATTTGACACAAATTTATAATAATTCATCTCCATTTTCAAGTAGAATTTAGCAATGAAATAAACATGTGGTTTGCGCTTGTCCGGGTCTCGTAATGTCTCTCAGTTTAAACGTAGTTGGTGTATGTTTATAATCGCAGAATTCTACTTGAAAATTGAAAATAGTGTTGTATCTTTTTAATGTGTGCCAGCTGTGGCAAGAAATGATTCCTTTGGCGAATAAAGTAGAATCAAGGTGAAAAATAGTAGGTAAGGATTCCAAAATAGCCTTAGAACAGAGGTGGGGAAGAACGGTATTTTCATACTGCAGTTATATAAGGCCGAAAAGGAACTGTGTAGCGAATATATTGTTCGCTCGAGGACAGTTCCAAAAGGAACTAGTAGTAGTAGGTTTCGTTTGAGATATAGAGAGACCTAATTTTATCGAAATACAGTAGGCCCTATATTCATTTTTATACGCCCACATTTTCATGTGGACGTATTATGTCGTCGCCCCTGTCCGTCCGTCCGTCCGTCCACAATTTGTTTGTGTACTCTCTACAGGTCACAATTCTTACCCGATTTTGACGAAACTTGAAATATAGGTTTATCCCCAAAAGATCTCGGCTGCTTTCGATATTGGCATGTGTCGGATCAAAACTTCATGGATTATGGCCCCTGATTGTACGAAAAATCACGTTTTTAGCTTGTGGACCCTATAGAGGTCACAATTTTGAACCGATTTTGATGAAACTTGACATGCATGTTTATAACCCAAAGATCTTGGTTGCTTTCGATATTTGCGCCTATCGCAACGTAATTTCCTGAATTATGGCTCCTGATTGTCCGAAAAATCACCTTTTTGTCCCCCGGCTTTCGAAGAAAGTTGGGGGACTATTAAAATGGGTTCGTCCGTCTGACTGTCTGTCTGTCCGTCACACTTTTTGGGACACAATAACTCTCTTCCTAATTGAGCTAGAATGTTCAAACTTTGTGTATGTGTTTATTAGGTCAATGCCTTGATGGAGTTCGAAGATGAGCATTTTCCGCTTAGGGTAAGCAGAGATAAGCAATTTGATTGGTTGATGCTTTGGGACACGATAACTTTAGTTCTAATTAAGTGAGGTTGATGAAACTTGGTGTATAGTTTCATTACAGTAATACCTTGACTAAGTTCGATAATGAGCATATTCTGCTCAGGGTAAGCAGAGCGATACGCAATTTGATTGGTCGAGACTTTGGAACACAATAACTCTCCTTCTAATTGAGTTAAAATGTTCAAACTTAGTGTATATGCTTATTAGGTCAATGCCTTGATGGAGTTCGAAGATGAGCATTTTCCGCTTAGGGTAAGCAGAGATAAGCAATTTGATTGGTTGATGCTTTGGGACACGATAACTTTAGATCTAATTAAGTGAGAGTGATGAAACTTGGTGTATATTTTCATTACAGTAATTCCTTGACTAAGTTCGATAATGAGCATTTTCTGCTCAGGGTAAGCAGAGCGATGCGCAATTTGATTGGTCGAGACTTTGGAACACAATAACTCTCCTTCTAATTGAGTTAAAATGTTCAAACTTGGTGTATATGCTTATTAGGTCAATGCCTTGATGGAGTTCGAAGATGAGCATTTTCCGCTTAGGGTAAGCAGAGATAAGCAATTTGATTGGTTGATGCTTTGGGACACGATAACTTTAGTTCTAATTAAGTGACAGTGAAGAAACTTGGTGTATAGTTTCATTACAGTAATACCTTGACTAAGTTTGATAATGAGCATTTTCTGCTCAGGGTAAGCAGAGCGATACGCAATTTGATTGGTCGAGACTTTGGAACACAACTCTCCTTCTAATTGAGTTAAAATGTTCAAACTTGGTGTATATGTTTATTAGGTCAATGCCTTGATGGAGTTCGAAGATGAGCATTTTCCGCTTAGGGTAAGCAGAGATAAGCAATTTGATTGGTTGATGCTTTGGGACACGATAACTTACGACTGGCCCCCGGATCCATTCACTTGATTTGATATTTTTCGCAGGTTAATCTTGTAGGTTTTTGTTTTTCGTGTAGCGCGGTCCTCCTGCACTTACTATTTAGTTCTAATTAAGTGAGAGTGATGAAACTTGGTGTATAGTTTCATTACAGTAATACCTTGACTAAGTTCGATAATGAGCATTTTCTGCTCAGGGTAAGCAGCAGAGCGATGCGCAATTTGATTGGTCGAGACTTTGGAACACAATAACTCTCCTTCGAATTGAGTTAAAATGTTCAAACTTGGTGTATGCTTATTAGGTCAATGCCTTGATGGAGTTCGAAGATGAGCATTTTCCGCTTAGGGTAAGCAGAGCAAAGCAATTTGATTGGTTGATGCTTTGGGACACGATAACTTTAGTTTTAATTAAGTGAGAGTGATGAAACTTGGTGTATAGTTTCATTACAGTAATACCTTGACTAAGTTCGATAATGAGCATTTTCTGCTCGGGGTAAGCAGAGCGATGCGCAATTTGATTGGTCGAGACTTTGGAACACAATAACTCTCCTTCTAATTGAGTTCAAATGTTCAAACTTGGTGTATATGTTTATTAGGTCAATGCCTTGGTAGAGTTCGAAGATGAGCATTTTCCGCTTAGGGTAAGCAGAGATAAGCAATTTGATTGGTTGATGCTTTGGGACACGATAACTTTAGTTCTAATTAAGTGAGAGTGATGAAACTTGGTGTATAGTTTCATTACAGTAATACCTTGACTTAGTTCGATAATGAGCATTTTCTGCTCAGGGTAAGCAGAGTGATAAGCAATTTGATTTGCCGAGACTTTGGAACACAATAACTCTCCTTCAAATTGAGTTAAAATGTTCAAAATTGGTGTGTATGCTTATTAGGTCAATGCCTTGATGGAGTTTGAAGATGAGCATTTTCTTCTCAGGGTAGGCAGAGATAAGCAATTTGATTGGTTGATACTTTGGGACAAGATAACTTAGGTTCATCTTGATTGATGATTTTTATGCCAATACAATGACTGCATTCTCATTCAGTAATGGATTCGACAGTAACAGTGTATAGAATCGATTGACTCGGACACGAGGGCCCTCTCCCTTGGCCAGAGGGGCCCTTTTGTCAAGCGTGGGGGCCCTTTTGTCTGCCTTTAGGGTCCCCTAACTAGGGTACATTTTCATTTTTCTCGTCGGTTTTAGCATTCTTCTTTATAAAACACTTTTGGATGACACTTCGTGTACAGTTTGATTGCTCGATACGTTTGAAAAAAATAAATGTGCGATTAATTTATATGTGTCATCTATTTATTTTGGGATTTTGGCGGGGGACATCAGCCTCACTGTTGGCTTGTTTAGCTTGTGGTCCCTCTGGAGGTCACAATTATTATGCGATTTATAAAAACCGTTTGATTATTTCACCGTTACACCCTAAGGAAGGTTGAGTTCGAATTTCGGGAAAATCGGACCAAAATTGCCATACAAAATGGCCGCCGTTTGTATGCAAATACTGTTAAAAATGGTATATCAAGGTTGTGGACCCTGTAGAGGTCACAATTTTAATTCCATTTTGATGAATCTTTAAATTCATGGTTATAACCCAAAGATCTTGGTTCCTTTCGATATTTGCGCATATCGGATCGTAACTTCCTGAATTATGGCCCTAAGGATGATCCGTATTGCTTTTTATACCCTAAGAATGATCCCTATCGTTTGGGGTGCATGCCCAACCCCCAGGGCCAGAGCCACGCCCATTTTCTTTTTGTGTGTTGCCTACAGGCCACAATTCTTAATCGATCATCTTGAAACTTATTCCTTATACCCTAAGGACGATCCCTTTTGTTTTGGGTGCATGCCCGACCCCCTGGGACGGCAACGCCCATTTCTTGTATTTGTTTGTCTGTCGTCTACAGGCTGCATTCCTTAACGTATCATCTTGAAACTCTGCAAACTTATTCTTGGTACCTTCAGGAAGATCCGTATTGTTTTTGGTGCATGCCCGACCCCCAGGGACAGTGCCACGCCCATTTTCTTTTTCTGTGTGTCACCTACAGGCGACAATTCTTAATCGATCGTCTTGAAAACGTTTTTATACTTATTCCTTATACCCTAAGGCTGACCACTATTATTTTTGGTGCATGCCGGACCCCCTGGGACAGAGCCACGTCCAATGTTTTTGTGTCAAGTTTTCGCCTACAGGATGTAATTCTTAACAGATCCTTTCAAAACTTTGCATACCTATTCCTTTTATCCTAAGAATGGCCCCTATTGTTTTTGGTGATTTCCTAACCCCCAGGAGCAAAGCCATGTCCATTTTTACTTCGTGTCTGTACAGGCTACGATTCTTAATGGATCGTCTTTAAACTTGGGATATGTATCCCTTATACTCCTAAGGACCACAACTGCATGTCTCGACTCCCAGAGGCATGCCAAGCCCAATTTTTGTGTTTTTCGTTTACAGGCCGCAATTCTGAATGAATCAGCTTGGTACTTGGCATATGTATAGCCTGAGGGCATCCACTATTGATTTTGGTGAATGTCCCGAGCCCCAGGGGCAGAGCCACGCCCACTTTTAGTCTTTAGCGTCTGAAAGCCAGAATTCTGAATGGATTATCTTGGTATACTTATTCCTTATACTCTAAGAACGGCAATTATTGATGTTGAGGCACGACCCTCAACGCTAAACAAACCAAACGCCTAGCCTTCTTGACAAAGTACCATATCAATCAAATCAGAAATGTGGACGTATATTGTAGCGTTAGCGTTATGTTCTGTATCATAACCAACCTGTTTGTTCATTCTCCCTATCTGACCCACGATAACACAGAACGGGTTACGCATGCTTTTGTTCCAATTAACTTAACTTACCAATACCCGTAAACACTTATCATATATTATTTCACGTTTACCTGTTCTTGAAACACTCAATCGGCTTCCGATTCAGCAGAGAATACACTTTAATCACCATTTACCAAGTAGAACACTGGCTAGGATTATTGAGCCAAATAATGGTTCATTGCATTCGAAATGAAAATATAGATGTCGTTTGGTTTTCGCGTGATATGTTCGAAATGACACTTCTGTCTGAAGATCCAATAAAAATTAACAGCCAATTAAGATCCATTGGTTCAAACAGAATTATAATATAATAATGTATTTTAAAGTAATATTTCTATTTAGTCTTACAATTGGTATACATACATGAAACAGTATTAAATAAATGGTATTGTTCAAACGCACACAAGATTCAATTGCAAACTGTATAATTCAAACATAAATCAGTTCCAGATGTATTTACTATACATTTACAAACGAATCGATTGAATAAACTAAATTGTTTCGTTAATATATCTATTGGTCACAATAATTTAGATTCCCTGTGAGATGGGTTTTATTGGAGTTAATTCTGAAGTTTTGAGACACGGATTCTCACGAATTCTTGAATCTTTGACATTGCTCCCAACAAGTAAAACTTAATCCCAACTAGATCGGAATTGGCGCAAAATTGTTTATATTGGCATTGTGCGCATGGGTTATTTATATCGTAAATATGATATAAAATTAGCCTTGATTGATAGATGTAAATACGTGTATTATAAAATACGACGTCATTCAATTAAAAGACTTTTTATTTTACTATTGTTTGGTTGAATACGAAGTATGCAGCTACTTTATCTTGAGATTAGTTCACATCGGTTGGTGGTTTCATAACTAGCGATGCGTGCGTCAAAGGGCCATTAATTCATGTGCAATTATTGAGATGCCTGATTGTTTTTTTGGAATAGACCACGAATGATTTTACTTCGGCGGCCATTTTATGTAAGTTATATTTAAGTAAATACAGTGGATTCAACGCCATATAACTAGAAGGAATCTGTTTGATCCTACAGTTGAGATTTGTTCAGTGTATTATTTGAAAAAAGGATAAACTGTATTTACATATTCTTAATATTGAAGTTACGTCGTTTGTGTTTCGAAGATGGCGTATCAAACTATTTCTGAGACACAATCATAATCGAACATAAGAACGAGGGAAGGACAGTGGATACCCAACAGTTGGAGTATATTACATGTCAAACAGTGCGTGACGTACTCAAGAAATATACCGATTTAATATAATATTTCTTCATACTAATATTTTAATCATTTATCATCGAGACACACAGACAATATATATATACATATTCCGTCTTCATTAGCCCAATCGGTGTAGGGCTATATGTTTGGTCTAAATGTGACAGGGATCTTGTTTAACATGGGACTTGAATATTTACCTTTGCCCTGAGTTGACCCATATGCAATAAAAACAAACTGATGTGACTAAAACTAATTATTTATTAAAAACCCTATTATCCCAGTATGTCTCTAAGTCTACGAATAATTTTATGGATTTCAATTTTATCAAGTGGATACGTTTCAGAAGATCTTCAGCCGGAAGATCCAATTTTATTTGCATGTCGTTTTTTTGAAGACATGTTTGGTGATTTGTGTCCAATCGCACAGGAAAGCAGAACCATGCGTTTAACTAATCAAGCAATGGATACAACGAGAGATACAACTTTACTGCCAGTACTAACATCCTCCAAAGCTACGACTCAAGAAACAACTACAATAACGGAAATTACAACCCAAGAAGCCACAACCCAAACAACGACAACAGGTATGGTTTATTAAATCCCTATTACCAGTGACTCTGATAACACCAGATATTTTTGGATATTTTGACAAATAGTATCGATTTATAATCATCCATGGTATTTTAATATCTTCGATGATAATATATAAATTCGAGTTCTTCAATTATGCATTGCTTGCTGAAATCTTGAACAACACATGCGCAAACTCTATGCATACTTTTTAAAATGAAATGGGGTTTACGTCCCACTGTTCTGCTCCGAACTGGCATACTTTTTTTTTTTAAAAAAAAGAACCCATACAAAACATAGTTTCAAATAATTGGTACCAGACAGCAAGATGAAACAATAGAAAGATACAAATCATATCTACAGTTTGATGCAATTAGTGATGAACAGTTCATTTTCTGTATCATAACCAACCTGTTTGTTCGTTCTCCCTATCTGACCCACGATAACACAGAACGCGTTACGCACGCTTTTATTCCAATTAACTTAACTTACCAATACCCGTAAACACTTATATTTTTTCACGTTCACCTGTACTTGAAACACTCAATCGGCTTCCGATTCAACAGAGAATACACTTTAACATACCCTTTTTAATCACCATTTACCAAGTAGAACACTTCGATATTATAACAGAAAATTTCTCAACATACAAAATCATAAGCTACACCATTTTATGAAATTCACTACTAATGGAATTAAGACAATCAAAATCAAAGAAAATCTACAAATCCCACCACAAAATATATTTGTTCCGAAATCCACTGTGAAAAATATAACTAGTGGTTACTCTGGAACCGCGAATGTGACATTTAAAATTATCGTGTTTATACGTTTTTCAAAAGTTGATATATTGTTACTATTTTTAGGGAGTTGTCAACATATTTTGTATAACCTTTTGAAATATTTATTTGGGATTATCAAAATTCTAAGTAATTTGAAGTCCTTTATAATTTGATGTAAAACATTGGCTTTGTTAGTTTGAATAAGAAGTGAGTACAATGTATGTTTATTGATATATTTTGTACCGAGTTAATTTAAACGCGTGGGTTCACCTGAAAACAACCGTACTCATGCGGAACCCAATATTAGAGATGGGTATCTAAGATAGGTTTAAAGATCTAAATATAAGACAAGATATATGTTTCGTTTTGTTTATCATTATACGGTACTCAAAATACCAAACATTTAATGAATGGTAGGAATCGAGCGTTGTAAACCTTCCTAACGCAGTCAAGAAGTGAGATTCCTCGATAGTTTTTGCATTCAAGGTTTGAACCCTTCTTGTGTAAGTGGTGAGATCAGAGCAGTCGCCCATGCCCGTGGGAATAGGCCATCATCAAAAATTGCATTATATAAAGTCGTTAGAAAAAGAATAAACAAATCAGCACACGATTTAAAGAAGGATAATGTCAATTCTATCAGGGCCAGAGGATTTTCCCGATTCCATCTTATTTATGGCTTTCCTCACCTCCAAATCATTAATTGGGTGATAGAATTGACAATGACAGTTTACATTACAATTGCCATGATAATTACTAATAACATTTTGAGCATCCTCAGTTGACAACGACTTACTATACAGTTACTTGAAATGATTAAACCATTTTTCATGGTCTAAGTTTAGACTATATTGTGGATTTACGGCTAAAAACCTTTCAAAGGCTTCCAGAACAAGGTTGGACCATTCAAGCTGGACTGTAATTTAATAATACTCTCTTCATCATAATTTTCTTTCTTAACTTTACAGATATTCTTAAAATCATTCTTACACCTGCTATTTTCCCGTAGATCATCATCAATATCAGATGTTCTAAATTTATTTAGTGCTTGATATTTGCCTGTCCGGGGTAGGTTTAGATATCATGTGATTAGCACAATACTTGGTATAGCAACATAGATCTAAGAGTGCAGTTTCACTATTTACTTGTAGTTGTTCATGGAATTCTTTGCTAAATGTTTCAATATTTTAATTACGTTGATATATAAATGGCTGGATCACTTAGGGCCATGGCCGCGGAGATGATCAAGCTTTTATCCCTGGGGCCGGTTGTTCAAAACTAAGTTATTTTAACGACCCGTTAAACTCTAACGGATTGTTATCTTGCTAACCTGTCATTTGTTCATGGTCCATTAAATTTCTTTTGCTGGAAAGTCAGTTTCAATATCCATTTAAATTCAGCCAATGAACAGTCTTTTCTTGGATTAACTTTAAAAAGACTGTTTGTTCATTGGCTGAATTTTAAATTTACATGTATATATCAACTTCATAGAAGTTAGTATTAACAAGAAACGGAAGACAGTGGGACAAATTAATAACTGTGCAGTCTGTTCACAAAACTTGATTATAGACATTAGTTTCTGCAGAATACTGTAAAATTTCATCCTATAGAAAATGGAATAGAGCCCCCCCCCCCCCCCGACTGCCCAACGCTCTACAATGTTCTATAGAAAATTACACTGGTAATCTACATGTATACTACAGCCCACTAAACAGATAACGAAGCTCATCACCTCGGTTAACTATAATGGCAAGTTAACGACACGTTAAAGTTAACGGGGCTTCCAGCAACACCCTTTCTCTCCGTTAAAGTTAATGATCCGTTAACATGGAGTTAATGGATCGTTAAAAGTTAACAGAGCTTTGAGCAACCGGCCCCTGGAGAGCGGCGCTGGGGCCAGTAATCTTCTTTCGAATTCCAACTGTCCATGGTTCTTTTACGTGAACGCTAATGTACACGGGATCTCGATTTTTCATGTCGTCATAACGACTTGACAATTTCCTCGAAGGAACTCTGTAATGCACCACCTAGGAACTCATCTTTATTACCCTTGTTGGTGTGGAACAATAAGGCATTAGACTCCACTTGATTTACTTTCTCATCATTACAGTTTCCTAGACATTATAGCATTTTTAAAAGGTTTTGCGCATTATGTCTATTCAGTGATAATATTAAATATTAATAGCTGCTTTGTTTCAGTTTGGGGGGGGGGGTGGATGGCTGAATGGTTAGCACGTGCCTGCTGTATCATTGAGTCTTTCATTGAGTCCAATGGCGTGGTTTCGAGTCCCCAGTTGCACGTGACAAGGCGTTGTCTCTCCTGTACAACCTCGTGGGTTTTCTCAGGGTCCTCCAGTTTCCTCCCACTGCTAAAGACCCTAACGCGCAAGCGAATAATTGAAATAAAATTAAACCATATGTTAGTCCCGAAATGACCTAGTTTGTTTCGAGTGGACGTTAAACCCCACCTCTCTCTCTCACTCTTGTTTTAGATTAAATAGTGTTAGACATTTAGACTCGATTCCTTAAAGCTATACTAGTGGAAATAATGAATAGGCACTTTCCTAGTGTTCAATACTATTCATTTATTGAATATAATATTGTCTTTTGTGTTATGATCCTTTCTGTATCGCTGACAAGAATGAATCAAACCGGAAAATTCCCACGGAATTATTTCGCCCAACACCACGAGTGAAAACCAGATATTCTGGTTAGCGAGTCAGAATTTTATTCACTACCTGCCGCCAAGGGTTCTTTGAGATGAAGACAAATCACTAGACGCATATAGAGTACCACCCCTGGTAAGTGAAACAAAGAGTTGATGTGTCGTAAATATAAATGTTATTAATGTTACGTTCATATTATTCTTAGTTTAAGAGCAGTCGTTTAATGACATCGTATGTTTTCAGCGGAAATACCTTGTAACGACCTTTCTGGATTTAAATCAGTTAGATGTATTCGAAGTTCAAGTTGTTCTGTTATCAAGGGAATGATTCTTGGGTTTGGAAGTTGTCCTAGTAATAACGTGATTTGTTGTGGTGTGCCAAGGTATGTATTGTTTACTTTTGTTTGGATTTTTAAAAAATGCCAATTCTTTCTTGGTAAAAGTACATATTCTACACAAATAGATGCCATATCATCTGAAAGCAATTTATATCAAGAGCTAATTGCATGTCGAAGCCGAGAATAAACTTTCAATATTTGACCTATACTTTTTTTGTATGTGTCACTAAAAGGACAAAATTTGATCAACTTTTGATGCCAAATGATATTTTTACTTGCGCTAAAACAATAAAGATTAATTGTGTGAAAAGAGTCATACAAAATAATACTAAGCAAATTTGGAAGGACTCAATCTTGGGTACATTCGAACATGCAAATTTAATCAACCATTTTGAACTGAATTTAAACCCAAAAGATGTTGCCTCTATAAGAGTTAACAATGTATTCATACGCTATATCTGTACATCTTGTGCATGTTATAATTTCACTCCCTCGTGCCATAAAAACTCTGATATATGGTATAACCCTTACGTAAAGACAAATAACAAAACTATTTTCTAAAAGAAATGGTATGCAGTAGGAATACACAGATTACCAAATATATCATGGTTTAAACCATAGCTATGGATGTCATCCTTTGTTCTTTTAATCCATTATAATGTGCAGTGAATTGTTCCTTGAATGACATTTAGAAGTAGAGGTATAATAGTCATTTACTACTTCTTGGTTTATTACATGCAACGTTTCAATACTCTTACAAGTATCTTTACATTTATAGCACATCCATGAGTAAGAACAATTTAACAATATTGTATGTATTTCCTCCCCTTTATATTCCACTTTATATTCCACTTTAGAGTCAGGGTTTGTATCCACATCCGATATATCAGAATAAATATTTTACTATCATTTTAGACAAAGAGTGGCTATGGTTTAAGTTAGATAATAGCCTCAGTTTACATAATGGACGGTCTGAGGCTATTATCTAACTTAAACCATAGCCACTCTTTGTCTAAAATGATAGTAAAATATTTATTCTGATATATCGGACAGAAAGTATAAAACGTAAACTTACTTGTTTAATAAAACTTTAGCCATTTCACAATTTATTTCTAGTTTAAATACTTTTTCTTTCAAATATTCCCATCTTAGTCTTTCAACTATAATTTTTTTGTATAATATTTTCTTGCGTTTCTTCGCGGAATCGGTATATAAAGATCTACGTTTTCTCGTCATTCCTACGGCCGAAATGAAAACAACCGCGTAGCAGGTGTTGTCTCGATCGTCAATGTCTGTAGTTAACCAGTTAATGATAATTATGCCTGGCTGACCGAGTCCTTAAAAGGTCACTCGGCAAAGTGCGGCAGATTCCGGAACCTACATCTCGGTTTTTCGTCCCATCCGCACGACTAGACAGCTGTCCTTGCCAGGCCCTCCATCTTGTACCACTGACAAGTTTAAAGCATTTAATACACAGTGACGGCCAAATGTAATTCGCTATCCGGACGTCAAAAAGAAATTCGTTATCTGCCGCCCTTTCATTAAATCGAACCACGCTGGGAACTCCAGATAAACTGTTTCGGCCGGAATCACCAGGTTAGCGAGCCAACACCTTATTGACTGATCCACCGCGCCCTCCCCTATTTGGTACGCTAAAATGCATTAGGGCGGGAAGGCCCGGGAGGGGTTAAAGCGTGCGCTTTGGATCAGAAGCTCTGTCATCTAGTCAAGTGGTGGTGTGGTTTTGATTCAACGCTTGTACGTGACAAGGAGTAAGGCCGTTTGCCCAATGTCGTGGTCCTTCCACTGCCAAACACCTGTAATGCACAATAAAATTGAACCATATGTTAGTCCCGAAATGACCTAGTGTGTGTGAGAACCTTAACAATATATATACGTCATTGATTACATTCAACTTAATTAAAAGATAAATCGCCGAGTTTTAATGAAGTTCGTAACTACGTATTTTTAAAAATCTAACGCGTAAAGAAGACATTTTTTCATGGCTTTATTGATAAATAAGTGAATGAATATTGTCACGTGAATGACTATTTTGGGTTGCCTGTAGTGCACGGGCGGACCAGTAGCTGAATTTTACTTATTAACGTGGTTTTGACCCGAGTGACAACATGCTGTTAAAACAGGTCAGTTTATACAGTACCAATATTTGAGGCTGTGGGTATAGCAATTTACTAGCTATCTCTTCCACAAGCAAAATTGTTTTTTTTTTATAGCCAACTGGAATTTTTATTTGCCAAAAATGTATAATTAAAAACTGAAACACATGTAACAATTTTATTTCTCAGCTTACTCAGCTATTATAAATTAGTCTTTTTAAATACCGTATTGAATGAAATATTGTAAATATGTACCGTACAGTCAACACATCAAATCTCATCAATAGATTACCAAATTTCCAGCAAACTTACCTTTACGGTGTAGCCTACGCATGAAGATGGTCTGTTGTTATTTTAAGGTACCTGAATCATTGCTAGAAGTTTCAAGTTTATTTGTAAGAGAAGCAAAGCCCAGCTTAACCGGATCGGGCCCCTTGGCCCTATTAGAATCGCGGGGCCCCTAACGCGACGAAAAGATTATTACATACCCTTTTGAATGGCACGCCTACGTAACACATAATCAATTATACGGTCTGTAAGTAGGGCTTTGTGTAGGATTTTGAAAGTGGGGGTGCAGTAGAGTGGTGGGAGGGGTGCCAATTTAATGCCCGAGTTACTGAGCGCGCAGTGGCGACACCCAGACATCTCCCCACGCACTTGGAGCCGCAATCCCGTGTTTCAATTTCGGTGGCGATATTTCTCATTTTGATGTTAAACACACACAAGTAAGAAACTTCTGGTCCTCTAAACGAAAACTAGTCCCAAACACCAATAAGGTCATGTGGATAGGGTGACCAGAACGAGAATCTCTAATAATGCCATTTGCTTGCGGTGCCCTCAAAGACCCTATCAAATGTGGATAGGGCGACCAAAACGAACCCTCTTATGTCATGTGGAGGGGCATTTCGCCTATGGGGATTGCAACCACGTCTGGGGTCAACCCACAGAAAAGTTTGAAAAATAACGCTGCTAGAAACTCCTATTTCGGCCACTCGGGTGATATCTAAAAGTCGATTTTGTATTTTATATGGACGATGTTTTTACAGGGGCTGCAGATTTTTTAGGAGAGGTAGTTGCTCCAATTGCTCCCGCCCCTCGGACGTCTGTGGTGGCGCCTAAAACCGCCTTATTTTTCTGGGGGTGCAATATACTCCTGCTAAATACGGCTCGGCCTGTAATACAAGAAAAATTACGTAATGTCAGTTCCGAATGACATACAATGCGCGGAAATGACATATAACGACGGGGGGGGGGGGGGGGCTAGTGGTCTAGAGTGCTGCGCTTCGACCTCTAGCTGGCTGGTCACCTCTGGCTGTGGTTTCGAGCCCTGGTGTTAGCGTATGTGGCATGGAGATAGGGGCGCCTTCTCAACCTCGTGGGTTTCCTCCCACTGCTAAAGACGCCTACGCGCAAGCGGATTATTGAAATAAATTAAAACCATATGTTAGTCCCGAAATGACCTAAAATTCAAGAAATAAACAATGAAACAGATTGTCTTTAACCCTCTTGGCCTCGCCGAATCACAGGGATGAATGCAGGGAGAAATTTCCTGAGTTTCGAAAATTTCTAAGCTTTGTTGAGAACACTTTGGCTCATCTGCATTATTAAATGACTTTTGTAACCATTTGAATGGTTTCTGTCTATCTTGTATGATCAAATATTCATCGAGGACAACCCGTATAACAAATTTAGTTCGTTATTGTTCTCAATTTGTGTAGATAGCTTTGTTTGTGACATTTTGGTGGTGTTTAATCATCGTGGTCTTAACAAATTCTTCAGAAAAAGAGTTTTTTTCTAAAAAAAAATGAACAATTGGCAACCCTCCTTAATTTTGATGTTAAAATTCTGAAATAAATCTGAGATCATCTTTGTGTCTTTTCTATGCATTGTGTCAAGTTTTATCTATCTACTGTAACGGGAAGTATTTTTCCGACTTTTTAAAAATTTCACATTGAGTCATATTTGGCGAAAAATTTGAAAATGGCAGCGCCATTTTTTGGGGGAAAATTATAATATTCGCTGGTGATGAGTTTGGACCCAATTGGAAACACATGGCACATGGTAGAGTTCAATCGCGAAAAAAAGTTCAAATATGAAACACTCTAATCTAGAGGCAGCGCCAAAGACCGGTTTATCACAATTGGAACGAAATTACAATCTTAAATTATAATTTGAAATAAACTAAGTGAAACCTACCAATACAGGGGTCCACATGTATATGTGACCACCACCCCGAATGACAAACTCGTAATTTTCGTAGAACACGCTTTTCACCTAGATCCTTTGAGCATGCATTATCTCTCTTGATATCAGGGGCACAAGCTGAACTAATTTCTGGTATCAGACCAGTCTGACAAAAATTCAAGCCCACCTAAAATTCAATAGACAAATTTAAAGTTCCTGGTTAAGTTATTTAATTAAATTCCGTGAATAATTAATTATGGCGCTTTACTTATATATATTAATAATTACTATCAATGTTCTTTGGTTTGATTCGGTTTTACTTTTATTAGATGACAAAAATACCTCGTGTTTCAATCACTGATTGGCCTTGGTCAGTCTTCAGATTGCAAAAGAACAATTTTGTAATCTTCAGATTGCAAAAGAACAATTTTGTAATCTTCAGATTGCAAAAGAACAATTTTGTAATCTTCAGATTACAAAATACTTTACTTATTTTTGATTATATACAATCTGATTAAAACACAGATCCTATTTCCTTTCGTTTTTAAAGTTCAAAATTTCGTTTTACTTGTCTCCACAACAGTAGGATCTGAAAGATTTATTATTTAACTCGTGTTCTGCTTGAAATGAGGGGTCAGCCAATCAAATTGTCTGTCGAATCGGGGGTTTGACCTTTTTTGTGCGGAATTGTGGGTAGGCATTATCAGCGATAGAAATCAAAACAAAGCAACAACGATTCTGATTGGTTAATGGAGTGACTGAGGTAATAAGGTCAAATGTCGCGTGCTTGACATCTGAACTGGCTGAACGTGACCTCCCGCTGTAACTTGTTAGATCTACATGTAGTGTAGGCCATCGAAATTATAAAAACGGAAACGAAATATAGATCTGAATTTTAATTAGATTAGATTATATAGGCATCCTCTGAAAGTAACACCGATGTTTTAATTGGCTATAGTTACCATTGTCTATGGTTACATAGTATATCGATAACTAATAGGAAACATGTGTTAATCTGTTGTAGATAAGGTTTATTTCCACGAAGGCTCAGTTATTGACCGTAACGGATTAAAGGTGGTCGTTTTCGACGACTTCGTGGGAATCCAGCTCCCAGGGATTAAGATGGATTATAAATGCTGTTATGATAAGAATTTAATTTATACCATAAATTAGATCTGTTAACTTAGTCGAATGCATTTTTGTAATCTATAAAACAACAATACAGTCTCCTTTTACTTTTTAAACTTCTGTTGACAAGAGCCTGTAAAATAAATATAGTATCCACTGTTGACTGATTTTTACGAAACCCAAACTGATGCATGCTTATTTTGTTATTGTTTTATTTTTATCACATTGTAACTATCCGTTATTTAAAATTGAGGTAAAGAGTTTACCCAAACAAGATACAATTGTAATTCCGCTAAAATTATCGGGGTTATTCGGTTCCCCTTTTTTTGAAAACGGGCACGATATTCCCTATTATAAACATCCATTACAAGTTCCATCAAAATTGAACCAAAATTGTGACCCCTGGAGTGTAACGGTGATGTATTCAAAAGGGGATTTTAAATGGGATAATACTTGTGACCTCCAGAGATACCCTAATCTAAAAACGCGATTTTTTGTGCATCCAGGGGCCATCATCCATGACGCTACGGTCCGATACATGCCAATATCGAAAAAAAACGAGATCTTGGGGAGATAGGACTATATTTCAAGTTTCGTTGAAATCGCAGAAACACTGTGACATGTAGAGAGTCCACAAACAAATTGTGGAAGGTCGGACGGACAGGGGCGACGGCAAAATACGTCCTCATGAAAATGTGGGCGTATAAAAAAAACTGCTTGTTTACATTGGCTTATTTTTTTTTACTAAACTGGGGTTCCTGTAGAAAAATATATACGTTGAACACAGATGGTATAAGTAGTATACCAACAGACTGTGTCAGGAGTCACTTCTCTGTAAGCGGGCCCATAGCCAGTTCATAACCTTTGGTAGGGCTACGGATTTTTTGGGAGGGACTCAGAGGTAAATGATAGAGCCTACGAAGCGAGGCCGTCGTTGAGCGAGTCTTGATCACCCAGTTCCTAGGCACATATCGAGTAATGATAGGTTTATAAAGGGAATGAGTGATACAGACTTCATTTGACCTGATTTCGTCGTAATTCCGGTCCGTTAAAGATGGTAGAAGACATGAATAGCCAAGTAAATACACTTTAAGTTTGATTTGTAATTAATAACGCTGTAAAATGACAAATTTAACTACATTGGAGGGTGTATAATGATCAAATAGAGTCTCGTTGGGAATTAAAACGATGGAAAGTCTTAGAACTAGTGAGTATTGTGAGATGTTAGCAGACGATATTTAGCCAACGAGTCATAACAAAGATGGCCTCTGATATAATACCTTCTACATATACTATACTATATACTCAAGCAGTAGTAAGAAGTTTTATTTTAATCCCTTCAAGTGCCTGTGTATAGAATGTATTAAATTATTATAAATACATTTCGAAAGGGATCACCCGTAAGCTAATTGACACCCATTTGTCTTCAAACCATGAATGCTATAAGCCTGTATTATTAAATACAAAATCTTTAAAAACGCATTTAACTAAAATAATGAAGATATTCTACTTTTAAGAATCGATTATATCTACGTTTTGAGGCACTTGATCTCTCCATGATCAACTACATGTAGTTTCGGAACGCTGCAAACTTTCCCAAATCAAATGGGTTGCATAGCATTAAAACAACACCAATTTTCTTGGCTTCGAGGACATTGTACACTGTTTTTTTTTGCTTTCAAACTTAGTACATCACCTCATCACCTGATTGCGTCGGTGACACGCCTCTGCAGGTGTAAGTGTGGTATTGTTCAAATTGGACTCAACTACATTGGAGCATAAACCATATGGAAGAGCAGATTATTCACTGTGCAGAGATTGGATTACATATATTTTTAATTTCAAATGATCTTGGGTTCTTTCCTTTCGATATTCGCGCATATCGGATCGTAACGTTTTTGGCTTGTGGTTCCTTTAGTTATTTATTATCTGTTCATATCACTATCTGTACCTACCTGCATCTATTAACTATTTGCAATATTCCTAGATCACCAATCGAACACGTCCGAGATTGTAAATGCCAGTTACCTCCCTTTGACCTACTCGCCACTTACACCGCTTCCGGTTCAGTCATATCTCGGACGCCATTATTTCTAGTTGTGTTTTCACGCTGGAGATATTTTAATCGAATATTTAGTCCTTTTTTCGAAAGTTTAACAGTATTTTCTTGTGTTATTGTGTATTTTATTATCAAAGGTAAGTTCTTACGATCGCTAGAAGTTGTGTCAGCTTCATTTAGCGCTGTGAACCGAAGCCGAAGTTTTGTGAACTTCACGTGGCTTATTAATATTTATATATATTATATACTATAGTGGACTTACGCTCGTTTGTGACGAATCTAAAATGTCTCAGTCATCTTCTAATAACTTTAAATCCTGTTCCGATTGTGGAAGGGAGATGCATGTATTGGATGACCATCTAAAATGTTTCCGACATCGTAATTGTGACCGGGATAATGTCTGTTCGGTTTGTGACCTGTGGACGCAAGACAAATGGTCGACTGTTATGAAGATGATTGGTAAGGCACAGGTTAGATCTAAGGCTAGTTCTAAGACTAGTAATAAATCTGCCACAGTAACTTCGGGTTCCATGAAGGCCTTAAACCCTCAAAAGTCTGTATCCCAGGATGGCCAGGACCCCGGTTTCCGGTCTTCAGACTTGCCTCTTAAAAAAGGGCCTTCTGACATTAGGGACTCGATACCTCTTATTCCACCTGTTTCCAATTCTCAGAATTTTTCTACTAACAGTAATGTGGATCCTAGTATGCTTCAAACTGTCTTGAAAGCAGTCACCGAGGCTATGGATAAACGGTTGGAAGACTTTTCTAAGAAGTTGTCTATGACAAATGCTATTAATCAGCCTTCAGCTATGAGAAATGTTGAACAGTCCAAAAGAAGGTATGATAAGTTTAATTCAAATCGCAAGGATTTAGATTCAAGCTCTGATAATGAGGAGGTGACAGTACATGAGCAGGCGCTGAGTCTTGCGGACTCAGATAATATTAGTAATGGTAGATCATCTAATTTTGACAATTTACATGAACCCACTTCTGATGTCAATGATTCTAGGATTCATGAGACAGATTGGGACGGGTTTGTTCGCCAGATGGCTGAAGCCCTTGACAATGATTGTGAGGGCACTTCAAAGTCAGAAGAGCATAAGTCTTATATATCTGGACGACTTTTGACTGATCAAAGGTCCAAATCTAGAAGGTGTCAGTTACCTTTAGAAGGTTCTATTTTAAATGCTTTACATGATGTGGACGATGAAGTTTCTAAAAGAAAGATTCGAGCGTATAGATCGGCTGACGATTCTCGCTATAAGGTGTCAACTGATCACTTTAAGCAGTATTGTTACACTCCGCATCTTGATGAAAATATAGCCGAAGGATTATCTTCTCAGTCTTCTAATAAGTCTCCTTTTACCAATGCTTCTCGAGGTAAGGGGGTCAAATTACAAAATAAACAAGCCCGAACTCGTAACAGTGACTTTATTAAGATAGATACGGAAGCTAGACTTTTATTAAGAGAATGTTCATACGGGTCATTGATGGTTTCTTATCTAGATGGTCTTGTAGACGACAATGCAAAGACTCTAGCTTTGCAAGCTCTTTTAAATCTTTTCCGATCTATGGCTGATCTTGCATCTAGAATACTAATAAATTCGGTGTTGGCCAGAAGGGCGATTTATCTTAATGAATTTCCTTTCAGAAACTATGCTACTGAAGACAGGCTTCTTTATCAATCTTGTCTTGGACCTGAATTATTTGGTGGTAAATTCTTTGAACTGTCACATTCCAGTGCTGAGAACATCAGAGATGCTAAGGAAACTCAGCATTTGTTAGCAAATTCTGCAAAATCAAACTTTTCTGGTAATGTATCTAAGACTTCATCAAGTACTCGTTCCTTTGATAGGAAAAGAGGAGCACCTCAAGATCATCCTAACAAATCTGCTCATTCTAATGCCAAATACAAAAAGATGGAGTCTCCTGAAAGCTTTAGGCATTCTTCTCGGGATTATGGCAATAGTTATACTTCTAGTGCTATTGAAAGGCCCAAGCGGCAAGAATTTTCCAATTATAGGGGAAGGACGGTGGGGTTTCGCCGCCGATAACCTCTTTTCATCTAAGGTCAAATTGTTCGATCCCCCAGGTAGGGGGCAGAATTTCCTTATTTTAAACAGCATGGGAAAAGATCGCAAAGGACCAGTGGGTCTTGGATATGGTCAGAAACGGTTTTCGGATGAGTTTTGCGAAGATTCCTCCAGGAACAGCAGTAAGGTATACTCCTTTACAGGATACCAAAAGAAAATTGGTTATTTTGGAAGAGGTAAGCAGTCTTCTAGAAAAATCTGCTATAGAGCCTGTTCCCCCAAGCCAAGTAGGAGAGGGGTATTACAGAACTTTCTTCATAGTTCCAAAAAAGGACGGAGGCTTACGTCCAATTTTGAATCTACGTTTTCTAAACCTGTATCTAAATGTACCTCATTTCAAGATGGAGACCCTGCGTTCCATAATTCAAGCACTAAATCAGGGCGAATGGGTAGCTTCGCTGGATTTAACAGATGCGTATCTTCATATTCCAATTTTTCACCCACACAGACAATTTCTTCGATTTTGTGTGGACGGGAATCATTACCAGTTTGCAACAATGCCGTTCGGTCTAGCTGTAGCTCCACGAGTCTTTACAAAGATAATGTCAGTAATAGGGAGCTACTTACGAAGACAGCACCATCATATCTTCCTTTATCTAGACGACTGGCTAATGAAAGCCATTCAGCAAAATCTTCTGGAAGCCCGAATAAAAATCACTTTGGATCTCCTATCAGATCTTGGTCTTCTTGTCAATTTCAAAAAGTCCAAACTTGTGCCGACTCAGAAGATAGAATATTTGGGAGCAGTTTTCAACCTTCGATTAGGTGTGATATGCCCAACACAGGAGCGCTACAATACAATTCAGTTAATGATATCTCTTTTTCTAGACAACAGTCATTTGCCGGCCCATGTTTATTTACGGTTGCTGGGACTCATGGCAGCATGTATCGACCTTATTCCATGGGCCAGGCTTCACATGCGCCCAATACAATTCAGTCTTTTGGCTCAATGGAGACCTCATTCGGAGAGCCATTTGAAGATGGTCTCAATATCGCACGCCCTTCGTTTCCATCTCCAATGGTGGAGACAGAAGGAGAAGTTCTTTCAGGGTATTCCTCTTGCAAGTTATCAGAATCAATTTCCGATTTGGACGGATGCAAGCAATTCAGGATGGGGAGGCCATTCCTTTCAGGAGAAAGTATCCGGTCTTTGGAACCGGTTCGAACGACAGAAGCATATAAATTGGTTAGAACTTATGGCCGTTTTCAAAGTCCTCAAATTGTTTGTTCATCACATACGGCAGAGGAATGTGTTGGTTCATACAGACAATTCTACAGTAGTAGCCTATATCAACAAGCAAGGGGGGACTCACTCACCAGAACTGTATTTTCTTGTATGGGAGATTCTCCATTGGTGTATGGATCACAAGATTCATCTGTTTGCAGCACATATCCCTGGTCAGAGAAATGTATTGGCAGACAATCTGTCAAGGAATCGCAGAATTCAGACGACAGAGTGGTCTTTGGACCGAGGTATAGTACAGAGAATTTTCTTCCGTCTAGGCTACCCCAATATAGATTTGTTTGCAACATTTCAGAATGCTCAACTTCCAGTGTTTTTTCCCCTTATCCACAGCAACAAGCGTGGGCTTGCGATGCCCTTTCAATTTCGTGGAGGGGCATGTTGGCTTATGCATTTCTTCCTCCTGTGTTAGCCCCAAAAGTACTGTTCAAAGTCAAGGCAGAGGATTGTGTACTTATTCTAATAGCACCATGGTCCCAGAGACAGTCTTGGTTTCCTCTACTACTGGATTTGTTGATAGACCAGCCATACAAGCTTCCGGTCTTCAAGGGTCTGTTATCTCAGGGCAACGGCCAGTTTCTTCACAACTGCCCAGAAGCATTAAATTTGGTGGCGTGGAAAATTTCAAGCAATCAAGACCTAAGAAAAAATTTTCTTCGTCAGCTTCCAGATTCATTGAAGGGGCTAGAAGACCCTCAACTAGAAGACTCTAAGATAGTAGAATTTCAGCCTTTAGAGAATGGTGCAAGTCTAAGAAGATTAGTGCAGGTTCTGCCTCTGTAGAGAAGATAGCTGATTTCTTTGTTCATCTTCATAAGACAAAAGGATGCCAATATAACACTATTATGGGTTATCGTTCGGCTATTGCGTCTTTTCATAAAGGTTTCGTTGACAGCAGGGATGGTACAGTTAGCACTAATCCAGATTTATCCAAACTAGTTAAAGGCATTTTTAATGCGTCACCTCCATGTCGGAACCTTATTCCAAACTGGGATTTACCTTCGGTTCTTTGGAAATTGTGTGATCCTCCATTTGAACCCTTATCTTCATCAGAGTTAAAGTTCTTAACATGGAAGACAGCGTCTTTAGTTGCTCTTGCTTCAGCATCTAGAGTTAGTGAATTACATGCTTTGTCAGTTGATCCTTCAAACTTTCGTAAAGAACGTTCAATATTTGGCAAAAACACAACGGACAGGTAAAACTTGGACTCCTATCTACATTCCTAAATTTAATAACATGGCTTCTGATCCTAAAGATTTGTTATGTCCGTGCAGGGCATTAGATGTTTATGTTGATCGTACTAAGAATTTAAGGTCTAATGAATCTCAATTATTCATTACATATCAAGAGGGTTATCACAAGCCAGCTGCCAAATCTTCGTTATCTCGATGGATTGTTAGCCTGCTTAAGTATGTTTATGAAGCAAGGGGCAGGGATTTACCAGTGGTCAGGGCACATGATACTAGAAAGATGTCAACATCTTGGGCATTGTTTAATGGAGCTCCATTAGAGGATATACTGAAAGCAGCTCATTGGGCATCAGATAATACCTTTACTACTTTCTGTCTGAAAGATGTGCCTACTTCAGAAGCATCTTTCGCTCGCAGTTCAATTTTACTGTCTTCTAAACAGAAGAAAGTTTAGTTTTACAGGTGGTTAAGGTGAGTTTAAAAGATCTTTTAATAGGCTTCCCTCCTCCTATTGCTACACATTCTGTATTGCAAATAGTTAATAGATGCAGGTAGGTACAGATAGTGATATAAACTGAGGGTTTTCTTTTGTACCTACCTGCATCAGTGCCGCCTCCTCCCACGAAGCCCTCTTTGGGTTTTATGGAAATAATGCTCGAAATGACGGAAGCGGAGGTAACTGGCATTTACAATCTCGGACGTGTTCGATTGGTGACCTAGGAATATTGCAAATAGTTAATAGATGCAGGTAGGTACAGATATCTCATAAACTCAAATGTTAGCCATGAAGAGTTTTACATTAAATATAACGTACTGGAAGGTATATATAATTCATGGGCTAATGAATCCTTTTCTTCCTAAAGTAGGAAGGAAAGAAAAAATCAAAGGGCAGGCCCAAAGGTTCCCGAAATAAAACTACGTGTAGATCTAAACTAACACAAAAATCTCAAGAAAGAAGTTTTCCAGAAACTTCTGGACAGACACATGATAAAACTTCCATTAAATGCTTAGATCAATCTTTGTCTGAAAATACTATTAACTTTTTTCTAGATATTCTTTAAAAAACATATCCAGCGGTTTCCGGATTAGAAAAAGTAGGGCGTTCAGATAGTTGCCAATTTAAGAGACATACCGGTCAATTTGTTCAGATTGTTCCACTTACTGGCGATCAGTATGTAACTATACATGGAGATGAGGCAAAACACAAATATTCAGTTTATACTTCATTAACACCCAAGAGTCCAGTCTAACCCAAAGATACTGGAGGAAACAGAAAAGAACAGTTTTAGAGTTTTGGGTCATGCTCATGTCCATTGCTTCTTTGGTAGAGCAAGGAATTACCCTGGCTCTGAAAGCCACAGATCTGTCATCGAAGATAACAGTTGAAACAAATATCAGTCAGGGTTTATGGCAATAGCAGAGGCAAATGAAATATGCCTCAGTGGGAAGTGAACAGGAAGCGTCAAGGTACTCGCTTGTCGTTTGCACTTGTTTGCTAAAAAAAGCAATAACATAGTTTACGGGTTCTAGACAGATAAGCAGTCCCTATGGTGTAGATATGTCCCTCAAGGTATACTGCTATTGTCGCATGCCATGTAATACTTGCTGTGAATGGTATCATGGAAACTGTATAACGAACTGCAATGTATGTGCCGGTTCAGAAGAGTTTAATTACGCTGAAGGCACTGATAGTGGTTTGTACCATATTTTCGAGCAAAGGCGTGTTTCCTCGAATAGCGATCGTTTAACGTTTTCATTAGTAGAACATGTACCTACTGTTGATCTCTTTAAATTCAGCGACTTCGACCGTAGGGATCGTTTAAAGTTTTCTGTAGTAGAACATGTACCTACTTTAGATCTCTTTAAGTACAGAGACTTCGACCGTAACATCATACAGAGAAGTGAGTCAGCTTTGAACGATCTTGCGATATCCATCGCTAGGGATGGATTATTGGTACCATTGGAGCTTGCAATAAAGAAGCACCCTCCGATACAGTCGCAGCGTTTCAGTACGAAGGGAACACAAGATTGGCAGTCGCGATCGAGATCAATTTACCATGGGTGCCATTGACACCCCACTATAATTTTATTGAGTCAGTGAAACACCAACAAACTTGTTCCTTGCGTACTATCACTAAAGCCACACAGTCCATCCCCATCTGACTTTGGATTTACTACCCTTAAGCAATTTAAAAACTTGCCAAAGTGAGGTGGTTCTGGTATAAATGAAAATGGGGGGTCAGGATTCATTTACAAAATACCTACACAATAGACAACATTTTGTCTATCTTATGTGTTAGTGGAGTCCTGATATTCGAAAAGTTGAGAAATTATTCTTTGGTAAGGTCCCTGTCAAGTTTTCAGTCTAACACATTGCAACATTTGATGAAAAAACTTGACTTGGTACGTGCAGGATTAACATTTGAAGGAAAGTACCTCTTTGTACAACACAACAAAGATTTTACGGATATTTCTTTGAATATGTATGAGAGTGAATACGACCATTTCATACACTGTTTTACATGTTTGTTGGATACCACTGAGTAATATGTGTGGTATCTGTATGAGTACATCGAATTTAATATAAGAGGAATTATCTCTGTAACAGATGACTGTCCACAACACGTGCGTTGACTGCACGTGACGTCAGTCATTAGCTCAACGACTCGTGCAATGTTTACATAACACATAACTGCTTCGGGCGAAATGACGCATTTTACTCATTTTAATATCCATTTACACTAAATAGGAAATATATTTTAACTACAAATATTTCAAACGTCTTTATTTATTTTTCTTTTACCCCAAAAAATGTTTGAGATTTTAATTTGTCGGAGTAAAAAAGTTAATATGCCGAACTCATTAAGCCTCGTCGATGTCATGCTTATCAGTGATTGTAGCGGCCAAGCGAATATTCACTGCGGGATCAGTTTGCGAATTAACCACTACTGTCACAAAATTCCACAGTGAAACATTTGATGGCCGAAATGCATCTTGTTCGAGGTTTGTACCATCACTTTCAGACTCTTGATTCTTGAAACCATTAGAAGAATGGCACACGGAACGGGTAGACGGAAAATATTTCCACATTGTAGTAATCCAATGGACTTAAGTCGAAATTGGAAACATGGACCACCACCTTTCATAATCATTCAGATGAATGATTGCGATATGCAAGATTTATTTTGCGGCTGCAGTCCTTCAGTAATAACTTTTTTTTCAGGAAATAATAAAATATTATTTAGCAGGATTAACCATTCACAAGGCAACACATCTTACGTCAAGGTTATTAATAAACAATAATTGTGTATCAAATTGATCACGAGGAAACATTTATCACATTGAACTAAAAAAAAGAAAGACAAATTGAATCTCGAAACCAGAAAAATTTTTGAAGAAATTTCTCTGGTGAATCGGAGTAGCCATTTCCCCCCCAGAAATGACGAATCACACGACTGTCACGTGACATGTATTTATTTTACGTGCCTGGATGACCGAATCACTGAAAAATATACCCACGCGTAGAAAAATAGTTCTTTACAAAAACTTGAATTTGTACGTTTAGGATCAAATTTTTTATATCAGCGAGTTGACTTTGAGTCAAGGATCATTTTACAACAAACGAAACGACGATCTGACCTCTAGTTTTCGAGAAATCGACCAAAAAAGATTGACCAATCAGAGGTCAGAATGGGCGGGGCTTACTTAGGTTTGGAAAAAAGTGGTAAAAATGGCCAGTCAAAGGAACCAGGGGTCTCCGGCCCCGCGGCTGCCTCTGGGAAAAGTTATATTTACCGTATTGAAAACAAAAAAAAATACAAATTACAAAAATAAACTGGCGTTTTTTTTTCGGTACATTTGGTTGGTTTTGTGATAGGTTTCTATAAAATTAACGGAAAACACTTTAACAAGGCAATAAATGGGGTTTAATGGTCGAGTACGAGACATTAAGTAATATGGTGTATTTCCGTATTCATTAGCTAAGTCGAGAAGAGAATTTACAGTAGGACTTTAAACCCCATTTCATTTGATTTCCTGAAGTGTCGGCCAATGAAGGTCCGGCCAATGAAATTGGAAACGTGAATATTATATATTAAATACACCCAGCAGGTAAAAATCAGCATATTATTTACTATATACATACGTAAAACCAAACGAATTGGGGTTACGTCACAACGCACTGCTCCGACTCGGGCAATGAAGACCGGAAAACGCCATGCAGTGTGCTGTGGGGGAGATTTAGCCCGGACAGCGAAGCTAGGCCTCCTCTCATATTGAATTCAAACTGTCAATGGGAACATGGGACCTCGGTTTTTCATCCCACCCGAACGACTATACGCTGTCTCTTGTCACGACTAATTCAAAATGAAAACTAGATTAGATTGTAGATGCATATGTCTTTTTATTTTTCAAAATGAAATTGAACTTAAAAGATAAGATATATAGGCCGGTACTACGTTTATTTATTATAATCTCCCTCTTGCCGATTTTGCAATTGTTTTGGATAGATTAAATTAATTGAATCTAGCCGTCTCTTTAAATAGTAAGTGCAGAGGGACTGCACCACACATATTTTACACAAATCAAAAATATAATTATACATATATATGGACAAGACACAATTCGCAGAAATCACAAACAAACGAACAATTCAAATTAAGTGAATGGATCCTGGCTAGCTGTAAGGAGGTAATAATAATCTTCATTAGACAGAGGGGATTCCAGTAAAAAAGGGGGCTTTATTGTGATATAAGTGAAACAAGCCAACACTGAGGCTGATGTCCCCCGCCGAAATGCTAAAGTAAATAGATGACACATTTATTTCTTTTTCAAAAGTATGGAGCAATCAAACTATACACTAAGTTAAATCACTCTCTATCCGATAGAATCAAGATTATCTTGTCCCAAAGCATCGACCAATAAAATTGATTAGCTCTGCTAAGCTTCAGCTTTAATGTTAATCATTGAACTCAGTCAAGACATTCACCAAATGTACATCTACATCAAGTTCAAACATTTTACCTCAATTAAAAGCAGAGTTGTTATGTTCCAAAGTCTTGACCAATCAAACTGCTTATCGATCCATGGCCGAAGCAGGAAATTTTCACGATCAAACTTAGTCAAGGTAATGATATAATGAATCTTTATTCTGAGTTTCATCGCTCTCACTTCATTTTAACCAAAATTACCGTGCCCCAAATCATCAACCAATCAGATTGCTTATTTCTGCTTACTGTGTAAGCGGAAAGTGTTCATCATCGAACTCTATCAAGGCATTCACCTAATGAACGCCAACACCAAGTTTGAACATTCCAGCTCAGAAGGAGAGTTATTGTGTTCCAAAGTTTCAGTCAATCGCTATGCTTACCCTGAGCAGAAAATGTTCATCTATGGCATTGACCATTGAGGCATTGACCTAATAAACACATACACCATTTGAACATTTTAACTCAATTAGAAGGCGAGTTATTGTGTTCCAAAGTTTCGGCCAATCAAATTGCTTATAGCACTGCTTACCCTGAGCAGAAAATGCACATTATCGCACTTATTCAAGGTATTGGTGTAATGAAACAGCTCTACTTACCCTGAGCAGAAAATGCACATTATCGCACTTAGTCAAGGTATTGGTGTAATGAAACTATACACCAAGTTGCATCACTCTCACTTAATTTGACCTTGTCAGTGATGCAGATTGAGGGCCTGACAAGGATGAGACGAAAAACCGAAGTCCCGTGTACACATTGGCGTGCACGGAAAAGATCCCTTGGCAGTTGGAATTCGATATAAGAGTAGGCCGTAGCGCCGTTGCCCAGGCAAAATTTCCCTCATGGCACTCTGTATGGCGTATGCCCGTCTTCCATTAGGTCAGGTGCAGAAGAGTAGGACGTTAAACCCCATTTCATTTCATTTAATTAGAACTAAAGTTATCGTGTCCCAAAGCATCAACCAATCAAATTGCTTATCTCCGCTTAATTAGCCTAAGCATAAAATGCTCATCTTCGAACTCCATCAAGGTATGGACCTAATAAACACTTACATTCTAGGTTCTCAGAATGTTTTATTTTGTATCATTGTCATGGGCTCAGTTATCCCATTTGGAAAATGCGATACTGATAGCGAGGTTCGTTGTGATGCTCCAAACTAAGGTATGTATTTATTAGTAATCTATACGCGTTTTCCTGGCCAAAGTACATATTCTACACCAATAGAGAATATAACATTTTAGACATCAAAGATAACTTTTGTTTATTTTTCAACCAATTTAAACACGGTTTTCATCAATTGAATCTGACCAATACGATCCCAGAGTGTATCTTTTTTTATTTTTCAAGATATCGACATGAAAAATTCAGAATCCGTTGTTTTTAGCAATCAACTTGCTTAGCGCAATCTTCTCTAATTAAAACCGACCGGAAGAACCAAAATTTTGAAAGGAAAATCAATTCATCACACCTATATTTTTTAAAGCTATTGACAATAAGCAATCGATTCTAGAGGTCAGAATTGTGCTATTTGGCGCTATCCTAAATAACCAAGGCACAATTAATCAATTCGATAGAAGCTACAAATTTTATCCGCTCGTATTTTCACGTGGACGTATATTGCCGTCACCCCTGTCCGTTCACAATTTGTATTATCATATTGTGACGAAAATTGAATGTAAGGTTTATGTCCCAGAGATTACTATGTAACGTCATGGATTTTGTGTCCCTTGATGGTTCGAAAATTCACGTTTTTATCTTGTTGACACTGTAAGGGTTGCAATTTATATGAAATTTAATATATATGGTTATGACCCAAAATTTCGGTTCTTTTCCATATTTTCGCATATCGGACTGTGCCCTCCTGGATTATGGCCCCTGATTTTAAGAAAATTCTCGTTTCTATCTGGAGGTGACAATTTTATACGATTTAATAAACGATCTCGGCTCCTATAGAACCCCAACTTCCTGGATTATGGTCCCTGATTGTGCGAAAATTTACAATTTTATCTTGCGAGCCTTTTTACGTTTTATCCGTTTTTTATAAGCCCTTCCAATGTTCATAAATGGTTTCATTTGAAGTTTGCGTAAATATGGTCGAAACTGCGCGATAGAATGGCCTCTCTCTGTACACAAAAAGTGTAAACGTATGTAATACTAAGGTTATGTTTATATTTTACAGATCTGGGTTTCTGTCATTTTCACAAATATCGCCCTTTTCAGCTTGTTCTCTATCCATGGCAAGCTCTTGTTAATTGATTTCATTTTGAAGCATTGGAATTAACAGATAATGAGCTTCATCGATTTCACCAGTTCTTCACCCACCTTGTATGAAAACCACTTGTTTCTCTTTTAGTTATTTGTAGAAATTTACAGCAACTAAAATATCCAGATTTGTTTGTAATGAATCTCCCCCTTTCGAAACAACTACTGGAAATCAGCTAATGTTCTTTCAATACTGGAAAAATTCGACACTTCTGAATTACGGACCAGTTTCCCTTTTGAGTTTCATTGTTAAAATGTATTTACAAGCATGAGGGGTAATAACTAACCTACAAAACGGTTTTATGCACTGTAACTCAACTACCTTATGCACTTCTTTTGTCAAGCAATAGACAAGGGTCGGTATACGAGGACGGTGTTCTGTGACACCAGCAAGGCATTTGACGTGTGTGGCATTTACATATATCGTTAAGAGTATAAAATCGAACGTTTGACTTTTTGCGGATGGCAAGCATTTATCTAAAAAAATTAATGACCCAAACGAATGCGCGGCTGTCATAAATAGTGATCTTGAAATGTTTAACAAAAACGTGGCTGGTTGCATTAACCACTAAACGAGGCCCACTGTTAGGTACACAAAATTTCGACGGAATTCCTATCACAGAAGTTTATCAACAAAAGTATTTTGGATACATATAAATGTGGTAAACACTTAAACATTATTTTGGCTAAAACAAGTGAAAAGATTAATTGTCTTAAGATCTTTAAAAACCGCCTTTAGAGAAATACCTTAAAACTCTATATATACATCTTGTATTCTTCCACATTTTGACTATTGTGACGTTATATGTGATGGGTGCGCAGAAAAACTAAAAATCAAATTAGAACACTTACAACTAGATGCACCCGGGACTATATGCGGAGATGTAAAGGATATCATTCATGGGTTATAATGTAAAAAAAAAAGGATTTAATACTTCTCAAGAGAGACCAAGGCTTCACAAACTCATCTTATTGTACAAAATTATTAATCCACTAAAACCTTCATATCTACACAAACTCCTTATAATCTTCGTAATAGCAATAATTTAACTGATTACTTTTGTCGAAAACTTTATTTTCTAAACCCATTATACCTTCTGCCCCGTCTTCATTTGCCCAATCGAAGCAACACGATAGGACGTTCAGCCCCATTTCATTTTATACCGTCTACCATACGGGAATGGATTAACCTAGATAAGTATTTTAAATTTGACCTCAATAAATAAAAGTAAAATAATTGATTAAGATAAAACGTAAAGATCAAAAGTTATATAGTCGTCTTCGTCTATATTGCAGTGCCCTAGCTAAATGGGCAAAAATTGTTAAGGCATATTTCAGACAGCCCCGAATTTGATTACGGTCATTCCCTTTGATTTACGTTGCTCCTTATATTCTGATGAACGCAACATCTAAATCTTATACCACCCAAATTTATAAATACACATAATCTGATATACCGTGTAAGCAACATTCATACAGCCACTTGATGTTTGATAGCAAAAGAACATGTTTAGATCAGTGTACTGTAACTTCTATATCGATCATAATCAAAATGCAACTGCGTAGCCAATGTGTAAATATGTGTATGCAAAATGTTGCTGATAAAGTATTCATTTTATTGTTTTGTTATCTCTTTAACATATCCACATTTTTTTTTTGTATCTTGGAGAGAAGTAATATAGGTTATGCATGTTCCGCAGTGCCTTTCAGTTTCTGAAATATTCTTGTTTAAAATATCTGTTTCGTTTGTCCCGAAAGACTTTATTTGCGCAATTACTGTTATTTCCTTTTTATACATGGCGAGAAAGTAGTTATACCCAATGATTAATGTTACCAATACAGCCGGAACAATTGATGAAAATACTAATAAATTTTAATTATCAAGGGGGTTTATGTTATATCTGTCGCCAGTTCAGCTTTTACGCGCACCACTGACAATAAAACTTTAAACTCCATTTGATTTATCTCTTCATTACAATTGCCTGGCTAGCAAGCCAGAATTTTATTCAATCAGCCACTGAGGGCTCCCTTTAATATTCCTGTTTCCCAGGCATGTGCCCCTTCTCATTAGTGCAAGGGAGCCGAGGTGACTTAGTGGCCCCTGTCAGTCGTGCAGGGCGAAGAACTTGACACGGGTAGTGTCTAGTCGTTCGGATTGTGCGTAAACCAAATGTCCCGTATACACATTTGCATGTAATCCAGTCAATTTAGGAGAAAATTGGGTCAACCCCCCAAAAATTGCAAGAAAAGGGTTTGATAGCCTTGGGTGCTCTGACTGACATCATAAAAAATTTACTGAAATTGGAGTACCGTCCCAAATTTTGAGGGTAAAGTTCGGGATTTAGGCCATTTTCCTTCAAAAGGTACAACTTCAGTAGTCAATTTTTAAGAGAAGCACTTGAAACTGATACCATGCATTAGGTTGTCAGGGTGTAACTTTCTTATGGCATGGTGTTCATAGATGGCCGGTGGTCTCTTGTACCATTTTCTGGGATTTCATTACCTGAGAAACATCTTGCCCAGAATCGAAAGAAATGTATAAAGGGGCATAACTCTGCATTATTTTATAATAAAATAGCAATTGTAGTCTCAAAATTAATATTTTTGGGACCATTATTTCATTTGAAGATATGCCCAGTGGTGTTAAGTGGTTCCTTATACCATTTTCGGGAATCCACTACCTCACAACATGTTGACGCCAACAAAAAATTTACGTATATTCGTAACTCTGCACTTCTTCATTTTTCATCACTAACTTGCATATTTGGTATATACATGTTCTGGGGTCCTTACCCCCAATAACCTTATGTCCTTAAAGATGAGTAAAACAAGACACGAAAAAAGATGCGCAAGAAATTATTTACCAATTTGTTCTTCTAAGATTGAAGGGTTATATCGTCTCTATGATTTCTAAGACACGTTAGTGCCTTTTCCATTAACTGGGCAAAATAACCGCCAATCTCAGTTTGCTCGGCTATAGAACGTTATAATTTGAATCACATTTACTGTAATCCATTCAAAGGACCTAAAGGTCGCGTCAATTGTGGATCTAGAAGCTTTAAATAGGGCTGGAGCGGTTCCAAATCTAGGGTGCCATCCATAATCCCGCCGCACAATGAGCATAGATCCCACTCCACGCTAAGATGTTTTTCGTTAACTGAGCAACGTTTGCTAAAATAAGCGCCAATCTCAGTTTGCTTGGCTATATACCGTTATAGTTTGAATCACATTCACTGTTATACATTCAAAGGACCTTAAAGGGACAATAACACTCTTGCTAAATTGGCAGCTCTAGAAAATAAATAAAAGTCTTATTCTAAGTACCAGATGTGTATGTCTCCTACCTGTTGTGTAAATTATCCATTACATCATATTTTACTTGTCCAGAGGGTTTGAAAATATTTTAAAATCCAAGTCACATTTGAAAAGGTTTACGTTAACCTTTTCAAATCATGTAGTTGTATTTTTACAATTTTTTAAATTAGGTGTGTTACGATGAAATTTGTATCATCAATTTATTTGAATATTGTAAAATAATACAATTTGTTGACCAGAATAAAGATTGGGACATATTATTCAATTACAACAAGAGTGTTATTGGGGCTTTAAGGTAACGCCAGTAGTGGATCTAGAAACTGTGGATAGTTCGGGGGCGGCTCCAAATATAGGTGCCATCCATAATCCCACCGCACAATGAGCATAGATCCAACCCCACGAAGAACATAGATCATATTGCCTATACAGTTGTTCGTGGTTCGCTATCTTGCCAGAAAGTAATTTTATTCAAGTTGACATAAAGTTTATGTCATAATAATATTATGATTGTTGATAATTTTTGGGGAACCTTAGGGGCAGTGGCTATAACACTTAGTAATCCGAAGGGGAGGAAATTTTAGTCGATATCATGGCTTTGTGGCCAAATTCTTGTGAACTAGAAGATCTGAAAAGTTAGTCAGTTGGACTAATCTTTGGGACCCGTCTGTCAATTCCGCCTGTTTTGTGACATTTGACAGAACAGTAGTACAGTCTGTTGCGCCACGTTCTACCGGCACAACTAACAAATAACCGTGAATATGATAGTACTGAGGAATGGAATAATGTCAGATTGATTATTAGGGACTGGGCCTGAAATTTTCGTCAATTCCTTGGAATTTGAGTTCATTGATGGGAGCAAATTCTTATGGACGAGAGAATGAATTTCCAATTTGGACATATAATAACGGAGTTTTTGATTATTTTGGATTGGGTCTGGGGATAAGAAATGGGACAGAATCGCGGGGCCTGCTTATTAATTCTCTCTGTTTTGTGAGAATTGACAGACCATTTCTACAGTCTGTCTTCCATAAACGACCCACTCACTAGTCGAACTGCTGGGGGAATCACTAAAACCGTAAATATGATAGTGATAAGATAAAGTCCCTAGAGGAATGAAAGAATGGTGACATTATGGAATAGAGTGCCGTTCGTGCGAAAATTTTTTTTGGATATAAACAAATAATAACTGAGGTTATGATGATTATTTTGGATTGGGCCTGAGGAGACTTTGTCTTACAGGGCGCTTACTTGATCTCAAGACGCCCCCTCCCCCCTTTAAATGTTTTGTTTACATTGGCTAGGCAAATGACAGCCATCTCGGAGAGAGAGAGAAATGGGGTTTAACGTCCACTCAACACAACCAGGTCATTTCGGGACTAACATACGGTTTCAATTTTATTTCAATAATTCGCTTGCGCGTAGGGGTCTTTAGCCGTGGGAGGAAACCGGAGTGCCCGGAGGAAACCCATGAGGTTGAGAAGGCGCCCCTATCTCCATGCCACATACGCTCACACCAGGGCTCGAAACCACAGCCGCAAGCCAGAGGTGACCGGCCAGCTAGAGGTCGAAGCGCGGCACTCTAGGCCATCCCCCCACCCCCCAGCCATCTCGGATTTTAGCAGACCACAGGATATGTCTTGAAATGAACGAATGGCCCTAAAAATATTAATTTAAATGTTCATATTACACTTATAGGGTCTTAAACCTGAAATTTCGGGTTTTATTGTACAGAGATTTGACAAATGTCGGCCATCTTGCATTTTACTTATTTTTAACGCTTTAAGTGACGAGTTAATACTAGGCTACTTGCTATATCTTCAAATGAAAGAATGACCCAAAGAGCATTTTTTTGTGCATTGGTTAGGCAAATGTCAGCCATCTTGGATTTTACCGCTCTAAGGGATCAGTGAACATCACAGGATATTTCTTCAAATGAAATAATGACCCCATAATGGATAACGAGTTTAGTTTGTAAGTAAAACCAAGCCCACGGTTTTTAAAGATGTGTTATTTGTCAGTTTCACGTGTCCCTTTCTTACATGAGATGGACTTCGTGTGTCAACGCAATCTCAATTTCTTGTATTGACAATTGGAATTTGTTTACTAGACAGCATATTCCTGAAGCAATGGCCAGAGAAATCCCTCTCTGCCCATTGCTGGATTGACTTCTGATTTACACAGGGGTGCGTCGAATTTAGTACGTTTTATCAGTTCAAAGGTTTTATAACGGAGTAACAGATGGTTTACGATGATGTTTTAATTAAGGTACTGTTGGAATAACAGATTGAAAATAACCAGAATCCATATTGATCCACTATCCACTATATGTCAAAATAAGAAATCTAACATTGTCCACGCCTTTATGTGCTTTTTTAGACGATAAATGTTATTAATATAACAACAATAAGCTTTACAATGTGAGAACAACAACTTATGTTTCAACTTCATTCGCTTTTAAAGTTATTATATTATCTTATTAAACAGTTAATACATTCTGATTATTGTAACGCGTTAAACAATAATTTTCCAAAATACGTCTTCTATTATTAGCAGCCTTGTTGGTTATCGTTTTTGTGGTGTAGTGTAGGGTTTATCTTATTGTTGGTTGTTTTGTTCAACAAACCACTTGTACACAACTTTAATTACATTTTATTCCATCGACATTTCACTACAGTACCAAGCACATGGCGGCTCAGTCACCAGACTAAGCTAGTTCCCAATTAAAATACAAGTCAACCAACTCAAGTAAAAATACACTCGGCAAACCTCGACAGATTCCGGAACCTACATCTAGTCTCGGCTGTATGACAGTAAGTGATATGTACCTACGCCCATACATTTGCGATGCCGCTACCGGTTTACTTTAACAAGAAAACTTGACGCTATTACAAACAAACAAGACACCATGGGCGCAGCCATGTTTCATTCGGGACCTTTAAAGTAGTTCCAATGTGGCGGAATTCGTCATACAGTCGAGACCAGATGTAGGTTCGGGAATCTGTCGAGGTTTGCCGAGTGGTAGAAATGAAGTTATCTCCCTTTAGCCGTATTGATCTGTTCTCACACGACTCCTACTATACTAGAATATAACATCCGGCCCTTAAAATAAAATTGAAACCCAATTTTCCAAGAGTCGTAAGAGTAACATATCAAACGGATAATAATAGGAAATTGAAACACAAACTTAAACATAACACTCAACCCGAGTGACGGTATAATTTCTGGTACCAATGTTTATGTAACATACATAAAATGAAAAAACACTAGTGAAAATCGATCACCCGGTCCCTTCATGGTTTTCTCGCAAACGCATTCTTAAATATAAACCCACTACCAAGATACTATATGAAAGATGATTTAAAAAACAACTCTAGTCTAAAAAACCTTCGGGTCAAAGGTGAAAATGAATCACCAGTGGGCAGTTTGAGTGAACTCTTAACTCACTGGATACCTTTAGGAAAAGTGTATAGCACAGCATGCAGTAATGTCTAACATATTATCTGAGATTAAATAAGCGTTGTGACCATATTAAAATACCTACAAATTAAATAAAATCACTCTACCCCACCAACAAGTGTAAATCTATATCCCATGCAGTCATAGGTGTGAAAATACAATACACCAACGGTCAGTTGGAGACTTCAAAGAAATAGACTTGCCAAAGCTACACAGCTTTATAATTATTCTATTAATACAAATAATAATCCCTGTTAAATTCTTAATTGTGGTGCCGCCTTGGTACCCATCGCTATACCAAGAACTTGTTTGTAATTTGTTCGCCAAATGTAAAAGTGGTGTTAGTCAGGATGATACATATGGCTTCTTTGATAAAGTTTTATTTAAGATGTTTAGCTAGCCAATAATGCGTTAAAATGACAACGATGACAGTACAGTACTATAGCCAAAATTTATCTTTTAGAGTTTTTTTTCTAATATTTGAATTTTACTTATATATATTGAATAATAGTAGCTCATATAGTGATTGCTATATTACTGAACATATATTATGTGGATTTAAGCACATTCATTATATTGAAAACTATATTTCTGTTTACAGTTCAGTTACACTTAATCCATGTGACCCGAATCCTTGTCTGAATTCGGGAACATGTAATCAAACAGATGATGGGTTTTCCTGCGCCTGTACAGTTGGGTTCGAAGGAACAGAATGTGAAAGTGAGTACGAATGATAGAAATAATATTATTTAATGTCTTGAAAATGACAAAGGAATATTTGTAAAGAAGAGTATCGTTGTCAGTATTAAATACCCTGTCTTTTCCATTGATTATGTATAAAAAGTACAATGAGTATATATAAAAGGTACAATGTACAAATGTAATACCATGTGCCTTTTCTGTCTGACGTGGAGAGCGGGCGGGGGTCGCGATGGTCAAACCGGTCGCCACATCCTACGTATGACCCATGCATCTTTTCTTACTACATATTTTCGTAGCCTTGTGATCGTCTAGAATTTGTCTCTAGCTGTCTTTGCTTCTCCTTCACGTTGTCTGTTTCTTCTTGCTGGTTTCTTAAGACGTTTGTCTTCTTCGGTTATAACAATGCAACAGTTCGTTTTTACCTTTTATGTAGCATAGGTATACATACAAGCATAGTACATATTACAATTACAGTCAATACTAACTAAACTCTTCTCAGCCTAGACACCTCGCGGTGTCTAGGACTCTTAGATGGTAACCCTCTGGAATCTAATCGAAGTCAGCTTTAATGACATAATATAGTTTCCTTTATAGCCGCAAGGGTATCACGCAGACCCATGCGTGTTCATGACCATGAACCTGTACAATCGACGTAATGATTGGTTAAATTAAGCCAAATGATGCAATAGGAATATCTCGAATCACATGTATTTTGTTGAAAGATAGAAGCAGTTTGTTATGGTTCTGTAGCTCTTTTTATATAACAATATGTCCATCATTGATTAAGTTGATTTAAGTACTTTAAGTACATATATGTGAATCTACTGACTTGCCAAAGATATTAATTAATGAAGTAATATGCCATCTTATTTCTCGAGCAAAAATTCTTCTAAAAGTATTACATTCGTCCCTTTCTTTAAGATTTTTTGTTCGGTATTAGGTAAAAGATACCTTGAATCCTTTACAATAACCATACTAAAAATTGTAGAACTATATAAATATATAAATATTCTTAAATGTAGCAGAAATCTGGAAAGTCAATATATATCACCTCCCCCACTACTAAGATTTATGCGAAATGAACAGTTAGGAGAGTCCTAAAAACTTCCATATATAAACCCTATAATTATTCATGCAACAGGCATATATGTGTGATTACTATATGATTAACATACAAGATTACATTATAACCACAACCTGCATCAATCTGTTCTAAAAACATATAAGTATCAATTAAAAAAATATAATCAAACATCAAAAGTCGCATGCAAAAACTCTCCAAAAGTTCACCAATGTACTCCAAAGTCCTATGAAAATTCACTTAAGCCTAAACACAGAAAACACAAATTGTCTTTTTTAAAATCTTCAAGTGTCCTAATATCACAACACTATAACACATCACTTCAAATTTATAAAGTTCATGTTTCACTTTAAATTCTGTCACAGGATATCTCAATTCGGTAAACCGGTAAACCATTTCTTCTTCTTGAATTTCTATTGGTCTGTTCCAGCTACCATAGTCTCAAGTTGAAAACTTTCTATTTTTCTTCTAAGTATGATTGGTTGGAGACAAAATACAAATTTTATCCGTCAATCAAACATGTCATTGCCATCAGACCAAGAACTGACTATTCCTAATTCTTTAAAACTTTATTTTGATATTAGTCTAACATTATATTAATATATTATTCTTAAAACTTATAAGTAACTCTTACTCTTAATTAAAATTAATTATTAATAAACTTTGATGTGTCCCTTTAATTATATTTTTTCAAAGTAATTTTGACCTCATGACCGTATCTGAATTTTATAATGTTTTATAATCCCCGTTTGTGTTGTTAGAATTACACCAAAACAATTTCAGTATTATATTATATTTCTCCGTCAGTAATGTGACCTTTTTTTTTGACCTAATCATTTACAATTTTAAACATTCCTATTAGACTGATACCGACACAAGCTGAGCTCAAACCTATCACAATACCAGACTATAATTTATCGAGAATAGAACTGTAAATCAAATATGATCAGTATATGAATGACATTCCATTTTATTTAATTTATCTTGAACTATGCCCCCAGTGAATGACTGCAGTTTCATCCACTCGAACATTAATCCATATTTATATACATGACATTCCTAGCTTTCAACTACACATATAATACTATATCCAATATATATTATATTCTATATACATTAACACAGGTGTTAGAACCTAGTGTTTGTAGTAATTCGACCTAATGTCAAATTACACATTCTAATCATCGCGTATTATGTCGATAGCGTATAACAGCAAAAATATATTAAACGTAGCCTATATATCACGTTCCTAAGCAAAAATTCATAAAAATATATACGGACAAAAGATACCGTATATCTACACACTTTTCTAAAAAGTGACCTAATCGTACCTTAACCTCGTATAAAACTCGTATTAATGACATTGCGATAATCTCACAATTTAACGAGCCGTTAATTTTAGTTTTTTCCACGAAAAACTATACCCAAAATCCCTAAAGTTAACCACATGGGATTTTAACATAACCTGTAACTTTTTACCAAAAGTTAAATTATCGTAATCTCTGAAACCTTGGACTAGAGCTTCAAAATTACCTTACTCTACTTATCTAACCACATATATGGACGATACGAAACACAAACAATGACAATTCAACCTTTTAGTCAAAAGCTGAATTACCCACATTTAGCCTAACTCGACTAAAATGCTTATTCTTGAGACTTTGGACTAGGATCTCAAAAATTATATTATATACGAAACAACAAATAACACATATTAACGAATTAGAGTAGAGAGCATGCATGGCCATCTTGAAAACTAGAGTTAAACACTCACAAACGTCATGCTTAGATCTGCCGTCTTACCACTGCAATCCGGAGACAACATTAGTTCCTATTTTAGTCCTATGCTGTTTCTTTATTATTATTTATTATTCCTTGGTTATATTCCCTACTCTGTTTCTTTATTTTTATTAATTCGTAGTTATATCAAAGAAAATTTTGTTTGTTTTAAAACCTACTCCGTAGAGACTCTTTAACTTTAATTACTTGAATTTACTACAGGTCATGTTAACCCGATAGTATACATAACCTAACTCATGATATCATATTGTCTACTAAACCTATCAATCAAAACTTATGAATGGATATATTGTATTTCCTACAGTTAAATTTTAACAATTTAGTTTCTAATTAAACTTAAATTAATTTTATTTGGTCTTTTAACAAATTGAACACATTAGATTTACCTGGAAAAAAATGTACCTATCCAATTCTGCTAATAATTCGGCCAAAACTTTTCTCTGTTGATGGTTTGTACGGGTTTTCTTCTTCTAGATTTCTTCCTGGGTCCTGGATCTTTTGGTCGTGTGCACCAAATAAAATATGTTTTCTTCTTCCAAATGTTGCTGCTTGCCCAAAAGGTCGAATCTGTGTTACGGCACCAAATCGTATATGTAATACCATGCTTAGTGCTATGCAGTCGCTGGTTAGATGTGGAAAATAAGACTGGGGCACTCCCCACATCCAACGTTTGACGCATACTCTTTCTTCTGTGTTACATATTTTAGAACAGCCCTGGTGATCGTCTTGTGGCCGTCTGCGGCTGGCTTTGTAATTCTTTAACTAGGTAGGAGGTTTCTTTAAATGCCGCTCTGACATTCCATGTTGTCAGCTCCAAAATATTCTATGTTTAACAAACACGATGACAGGTACGGTTTCTACAGTTTATATCATAGCATATCTGGACACATTACAATACAGCTATTACAATACCCCATACTCCGCGCAGCGTTTCGTTTGATTATAGGTAATCTCACTAAACACTGCTATTCTGAGTGGATATTGTTGTGTTAAATTTTGATTAGTCAGTAGTCCGACTACCAACCTATCACTACCTACCATACAAACGCTTTACATTTAAAACGAGTGCCAGTATTGGACCAAATATGTTTACATAACGTTACGTCATGGCTCACGCTTTTATTATGCCTAATTAACCCGTGCATAGGAGAATACTGCAGTAAAACTAATTGTGTGACAAACGAGGCTATCAAGTCGAATGAAATGTAAACAATACTGTTTGGAAACGAACACACTTATACCTTTTTTAATACCTTAAATCACTGTCCAAAGTTTTAGGGAAGACTTAGATTAAACGAAGGACTGTCATGTTGCTGTACTTAAAGGGGAAGACCAACGATTTTCAACAAGGTTTCCATAAATCTTAAATATATATTCAGAAATATTCCCCTCTGTAACACAAGCAAAACGTTTTTTGTAAACGAGAAATTAATTTTATTAAAACCGGAAGTGACATAGTTGGTTCAACACGCTGACTGGGCTCTATAGTAAGCATACAGATTTGGCGTAAGTTTACTGCTGTATTGTGTTCATGCCTCGTCCTTGGGCCAAAAATCTTATCGAATGGGTTGTTTGTTAGGATATCATAAACACGAATTTATGTTTTTTAACATTTAGTACACAAAGTCGTGGCGTAAATTCACTCATAGTGAACAGTACGCTATGGTCCAATTCACGGCACATGTTTATATCACGTGGTTTGATTGACTGCTTGCAAGTGACATGTATTTCGTCTGCTTCGATGTTTTGAGCTTGCTGACAGTGCTTTTCAACATAAACAGACCAAAATTATGGGCATGTGAGACATAATATAGTGCATTTTGGCACATAATGTCGAGGTGAACGGTTTTCCTTTTCCCCCCACTTCCTCTTGAGGATGTGTGGGCCCGAATGTTTATACAGCATTACTGTAGACCCATAGAAGAGATATTTTATATTCCAATACGTTGGTGCCTGACGTTGACATCCTTTGGACATATGATATATATTAATTTGAATGTGCATGTGCATGAAATAAATACAAACACTGTCAGCAGACTCAGCACGCACTACGCACAACATCGAAGCAGACGAAATACATGTCACTAGCAAGCTGTCAATCAAACCACGTGATATAAACAAATAGCCATGTGCCGTGAATTGGACCACAGCGTACTGTTCGGTATGAGTGAATTTACGCCACGGCTTTGTGTACTAAACGTTAAAAAAACATAATTTCGTGTTTATGATATCCTAACAAACAACCCATTCGATAAGATTCTTGGCCCAAGGGCGAGGCGTGAACACAATACAGCAGTAAACTTATGCCAAATCTGTATGCTTACTGTAGAGCCCAGTCAGCGTGTTGAACCAACTATGTCACTTCCGGTTTTAATAAAAATTAATTTCTCGTTTACAAAAAACTTTTTGCTTGTGTTACAGAGGGGATTATTTCTGAATATATGTTTAAGATTTATGGAAACCTTGTTGAAAATGGTTGGTCTTCCCCTTTAAGTGATAGCTTTCATTGAACGGGGAGAATAGACACACTCCCGCAAAAGTTCAAGAATCCGAAGTCAATCCAGCAATGGTCAGAGAGAGATTTCTCGGGCCATTGCTTCAGGAATATGACAATACCCAGGCATGATTCTGTGGACCCAAAAAAAATAACTGATTTTGGCCGTAGGCCAAAATTTGCTGCCGGAGACGACGATTGAGGCACACCGCAGGCGTGCCGAACCTCTAGGGGGGTTCGGGGGCATGCCCCCCCGAAAATTTTTTTAAAATTTAACCTCAAATCGAGCACTCTGAAGACATTTGGATGGTAAATGCTTTGATTAAAAATGAACCTGGTACAGCAAATTTTAACACAAACACAAAAATAAAAACAGATAAAATAAATTTATTTGTTAAAGAAAAGTCTGGCTTTTTTTGAGGCAGACTGTAAAAGTTCCTTTGATCTTTTTTTAGTCAAAGCTTTGCTTTTTATTTCCAGTAGTTCTTTCTTTTCTTCACTTTCTTCTTTTCTTTTCTTTACTTCGGATTTGTAAGCCTTAGAAGAGGTTACCATGTTTCTTGCAAGGTTTGAATCTATTTTGTCATGAACAAAGTCATCTTTTGCATAAAACTTTCACTTCACCTCTTTCTCCATCCAGCTCCATTTCCATGGATTTTTAACATTATCAATTGTTTTGATGTCGTAAACATCGTGGCGTTGAACAATACTTTTACCGGTCGCCATTTTTATTTCAGTACAGAATGCCGGTATGTGCGTTCTCCTTTCACTTTTTACTCGGGATAGTTCGTACCACAGTATTAATAATGATCGTTTAAATTAAAAAAAATTTTATTTCAATTAGCTAAAATAGATTAATATTTTTTTTGCATCATTGATGCCTAAAAAATATTATTAGAGCCACAGAAAATGACAATATGTAAATAATAATAGAAACTGAGCCGAAAGAAATGAGCGCAGGTAGGAAAAGTTGTGAATCAACCAACGTTTTATCACAGGTGAAGCAAAACGACCGATTAAGATGGCTGCCAAATGTTTTTCTCAAGTCTCGATTACCATGCATTTAATTTTCTGAATTGACACGGCAATTGAAACATACACTGGTTAATCTTGTGTAAATAGACTACATTAGCCAGACCACAGACCGTGTTTACACCGTTGTTGATGAAAAGACTTGATAACAAAACTACCAGTCTTGTCTTTACTTCAACACACGGGGTTTTTTTTTATCATCACGATACGGACATAATATAAAAATAATGATCATCAGACAAAGTCAAAACACTCTCCCATACCCTACCCTACCCTACCCCCCCCCCTAAAATTTTTATTGCAAATTTAGATGATTTACGAAAACGACCCACGGCCGATAAAAATAGCGGAAATCCGTTAAATAACGGAAAAAAATCATGCCTGAATACCAACTAAACTCTTCTCAACCTAGACACCTCGGTGTCTAGGACTCTTAGATGGTAACCCTCTGGAATCTAATCGAAGTCTGCCTTAATGACATAATATAGTTTCCTTTCCAGTTTGTTATGGTTCTGTAGCTCTTTTTATATAACAATATGTCCATCATTGATTAAGTTGATTTAAGTACTTTAAGTACATATATGTGAATCTACTGACTTGCCAAAGATATTAATTAATGAAGTAATATGCCATCTTATTTCTCGAGCAAAAATTCTTCTAAAAGTATTACACAAAGGCAAAATTTAAATATAAAACGTCAAAAGTGATGTGTCAAATGACAATTGTTTTATTGGAATATGTTGTTTCTTACGTCTCGGCATCTTACATGTGTCTCATTACATTTTGCATTTGCGCTTTTGCCACATCTAAATGTGTCAAATGACAAAGGTTTTATTGCAATAAGCTGTTTTTTGACGCGCCAACATCTTACATGTGTCTCATTACATTTTGCATTTGGGTTTTTGCCACATCTAATTTGTACTTCACGCTTGCCGATAACATCTTACGCAATTCACTTGATATGCAAATGTAGGATATCACGTAACTTATTAACAAACACGGATAACGGCGCACAGAGATCATCTTGGTACGCTATAAGCCAGCGTTCTATAAAGGAAAATCAAGTTGGCACAATAAAAGTAATTTGGTATGCCTAATCCAAACCTTCGACAAATAAGATAAATTGAAAGTAATTTCTATTTTAAGCAATTATATTACTGTTCTAGTAGGTTCTAAATAGTGAAAAAAATGGGCCAATCTGTAAAAACAATGGGAGATATTCCTCAGTTGCGTCCCTTTATAGTCTCTCAGATTGCGCTACATACTTCCCCGTTTTCAACGTAAACATATCTCAGATCTTACGAAAACTTTCGATGCCTACCTGCTGTTGTGTACCTGGGTGTTCAAATAGAGGTGGTGTAGAATTTCCTAGTGACCCTGATTTACGGTGAAAGTGGGTCCAGGCTGTCAGACGGGAAAGTGAACTTATGGAAACACAAGTTATGGAAGCCGAAACCAACAAGTTTCGTCTGCCACAGCCAGCCATTTCAAGACAAGAGACTACATTTCCGCTACTGATACTGGTATGTATATATTAACTTAGTATTCTCCTATTATAGATACCGTAATTTAAACATAAGCTATCGTGCGTGAATATTAATTTCTGCTTTTGCAAAAACAAGCAATTTATTCTTATGTGGTAAATGTGGTAGGCCGAGATATCTACGGTGCAATTTATTGGCCCCACCTTCTTTAAAAAGGAAAGTTTAGGTCTATTATAATTAGTTTTGCAAACATCTTTTTAAGTTTTATCTAATCACTTCATCATTTGTCATCCCCATCTGATTTTAATACAGACAATTCTCTGTTTTTTCAGGTACTAGTCCTATCTACAGGAACAGGAAAGCAGATTCTGTTCAAGGTGTTTTCACCCGTTTTGTTCAGATTACACTGGCGCCCAGGAATTGAACGTGTTGAGTTCAAATTGTTACTTACTATATTTAAGATTGTGAAGGCACCAGCATATCTCTGCAAACTCATAAAAAGCCACCCGTTTTAACCAAGTGTCATAACTTACCTACCCCAAAGGTCGAGCGAACAATAACTTTTACGGCAACCGAATCTTCTCACTTCACGTCCCTATTTTATGGAATGGACTCTCGTGCGAAATTACAGCCGTGATGAACATTGAAACTTTCAAAAAACTAATCAAAACCCGTCTTTTCCGCCGCCATTTCAGATGTTAAACTTTACGTCCTGATGTGTTAATTGTTTTTATAGCTACCGGTACTCTTTTACATATTATCGGTTTTATGAAACTTCCTTATTATCTGTAATAATCTTATTTTAATTTTTTATTTTTTTTTTAAAGCGCGTGACTTATTGCACTCTTACTGAAGATATGTAGTTTATCAACTGTAACAATATTATTTTACATTTTGTAACGCGTGTTGAAAATGTGCCATGCTTCTTACTGTGTAAATTGTAGTTTCAGAATGCGCTATATAAGAATGTACTATTATTATTATTATTAATGTCGACCACTTTTAATTCTGACATGGGTTCGATCCCACATTAAATTTTGTGCATGAAAAAGATTAATAACGCATGCATACTATCGCCACCCGGCGCAGGATGTTAACTCTTTATTTCTGTAAAGAAAACCTGAACTGACCTGTAGAATTTCTAGATAGTAATGGCGTTTTAAAAATTTACAGAACAGTGTTAATTTTCGAGTGAAGTGAGACAGTGGTCAGTAAAACCTGTTTATCTGGACTCGGGTGTCGATATAACACTATAGTGTTACTTTCGTTCTAAGAAAGGTGTTCTGTTTGATATTTAGCAACCCCATGTGTCTTAGAAACCATTTAGATGACAGCGTTTTTCATGCTATGTAGAGCGATTGGTAAATGATTCCTTACGCATCTATTTGCTTGTTTTGTTTATTATTTTCCAATACAACATTTTATGGGGTATGGGTAACCCCTCAAAACATGTACATGCCTTTTCATAAATTGATTGATGTACTAAAAGGCGTAACAATTAATCTCAAAATTAGGAACTTTCCGAAAGTCCCTTTTAGGATGCCATTCAGTACACCCAACACTACCAACAACCATCAAAAAACCTTGGGGCTGACCCTCTTTGTCGTAAATTGACTGGACTAATACCACAATGTGAAGTCGAAAGAAATTCCTAGACAATAATGTTACATCAACGCCATAGTTTCACAGTCCTCTCTATTTGGTACCGCGATACGTGAAGTCGAAGGAAATTCCTAGACAATAATGTCACATCAACGCCATAGTTTCACAGTCCTCTCTATTTGGTACCATGATACAGGATAAGTCACATGTATCTCTTTTTGGTGTCGTCGACACAGTCCTGTCTTTTTGGTACCTCGACACAGGATAGTGTCACATCGATAGTTTTGTCTCCTTGAATAAGACACTGCGGCTCCAATAAAGATATGATCTCCGGAAACTGTTCAAACCTAATAACTTAAAATATGATGTTCCTTATGATTCGGGAAAATATAAGTGATTATTAAATATCATTGTAAATTAAATATACAGCCTGCCGCCAGATTTGATAATGGTGGCGACTGTTCCATAGAAAGAGCTAAATGAGAGAGAGAGAAATGGGGTTTAACGTCCACTCGACAAAAACTAGGTCATTTCGTGACTAACATGGTTTAAATCTATTTCAATAATTCGCTTGCGCGTAGGGGTCTTTAGCAGTGGGAAGAAGGAAACCGGAGTACCCGGAGAAAACCCACGTGGCGACCCTACTCCTTGCCACGTACAACCGGGGATTCGAAACCACACCAGTTGTCTCAATGGTAGGCCGTATGATACAGCGGATGCACGCTAACCATGGATCTTCGGTTATTATTGGGCGAACAAATCAAATTAAATGCTTACATGAAATGTCAGTAACTACAAAATTCAATTAATGACAAATCATAGCCCCCCATGGTTTTAAATAATTACAATTTTCAATTCCTGACCTAAATATAATATAGATAATGTTGAATAATTGGGATAAGGCAACATTGAACATAATTTAATTGTGAAGCAAACATACTTTAGCCCTTTCGGGCATATCCTGTATTGTAGCTACACTTTGATGGTGAGACCTGAACTGTCAATGTATTTATTTTACAGGACATTATATCTGTGTTTGAACTTGCGTTAATATATTAGGGATTAAATTAGTTTGCAACAAACGTGATTAATAGGTTAAACCATTGTCTTCTACAAGTGTATTTGAAATTTAAAGTATGTGTGTGTGTGTTCATCCCGTCTTCATTAGCCCAGTTTAGGAGCAAAACAGTAGGACGTTAAACCCCATTTCAGTTCATTTCGTGTAAGTTCATATAATATAGAAGTAATTGTGATAAAGTTGTATTTTCTGCTGTACCTTCACAGTTTCGCTTTCTATTTAAAAAATTAGGGGTATACACAAAGTAGTGTACTATGAGGGGAATTCCTATTCAGAAGTCCATCTGTCAAGGTCAAGAGTTCTTTCACATGTAAACGCGGCCCCATTTTTTCCCATCCGAACGACTAGACACTTGCCTTGTTGCCAGGTCCTCCGTCAAGGCCTATATCCTTATAGTAATTTTATTTTTTTATGTATTATAAACTGACTGAAGTCTATCTCACTTGCTTCCAGCTGTAATACAATCTATGAACCTTTTGAATGATTAAAAATACAACAGGTACAACCGATTTACTCTTACGTCTTTAAATCACGCATCATTTTTCTTCACCTAATAATGGCACGAGATAATAAAATCCCATCGAAATAAATTTATTCCACCCGTTTAAGCGCTGGTGACGGTTGGCACTAATCGGAATCAATTTAATAATGTTCGTACATTTCAAACTTGTCGAAGGATCTATTTGCCACAACCATGTAGCCGAACTCCACACTTGAAATTATGGCACTAGTGGACTCTCTGCATGTCACAATTCTTGTCCGATTTTGACGAAACTTGAAATATGGGTTTATCTCCACAAGATTTCGACTGCTTTCTATATTGTCATGTATCGGATCGAAACTTCATGGATTATGGCTATATGGCCCCTGATTGTACGAAAAATCACGGTTTTAGCTTGTGGACCCTATAGAGGTCACAATTTTGAACCGATTTTGATAAAACTTGACAAGCATGTTTATAACCCAAAGATCTTGGTTCCTTTCGATATTTGCGCCCATCGGATCGTAACTTCCTGAATTATGGGCCCTGATTGTCCGAAAAATCGCCCTTTGTAGCGTGTGGTCCCTCTGGAAGTAAAAAATATTATCCGATTTTAAAAAAAAAACGTTTGATTATATCACTGTAACAGGGTAATGAAGGTTGAGTTCGAATTTCGTTAAAATCGGACCAAAATTGCCGGACAAAATGTCCGCCGTTTGTACGCGAATAGTGTAAAATAGGGTATATCAAGGTTGTAGACCCTGTAGAGGTCAAATTTTAATCTGATTTTGATGAAACTTGAAATGCATGTTTATAATTTAAAGATCTTGGTTCCTTTTGATATTTGCACGTATCTGATCGTAACTTCCCTTATTATGGCCCCTGATTGTACAAAAAATCGCCTTTTTATACGCCCCCATTGAAATGTGGTCCTATATTGTCGTCGCCCTCGCCCGTCCGTCGGTCTGGCGTCCAAAGTTAATATCCGATTGACTTTAAATTTATACACAGTGATTAAGATTATAAGTCGAAGAAGTCTATTGATTTTCAGCGATTACCGATAATTACTGCCAGAGTTATGGCCCTTGATCACTTCAAAAAATCTTGTTGTGGTCCTTGATCACTTCAAAAAATCTTTTGGACGCTCTAGAGGCCAAAGTTAATAACCGATTGACTTTAAATTTATACACAGTGTTAAATGTCATGAGACTAAGAAGCCTATTGAATTTGAATTTCAGCGATTTCCAATAATTACTGCCAGAGTTATGGCCCTTGGTCGCTTCAAAAAATCTTGTGGTCGCTCTAGAGACCACAGTTAATATCCGATTGACTTTATATTTATACACAGTGTTTAAGGCCCCGAGTCGAAGTATCCTATTGATTTTCGGCAATAATTACTGCCAGAGTTAATATCCCATTGACTTTAAATAGATACACAGCGTTTAAGGTCATGAGACGAAGAAGCCTATTGATTTTCAGCGATTTTCGATAACTACTGCCAGAGTTATGGCCCTTGATCACTTCCAAAAGATCGTGTGGCCTCTCTAGAGACCACAGTTAATATCCGATTGACTTTAAGTTTATACACAGTGTTTAAAGTCCTGAGTCGAAGAATCCTATTGATTTTCAGCAATTTCCGATAATTACACTTACACAGTGATTAAGGTCATGAGACGAAGAAGCTTATTGATTTTCAGCGAATTCTGATAATTACTGCCAAAGTTATCTCCCTTGATCACTTTGAAAAATCTTGTGACGATCTAGGGGCCAAACTTATCATCCAGTTGACTTCAGATTGATACACAGAGTTTATGGTCTTGCGATGAACAATGAATTTTGATAACTGAACGGCTAAATTCATGATATTAAATGTTCCGTAAACTCAACGTAAGCATGGGAAAGAACTTTATAAAAACTCAACAAATTATAATGATTTTCTGATAATTAGTTAATGAGTTGTTGCTCTTAATCAGTGTATTATAATTGTTTCATTACTGAAAATAGTAAAAACGTGCGACATCTCTTGTTGACTGCCCGGACGATTTAGCTGCTGTGGGCGTATGTTTCGTTGCCTGGCAACCTATTTTTATTCCTGTGATAAATTACCTGTTTGGTAAAGCTCGTGAACACGGTAGCGATAAAGTTTTTTCGAGACATAACTACTGTGTAGAGTCATTTCCATGCTTTTGGTGATCATATTCTTCAAGTGCTAACTGTGAAGGCTCCCTTGATGTGAACACCCATGACTAGACGCACATTAAGCGCCAATCTGAAATATAAGTTTATATCCCCAAGACCTTGCGTTCCTTTCGATATTCGCGAATATCGGACCGTACGACAAATTACGTTTTTTATTAGCTTGTGGATCCCATGGAGGTCACAATTTTATTCCGTTTTAAAAAACCGTTTGAATATATCATCGTTACACTTTAATGGCAGTTGATTTCGAATTTCGTAAAACAAAACGGACCAAAACTGCCGGACAAAATGGCCACCGCTCGTACGCAAATAGTGTAAATATATTGTATATCAAACTCACAAATTTTGCTCCGATTTTGATGAAACTTATAATACATGTTTATAACCAGAAGATATCGGTTTCTTTCGATATTTGCGCACATCGGACCGTAACGTCCTGAATTATGGCCCTCGATTTTTCGAAAAATCACTTTTTGTTTAGCTTGTTCTCTATCCATCCCTTGCAAAATGTGGGCGTATCCTGCCTGGCAGTCGCTGATTTATTGAAAGGTCATATCACCCGTGTTGTAGAAGATTGGTTTGATAAGTAAGCACTTATTTTTTGTTATTGCATTTTTTCAGCGGAATTGGACTGTGATTCGATTATTGGATTAGGAGTAATTAATTGTTCTCCTAGTCGTACTTGTGAAGCAAGTAGGGGTACCATTCTTACATTTGGAACATGTTCTATGGATGGTACGATTTGTTGTGATCTTCCAAACTAAAGTACGTATTATCTAGTAATCTATGCTATCGTTTTATGTTGATATTGTGTTTAGGGTGTAATTGTTCAGTAATCTGTCACATATGGAGAATTATCCTTTTAAGAGATACAGACGTTATGGACGAAAGAAGAAATTACGGCGAAATGGTAATAAATGTTATACTTCTCGCTGATGATTGTGTACACCATTATCATGCCTTTGAATGTATTTGGTGTCATAATTATAAAATTAATACCTGTTTACATGGGTTGTTTTTATACATTAGGGGGTCACAGTGGCTAACTGGTAAGACGCTGGCTCGCTAGCCTGTAGATCGGGTGTTCGACCACTGAATTTTCCGGTGTGGTTCCCCTTTGTCAGTGATGCAGGACGGAGGGCCTGACAAGGACAGCTGTCTAGTCCTTCAGATGGGACAAAAACCGAGGTCCCGTTTACACATTGGCGGGCACGTAAAAGATCCCTTGACAGTGGGAATTCGATATAAGAGTAGGTCGTAGAGCCAGGAGGGAAATTGTTCTCGGGCAGCGACCCTACGACCTTACTCATACATCGATTTCCAATTGCCAACCTAGGTTTTCGCCCCATCCGATCGTCTAGACAGCTGTCCTAGTAAGACCCCCTTTCCTGCACCACTCACTCACAAGAGGAAATCACACCGGAAGTTCACGAGCTCTATAGATTTCAGAATTCTCCACCCACATAGGTGGTGAGTTGTCGCTAGGGTCAAAAAAAGTACACGGCATAAAGTAATATTTTCTGTGGAGTAGATCCATTACTGAATACAGAAAAATCAAAATCAAAATCGTCTATTGACGTCTTTTCGATTAAATGCATTTTTTCTGAAAATAACCGATAAGTTCATCGTTATCCGTCGGGTTTTACACTTCTATAACTTATGAGCATGAGCCAACACACACATTTTGCGTCACATAATATTTCGATTGATTCATTGATGTTCTCGGAATGACATATGTATCGTATATGAAAGTACATTCACATATGTCTTGAACAATAGGCAACAGTACACTGAAGGAGTTTTTGTCCGTATTCTGGATGACTCAATTCACGGTTGTATCCGCCAGTCTGCCAGAGTTTTTGGAAATCAGCGTGTACGGCCTCTGAAGCTTGTTCGCTCCAGTAGCCCAGCCCATGCTGTTGTTCATTAGAAGTTGCGGCTTGTGCATTCAGAAACTGACTGATGTGATCAAACACCGCGTGCACTTTTGATGTTACCGGAATACCAAGACTTGAGTACGACGCCTTGAAAGAGTTGATTGATGTTTCATAATCCACGTGCAAATTCATCCCGAAGCATCTCTGTCGGACTTGCTCAAAATCGCGTAACGCGCTCAAGACTTTCTGCCCCTCTGGACCGACATTGCCATCAGCATTCATTAAGTCCTCTAATTTGTCAATATTACTCAAAAGCTTGCGGCACTGGTTGCCGTTGAATTCCCCAGAATGCAGTTCCGGTCGTTTCAAGCTCAAAGCGTGGGCCCAGTCTTGAGCGCACAGAGAACTATCGCCAGATTCCGTTAGCACAGTGTCCAGGTGGTCGTAAAGTCGATTTGTCACGCCTAAGAGTAGGTGTAATTCCATTACTGGAAGAAAGTCTATAACTTTCGTATCGTCATGGAGGCTTTTCACTAATGGTGCATTATTACAACTTTTGAATGGTCCAGCTGATAATTTAGTCTTTCCTTTGTGATTTGATACAGCATTTTGATAATTCTGTGCATTGCTGCGTATTTCACCAAGCGTCCTGAGATGAATAACTCGGTTCGGATCCATGAACTCTTTTCGAGGAAGGTCACACCAAGGGCATGGACATAGAGAAGAATGGGTCCCTAGCCCCAAAAAAGCATTGGCAAGTTTCAAGTCAAATGCGGCCATAAAATCGACTTGATCCAACCCTAACAAGTCAAGAATCGCACTCAAATTCTCGTACGACTCTTTGACGTTGGATACAATTGCAATAAGAAGTAATTTTTTCACACCCGATTCTGCGAATTGTTTATGGAATGCTCCTTCTGTATAAGCAAATTTCTTCCTGGGCGGAGAGTCCATATCTGATTTGATGATATTGACGCAGAATTTTAGGAATTCCCCGCCACCGTCTATTCCTACCTTGATCATATATTCCCCATCATCAGCAGGAATACCACGTGCGTCGAGAACATAATCGATTAATCCTGCCACGTCATTACAATATACGACTGTTCTTTGCACTTTTATTTGCTCGTCTTTACGGGACGAATCTAGTTCCAGTTCGTCAGTAGCAAAGAATGAATCGAGCCTCTTATCCACTTGTCGCAATTCATTCATTACATTCGGTTCAACCGCTCCGCGACCTTTCCAACTCCTAATAAACGTGAGCGCCTTCTCGGTTTGTTTCAAAGAAAGCCCTAATGTGGACTGGAATCTACTTATTTCTGTTGCTGGTACCGCTTCATCGGCAAACAGTGCCCTTGATGCGCCCGCTTTATTACTGCAACCTGGCTTTTTCACGCTGAGGCTCCTTCCTCTAGTAGCTATCTTGATAGTTGACCCATCACAATACTCTGAGCGTTCATGCAGTAAATCCGATGTCACAATGTTGGCACTTCCGGGTATTTCCTTGGTCCGTTGTGCAAGGTTTTCTCTCGCATCGTTTAGGGTGCAAGGTACGGGGTGGCTTATGCCTCGACCAATTGGCTGCCAACACCGTTGACACACTTTCACAGGCCTTGGCGATGGCAATGGCATAGGCTGTTTCACAACTGGTCTACCCCGAGTCGGTTTTTGTGACGCATTGTAGGATTTAGGTGCTAATCCAAGGTTGTAGGGATTTCCTCGGGCAACCTGACACATACAGCAGCTGCAATTTTCGAGCGGTGTTGGACTCGTACGTGTACTCATGGATGGAATGATGATCTTGGAAAAGTCGAATGGCTCCTGCAAGACATCTTGCGGTTTTTCACCACGGTCAACTTGTAACAATACCTTTCGACAACGAGCACATATTCCGGCCGGAAGATGGGTATCATTTTCGTCATAATTGTCAATATAATGTTTCCGAATTCTTTCGAGAGTCAATCCGCATATACTCACGATGCTACCGCCTTTTTTAAAACAGACAAGACAAACTTTTTTCCTGTTTTGTTCGTGGTCCAGTGCGCTGTTAGGCATCCCGAATTGGAACAGTGAAAGTTAGTTATTAGTGTATCAGTTGAACGGAAATTCGTCGAACCGGCTGCGCTTGAAGTAGGTATTTAGACTCGTTGGAGGAGCACAAGTGAATAAGATAGAACTGATCAGATATCTCGATATATGATATGCGATCACCAGGCTTGGTCAGCAAGCTTATTTTTCCCGGAAAATTTAAGGCTACTCAATGGGCGTGCGTGCGCGCGGGTTTACTCACTCGATATCCACATGATCCTGCAGCTTCCACGGAATTGTGGCGGGAAACTTCTATTGCTGTACATAAAATCTTTAGCTGTGTCTCTGTCTAACTTATGATGAAATATTGTAGTGTGTTGATGATTATTGCTCAAATCCGACGGATAACGATGAACTTATCGGTTATTTTCAGAAAAAATGCATTTATTCGAAAAGACATCAATAGACGATTTTGATTTTGATTTTTCTGTATTCAGTAATGGATCTACTCCACAGAAAATATTACTTTATGCCGTGTACTTTTTTGACCCTAGCGACAACTCACCACCTATGTGCACCCATGATTGCAAAATGGGTGCATCACTTGTATATTGACCACTTGTTTCACTTGTAATTATTTAGTCACAAATTTACAGCAACTGAAATTTCCAGAACTATTTGTAATACCTTTTTATCCCTCCACACTATTGCCCTCATTGTAGAAATTTACAGCAACGAAAATAACTGTGTTTTTGTTTGTAATACTTTTTATCCATCGACAATATGTCCCTCCCCGCTCACCTTTTTTATGATAGTAATATTATTGTTCAAATGATCTTATTACGGTGGTTGGAAAAGGACATCCTAAATTGTATTTATTTTTTCCAAATTATCTCGATCGATAGACTTAATTATCTCGATCGATCGATCTAATATCATGATGGATAGACTTAGTATATCGATCGATCGACTAAGTATCTAGATCGATCGACTTTTATATAACGGTCTCGGACACCTTCCTTCCCCTCAAACCAGCGACTCAAGGTAGTCGGGAGCAGCAAGAAACGATCTTCCTAGTCTTCACTCAACCGCTGTGCATTGCGACTTACTCGCGTCGCGCTTTGCTCGGATCAGGACTGTTCGAGCACGGTTGTCATTGGAGTAGCTGGCTTCAAACCTGTGGGCGACCGAGATGTCGGATCTCGCTTCTCCGCCTGTCCGGCGATATTCTCGTCCATGGGCTCAGGACTGTTCGAGTATGGTGGTCATTGGAGTAGCTGGCTTCAAACCTGTGGGCGACCGAGATGTCGGATCGCGCTTTTCCGCCTGTCTGGCTATATTCTTGTCCATGGGAGCGCGTCCGAATTGCCGCCTCGACACCAGTTATCGACAAGTCTCGAAATGCAGAAGGCACGGCGGTGCTACCAGGCACATGAAATTCATTGTGGCGACTGATTTGTCATCTGGTCACGCTATCGAGCTTTTCCCTCGAGATTTTTGGACAGCATTCATCCTGACGACTGTCTAATCGCCGGACGGACCTCTCGAGATTTTTCACCTGTCCTTCACTCCAATAGTGAGGCGGTGACGGATGCCGACCAGAATGGACACGAATCGGTGAATTTGGAAGTAGTGAAAGCTCCCCTGGAGCAAACACAATCCAGTCGAAACCTAATTTTGCACGCCTAACCTTTAGACGAGTGCGAAAAACTTGTGTGGGGGGATAGATGCAAGAAATTGAAATGAAATGGGGTTTAACGTCCTAATGTTTTGCTCATCAACCGGGCTTATGAAGATGGGCATACGCCATACAGTGTGCTATGAGGGAAATTTTGCGCGGGTTAGCGACGCTACGGCCTACTCTTATATCGAATTTCAAGTAACGAATAAGGATAGCTTATGCCTAGTGTATTGATTTCTTTCTCGAAAATTTGGAACCAGAAACACTTAAATTCTGGGCCAAAATCTATTTCTTAAACCTGTCACATATCGAATAGAGCTAACTTATGCCTACACTGCTATATTTTTCTCTGACATTTTCGGCCAGAATCTGTTTCTGGGTGTATTCCTTACGTATATCAGACTAATAATAAACCAATGAAGACGAATGCTGGGCATATAACTAATGTCCCTAGAAACGAATGGCGGCGAATGCACAACGTCTAGTCAACGACGGCTTATTGCACGTAACGAATGCTCAACAAATACCTAAGCGTGCTACAGATACGTCCTCAACGGCAGGGTGCCCCGAGCTGTCCAATATAGCCTCTAAGAAAGTTTGTCTTACCTCGAGAGGTGTTTACTGTGCCAAGACGAATTTCTCAATGATGACAATACAGGCTCGGGCACAATGGGTGCACGGACCAAATATTCACCGTATATAGCCATGCACGTGGTATTGTCACAACATAAAATTGTAAATAAAGACACGTTAAAAATATTTTCATCACGCGTTTGTCTTTCAATATTATTGGATCGCTAACTACGTTAAAAATTCTAAAAATTATTGTTTTTATTTTTCAATTCGCTATTTATTTACAGAGTGCTGGCGTTTAGTTTCGGCGATTTAACATCTCCTAGTAACTCGTTTTGGGCAAGATAAGAGTACAACCGGTATTTTTCTTTTAATTTTGAAAAGTTCGTGAAATCGTCGTTGTATTGCCCCAGACGAGTTTTACCAAATTAGAAAATATAACAATTGTTTCGCATTTTTAAATTTGCTACCGGAAATTTATCGAAGCGAAATGTAGTCTCAGTTGACCAGATTTACTGTTCGAGACAACTGGCTTTTAGGGTTAAGGGGAAACAAATCTTTTTATTTTGTTAAAGAATTGACCGACGGACTTTTTAAAATTGTTGTCAATCGATTCAATTAGCAGGCATGACGTCCAACGATGAATTACTATCCAGCAGTGGTTTGGGCGATAGCTATGATCTCGGCACAATAATAAAATTTGCCTTTGCAAGAATTACAGGCTAGTACTAGGTATCATCAATAAATTTCCGACCAATACAGAGCGCCAGTCTATAATTACTGCTTTACATGACGACAGTGTAACGTTTGATGACTACGGTATTCGAAGGAGGCTGATCAGACTGAGACAAAGGCGAGAAAGCTGGGTAAACATATACAAACTTCTAATAAATCTTTAAAATTATATAACGATTATCTCGACAACCCCTTTTTCCCCGGGATAGTGGACAATACACCATTGAAAGATACCAGCAAGACACATTTAATTAATAGAGAGACACATATATCTGTCGATTCGACTTTGACCAAATTAAATAGGGAAAATAAGAATTTAGTAAGTAGGATCAATAGGTATAAAAAAATACCATTTTCAGTTTAACAAATCGACTGAGGAAGACCTTAAAAGAATTGATTCACACGAAGGCTAATAATAATAAAGTTTGGTTGCAAGTCTCAGTCTCGTGTGGAAGAAGTAATTTTGTATGATGTCGAAAATCAAATATACGCTTCAGAATGCCATAATTTGGCCATGCAACTAAAAAACCTCAACGTTCCCGATAGGAACGTCGACGCGGTTATAACCGCATTTTTTGCTGTCGTGGGACTCAAATCTAATTACACTCCAACAAATACTACAGTCCAAAGAATATCATGTGAGCGCGTCGGTGTATCTTTAAAACATGTTTCGGAAACCCCAAAGTCGGCAAAAAACACCACTTTATATACGGACGAAACACCAAAATATGGCTCCAAATTCGGCACACATATGCAATAACCGCTGACTATTCGACTTCGAAATATGGCTGAAAAATCTGCGCAAATTATTTTGGCAGATCTTGATGATATAGCTGGGCCCATTAGTAAATCCGTAATTTTGAAATTAGAAATACAATGCCGCAATTTGTGAATTATATGGCCAAGCATATAACAAATTTTCTTGGTGATTTTAAAACAGAAAATAGATTGACATACCGTTACGAAAGAAGATTTAACATACTGGTCACGAAGACATGTGTTTTTGTTAATGTAATCGATCGCTTTCAGTCCCAATAAAGTTATAGGAATTAGCCCAGTTCGGAGCAGAACAGTAGGACGTTAAACCCCATTTCGTTTCATTTATAGGAAATACATAATAATATATTCAGCATATTTATTCTTGTGTAAATGCTATCATACAGTAAGGCACGGGATCCCGAATTTGAATTTGTTCTTAATTATGTATCTTCTAGTTTGTATTCACTTATTCAAATCCAACTTCAAAATGTCAAGGTACATCTCAAATCTGTATATAACTTGATCAGCTATTGCATATTTTTCATTCAGATTGATTAAAATAGTCTGTCATTATTCATTTAATACTCTTAATTATTCCATAAAACTTTCCTGAAATAAACATACTTCCTAACATTATACAAGGGGTTTTTCGGGTACTTAATGTCGAGTATAATGCTGCAAATAGAATGGATGTGAGGCAGTGGCAACATTCATCATTTGACAAGAAACTTCGAGTATTACATAATCGGACACCAGGGGTCTTGTGGACCCCCCCCCTTCCTTTCAATATTTTGCTTTTTACAAGTGTCTGATCTGTTCTGTAATCGGTGCTAGCTTTGTATTAGGAATCTATCTTACTGATGATATTGTTTTGGTTAGTAATCCAGATCTGAAAGCAAATCAAGGTACCCTACCAACCCCACCAATAGACGATTCTACACGGAACATGACAATTGCGATATTTTTAGATTTGTATGGTTTCAAAAAAAAATCTTATAATTCCTATCGTCAGTAACAATACCTGAAATTATTTGTTTTAGTCTGATTGATTATTGTTCAGTCTTGATGCGAAGCTGTAGTTTGATCGTATTTGAATACAATTATTCATCCAAAACCTATTTATGTTTGGGGTCTTAGGTTACCCCTTGTTGCCGACAACATTTTTCGCGAGACGTGTACGCACAAGGGTTAAATGGGACATCAAATATAAATTTACGAAGGCACGTTCACATCTATGGGTGTAGAAACTATACATAGATCGGTCCATTGTATCAACAAAAACTTAAACAAATGTAAATAGGGCTGCACACATATATATTACACAGGAATGGCCGATCCAAACACTGAGCCGTATTGCGCATGCTTGGAGATCTGAAATCCAATCGATACATGGAGCAGATTTTGTTAGATAGCAAATTACGATTTAAACGAATAGTCCCGAATGGTAGTGGTGGTTAATTCTTATCGGAAAAGAAATTCATAATTTTCAATTTCCAAGAAAACATAACTCTGTCAACATTGCAATCCCAAAATACAAATGTCCGCCGCTAGTACACAAAAGCAGTGTATTTTACCGTACAGTCGAATAAATATATATTGTGAAATAAAGCACGTAGGTACAGTTTCTTGACAGTTTATAATAAAGGATTATCTGGGGTTGTTGTTTGTATAGATATAGTGCAATAACTGTAAATAGTTTTCGAGAATTTTTTTAGCTCGGGGCACCCTATCAACGGTATTCAACTAACACGTTTCATTTCTGGCAATTTTGGCTTGTTATAATATAAAAACTTGTTTATTTGTTACAAATGACAAAGTGTCTTGAATCTCATGACAAAACATTCCAGTTGCCTGACCATATTAATGCTTCAAAAACCACTTAAAATGGTAGGCTAAACACCGGAAATTGGTATTACCCACCGGAATTCAATGAAAACTGGAACCCTGGAATGGGGTCTGCATTATGAACAAACCGCAGAATGAACTTCAGATCATGAAAATCCAAAGATTATCGGCGGAAATCATTCCGAGTTTGACACCGAAAATTGTATTTCCATCCGGAAGTCAATGGAAACTACTTCCATTCGCTTAAAGTATATCATAGATGGGGTCCGCATGATGAAAAAAACCAGAATGAACTTCAGATCATGAAAATCCAAAGATTATTTGCTGAAATCAATCCGAGTTTGACACTGAAAATTGTTTTTCCAACCAGAAGTCAATGGAAACTACTTCCATGGGCTAAAAGTGTATCATAGATGGGGCAGGATGATGAAAAAAAACAAAATGAACTTCGGATCATGAAAAAGCAAAGATTATTGGTTTAAATCAATCCGAGTTTGACACCGGAAGTTGGTATTCCTTACCAGAAGTTCAATAGAAACTTCCAATTACTTAAAGAGTATCACAAATTGTGTTGGCATGATGAAAAACATGAGAATGTACTTCGGATTTTGAAAATCCAGCCATTATTGTTGGAGATAGCCACATCCTCCTTCATTGGGGTCTGGATTTCAAAAATGCCCCTCCCAAGGGGGTCAAGGGGACGGAAAATTTGAACCGCGAAATTTTTGGATAGCTTGGTCCCTGATCAACCCAAAACAATAAAAAAATCAATTTTAGCATAGAAATTCTACGGGATACTTGTCATACCACACTACAATATTTGGAGAACATCACTCACGTGCGTTGGGGATGTCTTGAAACGTTCACCAATTTTACTCTTGCAATATATCACCCTCGGCGAAAGCGGGCTTTAAGCCCAATGAACGAAGATTGTCATGGCCATATCGACGTACATGTTGCGAGAGACCCTCCATCCATATTTCATGTCCGAATGCTTGTTACCGAATGCAAGTTGACAGAAAGTCAAGGTGAACTCAAGACCAAGCTATAATGACTCTCGAAACTAGGTGTATTGCCCACCGATTCTATAGCGAACTCTTACAAGGATCTCATCGTACGATGGATGTGGGGTCCTCGCGAAGAAACTCGATGAGAACTTGGTCACACAAGTTGAGCTGTCGTCAAATCCGGATTCATGCTCTAGTCCGCATCGATATGCAACATCTCTCCATATTCTTCTTCCTCGAATGTATAATACTGATGGATGGCAAGCTGTTTGGGTCATTTTCGGGTTAGTGACTCTTTGGGCATTCCGCCATCTCTGACGACCAGTTGAGCAGGAATGATGAATGTGGGGCTTGAAAAACGGTAGCTATACTGTAGTTGTGCACGCACACTATTATATCGCTGATCTAACGTAGTATACGTAAGATGGAAATGAAATGTAAGCTACTGTTCTGCTCCTACTGAGCTAATGAAGACAGGCATACGCCAATAATTGTGCTATGAGAGAGGGTGGTTGGGGTGGCCTAGTGGTCTAGAGTGCCGCGCTTCGACCTCTAGCTGGCCGGTCACCTCTGGCTTGCGGCTGTGGTTTCCAGCCCTGGTGTGAGCGTATGTGGCATGGAGATAGGGGCCCCTTCTCAACTTCGTGTGTTTGCCCCGGGCACTCCGATTTCCTCCCACTGCTAAAGACCCCTACGCGCAAGCGAATTATTGAAATAAAATTAAAAACCATATGTTAGTCCCGAAATGACCTAGTTGTGTCGAGTGGACGTTAAACCCCATTTCTCTCTCTCTCTCTGCTATGAGAGAAATTTTGCCAGAGCAGCGGCACTATGGTATACTCTTACATCGAATTCCAGCTGCCAATTGATCTTTTACGTGCACGCCAATGTATACACGTGTCCTCGGTTTTTCTTTTCGTCTCATCTGAACGACTAGACAGCTGTCCTTGTCAGGCCATCGGTTCTGCACCACTTACAAAAGAAAACCACGCCGATGCACACGTTAGATGGAAATCTGGGGGTTGACCGTATATGAATGACTATCGGACGAAGAGGCCAACCACACCAAACGTGTGAAACAAGCGTACAGCGAATGCTCTACGTCATAGAGTTTTCGTCGTGAACATAACAAAATACAATGTATACCAAAAATATCCCAAACGAATGACAACTTATATGGACTTACACCCACAATTCTGAACAAGTTATCTCTATTTACAACGTTTTCACGGAGGCGGATAGCAAGTTTCCTAAGACGTGCCAGTCGCAGTGAAGGCTATCGGTCTATTTTTGTCAAGCACTTATTGTTTTTTCTTATTTACCGGTTCCCTTGAAGGGACCAAAGCGCGAGGCGAACGAGTGAAGGCTCGGAAATGCGTTTGGTGCAGCTCTCGGCTTCCCGTCTCGTCACCGTTGTTGAGCGGCTCTCTGTTTTCTTCCATTTGGCGGTTAGTCGAGGGGAGCGGAGCGCGAGACGAGCGAGTCGCGTAACGTACATAACGTTTGAGTGAAGGCTAGGGAGTGTGTTTCCGGCAGCTCCCGACATTGCCTCTGGTTTGAAGGGAAGGATGGAGCTCAAGACCGTGTCCCCGCTTCAAGCAGTGGAGACGGCGGAGCTAAGTCAGGCGGGGAAAGGCTGTTATAGCTTCGTTATAGAAAATGTCGATTGTATCTGTTTGATTAGCTTCTAAAGAAATAATTTGTAATTTTACATATATCATTATTAATAGTAGTAGTATGTATGTATAACACTATGATGTTCTGTAATCAACGTATTTGTTATTAGTAATAGCTAATGTAACAGATTAGATTTTCTTGTCTGCCTCTTATGTTTTATTTATATATTCGATGATAGTTGTACCAATCTGTATTAGTATATGATTTTAATACATTTCAGACCAGTTTCATGATGAGAAAGTAATAATACCCAAGGATACCACCAAAACAACAGAATGTGTACATTTTTGGTCTATAATAAGTTGATGAAAACATTAATCGATTTTAATTCTTAAAAGGGATGTTATATCAGTCTTCTGTCCACCTTTAACAGATTTCAGAACTCGGTTGTCCAACTCGAAATGGCAACATGTTAAGAAATTCATTTTCATCATTTTTCAAAGTATTCAAACAATTTAACCCGCAACATTCATTCACGTCTACTGTGGTCCTATACCATCAGTAAAGGTTGTAGAATTTTGCTCCCACAAATTGTTGTGGGCGGCTATTTTGAATTTGTTCACCAAAATATTTAGTTTTTAATAATTTATTTAAGGATACTTCCCAGTTAACGTTTATAAATATTTGTTGGTTTATTGCTTAGAACGCGTACGAAGATCACTCCCAAGTATTCCCATCAAAATCAAGGTTTCTTGTCATTTGTTTACTTGCCTCAAAATTATTTTGTTATTCAAAATATTCCAATCACATCTACATCTTCAAGTTTGATGGCCACCTTATACCCCACCCTACCCCCGCAAAAAAGCTAGTAGTTGGGCTCTCTGCAAACCACATATACAATAAGCAGACATATTTTAAATGGGTTGCTTCCACTATTTTATATTTTCGTTATGTTTTAATTAGGAACCTGGTATGGTAGGTAGATTCTCCGTTCAATGATTATTTAATCTCCACATCAAATTGTTATGGTGTGGATAAAGGAATACAATATCTACTCAATCGGAAATCAGACGATGGAACATTTATGTCGACGAACAAAAACATGGAACAAATATTTTTGTTTTTCTTGTCCGCAGACGACGAACATGGTAACGCAGACGAACGAATGGTATAGCTCGAACAATATGTACCGCCCAATGACGTATATATGTATGTAAACAATTAGCCATTTGGCATGAATTGTGGCATAGCGCACTGTTCAGTGGTGTGAATTTACGAGACGGCTTTGTGTACTAACCGTTAAAAACCCCCCATAAATACGTGTTTATAATATCCTAATAAACAGTCTCATTGACGCATGTACACAATACAGCAGTAAACGTATGCCAAATCTGGATAGTTACTATAGAGCCCTGTCAGCGTGTTCAACCAACTATGTCACTTCCGGTTTTGATAAAAATTAATTTCTTGCTTACAAAAACTTTTCCGCTTGTGCAATAGAGGGGATTATTTATCAATATATATTTAAGATTGATGGAAACCTTATTGAAAAACGTTAAATGGCATGTGATATGTATGTGATCGCTGATATTCTGCTAAAATGTTCCCTTGTGTGCGTTCGACTTTAAGACTCGTTATACGCCTCTGCGCTACATTGAAGTAATGCCCCTATCTTTACTTCATTTTTGGAATTTTCGATATGGCCACTGGTCCGTTTAATACCTCTTTTAGTGAAGTTGTTAACTACATGGATATCTCACGCAAAGCTAATGTGGGAACTGTGCTGGCATAATAAGTCACAAGGAGGACATTTTGAAAATTGAGCTATTATTATTTTCATATTCTTCATCTCAATACCTTCAATATTATTATTTTCATGTTCTATTGAGATGAAGAATATGAAAATAATAATATTGAAGGTATTGAGATGAAGATTATTTTCATATTCTTCAATATTGAAGGTATTGAGATGAAGATTATTTTCATATTCTTCATCTCAATACCTTCAATATTATTATTTTCATATTCTTCATCTCAATACCTTCAAAATGATATATGATTGTTTGAATCGGGCAAATATTGACCGAGCTGTGTCCGTTTAAAGCTACCCAAGACAGGAAAGTAAGTTTTGAGAAAAACCAAGTTAAAGATGTCAGTATGTTGCAAAACAAAACCACATAGCAACAATGTCATTTATGTATTTTGTCGATTAATATGTCTTTCTTTGGCTTTCCAGGGGTACTGAAGACGAAAATCGTCGTAAAAATCTGATCCGACAAAACATACACAACACATGTAGCATATTCACACGACAGGGTTACAATTTAGAACAAATCAGAATAATCCACACCTCATGCAGTAATCGATGTTTTGTCTATAAGAACTTTTATTGGAATAATTTCTGTTAATCTCACCAATTAATTCGCAACTGATGGTCAGAAGATTAAGATTCTTTTTAGTGGGTAATCATATTTAGTTACTTGATCATCAAAGAAGTCACCACCATAGCTATATGCGTGTTCTGCTACTTTCGTCACACGACTAAATTAAAATAAAGTTTAGCGTGTATAGATCGTTTGTCATTGAAACAATAATATCCGTGTATATTTTACATGTCGTATGACGCCACAGGGAACGGAATTCATCAATCAAAATGTGATTTTTTTTAAGACCAAACAAAATATCAAATTAAGTAAATAATGACTTAGGGAAGACTTCATATATATCTTTGGCAATTGTCAATCAACGAATCGCCGTTGGGGCGTTTTCAAGATATTCGACATCAAAGGTCAAATGAGTTCATTTGCACTGAAAGCGAATTCGCAGCCATTCTTGTACTAACTGAAATTTCGTATTAGGAGCCGTGATTAGACATTGAATAACCTCCACCGCTTCCACGTAATTACTTAATAGGGTTTAGTATTATCCAACTTTAATAGGTTGTCACGGTAAGTAAATATAAATGTGCCAAAAAATTATTTATATATTTTAAAAGAGAAATGAAAGTGCTTTTCAATGATACATGACATAATATCTGGAATTTCGTACATCTTGTATATCAAGTTTGATAATACTGAACTCTATTAAGTAATTATGTGGGGGCGGGGCCGTATTCAATGTCTAATTACGGGTCTTAATATGAAGTTCCAGATATCATGCTACATATCGGTTGAAACTGGCACATTTATATTTACTTGCCTTGCCAGGTGATGAAAGACGAATGGTACCAAAAGCTATAAAATGATGGGGGTAGGGGAATTTAAAGAACGCTTTCTGCCACAGATGAAGCAACATGTGGCAAACTCTGGCCCATAAGCATGTATGAGGTTCACAATTTAAAACTTGAGATACACAGGCTGGAAGTAATTTTCGGCCCTCCCTTTCAACGTAACCAACCTCACAACCCTTGTATCCTTCCGCCTCAAAATCATGAATATTCACCAAAACCTGGCAGAAAATGTATTTTTAAACCCTTTTCTTCGATTCTACACCAAAAAGTTAACAAAAATCGCCATGCAAAAGGGGGAAAAGGGAAAGGGAGAGAAAGACTTAAAATAACTTTCGCCCTGGTTTCGTGGGTGACGGCCCATGAATATTTGGTGATCTGTATGAATATTTGGTGATCTGTGTCCCTACAGTTTCCAGCACTCGGCGACGTTTTGTTACGGAGTTATCCACCCTTTTCAGAAACCTCGTTAACGCGATATATAGGGGCTAGTTGAAAACAAATTTACTTCATATCTGCATTAAAGAGTTGGAGGCAACGCCGGATTAACGATGGTGGGGGCCCTGGGGCCTGGAAAATGTGGGGGGGCCCTGATCACTGACCGCGAGCGCCGAAGGCGCGAAGCCCCGCATAGGGGGGTCTGGGGGTTTTCTCTCTCCCCCCCCTCCAAGAAATTTTCAGAAATTGGAGTCCAGAAACGTGATTTCCTGGCATTTCAGGCACTTGTGTTGGAGCCATTTAGAAGTACTTCCCCCAGAAAAAAATAAAATTCTGCCACCAAATTAGCGCATTCTGGCGTTATTTCAGTGGACCAATCCATGCGAGTGCTATGAAATGATGACATTTCTAGAGGAGGGGACTGTAAGTGGGCAGAGCGACATCAAACCTAATTTTGAAGTCGCTCAGTGATAAATAACGGGGTTACTTGATTCGGAATCGTATTATACCCCCACGGTGATTTGATGAATGGAGGCCGTAACGTTACGACCAAGCCGGACTCGATGTTTGACAAACAAAATGGTAATACGAGATTTAATCAAGAAATCTGAATATTTCGTGTGATCATGGTGTGCATCTCATCAAATTCAGCTTACACCCACAACAAATATCAACAACAACAACTACAGCTTATATACAATTGTACGTCAATCTGAGGCAAAATTCGCGCTACTCGAAATGATGGGGACGTGTAATTTATTCGAGTTATACGATGGTCCGATAGAAGATCTCACGACAATAAAAAAAAACATGTGTTACACCCATCACCGGATTACACCGAATTCTCATGGTTTGAGGGGGCCCCAGGGACTTCCGATGGAGGGCCCTCGAAGCATCGGAGGGGCCCCGTCACTAGGTCACCGGCCGTTGGAGTCCTCGGTCCGACCATGCTTGAGGCGCGCAACTGAGATTTTTGTGAGGGGGGGCCCCTAATGTGGTGGGCCCTGGGGCCTGTGCCCCATGGTTATTCCGGCATTGATTGGAGGTGATGCTAGTTTCCTCGAAGGGGGACTACCATGTTACAGGCTATAGCTTTTCAATGGTTGATTTTAAATTGAAGCATTGAAACCAGAATGTACGAATTCTGTTCATATGTGTGCAGAAAAGTCCATACACACGTAAACGTTATCATTTCTGATAAGCTGTAGTCGAGAGATAACCATTGTGTGGCTTTCTTTATTTTTAATGCTTTAGGATAAAAGTAGCAGTGATTGGACATATTTTTAGCTTTGATTGTGTAAACGGGCCCTTTGCTACGTGATAAGTAAATTGAATCCGGTAAAATATATAATATTGCTTATGATTATCTTAAATATTGTAATGTTATTCCGAATTTATTACATATACATTCGGGTTTTTTATTTATTGAAAGTGACGATGCCTGTTATGGTTAATTTCTCGCGTTTCTAGTTAATTCAATGCAGTTTGTCGTTAATAGTCGACCGATGTCATTTGTTAAATTATCGATTAGTAGTAATATTGTCCATTGTTTTAGAGTAACGAATTATATAATACCGTTTGGATCAGGGTAGTCATTATACAGGGTGACCACCCCTAAACAGAACCCATAAGAAAATTTATCAAATCATACAACTTCAGTGAGTTGGGAAAGACTATTGTTCCAATATTTCATACACATGGATAGGTATAACTTACATATCATTTTGTTGGTTTGAGTAGGTATTCTTAAAGTTCTTATATTTTAAAAACCGAACATTATGATCTTGGCTTTAAAATATTTTAATCATATAATTTTGATAGAGAGTTTATCTGGGGATACTCGATTCACAGTTCCGGAATTGAATTCCAAAACTGGTGTCAATCGAGTGAAAAGTAGAATTTCGGAGTACAGCGCATGAGTCGATTGTATAAAATATATCTCAACCAATCGTGACAGCTGAAACATATTTTTTACCTAGGAATACGTCACGATTCTACTCCCTCCACCTCAGCTGTCGGGACTGACAGAACTGTGTCAGGACTGAATTCCGCGCCACTCGATTGTAATTCTGCCGATTCGGGACGTTCTGGACTGTGAATCGAGCATCGCCTATGCCATATCTAACTCCTGGACTGTAAAACTTTGGCAGTTATCCATTCACAATCACAGCGTTTAGGACGAGTAATTAACAGTTTTATTAAAATATTTGTGTGTTCTTTTTTTTGGAGGGTCACCTTGTAGGTACGGTGCAGTAGAGGGCTGGGTGAGGTTATAGTATTAAATAATGTTGCTGTGACATCCTGGTGCCGTGGGACACACCCTGGAACTCCATACCGCATAGTCATCGCAAATTTAAACCCGATTCTCCGTGTACGCTGTTGTTTTCTTCAGTACACATGGGATGGTCGTGATACAGAAATGTACGTTCGTGATTCAGTTTCAGTTAAGAATTTGTACAGTAAAATCATAAAAATTTATAAACTTGTAAAGTAGTAAAATATATTACGAATAAAATCCAGTAAAAACAAAACAAACAGAATAGATATTATGTTTGATAAATAAAGGATATAATAAGATTATTTAAATTACTATTATTAATGTGATTATTAATTCAAACGGGACATAATATCGTTGTGGTGAATCTCCCAATGGAACACAGTGCTTCTATTTAGAGTAATACTGAAGTATATGGCATTGTTCATTATTGCTAGACCCAGTCAGTACTCGACCTAATCGCTGTGAATGGATAACTGCCAAATTAAGTTCAATTCCAAGGGAGATAACACAGTTTTACAGTCCAGTAGTATGATAAGATATGGCATAGTGTTAAATTAACATACTATCAAATGATTAAATATTTTAAAGCCAAGATCATAATTTTCGGTTTTTCAAATTTAAGAATACCTACTCAAACCAACAAAATGATATATAATTTATACCTATTCATACGACAATGTTATATTGTTAACTTCCAAAAATGTGTTAAGGTATAGGTTATCATTTATTGTAATTGCAAATTTGCATTGATATATTTATTCAGAGATACTACAATATTTAACATACCAGTAATAGTTTTTCAGAAACTGAAATGAAACGGAGTTTAACGTCCTACTGCTCTGCTCCGGACTGGGCTAATGAAGAAGGGATCTTGTTATCTAGAGAGCATGTGCAATAAATACTATCGGTGTAGACTGGAATAACCAGGCGTTAGAGATTGTCATTCGATTGAGACTTCGGACGTATTTCGCCGAACATAACTGATACGACATTACGCTATAAATAGAAACGATTGGGTATAAATCAGTTTATATACATTCATATCACATCATTATATGTGTTCCGGAATGTCAGGTGTTTCGTAACCTGGCTGTTTCGTACTTAGTTCATTCGTACCTCACTTTCGTACTTCACTTCATACCTAAATTAATTCGTACCTGTTCTTATGTTGTTGAAATCAGTTAAAATAAATTGAAATTAAGGTGAAACGATATGATCATATACCACAGTCTGTAAAAATATTTAAAAAGACCAATGGCAATTTCTATTATATTATTCTAAGTAGGTAATGACCTGTTCATAATTAGTTATCTATTTAAATCGAAAAGAACAATGGTTGTTTTAGATACACGCCTTGTATTGTGTTGGAATCATCCAGTTATGCCCCACTATTTTCATGGTAGGAACAGTCAAGCATGGGGATTATCAAATACAAACGGATTAGAACTAAAGTCCAAGTCACAGCAATTTGGTTTACAAAAGAGAGGTTAGCGCCCACGCGACACAATCAATGTCATTTCAAAACTAACACATAGTTCAATTTTACATCAATTATTCGCTAGCGCGTAGGGATCTATAGCTATCTGTTTAACAAGGAATTACTTACGAATTATCTCTGTCACAGATGACTGTCCATAACACTTACATTGACTTCACGTGGCGTCAGTCATTGGCTAAACGGCTCGTGCATTGTTTACATAACACCTAACTGCTTCGGGCAAAATGATGCATTTTACTCATTTTAATTCTTTATTTACACTAAATAGGAAATATTTTTTAACTACAAATACTTCAAACGTCTTTATTTATTTTTCTTATACTTCAAAAAAATGTTTGAGAATTTAATTTGTCGGATTAAAAAAGTTAATATGCCGAACTCATTAAGTCTCGTCGATGTCATGCTTATCAGTGATTGTAGCGGCCAAGCGAATATCCACTGCGGGATCAGTTTGGATCTATAGAAGTAGAAGAAAAACCGGAGGAAACCCCCGAGGCTGGACACGCGATCCTACTCCTTGTCACATACAAGCAGTGAATCAAAACCATGCCAACTGACTCAACGACAGGTATTATGGTTAATCCACTATGCCACTAAACCCCAATGTGGTTGGTAACAAAAGTGAAACTCGAAAAAAGCAGCATATTCTACATTTACCATAATCTATATGAAATATACAAAGACATTATTTAAAACAAATCTTAAACCAACAAAATGTCAAATAGCGTCGTCATATATTAAATAGCATGTATTTACTACTGTCAACAGTTCGATTCCTAACTGTATTTAGACAACCTGACTGTATTTCACCGAAAAGGTTACTTGTATAGTTAAATTTTACTACAATATGCTTACATTTATATTTCTTGTACCATATAGCAGACCATGGCCCACTCTGGGTTATGTTACTGATTGTTTTCAAATTTAAGTTGAGTCCGTGTCACTAGAGGCCCGGGATTGTACAGCGCAGTGGACACTTACAGCTAGCCCCGGATCCAATCACTTTATTTGAATTGTTCATCTGTTTGTGATTACTGAGTATGATGTCTTGTCCGTATATTTGTTTTTGTGTAAATTATGCGTGGTGCAGTCCCCGTGCACTTACTGTTAGATCACTTATGCGGTGTTCGAACGAAATTAAATAGTTCTAGTCTTTTAATTCTAATACAGGGGCATATCTATGGACATACACAATTTTACAGCCGAAAGATTTTGTCTAAAAAATAAAAGCAAATAATTCAACACACAAAGTTAAATGAAATGCTCACTCCTATTTTAAATCAAATCGAAACTGACTGTCCAACTTCCTCAATATTAATTTAATAATTATAGTGGACCAGCCATTTTCATCAATATAAAAAACACATGTCGGCTGAATGCCTTAGGGAGTTTGTAGTAGTTGTCATCAAGACATTAAGTGTTTTTGATTGCATCTATGATATGTCGTAAACAACCATCATCAAATCTTTATATATAGGGTGTATAATAGGACAACTTTATTTTTGTTTTAATCATATATTTAATAACATTTGTTAGTCGAAAAGAATCAATTAAACTGAATACTGATAATTTAACGTTTCTCGTTAACATTAAACGAAGGTGATATGAATCAATCCTTTCACGTCAAATGTCACATAATTTTTTATTCAAGATCAATCAGGCGAAAAGTCCCTGTCTACACGATTTATTAAATTATTTACTGAATATCTATGTTATAATACAAACCGATGAGCCACTAAAACATATTCTAGTACATTTGATGTATGGCTATGCCACAGCAATAAAACTCAAACTATACAAGCTGATTTAACAGCACCCCACAATGCTTATGGATAGTTTATGGCACTACATGATCATAGACCGTGAATGATGTCGTCATTGCTGAAAACATAGAAAGTCAGATATTTATGTGTATGAACTACAATATATTTACTCAAACTGTATAGCACCCATCCTTTAGAACATTAAACTGAAGTTTACAAAAACAGTCAATTGAACTGCTGTTTTTAAATGCTTCGGTGGGGAATATATAGCGCACTTAGTTCGACATATAAAATATATCCCACTCAGATGAATAATATAGTCACTATGTCAAAAAGTATAAATCAAAGCTAAATGTCAAAAAGTAGATATAATAAGGAGGTCTTGATTTTCATTAATTTTTCTGCTACTGTAAGCTGTACTAATTTCCACCAAACATCATCATTCTACCGGTGCACAATAACAGCTAAACAGTATGAATCCGCATTGAAACTAAACAGCGCGAATCCGCGTGAACATAGATGAGATAAAGGCCATTTTTTGTCACGATATGCTAATCATCTCACGAGACTATATCTTTTGGCCAGTTAATGACGAGGGAGTGAAATGGGGTTAAACGTCCACACGATACAAACTAGGCCATTTCGGGACTAACATATGGTTAAATTTTATTTTGATAATTCGCTTGCACGTAGGGGTCTTCAGTGCCCGGAGAAAACCCATGAGGCTGGACAGGAGACCTTACTCCTTGTCACGTACTACCGGGGACTCAAAACCACGTCAGATGACTGACTCAATTACAGGCTTTATGATAAAGCGCGCACGTGTTAACCTTTCAGCCCCCCACACACCCACCCCCGTAAACACGAGCTGGGGGCCTTAAAAAAAATTCAAAGACAAATGCAGAAACCATGCTGCTGAACTTTATTATTCAGCCTACTCGATCCCCTCAAATGTAAAAGAAACTGGAAACGCTGGCATCCGAAGAGATTTCATGTCATTTGTTTGTCACCATTCCTGTACTGCACTTACAGGTCATTTTTTCCTTTGGGTTGAGGTTATATGGGCCCTCGGACAACGTGGTTTCGTTGTTCCACTATCGACTGATTATGTGGCTGGTATCCAATTTTCTCTTTTGAGTTTCGATTTAAAACAGTTTGAAATCATGTATAATCCCAATTCGCATTTAGCTCCGTATTGGGCTCTCGGCTCAACTGGTTTTGTTGGGGTCCCATGGAGGTGGAGAATGACTAGAAAACGAAACTGGTTTGATGCACTATGCCTGCACCTCCATAATAGAGCATTTTTCTCCTGCGCTTGAGGCCATGATAAATTTAAGTGGAAACAAACATTGGTGGTATTGAGGCCTTTGGTTTAACTGGTTTTGTTGGGGCCCCCAATCATGGTGAAGAATACCCGAAATGACTGAAAGACGAAACTAGTTATATTCACTACTTCTGCACCTCACCCAACAACAAATCTTTTTTTTCTCCTCGGAGGGCCATCGAAAGAAACGAAGATGAATTTTAGATACTTTCGAAAACAAATATATCAAATTACATTTTCAAATCAGGGACCCTGGCACTTCTGGGGACAAGGCTGGCGTGCTGAGACCCAGTTCATCCCAGAAAACAGATGAATAATAACTGTATTTGTTTATCATTAGAGAAACTTGCCTTCGACTAAAAAGGCGGAAATGATGCGAGCTAATATTTTGAGAGATTTTTAAAATTTTATTTCGGGATCCAACATCCAATTCATTTCCACCAAGCCCAAGAGGCCTTCAAATTAAAGTTATAATATGCCAAATAAATCTATGCCAAATAAATCTATCAATCATACTGGCATAAAAATTGCATTTGTGTGCGTGACGGACAATGACCCGAATTTGTCCGTTTTCACCGATTAAGCAAGGACTCCGTCTCCATGCAAGTTCAGCCCGGCCCTAATTTCCACAGATGGCTTCCGGAACAGATTCCATAGCCGGATTTATATTTCATTATTATTCAGAAACAATTTATCTATCATGAGTAACTTCCTCGGCCAGGCTTAGCGTAAACCTTTTACATCGGTGCCACGGCGTATAAATCTAGTGCGTGCCCTCGTTCATTAGCGAACAGAATACAAATGAAACTTGACATTGACAGGAATACCAGCCTCTTCTGATGCTTATTTTTCTGGGTTGCTGATTGCTGCTATGGTTATGTTCAGATCTTCAGAACGTTATCATAAACCCCCATAATAAAACCTAAAATTCCATGGCGCCTCCTCCCCCGCCCTAACGTGCCCTCAGTTTAGTCTGCATAGCCTAGCACGCCACTGTATGTTCTGGTACAAAACATTTAGGGTGCAACATCAAATTTTGGATGACATCTCCAAAAAGAGACAAAAAATACTATGAAATAAAACGGGGGTTTCGTCCAACATGTCTCAATCGACTAGGACATACGCCATACAGAATGATTTAAGGGACATTTTGCCTAGATATCGGTGGTACAGCATACTCATATTTCGAATGTCAACTATCAAGAGTTATTTTACGTGCACGCTAATGTGTACACGGAACCTCGGTTTTTGTCCTATATAGAAGTGTATTTTAAACTAATATGTTTGAGATTATTCACTATTCTCTTCCCGAGGAAGTCTGCTCCAAGAAATGTTTAAATCTGAACCATCTGTTGATACATATAAAGAAGGGTTTGGTTTACTATCTAACATAAATGAACCGTCCGATTATTATATTATTGTAATACATGGCTTCTACTTGTATTATTTCACTTGAGTGCAAGGGAATCAAAGTAACGACCCTCTTCTGAAAACATTTGTGGAATAATCCCTTGGATTGTATCCTAATTATATTTCACAAGTATTTTTATAAACTGCACATATTTCAGATGTATGCTTTAAATTTCATTGAGTGGTTTGGGTGGGTAAAAATTGAATTTCAAAATGTACTCACCACCTGAGAGAGAGAGAGAGAGAGAGAGAGAGAGAGATGGGGTTTAACGTCCACTCGACACAAACTAGGTTATTTTGGGACTGACATATGGTTTAATTTTTTTTTTATAATTCGCTTGCGCGTAAGGGTCTTTAGCAGTGGGGGGAAACCGGAGGCCCCGGAGAAAACCTACGAGGTTGGGCAGGCGACCCTACTCTTTGTCACGTACAGCCGGAGATTCAAAACCACGCCACATGACTCAATGCAGGCTTTTTGAAACAGAACGTGCTAACCAGCATTTGGGAAAATTAAGAACCGATTTTATGAGCTTTATTTTAACCCCGAATTCCATATTGCTGTTCCAATACATTTAACGAAATTTAGTGATAATTTCATATAATTAATAAAAATTTAGTGGATATAAAATTTGTCTCCGACCAATCCAGATTATAAATAAATAAATAAAAAATGAAACATTTATTGTCTAATATAAAACTGGCGCAAGACGTAAAAAGAGCATTTCACTGTGTTCTCTATTAAGTAACACTTGCGGACCTTTGATCAGATTTTATGAGAACAATTAAACTCAAAATTTATTAATTTTTTTTCAGACACATAACAAAAATTAGCGATAACTACAAAGAAGTAATTGAAACTTGAGGAATATTCTATTTTTGAAATAAAAAGTCTATAATGCAGCATCTCGATTATATAAAGGAGCCAAAATCACCAAATCTTCAAATTTCCTGTGGTAAGCTGATTATCTTCAGTCGCAATCATGAAGTTCCTTCTTGTGCTCAGTATCGTGGTGTTATCCATTGCCATCGAGACTCAGGCTACCTTTTGTCCAAGATTACAGTACCTCATAGAACAGCTCCAAAGGCGTTTTGAAAGGTTTTGTCCACAAGGTAATAATAATTATCTACACTTTGTATTCTAATTCAATGTAATTTATTTAAAAGTGGGCTCTAATATAGGCTACTGTGACGTTTTGAACGTCTAATTACGATCAGTTTATTAGTCTAGTTTATTTCCAATTCAAACTGTATTTTTATAGTGGAGATGATCATTAAATCAAAGGTTCAAGTAAACAAGACATTCTCCGGGAAATAGATTACTGTATCTAACTATGATATTTAAAATGTTTCTGACCGCTGAAAAAACGATATCAATATACTTAAAGATACATTATGGGAGATTTTTTATAAGGAGTTAGCTATTTTTGCTACAACAGTTCAAAAATAGATGATGAAAGAAGAATATATTGAAAATTTCACTCAAATTACTTTATTCTAAACATTGTTATCACCACTGTTATTTTTGAATAGAAATGGTATAGAACTCCATCTTTACCGATGGGCGATCGTTTGATTGACAGGCGTTAACTCCACCTACATAATCTCGAGTATCAAGTAATGTTTTCAATGACTGGTAGTCCTACATTTAGCCTATTTGTTTTGAGACGGTACTGCAATTCAACTCGTATTACATTTATTTTCTACTACAAATTAGAATTAAGACTTAATATATAGGGGGGGGGGGGGTAGTGGTTTAGAGTGCCGCGCTTCGATGTCTAGCTGGCCGGTCACCTCTGGTTTGCAGCTGTGGTTTCGATCCCTGGTGTGGGCGTATGAGGCATGGAGATAGGGGCGCCTTCTCAACCTCGTGGGTTTCCTCCGGGCACTCCGGTTTCCTCCCGCTGCAAGCGAATTATAGAAATGAATTTAAAAAATATGTTAGTGCCGAAATGACCTAGTTTGTGTCGAGTGGACGTTAAACCCCAGTTCTCTCTCTCTCTCTCTCTCTCTCTCTCTCTCTCTCTCTCTCTCTCTCTCGCTCTCTCTTTTAATATATATATAGATAAGAACAGAAAGTCGGCAACCGAATTTTAAAGTTTAAAAGGAATGGACCAAATCAGTGAGGCAGTATTGTAAATAATTATACTATAGCCGATTTCTTCCGTTGCCTGCGTGTATTCTTGTACTTTAGGTAGGCCTACGTAACACCCGAAGCAGGCGAACAGAAAAAGTGATCCGATGGGGTTGCAATTCAGCTGGTTGATGTTAACTGCGATGTTTATCAATTTCCATTTTATTTAAACAACCGAAACCTGCACATTCAGGCATATAGTCTATAAATCTAGTACAATCTGACGTCAGCAGTTTGTCGAAGTAAATCTTGATCTTAGTTTCGATTGGTTGATAATTATGGATTGCCTGAAAAATGGCACTGTCGTTGTAGACACATTAAATTAATTTTATTAAATAGAATAAGCATTCTCTCTTTAAAATTGAATACTTTTTTAAAATTCTTCACAACTAACTCTTTTTTAAACATACATTATGAGACGTAAGATAACGAATTGGCAGTTCTCACTATAATTGATAAAAACTAGATAATGTAAAGACAATTTGTTGAAAATTTCAGTCAAATTGAACCACCCTGAACCGAGTATTAAGTGATTGAAATTTCGACTTAGTCTCGATCATCTTTACAAAAGTCTGTACGACAAAAACATAGTCTCTATTATCCATTTCATGATTAAATTATGAATAGAAGTCGAGGATCATAATCCTGTAAATATCGCAGGCTAGTGATGCCATCGAGAGTTAATTAATGCCTAATTGATAATTCCGGTGTAAAGAAAGACCTGCAATTGGCAGATTTAGCTCTTTCATAATGTATGCTTAATAGTTTATTTAAAACGATTAAGCAAAATAACCAGTTCGGCTGAACCTTTTCTTTAACAACAAATTTCAATATCACTTTTTGAACAGATTTAGTGCACTTGCCTGGTTAAAATCGTTAGATTACGGCTCACATAATTACTACTTTGTTACGATTTTTTAACCAAATGCGCTACGGTGGGATGCAACTAAATCTTCGATTCCAAATTAAATAGCTAATCGATCAATACAGAGCTTGGCTTCCAGCGAATTAAATGCCATTCCCGCATTTATAAAATATACACAAGTCGATCTATTTACGTACTGTTCATTTGAAAAGATGATATTTCACTTTATGATTAATTTCAAATTTTTATTATGAAGCCTATTCTATAAATATCAATTTTTGCAATAGACCTGGCGAAAACAAAACGCATACTCGTAATGTGACACTTAAAACTAATACGGGCACATATTGTTCGTTTGTTTTAAATGGAATTATAAATTTATATATTGAAGTATGGGCATGAACAAACTTGTTTATGGAATGTTTATATATTATGAATAAAACGACAAATTTAAATTCTGTAACCTTGATTAGTAGTCAACAAAATAGGGTCAGTCGGTTGGTCGGAATATCCTTTCACCATGTTTTTTAGGGTAAGATATGTAGAACTAGCTGAACTAATCAATTTATTTATAATAACTATTAAAGTAACTATTCGAAATGTTATCTAAAAGCCTGCCTTTTTGTATTTGTGTCGCTTCAGCAACTGTCACTCTCACCTATCCAAGAACAATCACGTCGCAGCATTAACTTTTTAATTCTTCAACTAAGCGGATATCTAATAGTTGAATTTGCAGTGCGTTGTTGTGTTCCTTGTCCTATTTTTTCTGTTTTTATGATAGATATAGCTATTAATAATCCTAAATGTGGTACTTCAATTGATAACCGTATAGGTAGCTTATTATAATAGTCTTTTAGCCCTTGGTGCGAAATATAGTGAATCCAAATAATACCGATTGCCATCATTCAATCAGTTAATCATGTAGAAAATTTTTATGCGTTGTTACGTACATTAGATAAATCTGTTAATGGGGGTATTTGCAATATAATTAGTTAATTTGATTTTTCTTTTCATCTTGGTTACATGTCAAAGGCAATCTTTAAAGGGGTATTTGGAAGAATAAAACTTTTCAAGTTTGTTTTAAAATCCGTTAAAATCCTCAACTCAATGGGGATGCTCGATTCACAGTTCCGGAATTAAATTCCAAAACTGGTGTCAATCGAGTGAAAAGTAGAATTTCGGAGTACAGCGCATGAGTCGACTGTATAAAATATATCTCAACCAATCATGACAGCTAAAACATATTTTTTACCTAGGAATACGTCACGATTCTGCTCACTCCACCTCAGCTGTCGGGACTGACAGAACTGTGTCAGGACTGAATTCCGCGCCACTCGATTGTAATTCTGCCGATTCGGGACGTTCTGGACTGTGAATCGAGCATCGCCAATACGTTTTCAAAAAAATTAATCCTATCAGGAAATGGAGACCGGCGCCTCAATCTGTATTATGCGATGTCTGGATAAAAACAGACATTTTTTTATACAAATAACATGTAGGTGAAAATTATCTTTTGTTATCAAGTACAGCACATGGGTTATTCACTGCATATACCTCTTAAGAAACGCGAATCGATTATCAGGTCAACCAACGAGAAAATTGACCCGAAATCTTCAAATGAAATGAAATGGGGATTAACGTCCTACTCTTCTGCTCCTAACCTGGGCTAATGGAAGACGGGCATACGCCATACAGTGTGCTATGAGGGAAATTTTGCCCGGGCAGCGGCTCTACGGCCTACTCTTATATCGAAATCCAACAACCAAGGGATCTTTTACGTGCACGCCAATTTGTACAGGAGACCTCGGTTTTTCGTCCCATCCGAACGGCTAGACAGCTGTCCTTGCCAGACCCTCCATTCTGCATCACTGACAAGGGGAAACCACGCCGGAAAATCGAGATGAACTTTCTCGGCCAATGCAGGGATCTGAACACCCGACCTCCAGGATAGCGAGCCAGCGCCTTACCCATGTGATCCCCATCGAAATATTGAAAATGTTACGTGTCCGGATAAGTTGTTTTGACGTTCACGTCCAAACGACTCAATATTTTGAGATGGGGGAGAAGGTAAATACAGCACTCCTCGATATTTTGGCGCTTAAATTTCCTACGTACTCGGACATTCATAGACACTATCCCGCACGTGCTTTTCAGTGAAATGTGCCACGAGAGTACACTATTTCATTTAGTACAGATAACGTACGACTGAAAATAATGGTATGCCAACGTCAAAGGGTGACGTCAAATCTGTATTTTAAGTGGTATAGTGGATTCAGATGCAGTAATAACGCCCAGAATAGTACCTGTCGCCTTTAGTTCAAAACTGGCGTTACTTGGTGATATGGTTTGGAGAAGATTGTCATGCTTAACACAAGCTCGTCTATTTATTAAATTTCGGATGTCCCGGAATAATAATGTAATTAATAAATTAGAAACTCGTGGTTTAACGAGCTAGACCGAGGTACCAAGGGACATGGACAGATAAGAGGCTAATACATGGTAAAAAAACAGTTCAAGCATGCATTGTATAACGTACCCTATATTAACTGTTTACTTGAGAGATCACATAGTAGTGTTTTAGCAATACTACAATGTGGGCCATTTCCTTAATCAAAAGAAGCTCAACGCTTTGCTACACCAGTGACGCTTATAACAGACAAATACTATAGCTTTTGTAATAATAATATGTCCGTTAAAAAAGATGGGATCCACCTCTTTGGATAAAATTTACTGGGTGCAGCAAGTATCAAAAATCATGAATTTCCATGCAATATTTTCCTAACTGATCATGTCTTGATGGCCCTTCTCACCATTCGTCTAGCGCTTTAGGACGGTGATAGTGCGAAAGAAAAGGGCGAGCCATCCCCGTTCTCATAAATGAGTCGGAATCGCTTTCATATAGATCGTGGATCCCCATAGCAAGGTTCTGGAATCAAATGAAATCTCAATACAGTCCGCAAATTGTTCACCCCTTGTAACATACGTCAAGGATGTATGAGTATCGTAACCTTGTAAAGGGACCACCACTTGAAACACGCCAAGTTTGTGTATGAAAACGTTGTAAAGTGATTACGTTTTCCACACAATGACATGTCTAAAATCGATGCGAAACAGGGTGGCAAGTACCGTCAAAAACACCCTCTTCGTTCAAAAGATAAGGAATAAATCAGAACAAATTATCTAAAACCCCTTCAATACAACGCTGTTTGTAAATAAACAAATAAACATTTATGGTAAAGCGTAAAACTGGAGCAACATGTAAAATAAGTTTTCTAGTTATGCATAGCTTGAGATGTAAAAAAGATTCTTTGATTTAGCATTTCTTTAGAACTTTTAGAACCGATCTTATGAGATTGATTTTTAGCCAAAATGTTATTATTCATTTTCATTAGAGAGAACATGAATGAATGATAATTACAAATGATTAATAAAAATTTAGGAGATATAAATATTGCTTCAAACCAATCTAGTTTGTTCATAAATAAAAAAAATATTGTCAAATATAAAACTAGCGCAAGGCGTAAAAAGAGCATTTCAAAGCGCTCGCCTAGTGCGTATCACTTGAGAACCTTTAAACTGATTTTATGATATTAATTAAAACCCAAAATAGAACAAAAATAGTGGAAGTTTGCAAAGAAGTAATTGAAATTTAAGGAATATTTAAAAGAAATTTTATAGAGCAGCTTTTTTACTAAACCAATTGTCCAAAACCAACAAATCTTGACATGATTTACGATACAATGTATATTTAGATATGCCGAAATGAAATGGTGTTTTACGTCCTACTATTCTGTTCCTATTGGGCTAATGAAGGTGGGTTTACGCCATGCAGTGTGCAATGAGGGAAATTGTGCTCAGACAGCGGCGCTATTGTCTACTCTTATTATGAACAACAATACGTCGGCCCTTTACCAGGCCCCTTGTCCTACATACCTGACACGTGGGAACCACGACGAAAAAACCCGAAGTTAGCAAGGCAACGTTCTACTCACAGAGTCACCGTACTTCCTATTTAGATATTCCTTCCTCTTTCATAACAAAAGAAATGGATTTAAACACATTGCCTGAAAAATTTATTGTAAAATATAAAACCATAAAACTGTCACTATTTAAGAACCACTTGAGATTCTTTAGAACCTGAGTTTATGAGATTAATTTTAACCAAACTTTTACTATTCCTTTGCAATACATAGAACAAAAATCAGTGTCAATTACATAGAAGTAATTGAAATTTAGCGAATGTAACAAAAAGTCTATAAATCAGCATCTCAACTATATAAAGTGTCTCAAACCACCAAAATCACCACATCTTTTTGAATAAGCTGATAATCTCCAGTCGAAATCATGCGGTTCTTTCTTGTGATCAGTATTGTGGTATTTGCCATTGCGATGGAGACTCAAGCATCCTACGACCCCTGTCCAAGATTACAGAGAGCAATAGAACGGCTTCAACAACTTTCGGACAGATTTTGTACACCGGGTAATATTCATTTATCTGCATTGTATTCTTATTTCATTTACTTTTTAAGTGGTTTCTGGTACAAACCTTATGGACTGTACACTGTTAAAAATAAATGAAAAATTACAGTGAAATGTATGTTACTTCTTTAACATAACGCTGTAAAAATACCACCGTATGTTTTTAAACCACTAATTTACTGTATTGGTGATGTAACATGTGTTTACTGTAAATATGGGTACATTAACCATAAAAGTGCAGTTTCACAAGTCAGAACTGTATTTTTCTTACATGTAACCTGTATCAATACAACTACGTTTGTTAACATACATTCGTCTTGTACTTTAACTGTTTTTATGGGTAATTCTACTCTTCAAACATGTTTAGATGCGGGATTTGTGAACAATTTATCTGAAACATGTAATTGTACTTGTACATCTCTTTAAAACTTTAACATTGATAGACCTTTGAAGCCTTCATTACTTTTCGTCTATAGTCTACTTATAAGTGGGGGTGGAGGTCACGGTGGCTAAGTGGAGGTCGGGTGTTCGATCCTTGCCTTGGTCGATAAAGTTCATCCGGAGGTTTCGACGTGGTTCCCACATGTCAGTGATGCAGGCCGGAGAGCGGGACAATGATAACTGTCTAGTCATTCGCATGGGGCGAGACATCTAGGTCTCGTGTACACATTGGCGTGCACGTAAAAGATCCCTGTTAAACTATTTACAGTTATAAGTATACTTAAAATACCACATAGTTATTGTTTTAACTTATATTGAAAACGATGTAAATGCATATGAATACAAAGTTTCTGTAAGATTACATCAAACTTAACGTAGAAATACAACCATGCGTCAGTTTACATCATATGAGCCGTATATTAACAGAAATGCCATTTGATTTAGTATATTTGTAGGATATTGTAAATTAGCTGACAAATAGTGGACGCAACCTCCTAATGTGAGCACTACCTCTAGATTCTTTCAGTAGATTTTAAAATATTTCTTCTGAATGGTTTCCGTCTATATGTAATGTATATGGACTTTTAGAAACCGTAATGTATGCGGTGAATGCTGGGGACTCCGGCCTTCATATACTTATGCAATTTTGAATCACGTTTGCAATTCAGTCAAGGGTAAATGCTGCGATCACAGTCAAGCATTAACCTTATCAAGTGTCAACGCCGGCGTACATATTAGGACTGTGGTCCCCCCTTTATTGTTATTTTATCAATGATCTTGTAGTGCCCTTCTATTTAATTTTGCAGAGGACAGGACCACAGTTTCGGTCTGCATTCTAATGAGGACAAAGTTTGGCCCATAACTTTAATATAATCTATTTACTATCGCATTTCAATTATCGATAAAGATACTTTATGGGAGATTAGATAATGAGTTGGCAGTTCTCACTACAATAGTTAAAAACTAGCTAATGTAAAGGCAATTTGCTGAAAATTTCAGTCAAATTGATCCACTATTGACTTAGAACTAAGCGAATGAAAGTCCCGCTTAGCCTCGGTCATCATTACTAAAGTCGGTAAGACAAAATCAGTAGTCTCGATCCATTTTTATTGGTAAATCACGAAGGAAAATATTTCAGCGAATCGAACTACAATCCAACAAAAATCTCATGCTAGCCTCGACATCGAGAGTTGATTATGGTCTGAATAAGTTAATTAATGTCTAATTAATAGGTTTTATAACATTTCAGTCCTAAAGAAAGACCTACATTGGCAGATTTTGCTCTTGCATAATGCATGTTTAAGTCATGTTAATGTTTATTTAATTCCTTAACGTTATAGTTCACTGTAAATTTTTTCGTCGATGAATTTTTTCGTACTTGTCATTTAGGGTGACTCTAGAGTAAAACTTTCAATTTAAACACAAATAACCATATCTGCTGTAATATTTTTAAACGATGCACCACTTTAGTGTACCAAATAATCGAAAAATTCAAATCTTGAGTCTGGTTTTTGCAACACAAATGATGTGTTACTCCAAAGCGCATTTTCGTCATCAGCTCGTCGAATAATTAAATTAATATTGTTTTTGTACATGGTGATGCGGTCGCGGCGTAGTATTATTAGTACTACGCTGGTCGTTTATAAAAGCGTAATCTAATTAACGAGCTCAACTTTGAAGACACTTAAATGTGTAGAAAATAAGCTATAGTTATAAATAACTGTTTTAATTATCTTCAAAACAACTCAGTATGTATCTTTCTTTCTCCATACAACAGGACGCAACATTGTTGCACATGCCTGGTTTCATTATAATGTTTCAACATGGCGTAAGTAGAGAAAAGATGATATTAAAAGTGTTGTCGCATTCTTTGATACCTTTCTTTACTTTAACAAGTGATATCGCAGACAATAAATTACCAGGACCTGCTATCAGCATTTAATACCAAAAAATGGCAAGTATTTTAATAACGTTATAGTTGTGTAATGATTAAAACATACAACAAAATAATGTAAGATCAGACCATCAGCTTTTAAGAACCAATTTACATTAGTAAATGTAATATTTCATGTGGTCAGTTATAACTTGAAACTCTGGAAGCGTATAGGAGTCAGTAGTAGGGCGGTAGATACCGCAATATTAAGTTGACAATGTCGACATATTGTGATTGTTCTGATGATTTTATCTCTGAAAAGACAATTTTGCCAAGTTAACTGAATAACTCGCTATGATGTATATCGCCTTTTCGTTTTAAATGCATACGTCAACATAGCGCATGGCTATATTTTCCGAACATGTCGATATTATACTCCTGTGAAATGGAACACATTGACAGAATAGCAGCCATTAACGCAAACGTGCACATTTAAATCGAAATGGGTTTATACAGCATAGCCGGTTCCTTCAATTGACTCGGCAAAAATTGTCTTTTCAGAGATAACTTCATCAGAACAATCAAAACATTATTATTTTGACGCATTACCAACTTAATATTGCGGTATCCATAGCGCTTTTGACCCCTATAGGCGTTCATACGTCGTGGGTCTAAAATGGTACGAAATAGTTTGGTAAGTCAGCCACGAGCTACGAATCCTGTGGGTTTCAAAGTACAAACATCGATTATAAACACTTTAAAATGTGAATAATCAAAAGATTTCATAAAAAAAGTAATAACTTTTAAGAGAAATAGTAAAATATGCCGTCTTCTTTCATAAGATAAAAAATAAATTTGAATAAATTGTCTGAAACCATTCACATCCAATCCAGATTGTAAATAAATAAACAAACCATTTACTGTAAAATATAAAATTGTAAGGATAAAAATGTAAAAATAGAACATTTTAAAGAATTCAGAATTTAAGTATCACTTCAGATTCTTTAGAACCGAGTTTATGAAATTAATTTTAACACAAAATTTTATTATTCCTTTACAATACATAGAATAAAATGTTTTTAATAACAAAGAAGTAAGTGAAATTTGGGGGTATAAAAACGTGTATAATGGAGCATCTCGACTATATAAAGGCACCAAAACCGCCAAATCTTCACATTTCCTGTGGTAAGCTGAGCATCTTCAGTCGCAATCATGAGGTTCCTTCTTGTGCTCAGTATTGTGGTGTTAGTTGTTGCGATGGAGACAGAGGCTAGTAGACGCTCTTATAACAGAAGGTTTCTCCGACGGCTAGTTAAACGGCTCATTAGTCGATACTGTAGATGTCCACAAGGTAATAACCATGTATCTACATTTCGTATTCTACTTTTTCACTTTTTAAAAATAATTGTGGTTCTACATTAACTATACATCATATTTTTCAAATGTAAAATTTATGTTTTGTCTTTTTTTCTAGTCAGGTTAAAAACATACACCGCTTGGTCTAGTTTATCTCAAACTAAGATATAAATATACATGTATTATAATGGTGATGATCATTAACAACATAATTAAATAATCCTCCTGTAATGAAATAATCAATAGATATCCATATTCGTGTAACAGCTTTCCACTTATGACAAGATACAGTTATTGTAATGTAATATATCGTGTTTTAGAAACACTAGCAGCACAATTAAACTGCCAGATACGAATATTGGTAAACTTGAAGATTAGAAAAGGAGAAATTTGAAATGAATATATTATTTCCAATATCCTTGTTATTTATATTAGTGTACTATTTACCTAAACGGACATTAAAAAATAAAAAGCTTTAATAATCACACTTACTAAATGATATAGATTGTAAACCTTCGAGTGAATAATATTGTTACACAAGTTTGTAATTATCCAAGCCATAAATAAATTGAGATGGAAATTATGTAGGATTGTCATTTTATTTAATTTGAGTTATTATTTGTCTGAAAACAGACCTTTAGTGGATATGAATAATCTATTATGCATTTAGTTGAAGAAAAAATAAAATCAACGTATTTGATATTCATTTTCAACTTACGAAACATTGATAGGCCTACTTTATTCTTACAACAAAATAATTTTTCAAGTATTGCCAGAATTTTTTAAAAAAAATACCAAATTTAGATTTTCAGTCCATTAAATTTAGTTTCATCAAAGAAAAACATATTGGTCCAAAAACTATTAAAGTCTATCAATCATGTCAAGTTCCCATTACTTTATTGAAGCGATCTTCTCCTATGGTTGGACGCTAGTCTGCTTCGAGGCATACCTTGTATGTATCCCTTAAGATCGAATTTATCATCTAGATTTCTATCTAAAATACAACAACATATTTTAGTCTGTTTTATAATAAGAATATGACCTTTAGACGTCTCGACTTCCATACACAAGCTTTACTTTGTATTATCTTTGTAAAACCTCAGATATGACTAGTTTGAGTCCAAACTAATAGTCTTAATAATTAGGAGGTTCAATGTGTTTTATTTGTCAAGATTTTGTTTATTGATATGCAGGACGAAATGCGTAATTATTACTTTGGTAATGGATCTTGTACCGTGTGGGTTTGTTAATCATTCTAAGTTCGATTTGACAATTTTGTTTTTGTATTGGGAACATCTCCCTCTATTGTTCTCATGGGGGGATTAATCAAGCCAGGCGATTATCGAATACAATGGTGTTAAATGTATAGTCCGCTTTTTAAAACTACTAGGTTAAAACTAATTAACAACTTTATTTACAATAAATTACATAAAAGTAACAACAAATACATGTATCAAACATGAATCATAACTCTACTAAATGTGATATGACGTTAGTATATTCAATAGCATTTTTTACTCCATTTAACAGTTCGATTTTTAGATTGTTAATAGATTTTTCTACTCTTTTATATTTTCGCCTTTTAGGGGGCAATCGCCCCCCGTTATCCACTTGAACTATGGTATTTTCAGTAAAAGTCTGCTGTTTCGACACAATGATAATAAATTTAAATATATTTGGATGGCTTGTTCTGGTCTTCTTCATTTTACTGTACCATCCCCTAACGTGATTAGATATCCGTGAACCATCTGTGTTGAAGTGATTCCACATACCTCCATCGCTTTCTACCACTTGTTCAGTGACATAATCTGCAAACTTTAAAATATTGTCATCCTCCAAATCAGCTTCTTCTAAGACATTCAACCCAACGCTGTCTATATCAAATAATCTCACAAATGGGAGGCCGGAATAATATTTAAGATACTCGTTAACCGATGAAACGTTAACTTAACTTATATATTTTAATCATTAAAATAATTAAATCCTAACTAGGTGAATAGTACTAATAAAGATACAGTCTGTAATCCCTTTGTTTACTTAAACTTTCACACCACTACCCTATAACACCAGTTGATTAGATGGCACAGTGAGATTAAACCTTTGTATTATCGGTATTGATTTTCATGGCGCCAATTTCCCATATTCGCCATTATTTGTAAAGTTCGCTTAAAATAAGACATATAATTATTTTCAGTAAACGATCCTTGTATGCCCGATCCTTGTAATGGTGGTACTTGTACAGCAATGGGCGATGGTTTTGTGTGTACCGACTGCCCACGTGGATTTGAAGGAGAAATGTGTGAAGGTAAATTTTGATATTTATATACTGCGGAGTCTATAGTTTACCTTGTTTAATGTGGATTGTGTTTTTTGAAATATTGGTATTGAACTTTATGGGTAAAATCCTAACGGGAAATTAACATGTATGTGATTTGGATTAGCGATATTGTTAACCGTCTACTACCTAATAGGCCAAGACGTCGTCGTTGATTAAAGAATTTGGAATAACATGTCAAACTGAATATTGTGTAAACATAATTACTTTGGAATTCGCTAAAACTTATTGAGATAATATCTCAACATATCGACTAAAAATTTGTCAACTTTATGAGTTACATTACAAGAAATCGACTTAATAAAGTTGACTTGACGCATGAAATTCACTCTATGCCGATATGTTTACATCATGTCAATAGTAGATTTGACTCTAAATCACTATAAATTTCCCCAGTAACTTTTATGTTAATTCTCGTCTTTAAGACCGGCTGTAACGTTTTCCCCAATTTTTGTTGGGTAGAACGCTTTCTGCCACATGAAGCAAAATGTGTGGCAAACTCCTGTCGAAAAGCATGTACCATGACAAATTTGAGATACACAAGCTGGAAGTAGAGACAAGTAAACATGCAATTTTCGGTCCTACGTTTCAACGTATCCAACCTCTCAACTCTTGTATCCTTCCGCCTCAAAATCATGAATATTCACCAAAACCTGGCATGAAATGTATTTTCCAACGCTTTTCTTTGATTCTACACCAAAAAAGCAAAAGGGGGGGGGGGAGAAAGGCTAAAAAAAAAGCTATCGTCCTACGGAAATATTAGGTTAGCTGAGTCGTATATAGGGGTAAAACTTCGGGTATCACCAAAAGGCCCTTGTTATATGATAAGAAAATCAAAGAATAACTGCAAAAATGATGTCCCTTTAAGTACACATGCTGCTTTATGTACATCGGTGCATCTCAGGGGCCCATATGCCTTTTGGGCTAAAATCTAAAACAGGCCCACAGCTAGCCCAAAATTGTTAGAGGGTGGGGGGCAAAGGCTTCTGGGGGCGCTGATGGGGCTTCTGTGGGCGCCGATGTACTTACAGCGAACGATACCGTGGAAAGTTCTATAAGGTGCTCTCCATAGGCGTACGGGCTCGGAAAATTTGACGACCTATTCTTGCTATTCCAGTCCCTGAATACAGTAGGTGGTCTGATCTAGCATATCTTAGATGGCTGAGTCGAATTCCAATTAATCGTTTATATTACACGGAGCAAATTTTACTGCCGCAAACGTGTTTTCCTGCTTTTCCAGGAAGACAGCAACTTAAATGTGGTTCAATATAGTCTACCTTAGGTCGCGTACCATACTCCTCGCAGTGTTTCGTTTAATTAGAATTAATCTCACTTAACACTGCTGTAATGGAAGCAAATGTCTGTTCCAAATTATGACTGGTCAATAGTCCGATTAACAACCAATAGTGTGTAATACGAATCAAAAATCGTGTTTGTTTTTAGCTTGCTCCCCATCCATCTCTTGCAAAATATGGCCGTATCGTGCCTTGCAGCCGTTGGTTTTGTTTTCTCTTTACCCGTCTGCCCGAAAAGTCAGATTGTATGGTGATTTCGCCCCAGACAATTTTGGAAAACAGGGTTTGCACCTGAAAATGACGGAAAATATTTCAATTTTGAAGTTGAATTTGCGACATTGGCGCATAAATAATATATTTAGATATGAACAGTTTAAACATTTGAAGAAAGAAATACGACTTTAACGTACCTATTATAGTTTATGAGATAAATTAACAGTTCTGAATCGGGGTAGAGTGCGACTTGTTTGAATTTTGAAGCATATCACGCCGTTTTGGCGCCCAATTCATTCGTGGGCGCCTAACTAATGTCACTAGCATTATAGTATGGGCGCCTAACTAATGTCACTAACATTATAGTATGGGCGCCCATGGTCTCGTCATTGTGGGCGCGCCTCCGGGATGAAACAACCCCCCCCCCCCCAAATCATGCCGTTTGAATTATGAACATTATCACGCCGTTTTGGGCACCCAATTCATTCATGGGCGACTAACCAATCTCACAAACATTATAGCATGGGCGCTCATGATCCCGGCATTATGGGCGCCCCTCCGAAATGAGGCACCCCACAAATCATGCCATTTGAATTTAGAAAATTATCACGGCGTTTTGGGCGCCCAATTGATCAAGTCGTGGGCGCCCAACCCATCTGATTGGGAATTATGCACTATGTGCGACCCAACATTATAAGGCGCCCCACCAATCCTGTCATTATGGGCGCCTCTCCGGGCTAAAGCACCCCACAGATAAAGCCGTTTTGGCCGTCCCATCAGTTGTAGTGTTAATCGTGTGGGTCATTATGAGGCGCCTCACCATTTGGGGAGCGACTTCTATATAACGACATGATTGGCGAGGCGCCCAAATATCAAGTGACTTTGGTATGGCGCCAATCTCGTGGTCAATTAATGTCAATCGGCTTTATGTGGCGCCCATACTAGTATGGAGACGTTGGTCGTTTGCCTCATATTATGTGGCGCCCATACTAATATGGATTTTCCCCCACGGGCAAAGGGCGCCGATATTTTCGAGGGGGGGGGGGAGCTGCCCCCTTGCCCCCCGCCCCCGCTAGCTACGGGCCTGAAAAATCTTTCTTGTTAAATAAAGGCAGTATTTGAGTTCTGTGAAAAAATGGGACAAGATATAAGAAAATTACACAGAACACACTCATAGTTTGGATTTTTTTTCTTCAAAAATATGATTAACGAAATTTACATGTTGCATCTTTAAATAACCAGTTTCATCAAAATCGGTTAAAATTGTGACTTCTAGATGGTCCACAACCTTGATATACCTGAAGTTTTACCCTCATATACGACACAGCTCACCAAATATTTCTACGACCGTCACCTACGAATATTTTTAGTCTTTCGCTCCCTTTACCTTTTCCCTCTTTTGCATGGCTATTTTTGTTGCCTTTTCGGTGTAGAATCAAAGAAAATGGCTATAGTGGCTAAGTGGGTAAGGCGCTAGCTCGCTAGCCTGGAGGTTGGGTGTTCGATCCCTGCATTGGTCGAGAAAGTTCATCTCGATTTTCCTGCGTGGTTGTCTGAGGGCCCGACAAGGAGAGCTGTCTAGTCGTTCGGATGGTAGGAAAAACCGCGGTCATGTGTACATATTGGCGTGCACGTAACGTAAAAGATCCCTTTGCAGTTGGAATTTGATATATGAGTAGGGCGTAGCGCCGCTGCCTGGGCAATATTTCCCTCATAGTAAACTATATGGCGTATGCCCGTCTTCCATTAGCCCAGGTTAGGTGCAGAAGAGTAGGACGTTAAACCCCATTTCATTTCATTTCAATTTCATACATGCTTTTCGGCAAGAGTTTGCCACATGTGGCTTCATCTGTGGTAGAAAGCGTTCTACCCAACAAAAATTTGGGAAAATGTTAGAGCCGGTCTAAGAGACGAGAATTAACATTAAAGTTAATGGGGAAATCATTAGTGATCTGCGGTCATATTATTAAGTCTTTATCATGCAATAAAACATGACATATCGATTTCGAGTCAAATCGACTATTGACATGATGTACACATATCGACATGTCGGCATAGGGTGAATTTAATGCGTCAAGTCAAATTTATTAAGTCGATTTTATGTAATATTACTCATAAAGTTGACATGTTTTTAGTCGATATGTTGAGATATTATCTCAATAAGTAGTGACCCAATTACGCTTCCATACAAATACGCTTCCATACTTTTCGTCATCTTCATCCTCGTCTTTTTGCTTTTTTGAGTTTGAAAAGTAGCTGGACTTTTGTGAGAAGTCGAGATTATAAAATGGTGGCAACTCTCTTATTTTGATAACCTTATATGACGGGATAACGTTGCAAATATTAATCCAATGTTCACGGTGCAACATAAATAATTATGTTAGCAGTTCAAAATACGTTATTTAGTTATACAATTTGATATATCCATTTCTCCACAATACCATTGACACAGTGTTAAAATACAGAGTACACTTTCAAATTATACAAATACAGTATAAGAGTTATTTTGCATATTACACTTCTCCATTCTGCATTTTGCATAATAGACAAAAGCATAATAGAACTTAGCATATTGGGACATATGCCTTATCACACTGATCAGCAGTGAATATTCGCTAGGCCGCTACAGACACTGATAAGGATGACATCGACGCGACATAATGAGTCCCCACATTAACTTTTTTTCTTCCCACAAATTAAATTCTAAAACATTTTATGTAAGTATTAGAAAAATAAATAAAGACGTTTTAAGTATTTGTAGTTAAAAAGTATTTCCTATTTAGGGTAATTGGGTATTGAAATGTGTAAAAGGCATCATTTTGCCCGAAGCAGTTAGTCCTATGTAAACAAAGCAGGCGCCATTAAGCCAATTATGTCATTACACGTGTTGAAGACAGTCATCTGTGACAGAGATGATTTGTAATTTTCTGTGAAACAGATTGATGCCTTATATGGGATTTGCGACGAAACTCATTTGTATACGGAAAGAAGTCGGGACAAGGACGGGCATTCATAATTTACACGATCAATCTACAAGGTCAATGGGCAGGGTCAAGCTGGCATACAATAAGTCACAATACATGTACAATAAATCGGCTTACCATGCAATAAGGAATTCGGTGGATGACCACCCCACCCCTCACTTCAACATTAATAATTTTATCCTTTTTTTTCAAGGTGGGAAGCAACGGTGGCTCAGCGAATAAGAGACACTGATCTGGCTCACTAGCCTGTATGTCGCGTGTTCGATCCCTGCATTGGCCGAGAAAGTATATCGGATAATTCTGACGTGGTTTACCTCGTCAGTGGTGCAGGGAAAGGGGGCAAGACAAGGACAGCTGTATAGTCTTTCGGATGTGACGAAAAACCAAGGTCCCATGTATACATTGTCGTTCACGTAAAAGATCCCTTGGCAATTTGGTATAAGAGTAGGCCATAGTGCCGCTACCCGGGCAGAATTTCCCTCATAGCACGTCTTCATTAGCCCGATCGGAGCAGAACAGTAGGACGTTAAACACCATTTCATTTTTTCAAAGTATGTAAATTTACAAGAATCACCAAAACATGTACATATATAGAGAATATGTACATTTAAATATTTGAAGAGAGAAATGAGCGTGCCTTTAGTGATACGTAGCATGATATCTAGAATTCGTATTAAGACAGGGTCCTTGGTACATAGACTAGACTACCATAAATGTATGTCTACTTTAAATATCCCATAACCCCGTCATTTAATAGAGTTTCGTACCATCCGTTGTCAGTGATGCAGGATGGGGGGTCTGACAAGAACAACTGTCTAACCGTTCGAATGTGAAGAAAAAAACGAGGTGCCGTGAACATATTAGCGTGCATGTAAAAGATCCCGTGGCAGTTGGAATTTGATAAAAGAGTACTGATGGCCGTATATAGCGCCGCTGACCGGACAAATTGTCCCGCATAGCACACCTCATGGCCTATGCCCGCTTTCATTAGCCCAGTCGGAGCAGAGCAGTAAGACGTTAAACCCCACTTTATTTCATTGATCGTTTTCCGAATGTCTGTAATTATGAGTACCACCCCCTTCTACTAACCTTTGATCGCGTTATTGATTTCTGTTCTATGCAAATGAGCTCTGTCGTAGATCCCTTATAAGGTATATGTTCTACTATGATAAGTTCTATTTTGCATTTGTCTGTTATGCAAAATCCAGAATGGAGAAGTGTAATGTGCAAAATAACTATCATATTGTAATTTGTATTATTGAAAATGGTATTCTTTAACACCGTGGCATTGGTATTTTTGAACAATGGAAACTGCAAATATAAAACTAAACTAGGCCTGCGTAGCAGGAATGACGAATGACGGGTTTCACTGGTGCCACGTTACTTTTGAACTTATGTCACTTTCAGTGCCACGTTACCCTTGAACTCGTATCACTTCAAGTACAAATGGAACCGATAAACATATTTCCACATAACATTGTACACATCAAATAAAATGGGAGCAGAATCGACCAAATCCAACAATATCTATTCATTTTATACATGTGTTACATGTATTTGATCCTGATAAAATTAGAGTACTTCCGGTGATCATGAAAATGTGCAATTAGTTTTATGTAATCAGAAATGGCATAAGGCATCATATGGTGAAAATTTTATGTAAATCGAATAATAATTGCCACTTTTATAGACCAAAAACCTTGAAAAGTGACTTGTAGAAAATCGCCTATTTCTCGGCAACCGTACAAGTTAGAAACCATTTTTTGGTATCTATATGATCGTATGAGTTCAATCATTACAAATCAGACGCATTTGAATAAAATATCTGTTTTGAAGGCTAAAAATACAGTTTTTGCCAAAATGTCATTACTTACGGACATACTAAAAATGTTAAATTAAATTTATAACTTCGTCTATTACATTAGGCATCAAATGATGAAAATTTTATGAAAATTGAATAATAATTGACACTTTTATGGGCAAAAAACCATCAAAAGTGACTTGTAGAAAACCGTCTATTTCTCGGCAACCAAACAAGTTAGAAACAATTTTATGATATCTATATGACCGTATCAGTTTTATTAATATGCGAATTTAAACCAAAAGTTAAAATTATTAATAGATATTAAATAATTCTGGGTTGAAAAAAATATTGATTTTAAAAGTTAAAAATGCAGTTTTTGACAAAATGGCGTCATTTCCGGTTTCTATTTCAAATTGTAATCAAATTGATATGACGCATACTTGCTTTTCGAATCAAATGGTGTCACTTTTGTGAAAATCCATTAATAATTGACTATTTTACAGGCAAAATTACGAAAACAGTGACTTATGCAAAACTGCCCATTCCTCGGCAACTGCTTATATTATAAACTAATTTTCACATACATTCTCTTCGTATGGATTATAGCTACAAGTTTATAAAAGTTACGCAGAAATATTTTAAAATCTGAAAAGCCTGAATGGGTTGTTAATAGGTCAATTTTACACCTTTTTTCACCTCTTAATCCAATTTGCTCGAAAATGAAATCGAAATTAAAAAACTGAGCTCACACTTTTTTGCGCCTTTAAAGGGCACACTCTTTTAGTTATATCAGTTTTAAATAAAAAAAATAATATTTTCTTTTGAAAAATGGTACCTTGGTAGTTTTTGGTAAATTTACGCCACTTCCGTTGCCGACAGATGATACTATTGGTAACAAAAAAATGACAATTGAGACAACGGAGCTTATGAACTTTGTTTTATACAAATCGAACAAAAAATAATTAATCTAGGGCTGAAAAACTGAATTAGCCAACGGCGGCCAAGGGAAATTACTGAGACCAAAAAATTTCACATTTTTGCTCAAGTTACACGACTCTTTAATTCCGTGTAAAACACGACTAAAAAATATACATAAATAAAAATGTTTTTTGTAAATTTGGCGCCTAATATCTTCGAAGATTTGCCGAAAATCAAAAATTAAGAGTAGCGTAGCTATGTCCCCTGTCTCAGACTATGTGGGAGTATTTGTTCTTTAATCAGGTTCTTGGATGACAACACTGGTATAACTTCAAACAATGGTTTTATTTCTTCTTTTCAACATATACAATACTTCTACTACATTACATGTACTTATATTAACCGGGTTTTTCGTCTGGTTGCCGTCTTGTTCCCCGCTCGGCTCTCTGGCCTCCACTGATCCCAAAACGGTTTGTCTGATCTTTTAATTACTGGGCCGAATCCATGTCCAGCCTTGCTGTCTTGATACCACACCCATGCACCGTAACCTGATTGGTCAGTATCCGGTCGGGGTGGGTTAATAACCTGGACGGACATATAGTTATTGACCAATCAACTAATTCCAGGTTTTATATTTCAGATTCAATTAGGGCCAGCTGGTCATTATATAATAACAGATTACGCTTCCCGTGCAGATTGCTTTACCATTCAAGGATGTTGCGTAACTCAGGACATCTGTGATGATTAATGACTTCCTAACGACTTTTGTCTGTCTGTTAGTCTTTACTGTCATCTTTTGATCCCCGCGACCCGTCTGCTAGCCCTATGATAAGATTGCTAATTGATTTCACGGGGTATGCAATGATATATTCCCAATTGTGTAACAACTATGCCAAAATGTATGGAAAGTTAAAATCCAATGATTATTGTTAAAATTACTGCAATATTTTTAAAAACGATAGCGTCGATGATTTCGGACATTTCGCACTGTCGCAGAACGTTAAAAATAGCTTTATCTTCTAAGTCACACCCATTTTCCCAGTAAAACCGAAGAAATCGTAACGATGTGACAAGCAGTTGCTGGGATCTACTCAAAATGGAATTGGAATAATAATAATAATAATAACTATACCTGCAAGCAGCACTGAACCGGCTTTCAGGAATCAGACAGGAACTGTGTCATACCATAGCCAATCCATCGAGCTACCAAAAATACTTTAGATGTTTTGATTCAATGACACCCTCTATCAGATTTGTTAAAGTAACACTTGCTTGCGAAAAGACAGGTTAAAATTATAAATTCCGACTAAATTACGTCACTTCCGGTGCCGAAAGAAATCTTTATCGGTAACAAATAAGTTGAGAATTTGCAACACGAAACATACAAACTTTGTTTCATACATATCGGGCAATCTAGAACCCATAAACTGAAATTGTAAAAGGTAAAAAACTTAAAAAGTGATGCCGAGAAAATTACTTATTTCTCGACATGGGAATAAGCTAGAAGCAATTTTTTGTCATCAATATGATTCTATTGATCATTACCAAATTGATGAATAAATTCAACCACGATTTTCAGTTAGCCTGGTGCCTGAAGTGTTCAAATTTAGTTGATGGACATCCGGGTCACATTGCGAAATGCCATTTTTACTGTGAAATTGAGCGCACTAGGGAAACCTTCATAACTCCTTAACCGATTGACCTATTGATATGGAATATGGCTCAAAATCTTCACAATGACATTCTACACCAGCTGCTATATGATACATGCAGTTGAATGAATCATATATTTTCTAAATCAATAGGTTATTCCGAAAAAAGCAACATTTTGGCATTTTTTTTCAAGATTTATTTTATAAGTTTACTGCCATATCATGTTCAGAGTGATTTTAGCCAAATTATGTGTGTGGTCCCCTTAAGTTATTCATTTGGCATAAATATATACACTCAGTGGCCACCTCTGTACATGTGTGGTGGCCGCAAACTCAACAAAAGTCTTGCGTAGACTGTCAATTTTAAAATGTTGAACGGCGACGGGACAGGGTACCAGCTTAGTGAGAGTTTAACTCGGGGACTCACAATCGGAACGATAGTTGGGGACGGGTTGTTTCTGAGGCAAAATTTATTAATGAAGACGATTTTGAGATAATGTCACTTCTGTGACGTCATTTTCGGTTGGAATCTGTCCGAAATCCAAAATGTTCGCCAAAATTTTACGAAAAACGAATTTCTTGTTGGAATGGGTGAGTATCACACAAGAAAAGGCTTGTGATATATCATATATTGGATTGTCGTAGTCATTAAACTTAAAATTGATCTCTAAAATCAGTTCTCCCAAATGTAAGATGGCGGAAATTCAAAATGGCAGTCAAAGTTTGCCTAAAACGGTCGATGCCTCAGATAATCGTCATTTTACTGTTTGATATTCATTGTAATATGCCATTTGAAGGGTTTGTCATGCCACTGATGAACTTAAATACATGTACTACCTCTCAAATAAGAGTTTCCAAAATCCAAGATGGCTAAAATCAAAGATGGCGACAAGACTTCCAATAATTTTTCAAAATAAATAAAGGATTTGTAATCAATACCTTATACGGTGATTAAATCCCACATTCCCGCTTGGTCATAGACTTGCATGTTGTTGTGTTTGGGTGAATTCTTACCAAGCCCATGTGAACCACTTCACAAGATCTTATTACGCTCCTCAAGGGTTTTAGGTAGAGGTTCAACGCGGCGAGAATATTCATTCAGTTTGATGCACTCACTCTGTACGTTTGGCACCTCAGTCTGTTCGGATAAGCTGGTGATTTGGCGACAAACACTATTTATCTTGAAGACCAGTGTCTGAAATACTGTCAGACTGCATTTTCGGCAGTCTATTTCTCAACATATCGTGGCGAAAATATTCATTCGTTTTGATTCACTCACTCCGTTCGTTTGACACTTTCCCCTCTGGTCAGATAAACTAATGATTTGGCGACAGGTGCTATCTGGTAAGCTCTATTTACTTCGACGATCAGTGCATGAAATACTGCTAGACTGCATTTCCGGCAGTCTATTTTTCAAATTTTCGAGGGCTTCGTTTGTCGGATAAAATAGTGATCAGGCGACAAACGGTATCTGGGCAGCTCCATTTATCTCAGCAATGGGACGAACAAACAAGGCCCTGTGTAACTATTGACGTGACCGTAAAAGACCCGTGACCAGTTGCAGTTCGATATTTCAGTATTTAAAGTTCATTCTTAAATAGACACAACTAGAGTATGACGGAATATTTAGTAGTGAGATATGAGGAGATTATGTTCAGTTTGCAACATTAGCAATGTGTTTGGGGATATTTATATCGCATAAGACGAACATTGTCCTATAATTAATTATGTGCATCACTAATAATTTCTATTTCTAGTGATGAATAACGACTGTGGAAATCTTGAAGGTGTGTGTCAAGCTGATTTCAGACCCTGTACCATAAGCGAAATCCCTGAGGGTGAATGTAGCGCCGGTTCTGTGTGTTGTGCACTTCCACCAGGTTAGTATTGGCCAAATGTATCTTTTTGAAAAGTAGAAAAAGGTCGAGGCATGGGCAATACCTCCAAATTAATTGAAAGAAGTCCAAGAAATGACATTGTAAAATATTTTCTTGGTAATCGATTATACTTACTACTGATGTAACTGTATGGATCGCCGATTATGAACAAACTACTTAACTTTGGTTATTGTAAACTTAAATGTGTGTTTGAAATTACTCCCCGTTAAATAAAATCCATTGTACAGCTTAATATTCCGGAAAATAAAAACTTCTCTCTTGTAAAATTAAACTCATTACAAACTTGGACATCGAGAAATATAAAAATGGATGCTAATTACGTCACTTATTGTGAAGGATCATTTCGTAAAGGGGGGGTCGCAGCAAGGTTTGTCTATTGTAACGGTATCTGACTCTTTTACGACAATTCAAATTTTGTGTATAAGCTATTGCTCTCGGACCCAGTAATGGGTTTGGGCATTTACAAACATAAATACGCCCATAGTCCATTATAATGGTTCCGTCTTGTATTAATTATTTGGTTATAGAGTTGGGTGGGATTTGAACATAGGTGTAGAACAAAAAGAACGACATTCGTTTTACGGGCCTTGAATCTCACCCTTGAATATCTGTAATATTTCCTGATGACTTAAACAGTCATGTCGCTGAGAAATAACTGAGATATGGGGAATTTAAGATTATGTTTTGTCCCATCCGTAACACACTTACCCAATTTATATTCAATAAATAGATCCACGGAGGCCAACAATATCTACGTTGACAGAATGTTTGCACCATGTACAGTTTTTGCGGCACAGACTGACTAAATCCACCACCACCACCCCCCGCCCCCCCCCCAAAAAAATAAAAAAAAAATATAATAAAATCACTTACGAAAACAATATGTGTTTTGACCGAAGATCCGAAACACGCAATAACAAATATTCTTACGATTAAATCAATAAATGCTGATGGAGTTTACGTGTGTACCGGCAAAATTTATAGCCGAGGACATTAAATCATTGAATATACATAACATTATATTTATACGTCCACATTTTCATGTTGACGTATATGTCGTCGCCCCTGTCCACCCGGACGTCCGTCCGTCCACAATTTGTTTGTGGACTCTCTACAGGTCACAATTCTTATCCGATTTTGACGAAACTTGAAATATAGGTTTATCCCCATAAGCTCTCGGTTCCTTTCGATATTGGCATGTATCGGATTGGAACTTCATGGATTATGGCCCCTGATTGTACGAAATATCATGTTTTTAGCTTGTGGACCCTATAGAGGTCACAATTTTGAACCGATTGTGATGAAACTTGACATCCATGTTTATAACCCCAAAATCTTGGTTCCTTTCGATATTTGCGACCATCGGATCGTAACTTCCTGAATTATGGCCCCTGATTGTCCGAAAAATCGCCCTTTTTAGCTTGTGGTCCCTCTGGAGATCAAAATTATTATCCGATTTAAAAAAACCGTTTGATTATATCACCGTTACATGGTAATGAAGGTTGAGTTAAAATTTCGTGAAAATCCGACCAAAACTGGCAAACAAAATGGCCGCCGTTTGTACGCGAATAGTGTGAAAATATGTTATATCAAGGTTGTGGACCCTATAGAGGTCACAATTTTGAACCGATTTTGATGAAACTTGACATGTATGTGTATAACCCAAAGATCTTGGTGCTTTTCGATATTTGCACCCGTCGGATCGTAACTTCCTGAATTATGGCCCCTGATTGTCCAAAAAATTGCCCTTTTTAGCTTGTGGTCCCTCTGGAGGTCAAAATTATTATCTGATTTAAAAAAACGTTTGATTATATCACCGTTACATGGTAATGAAGGCTGAGTTCGAATTTCGTGAAAATCGAACCAAAATTGACGGACGAAATGGCCGCCGTTTGTACGCGAATAGTGTGAAAATATGTTATATCAAGGTTGTGGACCCTATAGGGGTCACAATTTTGAACCGATTTTGATGACACTTGACATGCATGTTTATAACCCGAAGATCTTGGTTCCTTTCGATATTTGCGCTCATTGATTCGTAACTTCCTGAATTATGGGCCCTGATTGTACGAAAAATAACCCTTTTTAGCTTGTGGTCCCCACTGGAGGTCAAAATTATTATACGATTTAAAAAAAACGTTTGATTATATCCCCGTTACATGGTAATGAAGATTGAGGTAAAATTTCGTGAAAATCGGACCAAAATTGACAGAAAAAATGGCCGTCGTTTGTACGCGATTAGTGTGAAAATATGTTATATCAAAATTGTGGACCCTATAGAGGTCACAATTTTGAACCGATTTTGATGAAATTTGACATGCATGTTTATAACCCAAAGATCTTGGTTCTTGTTGATATTTGCGCCCATTGGGTCGTAACTTCCTAAATTATGGCCCCTGATTGTCCGAAAAATGACCTTTTTTAGCTTGTGGTCCCTCTGGAGGTCAGAATTATTATCCCATTTAAAAAACCGTTTGACTATGTCACCGTTACATCGTAATGAAGGTTGAGGTCGAATTTCGTGAAAATCGGACCAAAATTGGCTGAAAAAATGGCTGCCGCTTGTACGCGAAGAGTGTAAAATATGGTATATCAAGGTTGTGAACCCTGTAGAGGTCACAATCTTCATTAAATTTTGATGAAACTTGAAACACATGTTTACAACTTAACAATCTCAGTTCCTTTCGATATTTGTGCATATCGGATTGTAACTTCCTGAATTATGGCCCCTGATTGTACGAAAAATGACCTTTTTTTTCTTGTGGTACTTCTGGGGTCAGAATTATTATCCCATTTATAAAACCATTTGATTATATCACCGTTACATCGTAATGAAGGTTGAGGTCGAATTTTGTGAAAATCGGACCAAAATTGACAGCTGTTCTTGTCAGGCCATTCATCCTTCATCACGAACAAGGGGAAACCACGCTAAAAAATCTAGATGAACTTTGTCACCCAATGCAGGGATCAAACACCCAACCTCAAGGCTACCGAGCCAGCAACTTACCCACTTATTAGCAACATGATCCCCAGTCGAATTTGAAGCCTACTGAAATGAACCTTTATAACCTAAAGATCTTAATTCATTTCGATATTTGCACATATCAAATTCTAACTTAATGATGTAGGAAAAATCACTTTCGGTATTGCTTGTCATTTCTCAGTCATCACTGGTCTGTCTTGTATAGACTCTCTCTTGAGTCTCTCCTGTCCCCCCTTCCGCCCTTTGACACCTACGGATTTCTTGTGGACGCTCTAAAGTTAATATCCGATTGACTTTAAATTTATACACAGTGTTTAAGGTCATAACACAAAGAATCCTATTGATTTTCAGCGATTTCCGATAATTAGTGCCAGAGTTATGGCCCTTGATCACTTCAAAAAATCTTGTGGACACTCTCAAAGCCAAAGTTAATATCCGATTGACTTTAAATTGATACACATTGTTTAAGGTCATACGACATAGAAGCCTATTGATTTTCAGCGATTTCTGATAATTAGTGCCAGAGTTATGGGCCTTGATCACTTCAAAATATCTTGTGGACGCTCTAAAAGCCAAAGTTAATATCCGATTGACTTTAAATTTATACACAGTGTTTAAGGTCATAAGATGAAGAATCCTATTGATTTTCAGCGATTTCCGATAATTTGTGCCAGAGTAATGGCCCTTCATCACTTAAAAAAGGGCTTTTGAACGCTAAAGAGGCCAAAGTTAATATCCGATTGACTTTAAATTCATACACAGTGTTTAAGGACATGAGACGAAAAATCCTATTGATTTTCATTGATTTCCGATAATTAGTGCCAGAGTTATGGCCCTTGATCACTTCAAAAAATCTTGTGGATGCTCTAGAGGCCAAAGTTGATATTGGATTGAGTTTAAGGTGTTGAAACATACAAGTATTTTGATTTTCAATGAATTTTGATAACTGAACAGCGAAATCCATGGTGTTAAATGTTTCCTATACTAATTGTTAGCGTGGGGCAAAACTTTATAAAAAGCAAACAATTACATAATGAGTTGTTACTCTTAATCAGATTTTAGTGTATTACAAATGTTTCATTACCCAAAAAAGTAAAAATATGCGACAACCCTTGTTGACTGCCCGGACGATTTAGCTGCTGTGGGCGTATGTTTCGTTGCCTGGCAACCTATCTTTTATTTATTAATACCAAAAAATATTTTCAACAAATGATACCGCCCATCGGTTTAATTACCGACATATAGTTCCATGCCTTCCTATTCATATAGTTGTGCAAAAAACTGTTCAGAATTTTATATTCGTGCGTTTCGGTAACACAATTAATTTCTAAAATCCCGGCTTTGTTTTGAAATTCACAGGGCAATACAATGTATCCATACGATTGTACTCTCAGTATCTACAACTCCATTTTGAAATCCATAGAGAATGAAATTTTCTGATGGCATGTCTTAGATCGTGATCATGCCTCAGTCAATCACCACTTGAAATTCTATTTCCGTAAAAGGTTTCATGCCATATGAGTTATTGTATGCCACAAAGATGCAGTGAAAATGGTTAAATTTAGCGCGAAACTTGCATGATTTTTCCCCACGGTCTGCATAAGTAACACACAATTCCCAATAATATACGCAATCTGCGATACCTCTTTTTATAAAGACCGATGGATGGGTGGATGGCCGAAAGGTTAGCACGTGCGTGCTGTTTCATAAAGCCTGTCAACTGGCGTGGTTTCGATTCCCTGGTTGTACCTGACAAGGAGTAGGATCGCCTGCCCAACCTCGTGTTTTCTCCGGGTCCTCCCACTAATAAAAGCCCTAACGCGCAGGCGTATTATTGAAATGAAATTGAACCATATGTTAGTCCCGAAATGACCTAGTTTGTGTCGAGCTAACATTAAACCCCATATCTCTCTCTCTTTATAAAGACGACAAAGGATGTTTACTGTTTAGACATCCCGAACTCTTTTTACCAAGAATTTTCGATTTCAGCATCTGTCGCATAATCAAAGAACGGTAATTTTTCAGGAATATTATTGCCATGAACAGTCGGAACGTGAATTAAATATGGAAATTATTCAGAAGCGGTGGCTTTTTTTCATATTTATTTTTGTGGTAATCCTAAAATTTTGAAAGTGAACTCATAACCACAGGGCATTAGGATAAGACCCCGTTATGAAATATGATCAATTATGAAATAAACTGTGTTAATTTAGAATTGTTTGCCACAAAGTTGCCCATAATTGACAGAGATATAAAACACGTAATTTTATAGAAATATATATAATATACAGGGTATTTACAATTAAATGATGATGTGAAAAGCAATATTATATATATACGAGTATTCGTGCAATCGGTGAAATATTCAAAAAAAACGTTGACTTTTCAAGAGAGAACTTTTTCATTGGAATATTTAATTGCGCAATGGATTTTATTTCAAACACATAGGCAAATGTTTAATTAAACATACATTATGCAAGAGATAAATCTGATTATTGCAAGTCTTTATTTAGGCTTCAGAATGGTGCCGCAATTAAGTAATACTTGCCCTTTACAGGAGGTTATTAATTGGTAAACAGTATGACACAAATTTTTCATACCCCCAATGGGCAAATGCCTTAGAAAAGTAAACTGACATGTGTTATTATATTTAATTTCTGTTTAGTTTCAGGTTGATTACCAACATTACGAAGCTAAATAAACATGAACAACGCATATTTCTGTTGTTTTTATCTTAACATTCCATCTGTAAGGCAAAGTATTATGTCCTTTTTTGTCTCTTTTTTAATAACCACCTAAAACCCAGACACCATTATTTAACATGTCCCGCAAACGCTGGCTAGTTCAAATCAACGAGTTAGGGGTACTCGTATCGTCGCTTGAACAACATTCAAGTCAAATGATAGCTGGACGTCGACATGTTGCATGCAAAAAATCAGCACAATATCCTATCTTTCAATGGTTTAATTCTTTCACCCTCAAAATGCCGGTCCGTCGGTCCGGCGTCAGCAACTTCTTGTGGGCGCTCTACAGGCTAAAGTTAATATCTGATTGACTTTAAATTTATACACAACACCGTGTTTAAGGTCATGAGACGAAGAAGCCTACTGATTTTCGGCGATTTCTGATAATTACTTTCAGAGTTATGACCCTTGATCACTTCAAAAATTCTTGTGGACACTCTAGATGCCAAAGTTAATATCCGATTGACTATAAATTTGTACACAGTATTTAAGGTCATGAGACGAAGAAGTTTATTGATTTTTAGCGATTCCGATAATTACTGTCAGAGTTATGTCCCTGGATCATTTCAAAAAATCTTGTTGACGCTCTAGAAGCCAAAGTTTTATCCGAATGACTTTAAATTGATACACCGTGTTGAAGGTCATGAGACGAAGGAGCATTTTGATTTTCAGCGAATTCCGATAATTACTGCCAGAGTTATGTCCCTTGATCACTTTGAAAAATCTTGTGGTGTCAGAATTATCATCCGATTGACTTCAGATTGATACACAGAGTTTAAGGGTCTTGAGACGAACAAGTATATTGATTTTCAATGAATTTTGATAACTGAACAGCTAATTTCATGATATTAAATGTTCCGTATACTAAACGATAGCATGGGGAAGAACTTTATAAAAACCAACAAATTGTAATGATTTTCTTATAATTACTTAATGAGTTGTTACTCTTAAAGGAGCTAAATCATTAATATTTGGAGCCTAGAAATTTACCCAAATGGGTCGCAACGCATAAAATAGTCTTATATGAATATGTATAAACTGATTTACATTCATTCATTTCCGTCTTTACTCTAATTTCAAATCACTTTCGGCGAAATACGCCCGAAGTCTCAATAGCATGCCAAACTCTAGCGTCTTGATATTCCAGTCTACATTATTGCGTATGTTCTTCATGCACCAGCGTCTAGGCTCGTTCTTCAAGTCCCTTGTTAAAAATGGGCCTGAAACGGATTATGGTACACGATTCGTGTACCACCGATAATTTTTTTTATTTTGTCTTAAATATTGGATATCAGAAGCCCAACATCAAATTTGAATTAAATTGACAAATAATTTGTGTTTTCATTGTCGATGATTTTGGATGATATTGAGTTAGAGACTTAGTTACTTTAATCAGATTTTAGTGTATTATAAATGTTCCATTACCGAAAAAAAGTAAAAATATGCGACAACTCTTGAAGTCTGCCCGGACGATTTAACTGTTGTGGGCGTATGTTTCATTGCCTGGCAACCTATCTTTTACCCAGGAAGCGATATTCATAAGCATCTTCATGCTTGTTTCTGTATCCTACATACTGTAATTCAGCTGTAAAATTTAAACATAGCGAAAAAAAATATTGTTTAAACTAAAAAGCCAAATACAACATGGGTAACTGAACTTCGCCCACCGTTTGCGTAATTATAGAATCTCCAACGACAATATTTGAAACCACTGGGTACTAACACAATTGTCATTGCAAATATGTTAGCACAACAAATTCCAGGGAAGACCTTTCAATTTGGCAACCTGATCTGTTTAGGCTGAAATTCCGGAACGAGTATAGTACACGAGATATCTTAACACTTATCCAAACATAGTGCCACCCCCAAAACACAGCTTCAGGTCTGGCGCGATCACTAATTCTATCGCGACTGGACTATTGTAATAGTCTTCTCACTGGACTACCCCAAAATCAACTAAATCGTCTTCAGCGAATCCAAAATCTCACAGAAAGAATGGTCACATAACCCCCTTTCTCCAAGCCCTTCCTTGGTTTATAGTCAGTGCCCGGATAGACTTTAAAGTACTCTGCCTAACATATCAGCGTGTAAGTGGAGAGGCTCCTGATTAAATCTGCAAATTAATTCAACAGTCTATTCCAAAAAGACAGTTGCGTTCAAACAATCTCAATCAGCGAGTGGTTCCAAAGTGGAAACTTGCTACCTTTGGACAAAGAACGTTTGCAGTTGCTGCCGCTGAAAGATGGAATTCACTCCCAGTTGAACTCCGTTTTGTGACTTCTTTATCAATCTTCAAATCTCGATTAAAGACTCATCTTTTCAAAATTCACTACAGAAATTGATACGGTGGCTGATTTAGGACACGCAAAAAAAAATAATATCTCGAGCGCTCGAGATATCGCATGTTATTATACAAATTAATAATTGTATATATCGATGTTACAGAGCTTTGCTGTGAGAGACTGACATTTCCTCTTATCTAGAATAGGGCGGAGGGCCTGACAAGGACAGCTGTCTAGTCGTTCGGATGGGACGAATAACCGAGGTCCCGCGTACACGTAAAAGATCCATTGGTAGTTGGAATTCGATATAAGAGTAGACCGTAGCGCATAGCACACTGTGTGACGTATGCCCGTCTTCAATAGCTCAGTTTAGGAGCAGAACAGTAGGACGTTAACCCCATTTCACTTCAGTTCTTAAGTAGACGCTCAGGTCGGATCCAGGGTTATTTATTTCATATGTAGGAACTGATCAATGTCTAATTTACCCGGGCTTCTACATTCAACCCCACGTTCCCCGCGCCCCACCTGTCCTTACACCTTGTTGTATCTGGTGATTCAACGTCTCCACTTCCACAACCCGAGAAACCTTTATCTTATTAAAATCAGGGTCCTTGCTTTGGGAGGAAACATAAGGACATGGCGTAAAACCACACGATTGAGAAAGCATCTCATTAACTGAGGTGGTGAGGTATATGGGATGGAGTTGGTTCTTGGGTATCCCCTTCCAAGTTAATGTGTGTGTAATCTGGGATGGTTGAGGTGATGTCGCGCTTCATTCAAGCTATAACTGTTAAACTACCTCGGGATTGTAGTTCTGGGTTAGGTCCCTGTTGTGAGCGTATGCGACTTGATGATACAGATCCCTTCTCAACCGTGTGGTTTTACTCCGTGTCCGTAGATTTCCTCCGACACCAAGGTCTCTGAATTTAATAAGAATACCCACAAGGTTTCGGGAACGGTGGGGTTGGGGTGGGTGTAGAAGTCTGACACGATCGCGCCACTTGCGCCGCGGTAAATTAGGCAATGATCAGTTCCAACATATGAAAGCGCTCGAGATATTATTTTTTTTTTGCGTGTCCGTAAATTGACACCGTATATTGACACACAATAAAACAACAAATAAAAAACAAACTTTCAGCCAAAGGACTTTTGTGTAGTTGCTGTATGCGCTAGGAGCACGATTTGTGGATTTGGCGCTATATAAATGGACATATTATAATTATTATTAAAACAATGGGCGTTAAAGGGTGTAACGTAAAAAATTCGCATAGTATTAGAATAAATAAAATGTATACATACTTATGAAAAACAGCTCACTTCAACATATTACGATGGTTCAGCTCATCACGTGACGTGTGCAATAATGCGATGACAATACAAGCAAAAACATTGACTAAGAGAGAACTGTTTTCATTGGAATATTTAATTGCGCAATGTAGTTTATTTAACAGGAGGTGATTTCAATAACACAGGCAAATGATTAATTAAACATACATTATGCAAAAGATAAATCTGATTATTGCAAGTCTTTATTTACTCTTCAGATGTCATAGAAATTATAATTAGATCTTTATTTAAACAACAAGCCTAAAATCAACCCTGTAGACCTACAGATGGCTTGGATTGCGCTTGTATTAAAACAAAATTTCATTGATTGATTTAATTATAAATGGCATCGTGAGAGGAGATTAACCGTTACGTTGACGTCATACTCCTAGATCGAGGCTAAATGATAGAGTGTACTAAGCGAGACCGCTGTTGAGCGAGGTAATTAGGTCAACATGCTGTCGGTATTATACGTTCTTTTGTCACTTGCGTTTACAGTAAAATTATGGAAATTGATAAACATCGCAGCTAACATCACCCAGCTGAATTGCAGTCCCATCGGATCACTGTTTTCTGTTCGTCTGCTTCGGGAGTTACGTAAGCCTACTTAAAATACAAGAATACACACAGGCAACGGAAAGAGTCGTCTATAGTATAATTATTTACAATACAGCCACTGATTTATTTAGGCGACGTTTCGAAGATCATTCTGTCAACGTTTTCAAGCTAATACAATATAAAACAAATTGAAGCTATATATGTAGACAAAATTACAATAACAAGATCAAAGGCTTATGACACAATGGGGTTACGATGCATTAACTATCTGTATCTTAAAGCCACTGAGTAGCACTTGGTGATGTGAACGGGGTTGAACATAGTCCTACGTGTTGGTGACAAGGATTACTGGTGTTTACACTATTCAAGTTTTTTATTCTATGAGTCATACGACTCATCCGATACCAAAAATATACAAATATTTACAAGATTTTTTTTTACCATATACAAATTTGTACAATGTAGGGAGTTGAACAATGTGGGTTAAATAAGGTCGATTGTTTAATTCTTTAAATGTTTGGCTCTTCTTGTAAAAGCGAAATACAAAAATAGACCAAGGTTGCACAATTCTTAATATATAGCCATACGGCACTACAGATTAAGGACAGGGGCTAATGTATTGACAAAACCAGATAACGAATACAATATTTAATAACAGAGTGGGGGATATTTAATCAAAACTAGTAGAAAGTATACATTATAAATAAAAATGACAAAGTAATATGCACAAGTGTGTAGTAGTAAGGAATAATGTTTTTAAATGTTTATGATTTAATTATTTCATCATACGCGTTCGACAAAAATATCCAGATGTCGAGGGTAAGATAGGGTGTGCTTCTCCTAATATGTATAAGCTCAATTAGGTTGCGGGGGGAGATTAACTGCCAGGGTTTTGTATTACTCCATTCTATGTCCTTGGTTAGATTGGAGATGTTGGACTACAGCTGAGTCAGTAGTAGAAGATTTAGAATTATGCCGTCTCATGCTTTTGTCCAGGGGACGTCTGGTTTATCCTATGTATTTACTATTATAGGAACAGGCAATTTCATACACACAGTCTTTTGGAGGTGGTGGTTTGTTAGGAGGAAGCTCGTCACTCGCCTTTCGGATGCCTTGCAGAGTTCATTCTTTAGAGAGGTGTGGCTTGGAATCCTGTTGGGCTGAGGAGTCTCCTGAGGTAATAATATAACTTCCCTAGAGGCGAATCGCAAGCTTCTCCAAAACAAACCACTACACCAAAAATATTGTGTGTATTTAATTGCCTGTTTCAAAGCAGAGAACAACCAAAAGAACAATTTTTAGTTTTCTTGATGTTTCTTCTTTGGACGCTTAGATAGATCTGACGGACGATATTTAGTATCTTCACTATATATACATAAAGACAGTAGCAAGTAATGTGGCCAGGTGCTTCGTTCCAGCCTTGCGGCAACCTTGCTAGGTGGTAGGTAAGTGGCTGTAATTGAAGTAACTGCTAAAAGTCCACATAGCACAGATTGTGTTATCAACTGACTTCCAGCTGAATGTGGAACGGGTATGTGGAATGCGGTTGTGTTGGAAACATAGAGTATATCACCACGGTCGGTTAGTTTGACATACTGGCACCAGTACTTTCAATGGTGATGCCAGAGGTGTCATAAATGACAGATGACGATGTCGTTTAAATGGCAATATAGTTAGTAATTGTTCCATTTTGGAAATATACAAAATATGTGAACGTGATCATTTTACACAATTGTAAACAGCAGAAATGGAATCTGCGCCTCGAAAACATGTATCCTGATACCAAAGATGATCCCTTAATCAATATCAGCACACCCCAATATGCAAAATAGGTGAACTTGGGATCGTTTTACACAGTTGTAACTTAAAGAAGTGGAATCTGTGCCCCCGGAAAAAATATATATTGACACCAAAGACGACTATTTAACCAACATAATAATAACAGTAAGGATTCTTATATTGCGCTAAATTCCAAGTGTCTGCTCAATAGCTAACAAAACTAAGTTTATCAGTATGAACTGTCAAACAGATTGGTCTATAAACGTGATTTAGATGTTGTTAGTGACGGAGCAGATTTGAGAGATATGGGTGGTGAATTCCACGTAATTGCAGCTGCAACTTCCAATGACTTGAATCCAAATGATTTCAATGTCTTGTAGGCATATCTACGTTAAGTTGAGATTGAGATCTAAGATTTCTTGATGGTTGGTAAAGTCTGAAAATATCACAATTTTAAAGTCAATTCTTCCCATTTTTCTGTCAACAATGGTCGTCATTTTGGAAATATGCAAAATAGGTGAACATGTGACCATGTTACGCAGTTTAAGTGGAATCTGTGCCCCTGTAAACATGTATTGACACCAAATAATACTACTTCAAAATCAGCACATCGTCACATTTTCCCCGCAAAAAATGGTCGCCACCATGGAATATCTTCATGTCCATCACACTATAAGTAAGGTGAACATAAAAGAAAAATAAGTTGGAATATTATCGCTACCCTCAAACAATGATCTCCCATGCCGTGAAGACCTACTCAGAAGAAATGTCAACATTGTTTCTTTGTCATTAAACATCAAAACCTTCAAAATAAGGCTTATTCAATGATTTCTACCCAAAAAGCCGACGGGTGGGAATTACGTAACATCCCGAATCGGACTAAATGTTGTAGGTATGTCGCACAATAGATAAATCTACTGGTTCTAATATAATTATTGTTTGAGTTAGAGTGTTTAGTGGTATTCAAGTCATCAGAGTGCTGCAGGTGTGGTTCTACGGCTCATTTAGCTACCTTTCCACGATGCCCGGGTAAAAACGCTCCCTCCTGTGCTAAATCTGGCAGACCAGGAGCCAGTTTCACAAAGCAACTTACGGTGAAAAATTTGCGTAAGTTAATCGTAACGTAAACTTTCATAAAAATCACGTTTCACTAAACTTCTCAACTTACGAAATTCGTAACTTGTATCGTAAAGTTTACGGCAACTCTAACCTTGTCGTAAGTTGGAAATTTTTCGTATTTTTGACAAAATGAACGCCTTTATACTTTATGCGTATCAGGGGATAGTTTCACAAAGCAACTTACGATGAAAAATTTATGGTAACGTAAACTTACGAAAACAATTGCGTTTCACTAAAATTCGTAACTTTCAAAATTCGTAAATTTGATCGTAAGTTGGATTTTTTACGTATCTTAGACAAAATAGCCGCCTTGTTACTTTATGCCAGTTCCCAACCTGTGGTACGCGTACCACTACAGGTACGAGAGGGCCTTCCATGTGGTACGCGAGCACTTTCGGGGTCATGAACGATTTTTAGTTATTTTTTACTTCACAAAAATGTTTACTGCCTGACACAAGATAATACCCATTATTTACTCAGTTTGTATATGTCACTATTCTTATTATTATTTTGTATAGGCCTACTTACTTACATTTTATCTCTATACTTCTTTATCTATATCTTGATTGATTAATCTTTTTGGGGGAAAGAAGCAGATAGCCCAAAGCCCTCGCATTGAGTTGAGTTTTTTTTAGTTCCTTTGTGTGTTCTACTTGTAAAATTATTCAAATAAAGTGCAGCTATGGCGGGTGTGGCGCCAGACAGGGTAAGCTTACTCTTCCGAACACCTGTTACCACTGTTTGTCGTGTATTTTGTACACGGGGATCAGTCCATTTTCTGATTACACTATTTTGCCTATTACGTTTTTTAGGACTTACCGATCGAAATCCTACTGTACAACTTACAAGTTCTGATTGCATTACGGTAGGCCTACTATGCCACACTTTGGTTCCAAAAACTCATCACTGATGCACATGATCATGGGGTTAGTGTACCATCAGTGTCTAGAGTAATTTATCGTGTTTCACGAGCAATAACAACCCGTGTTGACGATTAATTATCAATAAATTTCCCCTAAAGAGTAGGCCTACGCCTATCGCGACAAAGACCGACACGTAGGCCTACTTCGCACAAATATTCTCCCAAGCTCAGTCTTTCGATTACGTGCTCAATTTGCATTTCAGAATTCCATATTTCTGCTCTACGCCCCCAATCGAAACACCGAGAGCTGTCCCAATTTTATTTTCGATTTTTAATTTTCATGCTTTCTATTTCGGCTTTTGACAGACTGACAGACGACGTATGCTACTATGTCACGCGCTATGACGTCGCAAAGAAAAACAAGTAAACAAAAGGCATGAAAATAGTTTTTTATTCATAAATACACAGCTACATCTTATCGTATATTATATAAGGAATATATCATTTTGTCGTTTATGTTTCAAAAGGTTAGGATAAAACCAAACATAACGGTTATAATGCCGAATTTGTCAACATTATGACTGTGGGAATGTTTACAGAAGTTTGAATGAAGTGACGTAACATGGCGTCATGACCATTCGTGGCGTATCTTCGTAAAAGGATACGAGAAAAAGTTAAGAAAAAACTTAAAAGTTTTTTTTTAAGACCACGTAAAACGACATAACGAAATTCCATATACGCATATACAATGGTTAGTATATCCATTTAAAGGTAAGTTCACAACAATCTGATTGATATTAAGTCGGCTGTTAACGTTTTAGTATCCGGTATGCCAAAACGCTTTTCAATTAGACCTTAATCCGGTTGATTGGCTGGTGACGTCACAGGCACTACACGAAAGATATACATTATCTATACAATATATCACTGTCGGTAGAACATAGCACTATCAATACACACCACAAGTTTACAAGCGTCTATTGACGGTCCAATTACCACGTGACTGGCGTAATCATAATCACCGAATTATTGTCTTACATTGTCATAGATTAGACATTTGTGATTGGAATATTTGAGAGTGAATTTAAAATACCGTATCATGCCGAAGATCCATTTACGTGTCCTTTGTTTGAATAGGCCGCGTGACAAATGAAGACGACTCATGCACGCGATTAGCGTATTTACCGGTTATTTGGATAGCCCAGTAATACTTGATATCCACACCTACAGAAATACAATTGATGCCAGTCATTTGTCTATACATTCATTATCAGCTATATTATATATAATGATAATAACCATTTCTAAACACAAAGAACAACTTTTATCGTAACTCCATTCGAAATTCACAGCGAATATGGAATTTTTAGAAGAATATGCATAACAATAGATCGCCCTCATTTCTCAGCCAATCAAGGCTGGGAATCTTATTACCCTGTACGGTTCGATGCACTACGGGCGAAAATTGCACGGGATCCATGGACATGAATATCAAATACACTTGATCAAATGTGGGTTTTCTGGTGCCGTTTTGTGAGTGATTAAACTGTCGACGTAATTGTAACATATCTTTATTATTAAAAAAAAGTCAAACGATGTTAGACATTATAACCATATCTTATCACAAACGTATATCCATCCAATGATTTATATATAGATGTTTAAACACTAATCAACAAATAATAAGAGGCTACTTTATTACAAAAACATCGGTGAACAAAGCTAATTAATCTGGTCGGCGTAAAACATTATAATTACCTAATCAGCATTCTTTATTAATTTATGACCCAATCTCTGTGCAACGTTAGTCTGATTGATTTATGGTAGGTATAAACGACGCGACACTTGCCATCAATACACGAAGTAGTTAGATGACCCTTCTGAATCTGTTATTCCTTTAAGATGGTTAGCAACAAAATGTATTTGTACTGTTTATTCTGACGTATATTGGAGATATTTTTTCGTATTTCATTTTTACGGTGTATTTCAGCATAATGAAGTCAAAGCCGCGTGCAGAAAGAAAGACGCCGTACGACGATAACGGATTGTCATTTACAAATCACGTTTCTATCATGTTTGATGTTTATGATACATTTGGCATGACCACATCTTTTTACTCCCGTACTCTTTTATTCGGGGGAAATTAGAACCACTATACGAAAATGTATCTCGAATTGTTTGGACTGCACACACGATGGTAGAGGGTATTTGGTAGAGGATATTTAATCGCTGCCGTGAAGAAATAGAACGACCGTAGTCTACAGTATGAAACAAATTCTAAATTAGAACAACAATCCTCTTCTGAGGAAAATGTATGTCGAATCGTTTGGACTGCACACGATGGTAGACGGTATTAAAATCGCTGTCATGAGAAATCAAAACGACCGTAAATTATGAAACAAATTCTAAATTGGATCTTAAATTAAAATGAATTACAAAACAAATTTTTCCGTAGTCAATTGCTTTATTTAATTAGGGGGACTAAGGAATCAGTCAGGCGTTAATGAATACACACGCCGGCTGTATATAGGTAATTAAGGAATAAACATTCCGAATATGCATTCGGTCACAGTGACGTCACTGGCGTCTGAGGGGATTAAGAGTGTTTTCGAATATTGGCCAAGTCGTTTTTACGGGAGGTCTATATTTGCGACTTTGAGTGACGATATCTGAATTAATTTTCATCAGATTGATGTTAAACTGCTGTAAAATGCATATAGTAACCAATGTCTATAGGTTCAATCAATTTAGTTTTCTCGTTTTATTTGCTCGTTAACAAATCCTTTTAAAACTTTGCATTCCTATTCTTTATACCCTAAGGATGACCCCTATTGTTTTTTGGTGATTGCCCAACCCCCAGGGGCAGAGCCATGCCCATTTTTACTTTGTGTATGTGTGTGTTCCCTACAGGCCACGGTTCTTAATGGATCGTCTTTAAACTTGGGAAATGTATTCCTTATAGCCTAAGGACGACAACAGCATGTCCCGACACCCTGAGGCTAGCCACGCCCAATTTTTGTGTTTGTCGTTTACAGGCCGCAATTCTGAATGAATCGGCTTGGTACTTGGTATATGTATTCCTTATAACCTAGGGGCGTCCACTGTTGATTTTGATGAATGTCCCGATCCCCAGGGGAAGAGTCACGCCCACCTTTTGCCTTTAAATAGCGTCTGAAAGTCACAATTCTGAATGGATTATCTTGGTATACATATTCCTTATACTCTAAGGAGACTTATGTTGATGCACGACCCCCAACGCTAAACAAACCAAACGCCTAGCCTTCTTGACAGAGTACCATATCAATCAAAGCAGGAATGTGGACGTATATTGTAGCGTTAGCGTTATGTTCTGTATTGCTGTCAAAATATTAAAAAGACAAACCTGGGTTCTCTCCCTTGTTTACATCGTCTGTTGACTGAAAATTAAATCTTGACTGACCGGTTATAGATCTTGTTGGCATTTGTCCTGGGTTCAATTCCACCCCACTTATCAACAATAGTGTGGTGCAGATAAAGATCATACACGAAATCAATGATATAGAAATGTTAAATGTACTTGCTAGTTCTCTAAATAAGGCTGTCCACCTGGTAATGTTCTTGTCACACGACACCAACTTTTCATCCAACATGGCGGCCTCGTTCGTGGATTGTTTACCCCGACAACAGCGATTTGATATTCTTGTTGTTCCGTAATACAGCTCAATCGCTGCTCTCCACTTACTTATATCATCACCCATCGTAAAACACTTCGGGATTTATATAACTTAATGAGGACTAGACATTACAAAAACGCTGTATTTCAACATTTAAAGCCAGCGAGGTGCAGAGCTCGAAAACCACGTTTTGCCATTTCTCCAATCATGGTTGCTTTATCTAGTTTCTGTAGTGTTGATGTGGGCCTATTTATGTATCTATTTGATATTCTGTTCCCGTTGTAAATAAACCATATATTTACTAAACTGATTCTGTTATCACTTACAATAGTGTTACAGGATTAGTTAAGGATACCGTGACTGAACCTGGAAGTTACTCGTCACAACAGCATGACGACCGTAATGATGATCACGGACCAATGATTGGAGATATTTAGCTCAACGATATGGAAATTCGAAATTAAATAGATGGAAATGAAGGAAGTTCGAAACAAAAAAACTTTAAAAGCATAATGGCAGCGGAAATAGGGAAAAAGAAATTGTGTGTGTTTATTGTTTTACGGTGAGTCATATTGTTCTTAAAAGAATGTAAATTGTACTTGTGTGTTTTTGAACACATATTTTGGCTTTTAAAATGAATAGTAACAAATTATTAAGAGGTTGATATTGGAAAGTAAAATATTTTGTGATTGTTTGACTGGAATATAGTTAAGTTCCTAATTAAGAAATTCTTGAATAGACGTTGAATAGATTTTTCATTGTCCATCGCTATATTTGCGGTGAAGATATTTACTCACAAACATTCACATAGTATTCACGGTTTTATCTCCTATGTTTTTTTTTGTGTGTGTTGTATATACCCGACGTAACGGGAAAGTTTTAAAGAGTTTTTTGGCATCGGAAATTCGAGTGTTTTGTGTAGTCCTATTAAGAGGAATGGGTTTTGTATACCCTCAATGAGGAATGGTCGCGCTTAGGTTAGAAGCGTATGTGGTGTTATTAATTTTGATAATTCTTTGAAAAATGTCTTATTTGAGATTGGTAAAATGTGTTCAATCATTCATTTATCACTTATCTCAAGTAAAAAACAAAATGGCAAAATCCTATTTTATAAAATGTTTGCTATTTTTTCTTAACATTATATTTCAATTATATTAATTCCCTTTTAGTAATGTTTACGACCGACGTGTATATTGTGTGAATTGTAATGCTATCGTGCTTGCAGTTCTTATTTCGTGTGCGATCAAGTAATGCAGATGAAGCATGAGTCCCACCTGTGTGAATTATGTTCGTTATTTACTTCTGTAAATAACCTGTGGGTGGGAAAGGAAATGTAACAAAGTGATCTATACCTTTCATAAACTTAACAGTCATTTAGGTGCAGAGAACTGTATGACCTCTGTTAGTTTTGATATATATTATAGTGGACGTTTCTTAACTCTCTAAACTTACTTTAAGGCACGCTCTTATTAACTATCTAATTTATTCAATATGTTATTTACAAGCTACATATCATCTGTGTATAATATGCGGCAGAACTTCCTTAATTGATGATCCCTCCTGTCCATCTTCCCTAAGTGTTGGAGGTTTTATAAGCAGAAGTTTACTCACAGTTAGCAGACAACCAGAGAGAAAGAGAGAGAGAGGGAGCAGACGACGAGACCGGCGTATGGACTCCCGATGTAGTCTAGTCTTCGACGTAGTAATAGTTTCAGTATAGTCTTATAGTTTCTGTAGTGTTGATGTAGGCCTATTTATGTATCTATTTGATATTCTGTTCCCGTTGTAAATAAACCATAATATATTTACGAAACAGATTTTGTTATCACTTACAATAGTGTTACAGCCATCCTGGATTTTAGCAGATTTTATCCCTTTAAAGGACCAGTGAAGACCACGGAATATATCTTCAAATGAAAGAGTGACCCCAAAAATTAATTTACATGTTCATATTACAATTGTAGGGTCTTAAACCGGACATTCGAGCTTTTACTTAGATTTGACAAATGTCGGCCAACTTGGATTTTACTTATTTTTACCGCTTTAAGTGACCAGTTAACACTAGGTTACTTGATATATCTTCAAATAAAATAAGAAATTTATATGTTTTGTATACATGTACATTAATAGGGTCTTAAAAACCAACCATTTAGATTGGTTAGGCAAAAGTCAGCCATCTTGGATTTTATCACATTATACCACTTTAAGGGACCAGTGAACATCACAGGATAATTCTTCAAATGAAATCCATCTAGGATTTTAAACATCTATTTTCATCTAATTATCACACCCAAGGTAACGGTGGCATCGAAAGATTTAAGCGAATTTAAAGTGAAGTTATTCGATCAGCTCGGTTTAAAAAAAAAACATAAACGCTTACTACAACCGGTGGATTCCCATCTAACGTATTACATAGACGGCATATGCGTACTTTACTTGAAATAATTGAGATAACACAACCCCCAACTCCACTTTCCAATTCTGACATAGATCAACGCGTAAGATCACTATACAGCCCAGTGAACGTGCTGAACCAACTATGCCACTTCCGGTTTTAATTTTAAAAAATTGATTTCTCGCTTACAAAATCCCCTTGCTTATGTAACAGAGGGGATTATTTCTGAATATATATTTAAAAATCGTTGGTCCTCTCCTTTAAAGGGATAGTGTTCATTTATTTCATAAATCTTCATGTCAGGCCTTCTTGTTTACAACTTGTCAAGCGAACGTATCCTTTTTAACCAATGATAATGAGTGCTGCAAAGAGAATAATTCAAATAGTATGCCAGGATGCAGACCACCATTGCTTTACGTAAAGAACATGATGTAAACTATTGTGTCGACAATGTTTGCTGAGTAGCATCATCGGCCGTCTGTCAGACGTGGAAAGCGGACATCGGGCAAACCGGTCGTCACATCTGGCGTGTAACCCATGCATCGTTTCTTACCACATAATTTATAATTTCTTAATTGGTTAGAAAGTATCTTCAAATGTCATTCTCATATTCTCCATTAATGACAACAAATACCACATTTCGGTTCTACAGCTTAATATATCAGGCTGCTTACATATGGTACAATACATTACAATAAAAATAAAGTCATTCTCTCAAACCCCATCCAGCTAGGATCGGCGATCGAGTCTGTCGAGAGAGAATTGCTACATCTTCGCCCTTCAAGAACTACACGGCTGTCTATTGGCCAAATATTACGTAATTTTAATCACGTGGTTGGTCTTGCATACCAATAGGGTCTCATTACCAGATTTGGTCAACAAACACATTCCATAAATATGGCATATGATAAATGTGTTCATTAACCCTTAGTTCAATTCCCTTCTGTTTTCCTCACCATATTTCATAACCAATTTAATTTGTGTTTCAAATAAACTCATACCATAGCTAATGTTTTGACAATGGGGAATAATTTGTAGAGATAACAATATTGGTTCAGACATCATAATTCTCCATTCTAGAAGCACGGATCACTATTCATAATAAAACACAACACAAGGTATATATGGATATAACTACTTCTTTATAATTTAATAACGACGTTTCGTAACACATACAGGTCACGTTTTCAAGTTAATGACAAATATCCATCTAGTCAGCCTATTTATACATAATTTTAGCTTGCAAAAATTTAATGATAATCAGAAGAAACCATAAAAATTAGAAGTACATACAATAACAATCCATGATCGAAACAATAATAATAACTACCTCTTAGTCGGATAATCACAGGTTAATCAGTACTCAAGATCAAGGGCCACACTCAATAGGGTTTCATCATAACATCTATAATCAGACCAATTAATAATAATAAGCAGACGAAGCCATAAAGATAGTTAGAAGTACATACAATAACAACATATAATCCACGTAATAATAATAACTAACTCTTAGTGGGAAATCACAGGTTAATCAGTACTCAAGATCAAAGGTCAAACTCAATAGGGTTTCATCATAACATCTATAATCAGACCAATTTAATAATAATAATGAGAAGAAACGATAAACATAATAGGGGTACATACTATAACAAAACATAATCCAAGTAATAATAATTATAACTAACTCTTCGTGGGATAGTCATAGGTTAATCAGTACTCAAGATCAAAGGTCAAACTTAATAGGGTTTCATTATAACATCTCTGATCAGACCAATATTAATAATCACACCTCACATGGAGTAACTCCCATATTCTAATGTATAACTAAGCACATAGTTGATAAAATTAAAAAGTATTGTTAATATATGACCGACAAGTTGACCGTTATTAAAGTGGATAGTTCAAACAACACACAGAATTTATACTATCAAGCCATCCAGACATTGGATATAAACAGACCAGTGTCTCTATTAATCGTCGGATTGTGTCTACGGATTTCAATTGGTTCCCGGATGTGTAGCTGTTTATTGGATTTGTTCATACAAAATAGTTTAATATAAAATGGGAATTTTAAAACACTATATACATAGCACCTGTTATTGTTATATCAGTAGTAATATTTGATCATTGAAGAAACATGTTCGATAAGTGGAATCATTAGTCTTATTCCGAGGGTACTAGATTTTTTTTTATTATTATTATGTATAATAAATATTTTACTGTGACAGTAACAATGACTTCCGCGACAAGCTTATATAAGTAACAATATAAACATATAAATATATCATACATTTGTTAAACAAGTATATACAATATTATACAATCTGAAATTATAAATTACACCATATCAAAACATTTTTACATAAGTTGAATTGTTTTTAAAAAGTCGGTAAAAATCTAGTAATGGCATGGTAAAATTGCAATATTAATTCATCCGAATCCAAAAGTTTGTCTTTATTTCACCTCACAGTATAAAAGTAATAGAAAAGAAATAGTATACTTTGATTATTATACAGAGAGAGAGAAATGGGGTTTAACGTCAACTCGACACAAACTAGATCATTTCGGGAGTTACATAATGGGTTAATCTTATTTCAATAATTCGCTTGCGCGTAGGGGTCTTTAGCTGTGGGAGGAAACCGGAGAAAATCCACGGGGCTGGACAGGCGACCCCACTCCTTGCCACGTACAACTGGGGATTCGAAACCACGAAAGTTGACTCAATGGCAGGCCGTATGATACAGCGCGCGCACACTAACCATTCGTTCATCCAATCCCCCTTGATTATTATAAGATGCCAAAATAAAATATGGTTTAGGTAATTGGAAGGATTTCTTACCGGAGATGTTTTATATGTGTTGAAGTGAACTTCCCATAATACTATAGATACGGACAGGTGAGTAAGTGTCTCTTGTTTAATTTTGCAATTATTCGGTCACTGTGACGTCACTGGCGTCTGAGGGGATTAAGAGTGTTTTCGATAATTGGCCAAGTCGTTTTTACGGGAGGTCTATATTTGCGACTTTGAGTGACGATATCTGAATTAATTTTCATCAGATTGATGTTAACCTGCTGTAAAATGCATATAGTAACCAATGTCTATAGGTTCAATCAATTTAGTTTTCTCGTTTTATTTGCTCGTTAACAAATCCTTTTAAAACTTTGCATTCCTATTCTTTATACCCTAAGGATGACCCCTATTGTTTTTTGGTGATTGCCCAACCCCCAGGGGCAGAGCCATGCCCATTTTTACTTTGTGTATGTGTGTGTTCCCTACAGGCCACGGTTCTTAATGGATCGTCTTTAAACTTGGGAAATGTATTCCTTATAGCCTAAGGACGACAACAGCATGTCCCGACACCCTGAGGCTAGCCACGCCCATTTTTTGTGTTTGTCGTTTACAGGCCGCAATTCTGAATGAATCGGCTTGGTACTTGGCATATGTATTCCTTATAGCCTAGGGGCGTCCACTATTGATTTGATGAATGTCCCGACCCCCAGGGGAAGAGCCACGCCCAACTTTTGCCTTTAAATAGCATTGAATTGAGTTTTTTTAGTTCCTTTGTGTGTTCTACTTGTAAAATTATTCAAATAAAGTGCAGCTATGGCGGGTGTGGCGCCAGACAGGGTAAGCTTACTCTTCCGAACACCTGTTACCACTGTTTGTCGTGTATTTTGTACACGGGGATCAGTCCATTTTCTGATTACACTATTTTGCCTATTACGTTTTTTAGGACTTACCGATCGAAATCCTACTGTACAACTTACAAGTCCTGATTGCATTACGGTAGGCCTACTATGCCACACTTTGCTTCCAAAAACTCATCACTGATGCACATGATCATGGGGTTAGTGTACCATCAGTGTCTAGAGTAATTTATCGTTGTTTCACGAGCAATAACAACCCGTGTTGACGATTAATTATCAATAAATTTCCCCTAAAGAGTAGGCCTACGCCTATCGCGACAAAGACCGACACGTAGGCCTACTTCGCACAAATATTCTCCCAAGCTCAGTCTTTCGATTACCTGCTCAATTTGCATTTCAGAATTCCATAATTCTGCTCTACGCCCTCAATCGAAACACCGAGAGCTGTCCCAATTCTATTTTCGATTTTTAATTTTCATGCTTTCTATTTCGGCTTTTGACAGACTGACAGACGACGTATGCTACTATGACGTCGCAAAGAAAAACAAGTAAACAAAAGGCATGAAAATAGTTTTTTATTCATAAATACACAGCTACATCTTATCGTATATTTTATAAGGAATATATCATTTTGTCGTTTATGTTTCAAAAGATTAGGATAAAACCAAACATAACGGTTATAATGCCGAATTTGTCAACATTATGACTGTGGGAATGTTTACAGAAGTTTGAATGAAGTGACGTAACATGGCGTCATGACCATTCGTGGCGTATCTTCGTAAAAGGATACGAGAAAAAGTTAAGAAAAAACTTAAAAGTTTTTTTTTTAAGACCAGGTAAAACGACATAACGAAATTCCATATACGCATATACAATGGTTAGTATATCCATTTAAAGGTAAGTTCACAACAATCTGATTGATATTAAGTCGGCTGTTAACGTTTTAGTATCCGGTATGCCAAAACGGTTTTCAATTAGACCTTAATCCGGTTGATTGGCTGGTGACGTCACGGGCACTACACGAAAGATATACATTATCTATACAATATATCACTGTCGGTAGAACATAGCACTATCAATACCCACCACAAGTTTACAAGCGTCTATTGACGGTCCAATTACCACGTGACTGGCGTAATCATAATCACCGAATTATTGTCTTACATTGTCATGGATTAGACATTTGTGATTGGAATATTTTAGAGTGAATTTAAAATTCCGTATCATGCCGAAGATCCATTTACGTGTCCTTTGTTTGAATAGGCCGCGTGACAAATGAAGACGACTCATGCGCGCGATTAGCGTATTTACCGGTTATTTGGATAGCCCAGTAATACTTGATATCCACACCTACAGAAATACAATTGATGCCAGTCATTTGTCTATATATTCATTATTAGCTATATTATATATAATGATAATAACCATTTCTAAACACAAAGAACAACTTTTATCGTAACTCCATTCGAAATTCACAGCGAATATGGAATTTTTAGAAGAATATGCATAACAATAGATCGCCCTCATTTCTCAGCCAATCAACGCTGGGAATCTTATTACCCTGTACGGTTCGATGCACTACGGGCGAAAATTGCACGGGATCCATGGACATGAATATCAAATACACTTGATCAAATGTGGGTTTTCTGGTGCCGTTTTGTGAGTGATTAAACTGTCGACGTAATTGTAACATATCTTTATTATTAAAAAAAAGTCAAACGATGTTAGACATTATAACCATATCTTATCACAAACGTATATCCATCCAATGATTTATAAATAGATGTTTAAACACTAATCAACAAATAATAAGAGGCTACTTTATTACAAAAACATCGGTGAACAAAGCTAATTAATCTGGTCGGCGTAAAACATTATAATTACCTAATCAGCATTCTTTATTAATTTATGACCCAATCTCTGTGCAACGTTAGTCTGATTGATTTATGGTAGGTATAAACGACGCTACACTTGCCATCAATACACGAAGTAGTTAGATGACCCTTCTCAATCTGTTATTCCTTTAAGATGGTTAGCAACAAAATGTATTTGTACTGTTTATTCTGACGTATATTGGAGATATTTTTTCGTATTTCATTTTTACGGTGTATTTCAGCATAATGAAGTCAAAGCCTCGTGCAGAAAGAAAGACGCCGTACGACGATAACGGATTGTCATTTACAAATCACGTTTCTATCATGTTTGATGTTTATGATACATTTGGCATGACCACATCTTTTTACTCCCGTACTCTTTTATTCGGGGGAAATTAGAACCACTATACTCTTCTGACGAAAATGTATCTCGAATTGTTTGGACTGCACACACGATGGTAGAGGGTATTTGGTAGAGGATATTTAATCGCTGCCGTGAAGAAATAGAACGACCGTAGTCTACAGTATGAAACAAATTCTAAATTAGAACAACAATCCTCTTCTGAGGAAAATGTATGTCGAATCGTTTGGACTGCACACGGTGGTAGACGGTATTAAAATCGCTGTCATGAGAAATCAAAACGACCGTAAATTATGAAACAAATTCTAAATTGGATCTTAAATTAAAATGAATTACAAAACAAATTTTTCCGTAGTCAATTGTTTTATTTAATTAGGGGGACTAAGGAATCAGTCAGGCGTTAATGAATACACACGCCGGCTGTATATAGGTAATTAAGGAATAAACATTCCGAATATGCATTCGGTCACTGTGACGTCACTGGCGTCTGAGGGGATTAAGAGTGTTTTCGATAATTGGCCAAGTCGTTTTTACGGGAGGTCTATATTTGCGACTTTGAGTGACGATATCTGAATTAATTTTCATCAGATTGATGTTAAACTGCTGTAAAATGCATATAGTAACCAATGTCTATAGGTTCAATCAATTTAGTTTTCTCGTTTTATTTGCTCGTTAACAAATCCTTTTAAAACTTTGCATTCCTATTCTTTATACCCTAAGGATAACCCCTATTGTTTTTTGGTGATTGCCCAACCCCCAGGGGCAGAGCCATGCCCATTTTTACTTTGTGTATGTGTGTGTTCCCTACAGGCCACGGTTCTTAATGGATCGTCTTTAAACTTGGGAAATGTATTCCTTATAGCCTAAGGACGACAACAGCATGTCCCAACACCCTGAGGCTAGCCACGCCCAATTTTTGTGTTTGTCGTTTACAGGCCGCAATTCTGAATGAATCGGCTTGGTACTTGGCACATGAATGTCCCGATCCCCAGGGGAAGAGTCACGCCCACCTTTTGCCTTTAAATAGCGTCTGAAAGTCACAATTCTGAATGGATTATCTTGGTATACATATTCCTTATACTCTAAGGAGACTTATGTTGATGCACGACCCTCAACGCTAAACAAACCAAACGCCTAGCCTTCTTGACAGAGTACCATATCAATCAAAGCAGGAATGTGGACGTATATTGTAGCGTTAGCGTTATGTTCTGTATTGCTGTCAAAATATTAAAAAGACAAACCTGGGTTCTCTCCCTTGTTTACATCGTCTGTTGACTGAAAATTAAATCTTGACTGACCGGTTATAGATCTTGTTGGCATTTGTCCTGGGTTCAATTCCACCCCACTGAACCTGGAAGTTACTCGTCACAACAGCATGACGACCGTAATGATGATCACGGACCAATGATTGGAGATATTTCGTTCAACGATATGGAAATTCGAAATTAAATAGATGGAAATGAAGGAAGTTCGAAACAAAAAAACTTTAAAAGCATAATGGCAGCGGAACTAGGGAAAAAGAAATTGTGTGTGTTTATTGTTTTACGGTGAGTCATATTGTTCTTAAAAGAATGTAAATTGTACTTGTTTGTTTTTGAACACATATTTTGGCTTTTAAAATGAATAGTAACAAATTATTAAGAGGTTGATATTGGAAAGTAAAATATTTTGTGATTGTTTGACTGGAATATAGTTAAGTTCCTAATTAAGAAATTCTTGAATAGACGTTGAATAGATTTTTCATTGTCCATCGCTATATTTGCGGTGAAGATATTTACTCACAAACATTCACATAGTATTCACGGTTTTATCTCCTATGTTTTTTTGTGTGTGTGTTGTATATACCCGACGTAACGGGAAAGTTTTAAAGAGTTTTTTGGCCTCGTAAATTCGAGTGTTTTGTGTAGTCCTATTAAGAGGAATGGGTTTTGTATACCCCCAATGAAGAATGGTCGCGCTTAGGTTAGAAGCGTATGTGGTGTTATTAATTTTGATAATTCTTTGAAAAATGTCTTATTTGAGATTGGTAAAATGTGTTCAATCATTCATTTATCACTTATCTCAAGTAAAAAACAAAATGGCAAAATCCTATTTTATAAAATGTTTGCTATTTTTTCTTAACATTATATTTCAATTATATTAATTCCCTTTTAGTAATGTTTACGACCGACGTGTATATTGTGTGAATTGTAATGCTATCGTGCTTACAGTTCTTATTTCGTGTGCGATCAAGTAATGCAGATGAAGCATGAGTCCCACCTCTGTGAATTATGTTCGTTATTTACTTCTGTAAATAACCTGTGGGTGGGAAAGGAAATGTAACAAAGTGATCTATACCTTTCATAAACTTAACAGTCATTTAGGTGCAAAGAACTGTATGACCTCCGTTAGTTTCGATATATATTATAGTGGACGTTTCTTAACTCTCTAAACTTACTTTAAGGTACGCTCTTATTAACTATCTAATTTATTCAATATGTTATTTACAAGCTACATATCATCTGTGTATAATATGCGGCAGAACTTCCTTATTTGATGATCCCTCCTGTCCATCTTCCCTAAGTGTTGGAGGTTTTATAAGCAGAAGTTTACTCACAGTTAGCAGACAACCAGAGAGAAAGAGAGAGAGAGCAGACGACGAGACCGGCGTATGGACTCCCGACGTAGTAATAGTTTCAGTATAGTCTTATAGTTTCTGTAGTGTTGATGTAGGCCTATTTATGTACCTATTTGATATTCTGTTCCCGTTGTAAATAAACCATAATATATTTACGAAACAGATTTTGTTATCACTTACAATAGTGTTACAGCCATCCTGGATTTGAGCATATTTTATCCCTTTAAAGGACCAGCGAAGACCACGGAATATATCTTCAAATGAAAGAGTGACCCCAAAAATTAATTTACATGTTCATATTACAATTGTAGGGTCTTAAACCGGACATTCGAGCTTTTACTTAGATTTGACAAATGTCGGCCAACTTGGATTTTACTTATTTTTACCGCTTTAAGTGACCAGTTAACACTAGGTTACTTGATATATCTTCAAATAAAATAAGAAATTTATATGTTTATTATACAACTTGGATTTTACTTATTTTTACCGCTTTAAGTGACCAGTTAACACTAGGTTACTTGATATATCTTCAAATAAAATAAGAAATTTATATGTTTATTATACATGTACATTAATAGGGTCTTAAAAACCAACCATTTAGATTGGTTAGGCAAAAGTCAGCCATCTTGGATTTTATAAGATTATACCACTTTAAGGGACCAGTGAACATCACAGGATATTTCTTCAAATGAAATCCATCTAGGATTTTAAACATCTATTTTCATCTAATTATCACACCCAAGGTAACGGTGACATCGAAAGATTTAAGCGAATTTAAAGTGAAGTTATTCGATCAGCTTGGTTTAAAAAAAAAAAACAAAAACGCTTACTACAACCGGTGGATTCCCATCTAACGTATTACATAGACGGCATATGCGTACTTTACTTGAAATAATTGAGATAACACAACCCCCAACTCCACTTTCCAATTCTGACATAGATCAACGCGTAAGATCACTATACAGCCCAGTGAACGTGCTGAACCAACTATGCCACTTCCGGTTTTAATTTTAAAAAATTGATTTCTCGCTTACAAAATCCCCTTGCTTATGTAACAGAGGGGATTATTTCTGAATATATATTTAAAAATCGTTGGTCCTCTCCTTTAAAGGGATAGTGTTCATTTATTTCATAAATCTTCATGTCAGGCCTTCTTGTTTACACTTTGTCAAGCGAACGTATCCTTTTTAACCAATGATAATGAGTGCTGCAAAGAGAATAATTCAAATAGTATGCCAGGATGCAGACCACCATTGCTTTACGTAAAGAACATGATGTAAACTATTGTGTCGACAATGTTTGCTGGGTAGCATCATCGGCCGTCTGTCAGACGTGAAAAGCGGACACCGGGCAAACCGGTCGTCACATCTGGCGTGTAACCCATGCATCGTTTCTTACCACATATTCTGAAACAGCCCATGGTCGTCTAATTTATAATTTCTTAACTGGTTAGAAAGTATCTTCAAATGTCATTCTCATATTCTCCATTAATGACAACAAATACCACATTTCGGTTCTACAGCTTTATATATCAGGCTGCTTACATATGGTACAATGGTACAACACATTACAATAAAAATAAAGTCATTCTCTCAAACCCCATCCAGCCAGGATCGGCGAGTCTGTCGAGAGAGAATTGCTACATCTTCGCCCTTCAAGAACTACACGGCTGTCTATTGGCCAAATATTACGTAATTTTAATCACGTGGTTGGTCTTGCATACCAATAGGGTCTCATTACCAGATTTGGTCAACAAACACATTCCATAAATATGGCATATGATAAATGTGTTCATTAACCCTTAGTTCAATTCATGTATCATATTAACACAGACTTCCCTTCTGTTTTCCTCACCATATTTCATAACCAATTTAATTTGTGTTTCAAATAAACTCATACCATAGCTAATGTTTTGACAATGGGGAATAATTTGTAGATATAACAATATTGGTTCAGACATCATAATTCTCCATTCTATGTCTATGAATTTGAAAACAATATCGCAACGACAATATTGTTACAGCTGTCGCGAACAAGATCTGTGGTGGAGATTGAGTTTTGGAAAATGCTAGATAAATTGGAGGTTGGGGTTAGTGGACGGAAAATATTGTTACTAGTTAATGTCATTGTTGGCGACATCAAAAGATTATAGTTTGATCTCATTTCTGAAGTGGTAAGAGATTTGAGGGTAGTTATACGCTTTTAGTACCTTCCCCTGAAAGAATATTTCTCCAGGATGCTTTATAAAGAAGATGCCATGCCGTCTTCTGTTACACGTGAGTGCATACAACGTGTTATCGGGTGCTCTGGGCCTACCCTTAATTTAATGAACCGCTATTCTAATAGTATCATTTAAGTGGCATTTAGTAACTGAGTTGATAAATAAACTATACACATACTTATGGAACACAGCTACTGATTTACTTAGGCGACGTTTCGAAAAGCATTCTTTTTTCTATAACTTTATTATTTACAAATATACACGTATACAAAATTATAATTGACAATATGCATGGACAACAATATAATACATTTTATATTTGTTTAGAGATTTTTATATGCAGTTATGTACTTATTTTTTCCCAAACGTTTATATACAAATCGAACAGATATACAACTGGGTGTTATCAATTGTCAGATATATATATATATATACGATATACAATATTTGTTCAATTCTTTAAATGACATCTAGAAGCACGGATCACTATTCATAATAAAACACAACACAAGGTATATATGGATATAACTACTTCTCTATAATTTAATAACGACGTTTCGTAACACATACAGGTCACGTTTTCAAGTTAATGACAAATATCCATCTAGTCAGCCTATTTATACATAATTTTAGCTTGCAAAAATTTAATGATAATCAGAAGAAACCATAAAAACTAGAAGTACATACAATAACAATCCATGATCGAAACAATAATAATAACTACCTCTTAGTCGGATAATCACAGGTTAATCAGTACTCAAGATCAAGGGCCACACTCAATAGGGTTTCATCATAACATCTATAATCAGACCAATTAATAATAATAAGCAGACGAAGCCATAAAGATAGTTAGAAGTACATACAATAACAACATATAATCCACGTAATAATAATAACTAACTCTTAGTGGGAAATCACAGGTTAATCAGTACTCAAGATCAAAGGTCAAACTCAATAGGGTTTCATCATAACATCTATAATCAGACCAATTTAATAATAATAATGAGAAGAAACGATAAACATAATAGGGGTACATACTATAACAAAACATAATCCAAGTAATAATAATTATAACTAACTCTTAGTGGGATAGTCATAGGTTAATCAGTACTCAAGATCAAAGGTCAAACTTAATAGGGTTTCATTATAACATCTCTGATCAGACCAATATTAATAATCACACCTCACATGGAGTAACTCCCATATTCTAATGTATAACTAAGCACATAGTTGATAAAAGTAAAAAGTATTGTTAATATATGACCGACAAGTTGACCGTTATTAAAGTGGATAGTTCAAACAACACACAGAATTTATACTATCAAGCCATCCCAGACATTGGATATAAACAGACCAGTGTCTCTATTAATCGTCGGATTGTGTCTACGGATTTCAATTGGTTCCCGGATGTGTAGCTGTTTATTGGATTTGTTCATACAAAATAGTTTAATATAAAATGGGAATTTTAAAACACTATATACATAGCACCTGTTATTGTTATATCAGTAGTAATATTTGATCATTGAAGAAACATGTTCGATAAGTGGAATCATTAGTCTTATTCCGAGGGTACTAGATTTTTTTTTTATTATTATTATGTATAATAAATATTTTACTGTGACAGTAACAATGACTTCCGCGACAAGCTTATATAAGTAACAATATAAACATATAAATATATCATACATTTGTTAAACAAGTATATACAATATTATACAATCTGAAATTATAAATTACACCATATCAAAACATTTTTACATAAGTTGAATTGTTTTTAAAAAGTCGGTAAAAATCTAGTAATGGCATGGTAAAATTGCAACATTAATTCATCCGAATCCAAAAGTTTGTCTTTATTTCACCTCACAGTATAAAAGTAATAGAAAAGAAATAGTATACTTTGATTATTATACAGAGAGAGAGAAATGGGGTTTAACGTCAACTCGACACAAACTAGATCATTTCGGGAGTTACATAATGGGTTAATCTTATTTCAATAATTCGCTTGCGCGTAGGGGTCTTTAGCTGTGGGAGGAAACCGGAGTACCCGGAGAAAATCCACGGGGCTGGACAGGCGACCCTACTCCTTGCCACGTACAACTGGGGATTCGAAACCACGAAAGTTGACTCAATGGCAGGCCGTATGATACAGCGCGCGCACACTAACCATTCGGTCATCCAACCCCCTTGATTATTATAAGATGCCAAAATAAAATATGGTTTAGGTAATTGGAAGGATTTCTTACCGGAGATGTTTTATATGTGTTGAAGTGAACTTACCATAATACTATAGATACGGACAGGTGAGTAAGTGTCTCTTGTTTAATTTTGCAATTATTACAATTTATATTAATTCTATGGAAAGTACGTGATTGTAAAATTTACTTATAGTCAATTTTTCGAGTGAACCTTGAAATTATATACAAATTTTTTTTATGATTGATTTTAGTAGTCTGGGTGTCCTCCTTAAGAATCTGCCGTGTGAACCTCGGTCACCCTTTAGCGTTTTGATAAATTCAAGATGGCGTCCAAGACGGCCGCCACATCAAATAATCACCTGTAGCTCCCATAGTATTTATTCTAGGATGATAATTGTGGTGTCTAACCGTATGTTTCTGGGGTCAAGGAATACACTGAAATCATTTATTATGTTGTGGGGTGATTAGATGATAGTAAAAGCAAAAATGCCAGACAATATGTCTCTTGAACTAGTTAGCGGCGGATGAGGGCGATTTTTTCACCGAACCAAATTATATCTAGAGACAAACTATATATTTCTGGACGTAGAAGCGTGTGAGTGATAGGGTAACACCATCAGGGGTTTCAGGGCCACATGGGTCAGTCCTAAAAAGGGGGGCTCAAGTCGATTGTTGAAAATTTAAAAAAAAACCATTTAAACCATTTACCCGCAAAACAGGAACATAACCATAACAAAACAAGGCAATATCCAGTTTATTAGTGATTCTAGCTGCAACCTGTTACAGCCTAAGTCATCCCTAGTGCTGCTACAAGATCTCCATGAGCTGTCACTATTGCATCCACATCTGAAGAGCCACATGCCTGACCCCGGAGCAAGTTGACTTTTGAATTGTTCTCAATTTAGTATCCTTCTCCCAGCAATAATGTTCCTGATCAAGTTCCGGTGGATTCCGAACTTCCAGTGAACGCTACACAATAACTTGGTGATGAACGTGTTTTACGTTCTCTGCAAATGTATCATTGGTTGAGCAAGATTACATGGTTTGGGTGGGGAATAATGACGATACATTGCCAGTTTTAGAAGTCCACGCCCTCGAGCGTGTTTAAGACATAGATTTATAGAACTTTGTCCATAACAAGCTGACAAAAATACAGTGGCATGTGTAACTGTGTAAGCAATGATTATATTGGAGTGTATATTACTCCGACGAGTTAAGCCGGGATTCCATGTGTACGTACTGCGTAATGCGGAATGCGTTGTACGTAATGCGTATTTAACACTTTGCACTAAAATGGTAGGAGTTGATTCCATGTACACGTGATGCGTAAAGCGTGATGCGCAGCGCGTAGTACGTGTTTCTCGGGACGCTCACAAGAGTGTCCGAATACGCAATACGCGTGTATACGGAGACCGGAAACGGTGATTCCCCAGTTTTGGGATGGCAATATTCGGTTCTCATCCACATATAATACGCCACTCACGCACACATGGAAACTGACAATACGCGTTACGCAACACGCATCACGTAACACGCACTCCGCACGCATTCCACACGCACTGCGTACACATGGAATCCCGGCCTTAGAGAGAATACAATCAAGCGCTAACCACGTTCAAAACTATTAATTTTCCCACGACGTAGCCGCATGTAACCGTGTCACATTCAGTAAGGGCATGAGCTGGCAGGATTTCCGTGGTTTTACCCATGTTAACAGTTGTTCTTTCATGGATTGGCGATTCCACTGTCTTGCAAATCGATGACTGAAACACTCTGGAGGATATAGACCTCCAAAACTGGAAAGGTATCGACACCATCCCCATCTAAACCATGTCGTCTAGCTCCAACGAATGATGCATTCGTAGCGACATAAAAATATGACATCACATGACAAGGACAGCTGTCTTGTCGTTCGGTTGGGACGAAAAACCGATGGCCCGAGTACACATAGGCAGTTGGAATTCGATATAAGAGTAGGCCGTAGCGCCGCTGCCCGAGCAAATTTCACTCATAGCACACTGTTTGGCGCATGCCCGTCTTCCATTAGCCCAGGTTACGTGCAGAAAATTAGAACGTTAAAGCCCATTTCATTTCGTCTTTGTTTGTTTTTTGATTTCCACTTAATGAGTGTCGAGTGATTAAAGTTGACGGTGAATTGATGTAATATAATATGGATGTGTGGTATGGAATATGATTCCTTTATGTAATGCTAAACAAGTACAACCCTAGAGCTATCCAGGCATGTTGAGGTTTACAGAGTCATAATATTAACTGGTTGATGATCCTAAGATGAGAACATTGAATTTATGCCCAGAATTTTTAGCCCACCTCTGTCTAAATCTAAGGTGAGCGTTTGACGTTTAATTAACTCCTTATCATCTGGACAAATGGATTTAAAAATTATTGTATTAATAATAGATTGAATGTAGGTAATGAGTACAGTTACTTTTTCTTTAAGAGACAGATTTTTTGACCGCCCTTTAAAAAAACTTCAGTTGACCTAATAAAGAATCGGTTAGTTTTTCCCAGTACGATTCTGAGTGTGGGTATGTAGATCGATATATATCTACGAGTTTATAATCTGTCGCTAACTCAGAAATTTTAATTTCAGCTGCCTTTCGGCATTGTAAAATTTTTGTTTTTGTGTCAATCAGATCTGTAATGATATTGAAATCCCCAAGATAATTAAGTTATCTTCGTTTCTTATATCGGTATTGATATATATTGACAGATTTTTATAGAATAATTTTTTTTCACAGTAATTATTTGGACCATATACATTAATTTTGTTGAGTTTTACGTTACTTAGTATAAGAGTTATTCCTCAAAATAACTAACTGAAGTGACTAGTGATAACAGATACATGGGCGAATATCTGCTCACTAATAATTCCTTCGAAGACCTAAAGTTGCTGTGTGACACTGTGAGAGAATATCTTACAATTCAAAAAAGAATTGACTGCCACTAGATAAGAGAACACGCAAGAAAAACAGAGAAAAGTCCGTGCATTACCATGTTTTATAAGGTAGGGGAGACCGGGGCACATTGAACCATCATGGATATATCTTTTATAAGTAATACTATACAACCCAGCACTATACAGAAGTGGGATAACTTCTTAGACCCATTTCTCCATCAATAATCAGTAGCCACATGCTGTCAATTATATTCTTAGGCAGTGAATTTTTCAAAAAAGCTCTTAAAAGAGGAAAAAATTCCATACATGTTAACTTCTTAGCCTAGGAAATTATTGTACTTAAAATCAGTTCATATATGTCTAATCTATACAATCCAGATAAACTGGGGTTTGATCCATATACGAGGGCATATTGATTTATTTTAAATTTTGATCATAAAACTGTGATGGGGCAGATTGAACCACTGTCAGCGGGGTACTTTGAACCATGGTTCAATGTACCCCAGTGAATTATAGACTATATATCATTTAATGATTTGTTTAGCCTAAGAAATTCTTGTATGTGTAATCTACAATCCATATAAACAAGGGCTTGATCCATTTTGAATTTTTTAAATATATCTTTGAAAATGAAAAACAAAAGATTTAGAATATCAGTTTATCCAACTCTGTAGGCCTATCGTATAAAAGGAATTAAACTTGTACGAAACATGGCTGTGCCATGCATGGGCGAAATGGGTCTCCCGGACTAGAGTCGCTCGTCAGCAAATCAGGCTGTCCGAATATTGGACAAATTTTTGTTTGAATCACTACAAAAGTTGAATTGATCCCACCAAACTGCCAACTTATGTGCCTTTTACGGCGATTTGTAGGAGCCTAGGGAATCCAAACTCCTGCTTGTTTCGACCGTTGCACCGATGTCAAATCTGTGGATATTTGTTTTTAACCATACACTGATTGTTTGCAGATTCATTAGATCACTACGAAATAAGTGAGGGCAGTGTGAAGTTAGCTCGATTTTCGTTTTTCGTTTTTCAATATTGGTGAATATCGAAAAACGAGCTACTCGTTTTTCGATATTGGCAAATAACGAAAAACAACTAGCTCGTTATTCGATATTGGCGAATGTTGAAAAACGAGCTACTTGTTTTTCGACATTCAAACTTGAATCTCAAAAAAGTAGATTTGATGGAGGTATATCTGTAGAATGTCTCCAAAACACATTTTATTAAATACGTTTTCTAAAACGAACTAAAGATATCATAATTCAGGATGCCTGAGCAGTGGATTCATATAAAAACTGCTCTTTCACCTTGTTTTTTGATATTGGTGAATCTCGAAAAACGAGCTACTCGTTATTCGATATTCAAACTTGAATATTAAAAAAGAAGATTTGAAGAATGTATATCTACAGAATTTCTCCAAAACACATTTTATTAAATCAATGATCTAAAACGAACTAAAGATATCATAATTGAGGATGCCTGAGCAGTGGATTCATATAAGAACTGCTCTTTCTCCTTGTTTTTTGATATTGGCGAATCTCGAAAAACGAGCCACTTGTTTTTCGATATTCAAACTTGAATATCAAAAAAGCAGATTTGATGGATGTTTATCTACAGAATGTCTAAATTGACATATTTTATTAAATGAGTGATCTAAAACGAACTAAAGATATCATAATTGAGGATGCCTGAGCAGTGGATTCACATAAAAACTGCTCTTTCTCCTTGTTTTTTGATATTGGCGAATCTCGAAAAACGAGCCACTTGTTTTTCGATATTCAAACTTGAATATCAAAAAAGCAGATTTGATGGATGTTTATCTACAGAATGTCTAAATTGACACATTTTATTAAATGAGTGATCTAAAACGAACTAAATACATCATAATTGGGGATGCCCGAGCAGTGGATTCACATAAAAACTGCTCTTTCACCTTGTTTTTTGATATTGGCGAATCTCGAAAAACGATCTACTCGTTATTCGATATTCAAACTTGAATATCAAAAAAGGAGATTTGATGGATGTTTATATACAGAATGTCTAAATTGACACATTTTATTAAATGAGTGATCTAAAACGAACTAAATACATCATAATTGGGGATGCCCGAGCAGTGGATTCACATAAAAACTGCTCTTTCTCCTTGTTTTTTGATATTGGCGAATCTCGAAAAACGAGCTACTCGTTATTCGATATTCAAACTTGAATATTAAAAAAGCAGATTTGAAGGATGTATATCTACAAAATTTCTCCAAAACACATTTTATTAAATCAATGATCTAAAACGAGCTACAAATATCATAATTGAGGAAGCCTGAGCAGTGGATTCACATAAAAACTTTTTTTCTCGTTGTTTTTTTTGATATTGGCGAATCTCGAAAAACGAGCTACTCGTTATTCGATATTCAAACTTGAATATTAAAAAAGCAGATTTGAAGGATGTATATCTACAGAATTTCTCCAAAACACATTTTATTAAATCAATGATCTAAAACGAACTACAAATATCATAATTGAGGATGCCTGAGCAGTGGATTCACATAAAAACTGCTCTTTCACTTTGTTTTTTGTTTTTTCGATATTCATACTTGAATATCAAAAAAGCAGATTTGATGGATGTTTATATACAGAATGTCTAAATTGACACATCTTATTAAATGAGTGATCTAAAAAACGAACTAAATACATCATAATTGGGGATGCCCGAGCAGTGGATTCACATAAAAACTGCTCTTTCTCCTTGTTTTTTGATATTGGTGAATCTCGAAAAACGAGCTACTCGTTATTCGATATTCAAACTTGAATATTAAAAAAGAAGATTTGAAGGATGTATATCTACAGAATTTCTCCAAAACACATTTTATTAAATCAATGATCTAAAACGAACTAAAGATATCATAATTGAGGATGCCTGAGCAGTGGATTCATATAAAAACTGCCCTTTCTCCTTGTTTTTTGATATTGGCGAATCTCGAAAAACGAGCCACTTGTTTTTCGATATTCAAACTTGAATATCAAAAAAGCAGATTTGATGAATGTTTATCTACAGAATGTCTAAATTGACACATTTTATTAAATGAGTGATCTAAAACGAACTAAATACATCATAATTGGGGATGCCCGAGCAGTGGATTCACATAAAAACTGCTCTTTCACCTTGTTTTTTGATATTGGCGAATCTCGAAAAACGAGCCACTCGTTATTCGATATTCAAACTTGAATATCAAAAAAGCAGATTTGATGGATGTTTATATACAGAATGTCTAAATTGACACATTTTATTAAATAAGTGATCTAAAACGAACTAAATACATCATAATTGGGGATGCCCGAGCAGTGGATTCACATAAAAACTGCTCTTTCTTCTTGTTATTTGATATTGGCGAATCTCGAAAAACGAGATACTCGTTATTCGATATTCAAACTTGAATATTAAAAAAGCAGATTTGAAGGATGTATATCTACAGAATTTCTCCAAAACACATTTTATTAAATCAATGATCTAAAACGAACCACAAATATCATAATTGAGGATGCCTGAGCAGTGGATTGATATAAAAACTGCTCTTTCTCCTTGTTTTTTGATATTGGCGAATCTCGAAAAACGAACCACTTGTTTTTCGATATTCAAACTTGAATATCAAAAAAGCAAATTTGATGGATTTTTATCTACAGAATGTCTAAATTGACCCATTTTATTAAATGAGTGATCTAAAACGAACTAAATACATCATAATTGGGGATGCCCGAGCAGTGGATTCACATAAAAACTGCTCTTTCACCTTGTTTTTTGATATTGGCGAATCTCGAAAAACGAGCTACTCGTTATTCGATATTCATACTTGAATATCAAAAAGCAGATTTGATGGATGTTTATATACAGAATGTCTAAATTGATACAATTTATTAAATGAGTGATGTAAAACGAACTAAATACATCATAATTGGGAATAACCGAGCAGTGGATTCACATAAAAACTGCTCTTTCTCCTTGTTTTTTGATATTTGCGAATCTCGAAAAACGAGCTACTCGTTATTCGATATTCATACTTGAATATCAAAAAGCAGATTTGATGGATGTTTATATACAGAATGTCTAAATTGATACAATTTATTAAATGAGTGATCTAAAACGAACTAAATACATCATAATTGGGAATAACCGAGCAGTGGATTCACATAAAAACTGCTCTTTCTCCTTGTTTTTTGATATTTGCGAATCTCGAAAAACGAGCCACTCGTTTTTCGATATTCAAACTTGAATATCAAAAAAGCAAATTTGATGGATGTTTATATACAGAATGTCTAAATTGACACATTTTATTAAATAAGTGATCTAAAACGAACTAAATACATCATAATTGGGGATGCCCTAGCAGTGGATTCACATAAAAACTGCTCTTTCTCCTTGTTTTTTGATATTTGCGAATCTCGAAAAACGAGCCACTCGTTTTTCGATATTCAAACTTGAATATCAAAAAAGCAAATTTGATGGATGTTTATATACAGAATGTCTAAATTGACACATTTTATTAAATAAGTGATCTAAAACGAACTAAATACATCATAATTGGGGATGCCCTAGCAGTGGATTCACATAAAAACTGCTCTTTCTCCTTGTTATTTGATATTGGCGAATCTCGAAAAACGAGCTACTCGTTATTCGATATTCAAACTTGAATATTAAAAAAGCAGATTTGAAGGATGTATATCTACAGAATTTCTCCAAAACACATTTTATTAAATCAATGATCTAAAACGAACTAAAGATATCATAATTGAGGATGCCTGAGCAGTGGATTCATATAAAAACTGCTCTTTCACCTTGTTTTTTGATATTGGCGAATCTCGAAAAACGAGCCACTTGTTTTTCGATATTCAAACTTGAATATCAAAAAAGCAGATTTGATGGATTTTTATCTACAGAATGTCTAAATTGACACATTTTATTAAATGAGTGATCTAAAACGAACTAAATACATCATAATTGGGGATGCCCGAGCAGTGGATTCACATAAAAACTGCTCTTTCACCTTGTTTTTTGATATTGGCGAATCTCGAAAAACGATCTACTCGTTATTCGATATTCAAACTTGAATATCAAAAAAGGAGATTTGATGGATGTTTATACACAGAATGTCTAAATTGACACATTTTATTAAATGAGTGATCTAAAACGAACTAAATACATCATAATTGGGGATGCCCTAGCAGTGGATTCACATAAAAACTGCTCTTTCTCCTTGTTATTTGATATTGGCGAATCTCGAAAAACGAGCTACTCGTTATTCGATATTCAAACTTGAATATTAAAAAAGCAGATTTGAAGGATGTATATCTACAGAATTTCTCCAAAACACATTTTATTAAATCAATGATCTAAAACGAACTACAAATATCATAATTGAGGAAGCCTGAGTAGTGGATTCACATAAAAACTTTTTTTCTCGTTGTTTTTTTGATATTGGCGAATCTCGAAAAACGAGCCACTCGTTTTTCGATATTCAAACTTGAATATCAAAACGGCAGATTTGAAGGATGTATATCTACAGAAATTCTCCAAAACACATTTTATTAAATCAATGATCTAAAACGAACTAAAAATATCATAATTGAGGATGCCTGAACAGTGGATTCACATAAAAACTTTTCTTTCTCTTTGTTTTTTGATATTGGCGAATCTCGAAAAACGAGCTACTCGTTATTCGATATTCAAACTTGAATATTAAAAAAGTAGATTTGAAGGATGCATATCTACAGAATTTCTCCAAAACACATTTTATTAAATCGATGATCTAAAACGAGCTAAAAATATCATAATTGAGGATGCCTGAGCAGTGGATTCACATAAAAACTTTTCTTTCTCCTTGTTTTTTGATATTGGTGAATCTCGAAAAACGAGCCACTCGTTTTTCGATATTCATACTTGAATATCAAAAAAGCAGATTTGATGGATGTTTATATACAGAATGTCTAAATTGACACATCTTATTAAATGAGTGATCTAAAAAACGAACTAAATACATCATAATTGGGGATGCCCGAGCAGTGGATTCACATAAAAACTGCTCTTTCACCCTGTTTTTTGATATTGGCGAATCTCGAAAAACGATCTACTCGTTATTCGATATTCAAACTTGAATATCAAAAAAGGAGATTTGATGGATGTTTATATACAGAATGTCTAAATTGACACATTTTATTAAATGAGTGATCTAAAACGAACTAAATACATCATAATTGGGGATGCCCGAGCAGTGGATTCACATAAAAACTGCTCTTTCTCCTTGTTTTTTGATATTGGCGAATCTCGAAAAACGAGCTACTCGTTATTCGATATTCAAACTTGAATATTAAAAAAGCAGATTTGAAGGATGTATATCTACAAAATTTCTCCAAAACACATTTTATTAAATCAATGATCTAAAACGAACTACAAATATCATAATTGAGGAAGCCTGAGCAGTGGATTCACATAAAAACTTTTTTTCTCGTTGTTTTTTTGATATTGGCGAATCTCGAAAAACGAGCTACTCGTTATTCGATATTCAAACTTGAATATTAAAAAAGCAGATTTGAAGGATGTATATCTACAGAATTTCTCCAAAACACATTTTATTAAATCAATGATCTAAAACGAACTACAAATATCATAATTGAGGATGCCTGAGCAGTGGATTCACATAAAAACTGCTCTTTCACTTTGTTTTTTGATATTGGCGAATCTCGAAAAACGAGCCACTCGTTTTTCGATATTCATACTTGAATATCAAAAAAGCAGATTTGATGGATGTTTATATACAGAATGTCTAAATTGACACATCTTATTAAATGAGTGATCTAAAAAACGAACTAAATACATCATAATTGGGGATGCCCGAGCAGTGGATTCACATAAAAACTGCTCTTTCTCCTTGTTTTTTGATATTGGCGAATCTCGAAAAACGAGCCACTCGTTATTCGATATTCAAACTTGAATATCAAAAAAGCAGATTTGATGGATGTTTATATACAGAATGTCTAAATTGACACATTTTATTAAATAAGTGATCTAAAACGAACTAAATACATCATAATTGGGGATGCCCGAGCAGTGGATTCACATAAAAACTGCTCTTTCTTCTTGTTATTTGATATTGGCGAATCTCGAAAAACGAGCTACTCGTTATTCGATATTCAAACTTGAATATTAAAAAAGCAGATTTGAAGGATGTATATCTACAGAATTTCTCCAAAACACATTTTATTAAATCAATGATCTAAAACGAACCACAAATATCATAATTGAGGATGCCTGAGCAGTGGATTGATATAAAAACTGCTCTTTCTCCTTGTTTTTTGATATTGGCGAATCTCGAAAAACGAACCACTTGTTTTTCGATATTCAAACTTGAATATCAAAAAAGCAGATTTGATGGATTTTTATCTACAGAATGTCTAAATTGACCCATTTTATTAAATGAGTGATCTAAAACGAACTAAATACATCATAATTGGGGATGCCCGAGCAGTGGATTCACATAAAAACTGCTCTTTCTCCTTGTTTTTTGATATTGGTGAATCTCGAAAAACGAGCCACTCGTTTTTCGATATTCATACTTGAATATCAAAAAAGCAGATTTGATGGATGTTTATATACAGAATATCAAAAAAGCAAATTTGATGGATGTTTATATACAGAATGTCTAAATTGACACATTTTATTAAATAAGTGATCTAAAACGAACTAAATACATCATAATTGGGGATGCCCTAGCAGTGGATTCACATAAAAACTGCTCTTTCTCCTTGTTATTTGATATTGGCGAATCTCGAAAAACGAGCTACTCGTTATTCGATATTCAAACTTGAATATTAAAAAAGCAGATTTGAAGGATGTATATCTACAGAATTTCTCCAAAACACATTTTATTAAATCAATGATCTAAAACGAACTAAAGATATCATAATTGAGGATGCCTGAGCAGTGGATTCATATAAAAACTGCTCTTTCACCTTGTTTTTTGATATTGGCGAATCTCGAAAAACGAGCCACTTGTTTTTCGATATTCAAACTTGAATATCAAAAAAGCAGATTTGATGGATTTTTATCTACAGAATGTCTAAATTGACACATTTTATTAAATGAGTGATCTAAAACGAACTAAATACATCATAATTGGGGATGCCCGAGCAGTGGATTCACATAAAAACTGCTCTTTCACCTTGTTTTTTGATATTGGCGAATCTCGAAAAACGATCTACTCGTTATTCGATATTCAAACTTGAATATCAAAAAAGGAGATTTGATGGATGTTTATACACAGAATGTCTAAATTGACACATTTTATTAAATGAGTGATCTAAAACGAACTAAATACATCATAATTGGGGATGCCCTAGCAGTGGATTCACATAAAAACTGCTCTTTCTCCTTGTTATTTGATATTGGCGAATCTCGAAAAACGAGCTACTCGTTATTCGATATTCAAACTTGAATAATAAAAAAGCAGATTTGAAGGATGTATATCTACAGAATTTCTCCAAAACACATTTTATTAAATCAATGATCTAAAACGAACTACAAATATCATAATTGAGGAAGCCTGAGTAGTGGATTCACATAAAAACTTTTTTTCTCGTTGTTTTTTTGATATTGGCGAATCTCGAAAAACGAGCCACTCGTTTTTCGATATTCAAACTTGAATATCAAAACGGCCGATTTGAAGGATGTATATCTACAGAATTTCTCCAAAACACATTTTATTAAATCAATGATCTAAAACGAACTAAAAATATCATAATTGAGGATGCCTGAACAGTGGATTCACATAAAAACTTTTCATTCTCTTTGTTTTTTGATATTGGCGAATCTCGAAAAACGAGCTACTCGTTATTCGATATTCAAACTTGAATATTAAAAAAGTAGATTTGAAGGATGCATATCTACAGAATTTCTCCAAAACACATTTTATTAAATCAATGATCTAAAACGAGCTAAAAATATCATAATTGAGGATGCCTGAGCAGTGGATTCACATAAAAACTTTTCTTTCTCCTTGTTTTTTGATATTGGTGAATCTCGAAAAACGAGCTACTCGTTATTCGATATTCAAACTTGAATATTAAAAAAGCAGATTTGAAGGATGTATATCTACAGAATTTCTACAAAACACATTTTATTAAATCAATGATCTAAAACGAACTAAAGATATCATAATTGAGGATGCCTGAGCAGTGGATTCACATAAAAAAAATTTTTCTCTTTGTTTTTTTGATATTGGCGAATTTCGAAAAACGAGCCACTCGTTTTTCGATATTCAAACTTGAATATAAAAAAAGCAGATTTGATGGATGTGTATCTACAGAATGTCTAAATTGACACATCTTATTAAATGAGTGATCTAAAACGAACTAAATACATCATAATTGTGGATGCCCGAGCAGTGGATTCACATAAAAACTGCTCTTTCTCCTTGTTTTTTGATATTGGCGAATCTCGAAAAACGAGCTACTCGTTATTCGATATTCAAACTTGAATATCAAAAAAGCAGATTTGATGGATGTTTATATACAGAATGTCTAAATTGATACATTTTATTAAATGAGTGATCTAAAACGAACTAAATACATCATAATTGGGAATAACCGAGCAGTGGAATCACATAACAACTGCTCTTTCTCCTTGTTTTTTGATATTGTCGAATCTCGAAAAACGAACACTCGTTTTTCGATATTCAAACTTGAATATCAAAAAGGCAGAATTGAAGGATGTATATCTACAGAATTTCTCCAAAACACATTTTATTAAATGAGTGATCTAAAACGAACTAAATACATCATAATTGGGAATCTACAGAATGTCTAAATTGACACATTTTATTAAATGAGTGATCTAAAACGAACTAAATACATCATAATTGGGGATGCCCGAGCAGTGGATTCACGTAAAAACTGCTCTTTCACCTTTGTTTTTTGATATTGGCGAATCTCGAAAAACGAGCTACTCGTTATTCGATATTCAAACTTGAATATCAAAAAAGCGGATTTGATGGATGTTTATATACAGAATGTCTATATTGATACATTATATTAAATGAGTGATCTAAAACGAACTAAATACATCATAATTGGGAATAACCGAGCAGTGGATTCACATAAAAACTGCTCTTTCACCTTGTTTTTTGATATTGGCGAATCTCGAAAAACGAGCCACTCGTTTTTCGATATTCAAACTTGAATATCAAAAAAACAGATTTGATGGATGTTTATATACAGAATGTCTAAATTGACACATTTTATTAAATAAGTGATCTAAAATGAACTAAATACATCATAATTGGGGATTCCCTAGCAGTGGATTCACATAAAAACTGTTCTTTCTCCTTGTTATTTGATATTGGCGAATCTAGAAAAACGAGCTACTCGTTATTCGATATTCAAACTTGAATATTAAAAAAGCAGATTTGAAGGATGTATATCTACAGAATTTCTCCAAAACACATTTTATTAAATCAATGATCTAAAACGAACTACAAATATCATAATTGAGGATGCCTGAGCAGTGGATTCACATAAAAACTGCTCTTTCACCTTGTTTTTTGATATTGGCGAATCTCGAAAAACGAGCCACTCGTTTTTCGATATTCATACTTGAATATCAAAAAAGCAGATTTGATGGATGTTTATATACAGAATGTCTAATTTGACACATCTTATTAAATGAGTGATCTAAAACGAACTAAATACATCATAATTGGGGATGCCCGAGCAGTGGATTCACATAAAAACTGCTCTTTCTCCTTGTTTTTTGATATTGGTGAATCTCGAAAAACGAGCTACTCGTTATTCGATATTCAAACTTGAATATTAAAAAAGAAGATTTGAAGGATGTATATCTACAGAATTTCTCCAAAACACATTTTATTAAATCAATGATCTAAAACGAACTAAAGATATCATAATTGAGGATGCCTGAGCAGTGGATTGATATAAAAACTGCTCTTTCTCCTTGTTTTTTGATATTGGCGAATCTCGAAAAACGAGCCACTTGTTTTTCGAGATTTGATGGATGTTTATCTACAGAATGTCTAAATTGACACATTTTATTAAATGAGTGATCTAAAACGAACTAAATACATCATAATTGGGGATGCCCGAGCAGTGGATTCACATAAAAACTGCTCTTTCACCTTGTTTTTTGATATTGGCGAATCTCGAAAAACGAGCTACTCGTTATTCGATATTCAAACTTGAATATCAAAAAAGCAGATTTGATGGACGTTTATCTACAGAATGTCTCCATGACACATTTGATTAAATTAGTGATCTATAACGTACTAAAGGCATCGTAATTGAGGATGCCGGAGCAGTGAATTCACATAAAAACTGCTCTTTCTCCTTGTTTTTTTGATATTGGCGAATATTAAAAAATATGGAGAAAGATCAGTTCTTCGTGAATCCACTGCTCGGGCATCCCAAGTTATGGTATTTTAGTACGTTTTAGATCACTGATTTAAAAAAATGTGTTTTGGAGAAATTCTGTAGCTATACATTCATCAAATCTATCAAATCTGCTTTTTTGATATTCAAATTTGAATATCGAAAAACGAGTAGCTCGTTTTTCGAGATTCGCCAATATCAAAATACAGCGAGAAAGAACAGCTTTTATGTGAATCCTTATTAACGACATCTTTAGTTTATTTTAGAAAACGTATTTAATAATAAAGTGTTTTGGGGACATTCTATAGTAATACATCCATCAAGTCTGCTTTTTTGAGATTCAAGCTTGAATATCGAAAAACGAGTAGCTCGTTTTTCGAGATTCGCCAATATCAAAAAACAAGGAGAAAGGGCATTTTTTATGTGTATCTACTGCTCAGGCATCCACATTTTTGATATCTATTTCATTTTAGATCGCCGATTTAATCAGATGTGTTTTGGAGACTTTCTTTAGCTACACATCCATCAAATCTACTTTTTTGATATTCAAATTTGAATGTCGAAAAACAAGTAGCTCGTTTTTCAACATTCGCCAATATCGAATAACGAGCTAGTTGTTTTTCGTTATTCGCCAATATCGAAAAACGAGTAGCTCGTTTTTCGATATTCACCAATATTGAAAAACGAAAAACGAAAATCGAGCTAACTTCACACTGCCATAAGGGAGTAGGTTTAAGATCTAAATCAAGATCTATGTTAACATGGAATTTTTATCGATGTTCAATTTGCCCAATTATTTGGTTAAACCTGCCTCGACTATTTTGTAAGAGGGATACACTGAGCCATTACGGTCAAGTGGATTAAAATATGTTTGGGATTTTTTTTTGGGGGGGGGGGGGCGGGGTGAAAAAAAAATAAGTTAAAGATTAATTCAATTGAATCTGATACACGATAGCAACTATGATATGTCTTTAAACAATACAATAAAATAAAGAGATCTTCTAATAAAAACATTTGATATGAAATGAGGACAAACATGTATGTGGACAAAATGGTTCAATATGCCCCGGTCTCCCCTATAGAATGAATAAAAACAAGGGGCTGTACGGAGTATTTCTATTTTTCCCGTGTTCTCTTATCTTATGACACTTAATTACTTTATTGAATCGTCAGATATCCTCTTGCGGTCCCATATAACAACTTTTTGTCTTCGAAGGAATTATTAGTGAGCAGAAATTTGGCCGTGTATCTGTCATCACTCGTTACTTCAGTCATTCACATAGAGAGATAACTCGTGTTTTCCTTTGGCGTTCATCACTTCCGATTCATGAATCCTTTATTACTCCTCTATGGTAGCGATGATCCCTGTGTTAATATTATATTTGGAAAGTGTTCAATCAGTTCTATCACATATTGTCCTTTAAGTTTGTTTATTTTATTTTTCAAGTTTGTACGGATATTACATGAATAAATAGAAGTAATCATGTTCACACAATCAATTGGCCAAATCGAATCTGCCCCTTTACGAATGGCAGGGTCAACACGATCTGCCTGGGTTTTTTTCTGTTGTGTTCGTGCTTCTGATCATTAGAAAGACATGTTTCTGAACAATTTGATACCAATTCATATGTATTCCTTATAGCCTGAGGGCGTCCACTATTGATTTTGGTGAATGTCCCGATCCCTACGGGCAGAGCCACGCCCACTTTTTGCCTTTAGCGTCTGAAAGCCACAATTCCGAATGGATTATCTTGATGTTGAAGCACGACCCTCAACACTAAACAAAACAAACGCCTAGCCTTCTTGACAAAGTACCATATCAATCAAAGCAGGAATGTGGACGTATATTGTAGCGTTAGCGTTATGTTTATTTTTTGGAGGGGGTCATGTTCCCGCCATTGGTCCAATTGACATGGAATGACCCATCTTTCCTTCTCGGTCCTGCATGACTGACAAGGAGGAATCACCCAGAACTTCTTCTTAAGCCCCTCTCCACAACCAACTCATGACAATAAAGCCATCACTTTGGTGGAAGCAGATGCTAAAAGTAAAGCTATTTCATCCCACCTCCCTAAAGAGACAAATGTTCAGAGGATTACAAAATTTTCCAAGAGGCGTATTTCACAATGATCGAGTATCTTTAAGTAGGAGCTGGTGTATCAGACATAGATAATACCTACTATAAAAGTAAGTACCAATTAAGTTAATCGGACTGTTAGGTTCATTAAAGTTTTGGTTCTATGTCAGTGGTTTTTAATATAGCGCGGGTCGTGGTGTATTTTTCATACATTAGGATTTTGTAGATATAGTTTATAAAAATTACTTGTACTTTTTGCAGGTTACAGATACTGCAGTGTGGTGGAATTACGAAACTCATGAAAAAGCGCGCACCCAAGATGATGATCCAGTATATTACACTATAAACCTCAGAATGTCCAAACGAGGTAAACAAAAATGAAACTCGTTTGTCTGGAGTTTCAAAACGTGTTTTTTTTTAATTGCCCTGTTTTGGAACGAGATATTTTGTTCCGAACGAGGCTTGGTAAAAATGCCTCGTTTACTAAACGTAGTTTTTTCAAGATAGCTATTAGCGGTATTTGCTATCAGCGAATTTGTAAAAATTAAGATTTATGTTATTTAATACGAAAACAAAACCAGTCCAAACTAAGATATTATAATCAGAGAAATAGAGAAGACCAGAATACACGCCATGCCATAAATTATTTTCGCATTATTAATATCCATATGTCTTCATAATTAAACGTTTTAATTAAATTTTAATGTATGAGGTGTGTTTTATTCCCCATTTAATTGACAATTGGTATAAGCCGACAAATTCATCGCTGCGTATTTATATAACTTTGCTCTAATAATATTTTGTGCAATGTTATGGGGTTTCAACAGAAACATTCAATACTATAGTCAAGTTATATTTTTACAATAAATATAAAAAATAAACTGACGTATTGGAAACATGAAATGAAATTTTATGCTTTTTTGATTAATAAATATGGGTTATTTGTGGTATTTAGATCAGATAAACACTAATTTCTTGTCTGCGATATCAGTTAGTTGGAGGTGTAAAACTATTGCAGACAGACAGCTACCTTGAATAATTTATTACCCCAATCAGATTTCACAATACCAGAGTTGTTAATTAACACCTATACCTGATTGGGGCAAAAAATTAATCAAGGTAGCTGTGTGTCTACAATAGTTTTACACCTACACCTGATATCGCAGTCAAAAAATTAGTGTTTATATATAGGTTCCGACGGAACTGAAAGCGCTAGCTTTAAATATGTAGTCTGTTTTTCTTTTCAAACATCTTATTTATTTATATATATATATATATATATATATATATATATATATGTATATAATAAAATATAGGTAAATACAACTCCCAGTTAATATATATATATAAACTAAATTTATTTAATTCGGGTTTGTACTTTTTGATGAAATAATTTTCTTTACATTCAAGTAAATCATTATTTAAAAAATTCAATTTGTACAAGGGAAATACATTGAATTTTCCACCTCCACACGTTTCGATGTGTGCACTTAAAGGTATCGTTCGATTACTGGGTATCTTAATTTGAGATCTATGAAGGTGCATTCGAAGGTTTAGTTGACCTTCTGTTTTACCAATGTATTTCCCTCTACAACCATAGCATACGATTAGATAAATTACATTTTTTGATTTGCATGTCATGCTTTGTTTTACATGAAAATCATTGGATTCATTTATTTTAATGGAGCTTCCTTCGACTATCATATTACAAGTTAAACATCTTTCATCCCCACATTTGGAAACAACAGGTTGTTTAGTTTCTAAATCAAATTTTGAGGAAGTGAGAATTCGTCTCACGTTCTGGGGTTGTTTAAGACTGTTGATCACATTTGTTTTGTTGATAATATATTTAAGTTTTTCACTTTTGAATAAATGTGGTAAATGTGATCTAATTATGTCCATACCCCGTTCTTGAGAAGGATTATGTGTTGTAACTAAAGTCAAAATTTCATTTTGTTTTCCTAAAACTTTAGGTTTTCTTAAAATTTCCTGATCTATTTTTAATGCTTGTTTAATACCATTTTCTATTAAACCAAAAGGATAGTTTTGATTTCGAAGGAATTGTTTTAATTCTTGTAACCTTATGAGTTTTTTCTTTTCACATGATACGATGGTACAAATTCTCCTAGCAAGATTAAACGGGATGTTTCTTTTTGTATGTGAAGGGTGACATGAATTGAAATCTAAATACTGGTGCGTGTCAGTAGTTTTATAATATAGATCCGTTGTAATGTCCCCATTTTCAGATAATGTTATCGTTACATCTAAAAAGTTAATTGATTTAAAGTTTTTTCTATTATAAAATTTAAACTTTCATTGAGTGAGTTAAGCATGAGATATAATTCATTTAATAAAACATTATCCTTAACAAATATGATAAAGCAATCATCTAAGAAACGTTTCCATGAATGTTCAATCTGTAATTTTAATTCCAAACCGAAACGTTCTCCAATATTAGTGTACCAAATTTCTTCAAGGTAGCCTAGTGTTAAAGTCGCGTATGTTGGGCCTATTTTTGTTCCCATAGCCACACCTTTAATTTGTTCGTAATAGTGTTTATCAAAATAAAAAATGTTATTAGAAATGACTATCGTGACTACATTTATGATAAAAGTATTGGAGAAACGTGTGGTTATTTCGGATTCGAATCTATCGAGCCAGAAATGTATAGATCTTATGCCCAGTTCAATTTCAATATTACTATACAAGCTTTCAACATCAAACGTGACAAGTACGCTATTTGGTTCAGCTTTACTAGGTAAATTACATAAGAAATCTATATCATCCCGTATGTAGCTCTTGTTGTGCTTACATAGAGGTTTGAGAATAATATCTATAAAATTACTTAAACGTTGTGTTGAGCTATGTGGTCCACCTACAACCGGTCTAAATTTCTTATGTAAAACAGAAGGTCAACTAAACCTTCGAATGAACCTTCATAGATCTCAAATTAAGATACCCAGTAATCGAACGATACCTTTAAGTGCACACATCGAAACGTGTGGAGGTGGAAAATTCAATGTATTTCCCTTGTACAAATTGAATTTTTTAAATAATGATTTACTTGAATGTAAAGAAAATTATTTCATCAAAAAGTACAAACCCGAATTAAATAAACAGAAATTATAGTAAGAGATGAAGTAATTCTCTTTTTAGTGATTATTTACTAAATGTAAAGATAGGCTGGCACTGCCAGGCAGGATACGCCCACATTTTTGAGAGATGGATAGAGAACAAGCAATACCGAAAGTGATTTTTCCTACATCATTAAGTCCTGTATTTCATACTGTATTGGGAGCAGCCATTTTGTTGGTCAGTTCCAGTCTGATATTCATGAAATTTGAAGCCGACAACCTAGACATGTGACTTTTCGTCAAAATCGGATAAGAATTGTGACCTGTAGAGAGTCCACAACCATGATATACCATATTTTTACACTATTCGCGTACAAACGGCGAACATTTCGTCCGGCAATTTTGGTAACGATTTTCACGAAATTCGAACTGAACCTTCCTTACGGTGCAACAGTAATATAATCAGAGTTTTTTTTTAAATCAGATAATAATTGTTCGAGAGATAGACAGAGAACAAGCAATACCGAAAGTGATTTTTCCTACAATCAAAGGCCATAATTCATTAAGTTACAATTTGAAATGTGCAAATATCAAAAAGAATAAAGATCTTTAGGTTATAAATAGGGGTGGGCTATAAAAGTGAAGGTTTTCAAATACCATCTCTGCAGAGCTAAATTTGTGCAGAATTCATTTCTGATCATTTTGGTACCAATTATATTGAAATCGGATGAAAATTGAGAAGGTGCAGGCAAATTTAGTGACCTAGGGGCGGGGATCGCAGTTTTTCGGTATAATATAGCATTTTATGTGTTTTTTTTCATATCTTGGTCAATTTTCCACATATTTTGATAATTTTTGTGGCTATTTTAATGTATTTTATGTCAGAGAACACAATGAGAGTGTTTATTTTTACTTTTGGGTGCAATTTATCTCTGTAATTTGTCAAAATTGTCATTTTTAGGATCGAAATGAAAATTTTTCAAAGCTACACACCCCTCGTTTGAATAATAAATTTAATAATGATATGAACAATTATTATCGAACATAGAAAACAGGTGAACATAAATATTTGGTTATGGTAACATTCAAGCTGAAAAGACACAATTAGTAAAATGAACAAAAAAGAACATCTCCCAGTTCTCAAGGTCAAATGTCATTGCTCCTTTTCTCAAATCACATGATCCAATAATATTACATGGCAGAATCTGAATTACATCTACAGTCTGAATATCAGTATGTAAAGGATATCTCCATAGTTTGCTTTCATTGGAAATGCAACGTTCTAAATGTTCTACCGTGTATGTTTCATCAGTATCTTCAGATATACAAATCCCAACATACCATTGCCTACTGGTACAGGTGTCCCAAATAACTACACACGGCTCGTTGATGGTCACTTCTGGCTCAGATATTTTTTCTCTCTCAGGACTCTGCTTATTAATTGTATGGACACCAAAAAATATGAGACTCATATCATCCTCAGTAGGCATGTCAGGAATATTTATCAGCCATATCCGTTTCGTTTGTCAGAATTAATGTCAGGTTTATCTTCATTTTGGCTGTGGACAGTTGATTCAATTTGTATAAGTGTGGGCGTGTTTTTGAGTCGAGTGACGTTCGATTTCAATAAGAAATTTCCCTTTTCAAAATAGACTTCAGACTTTGCTCGCCATCAGCATTTTGTATAATTTTTTCAAGTTCATTGACATCTGTAATGGGACTACTCCGCCAGTAAATCTTTTATTTGAGCAAGCTGCTGATCTCTGGGCAAGCTTATCAAATTTAGCAAGGTCCCTCTCACAATCAAGATTGTCTGTTGGCAAATTTCTAAGAGACGGCTCCAGGTTATGTAAAGCAGTGGCTCTACTTGATGTCGTGAGTATGGGTTTGGTCAGCAGCTTGCTCAAATAAAAGATTCACTGGCAAAGGCATTCGGGATGAGATGACAGTTTACAAATCTCCACCAGTCAATGTTGAAGAAATAATTAAGAGTTTTTCGAAAATACTTGATAAACAAGAACAGCAATGGATGGAGAAACAAAAACTTCTGAATATTGAAAATTAAAGAAAAACTGTATTAATGCTGCCCTAAAAGCCACTGAGTATGTTCATATACTACTCAAAAAGTGTAAAACTTGGGGTGGTCCCATTACAGATATCAATGAACTTGAAAAAATTATACAAAATGCTGATGACGAGCAAAGTCTGAAGTCTATTTTGAAAAGTGAAATTTCTTATCGAAATCGAGCGTCGCACGACTCAAAGACACGCCCACACTTATACAAATTGAATCAACTGTCCACAGCCGAAATGAAGATAAACCTGACATTAATTCTGACAAACGAAACGGATATGGCTGATATAAATATTCCTGACATGCCTACTGAGGATGATATGAGTCTTATATTTTTTGGTGTCCATACAATTAATACAGCAGAGTCCTGAAAGAGAAAAAATATCTGAGCCAAAAGTGACCATCAACGAGTCGTGTGTAGTTATTTGGGACACCTGTACCAGTAGGCAATGGTATGTTGGGATTTGTATATCTAAAGATACTGATGGAACATACACGGTAGAACATTTAGAACGTTGCATTTCCAATGAAAACAAACTATGGAGACATCCTTTACATACTGATATTCAGACTGTAGATGTAATTCAGATTCTGTCATGTAATATTATTGGATCATGTGATTTGAGAAAAAGAGCAATGACATTTGACCTTGAGAACTGGGAGATGATTGATGTTCTTTTTCGTTCATTTTACTAATTGTGCCTTTTCAGCTTGAATGTTACCATAACCAAATATTTATGTTCATCTGTTTTCTATGTTTGATAATAATTGTTCATAACATCATTAAATTAATTATTCAATCGAGGGGTGTGTAGCTTTGAAAAATTTTCATTTTGATCCTAAAAATTACAATTTTGACAAATTACAGAGATAAATTGCACCCAAAAGTAAAAATTAACACTCTCATTGTATTCTATGACATAAAATACATTAAAATAGCCACAAAAATTATCAAAATATGTTGAAAATTGACCAAGATATGAAAAAAACCACATAATATGCTATATTATACCGAAAAACCACGATCCCCGCCCCTATGTCACTAAATTTGCCTGCACCTTCTCAATTTTCATCCGATTTCAATATAATTGGTACCAAAATGATCAGAAATGAATTCTGCACAAATTTAGCTCTGCAGAGATAGTATTTGAAAACCTTCACTTTTTTTGCCCCCGTATAGCCCACCCCTATTATAAACAATCAATTCAGGTTTCATCAAAATCGAATTAAAATTGCGACCTCTACAGGGTCCACAACTTTGATATACCATATTTTTACACTGTTCGCGTACAAACGGCGGCCATTTTTTCTGGCAATTATGGTCCGATTTTCTCGAAATTCATAATCAACCTTCCGTAGGGTGTAACGGTGATAGAGTCAAACGTTTTTTTAAATTGGATAATAATTGTGACTTCCAGTGGGACCACAGGCGATTTTGCAGACAATCAGAGGCCATAATTCAGGAAGTTAAGATCAGATATGTGCAAATAACGAAAGGAACCAAGATCTTTGGGTTATAACCATGCATTTAAAGTTTCATCAAAATCGAATTAAAATTGTGACCTCTACAGGGTCCACAACCATGATATACAATTTTTTAACAGTATTCGCGTACAAACGGCGGCCATTTTGTATGGCAATTTTGGTCCGATTTAACCGAAATTCGAACTCAACCTTCCTTACGGTGTAACGGTAATATAATAAAACGTTTTTTTCAATCGGATAATAATTGTGACCTCCAGAGGGACCACAAGCTAAGAAAAGGCGATTTTGCGTATAATCAGGGGCCATAATTCAGGAAGTTGCGATCCGATATGCGCAAATATTGAAAGGAACCAAGATCTTTGGATTATAACCATGAATTTCAAGTTTCATCAAAATCGAATTAAAATTGTGACCTCTGCAGGGTTCACAACCTTGATATACCATTTTTTAACAGTATTTCCGTACAAACGGCGGCCATTTTGTATGGCAATTTTGGTCCGATTTTCCCGAAATTCGAACTCAACCTTCCTTAGGGTGTAACGGTGATAGAGTCAAACGTTTTTTTAAATCGGATAATAATTGTGACCTCCAGAGGGGCCATAGGCGATTTTTCGGACAATCAGGGGCCATAATTCAGGAAGTTACGATCCGATATGCGCAAATATCGAAAGGAACCAAGACCTTTGGGTTATAACCATGCATTTCAAGTTTCATCAAAATCGAATTAAAATTGTGACCTATACAGGGTCCACAACCATGATATACCATTTTTTAACAGTATTCTCGTACAAACGGCGGCCATTTTGTATGGCAATTTTGGTCTGATTTTCATGAAATTCGAACTCAACCTTCCTTAAGGTGTAACGGTGATATAATCAAACTTTTTTTTAAATCGAATAATAATTGTGACCTCCAGAGGGACCACAAGCTAAAAGATAGGCTGGCACTGCCAGGCAGGATACGCCCACATTTTCGAGAGATGGATAGAGAACAAGCAATACCGAAAGTGATTTTTCCTACATCATTAAGTCCTGTATTTCATACTGTATTGGGAGCAGCCATTTTGTTGGTCAGTTCCAGTCTGATATTCATGAAATTTGAAGCTGACAATGATTATGGTGTGATGGTACAAAACCTAGAAATGTGTACAAACGGCGGCCATTTTGTCTGGCAATTATGGTCTGATTTTCTCGAAATTCGAACTCAACCTTCCGTAGGGTGTAACGGTGATAGAGTCAAACGTTTTTTTAAATCGGATAATAACTGTGACCTCCAGAGGGACCATAGGCGATTTTTCGGACAATCAGGGGCCATAATTCAGGAAGATACGATCCGATGTGCGCAAATAACGAAAGGAACCAAGATCTTTGTGTTATAACCATGCATTTCAAGTTTCATCAAAATCGAATAAAAATTGTGACCTATACAGGGTCCACAACCATGATATACCATTTTTTAACAGTATTCGTGTACAAACGGCGGCCATTTTGTATGGCAATTTTGGTCCGATTTTCCCGAAATTCGAACTCAACCTTCCTTACGGTGTAACGGTAATATAATCAAACGTTTTTTTAAATCGGATAATAATTGTGACCTCCAGAGGGACCACAAGCTAAAAAAAGGCGATTTTGCGTATAATCAGGGGCCATAATTCAAGAAGTTACGATCCGATATGCGCAAATATCGAAAGGAACCAAGATCTTTGGGTTATAACCATGAATTTCAAGTTTCATCAAAATCGAATTAAAATTGTGACCTCTACATGGTCCACAACACTGATATACCATTTTTTAACAGTATTCGCGTACAAACGGCGGCCATTTTGTATGGCAATTTTGGTCCGATTTTCCCGAAATTCGAACTCAACCTTCCTTAGGGTGTAACGGTGATATAATCGAACGGTTTTTTAAATCGGATAATAATTGTGACCTCCAGAGGTACCACAAGCTAAAAAAGGTGATTTTTCGGACAATCAGGGGCCATAATTCAGGAAATTACGTTCCAATAGGCGCAAATATCGAAAGGAACCAAGATCTTTGGGTTATAAACATGCATGTCAAGTTTCATCAAAATCGGTTCAAAATTGTGACCTCTATAGGGTCCACAAGCTAGAAACGTGATTTTTCGTACAATCAGGGGCCATAATCCATGAAGTTTTGATCCGATACATGCCAATATCGAAAGCAGCCGAGATCTTTACGGGATAAACATATATTTCAAGTTTCGTCAAAATCGGGTAAGAATTGTGACCTGTAGAGAGTCCACAAACAATTGTGGACGGACGGACGTCCGGACGGACGGACGTCCAGACGGACGGACGGACGTCCGGACGGACAGGGGCGACGACATAATACATCCACATGAAAATGTGGGCGTATAAAAAAGGCGATTTTGCGTATAATCAGGGGCCATAATTCAGGAAGTTACGATCCGATATGCGCAAATATCGCAAGGAACCAAGATCTTTGGGTTATAACCATGAATTTCAAGTTTCATCAAAATCGAATTAAAATTGTGACCTCTACAGGGTCCACAACCTTGATATACCATTTTTTAACAGTTTTCGCGTACCAACTGGCGGCCATTTTGTATGGCAATTTTGGTCCGATTTTTCCGAAATTCGAACTCAACCTTCCTTAGGGTGTAACGGTGATATAATCGAACGGTTTTTTAAATCGGATAATAATTGTGACCTCCAGAGGGACCATAAGCTAAAAAAGGTGATTTTTCGGACAATCAGGGGCCATAATTCAGGAAATTACGTTCCGATAGTCGCAAATATCGAAAGGAACCAAGATCTTTGGGTTATAAACATGCATGTCAAGTTTCATTAAAATCGGTTCAAAATTGTGACCTCTATAGGGTCCACAAGCTAAAAACGTGATTTTTCGTACTATCAGGGGCCATAATCCATGAAGTTTTGATCCGATACATGCCAATATCGAAAGCAGCCGAGATCTTTTGGGGATAAACCTATATTTCAAGTTTCGTCAAAATCAGATAAGAATTGTGACCTGTAGAGGGTCCACAAACAAATTGTGGACGGACGGACGGGCGGACGGACGTCCGGACGGACAGGGGCGACGACAATATACGTCCACATAAAAATGTGGGCGTATAAAAATGTGTAAATGATATTTTATGTTGTTTTTGGTATATTTATAGTAACGTCATGACGTTGCGTCTATTGTTCTACGTAATTCTTCATAAATAAAAATGGTCTGATGATGTAGAGTACGAACAGAAAGCGCTAAGCGTCAAATTAGTATTTTGGTGTCTTTCTTTAATTTAGTTTATATATATATATATCTTATTTATATATATATATATATATATATATATATATATATATTGTTTAAAATAGGTTACCAGGCTGCGAAACACACGCCCACACAGTCGCATATTAAGTAATTATCAGAAAATCATTAGAATTTGATTGTTTTTTTTTTTATAAAGTTCTGCCCCATGCTAACGTTTAGTATACGAAACATTTAATATTATGGATTTAGCTGTTCAATTATCGATTTTCAAGAAATTCACACTCAACCATCATTAATGTGTAATGGCGATATAGTCAAACGTTTTATTTTAATTCGGAATAAAATTGTGACGTCCATAGGGTCCAAAAGGTAGAAAACATGATTTTTCGTACAATCAGGGGCCATAATTCAGGAAGTTATGGTCCAATGTGCCCGAATATCGAACGAAACCGCGATCTTTGGGTTATAAACTTACATTTCAAATTTCATCAAAATCGGATCAAAATTGTGACCTCTACAGGGTCCACAACCTTGATATATCATATTTTTACACTATTCGCGTATTCGCGGCAGTTTTGGTCCGATTTTTACGAAATGCTACCTCAAACTTCATTACAGTGAAACGGTGATATAATCAAACGTTTTTTTTTTTAAATCGGATAATAGCTGTGACCTCCAGAGGGACCACAAGCTAAAAAGGCGATTTTTTGTACAATCAGGGGCCTTAATTCAGGAAGGAACTAATGTCTTTGGATTATAAACATGCATTTAAAGTTTCATCAAAATCAGGGTCTACAACTTTGATATACCATATTCTTATAGTATTCGCGTACAAGCGGCGGCCATTTTGTCCATCAGTTTTGATCCGATTTTCACGAAATGCAAACTCACCCTTCCTTGTGGCGAAACAGTGATATAATCAAACGTCCGTTAATAATTGTGACCTCCAAAGGAACCTCAAGCTAAAAAATGGCGATTTTCGTACAATTAGGGGCCATAATTCAGGAAGTTAGGATCAGATATAAGCAAATATGCAATGGAACCAAGATCTTTAGGTTATAAACATGTATTTCAAGTTTCATCAAAATCGGTTCAACATTGTGACCTCTATAGGGTCCATAACCTTGATATAACATATTTTCGCACTATTCGCGTATAAACGGCGACCATTTTGGCCGTCAATTTTGGTCCGATTTTCACGAAATTCAAAGTCATTCTTCATTACCATGTAACGATGATATAATCAAACGTTTTTTTTAAATCGGATAATAATCTTGACCTCCAGAGGAACCATAAGATAAAAAAAGCGATTTTTCGGAGGACATAATTCAGGAAGTTAAGATCCGATGGGCGCAGATATCGAAAGGAACCAAGATCTTTGGGTTATAAACATACATGCCAAGTTTCATCAAAATCGGTACAAAATTGTGACCTCTATAGGGTCCACAACCTTGATGTAACATATTTTCACACTATTCGCGTACAAACGACGGCCATTTTGTCTGTCAATGCTGGTCCGAATGTCACGAATTTCAAACTCGACCTCTATAACCATGTAACGGTGGTATAATCAAACGGTTATTTAATCGGATAACAATTTTGACCTCCAGAGGGACCACAATCAGGGGACATAATTCAGGAAGTTAAGATCCGATGGGCGCAGATATCGAAAGGAACCAAGATCTTTGGGTTATAAACATACATGCCAAGTTTCATCAAAATCGGTTCAAAATTGTGACCTCTATAGGGTCCACAACCTTGATATAACATATTTTCACACTATTCGCGTACAAACGGCGGCCATTTTTTCTGTCAATTTTGGTCCGATTTTCATGAAATTTGAAGTCAACCTCCATAACCATATAACGGTGATCTAATCAAACGATGTTTTAAATCGGATCACAATTTTGACCTCCAGAGGGACCACAAGTTAAAAAGGGTGATTTTTCGGACAATCAGGGGCCATAATTATCAAATATCAAAAGGAACCAAGATCTTTGGGTTATAAACATGCATGTCAAGTTTTATCCAAATCGGTTCAAACTTGTGACCTCTACACTGTTCACAAGCTACAAACGTGATTTTTCGGACAATCAGGGAGCCATAACCCTACAGTCCGATACATGCCAATATCGAAAGGAACCGAGATCTTAGGGTGATAAACCTATATTTTAAGTTTCATTGAAATCGGATAAAAATTGTGACCTGTAGACTGTTCACAAACAATTGTGGACGGAAGGACGAACAGGGGCGACGACAATATACGTCCACATGAAAGTGTGGGCGTATAAAAATAGCTTGGCTAAGTCTGTTGAAACCCCATAAAACGTTTAATTATGAAGAAATATGGATATTAATAATGCGAAAATAATTTATGGTATGGCGTGTATTCTTGTCTTCTCTATTTCTCTGATTATAATATCATAGTTTGGATTGGTTTTATTGTCATATTAAATAATATAAATCTTAATTTTTACAAATTCGCTGATAGCAAATACCGCTAATAACTATCTTTAACCTCGTTTTGGAACCCCAGGGGCTAACGAGGCATTTTTTTTTTACCTCGTGTGAACAGAAATGCCGGACGAGGCATTCTGAGGTTTTTAGTGTTATGTCAGTAATGAATACACTACGGTGTGGTCAAGCGAAGTCACATAGCCACGGAACATAGTGGATGCGATCGCATGGTCAAAGAGGTAAACAAAAAACAAAGGGTATGCCAACATTACTCAGCTTGTAAAATTTGGTGGGGCTATGGAATTGTTTGGAGGGGTGTGGCCAACGGCAAAGCGCCGAAAGTACGAGCCAGGGTTTGAGGTCAGTGGGGTCCTCCCCTCGAAAATTTGGTGCTCGCACCTCGTGCATTCCTGGGCCTCAAATTGAATTACCTCCGACAGGGTTTTATGGCGGAATTTTCTGGAATTCACAATAGGCACACGCCCGCAGGCACCCTATATCGGGTGTAGGCAAATATACCAGGACCTGTTTTAAACCCGTAACGCACGTATGATGTCAAGACAAGAGGATCAGGCGGTGATGATGGCAGACCGGCCTCGGTAGACCAATGCTACGAGCCTACCAATTTGAACACTCCAAAAAAATCACTATTGTGGGCGAAATAATTAGAGGGGGAGCAAGGCCCTTGAAATTGTCAAGCCTTACTGCCAGGAATGCCAAGTCTAACAAAGGAATTCGCCGAAATTGGTCTCATCCATAAGCAGTCCATGGACCATGCCCTATCAAGACCACTGACTAATTCTGTTATTCTACAAGTATTGATCTCAAAGCGTGCTGTTAAGGTTGTCCATCATCTACTGGATATTTTTCTTCTTAATGGAGCTCCATCTATACTCAAGAGTGACAATGAAAGTGAATTTACTGTCGAGGTTATCTTTCAACTGAAGCTGGTATGGCCCCAACTAGTCATGTTCAGAGTCAAAGTTCTCCAAAAAGGGCAAGAATGTGCGTGTTGCTTGGATGGGCGATAATAACACAAATGAATTGTCTGTGGGCATAAAATTTATACATATGATGATGCTGTGTTTGGATGTAAGCTGAACATCATCATCCTTGCCGACCGTGGTTATTGAAGGATGCAAAGTGAGGATGATTTATTGTTTGCTTTTTCCAGTCTGGAGGACTCAAGCACCAATTTTGACCCGGCACCTCCACAAACCACCGAAGATCTTACAGTAAGAGTTTCGTGAAGAAAAACAACTACGTGTATATGTTTCTGTAATGTATGATTTAACGTTTGACTTGATGTCAATTATGTTTTACTATAAATTTTTGTGGTTTTGACACAACTTCAGTTATATCGCGTAATACTCGACCTTGAAATTTAGTCATTTCGTCTATTGACCGGGAATTTTAGCCACTGCTCGTATTGCCTAGCATTTCACGTAATTGACTGTAAACTGTAACATGTAGATTGTACTGAAAATACCGACTAGTTGACAAATAATTTGCTAGCTATTTGATCTTACCGAATAGATAAGACGTGCTACATGGGATAGAAGGTCCATCACAAGGCACCAATTACTTGAAAGTTAGGTCAGTTTCATTCTATAACCAGTGGTTGCCAGGCAAGATACGTCCATATTTTGGAAGAGATGGATAGAGAACAAGCTTTTAAAAAACGATGTTTCACAATCAGGGGCCATGATCGAGGAAGTTATGGTCTGAAATTCGGAAATATCACAATGTACTGAGATATTTGTGATACAAATTATTGTGAGTCCTCATCCTATTTGCGTACAAGGAGTGGCCATTTTATCTAGCAGTTTCGGTCCAATTTTCGAACTCAACCGTCATTCGGATGTATTTACGATACCTTTAACCACCTTTAAAATCGGATACACACATTCTGGCTTCTAGAGGTTCTACAAGCTAAATATGTGGGGTTTTTTTTTCATACAATCAGATGCCATAATTCAGGCAGTTACAGTCCAATATTCGCAACTATCGAAAGTAACCAAGATCTTTGAGTTAGAATCATACATTACAAGTTTCATCAAAAACGGAATTCTAGCGTGTCCACATACTTTTGGACAATTTGCAATATATTTTGTCCGGCAGTTTGGGTCAGATTTTCACGAAATTTGAAATAAACCTGTAACTGTAACGGCCATATATTCAAACCTTTTTTCTTTAAAAGGATAAGAATTGTGAACTCTAGAAGGACCACAAGCTAAACACAAGATTTTTCGTACAATCAAGGATCATAATTCAGGAAGTTAAGAAACGATATGCGCGAATATCGAAAGGATCCAAGATCTTTGGGTTATAGACATATTATTATATTTCATGTTTCATCAAATCTGAGTTATAGAAATATATTTCCTGTTATATCAAATCTGATCAAAATTGTGATCTCTCGAGGGTCCACAACCTTGATTTACCATTTTTACACTCTTTGTGTATGAGAAGCGGCCATTTTGTCCTGCAGTTTTGGTTTGATTATCACAAAAATCAGACTCAACCGTCACTACGGTGTAACGGTAATATATTCGAACGTTTTTTTTTTTAAAAAATGGCATAATAATTGTGAACTTAGAGGGAAAAGAAGCTATAACGCGATATTTCGAGCAATCACGGGCCGACATGCTAAAATATCGAAAGAAACATATATTTGAGTTCTAAACATGCATTTCAAGTTTTATGAAAACTAAAGTGACTAGATAATTTTTGTAGTGATCATTGTCCTGTGTATTGACGACTTTCATTTCTGAATCCAAAATTAACATGCTGCAGACGAGTTGTTTGTCACTTTAACAGTAGTAATACCGAGGAAATTAACACAAGATTCAATTAATACAGCTTGACAAGGGTAGCAAAAAACAAATTCCTAATAAAACAGTAACTATTAGACACAATGACCAACCATGGATGAATAATGCGATTCGAAAGATGAGTACAAAAAAATAATAAAATACATAAAAATAGGTTGCCAGACAACGAAACATACGCCCACCACCAGCTAAATCGTCCGGGCAGTCAACAAGATTTGTCGCATATTAAGTAATTATCAAAAATCATTATCTGTGTTTGGTTTTTATAACGTTCTGCCACATGCTAACGTTTAGTCTTTGAAACTAATATTATGGATCTAGCTGTACAATTATCAAAATTCATTGAAAATCAGTATAAATACTTGTTTGTCTCAAGACCTTCAAATCTATTTCAAGTTTCATCTAAATCGCATTAAAATTGTGACCTCTACAGGGTCCACATCCTTAGTAGACAATATTGTTACACTATTCACGTACAAGCGGCGGCCATTTTGTCCGGCAATTTTGGTCCGATTTTCACGAAATTCGAACTCAACCTTCATTGCGGTGTAACGGTGATGTAATCAAATGTTTGTTTTAAAACCGATAATAATTGCGACCTCCAGGGGGACCACAAGCCATAAAAGGCGATTTTTCGGGCAATCAGTGTCCATAATTCAGGAAGTTACAATCCGGATGAACAAATGTGGAAAGGAACCAAGATCTTTGAGTTATAGACATGCATTTCAAGTTTCATCAAATTCGGTTCAAAATTGTGACCTCTGCAGTGTTCACATCCTTGACATACCATATTTTTACACTTTTCGCGTACAAGCGGCGGCCATTTTGTCCGTCAATTTTGGTCCGATTTTCACAAAATTCGAACACAACCTTCTTTACGGTGTAACGGTGATATAATCAGACGTTTTTTTTTTAAATCGGATAATAATTTTGGCCTCAAGAGGAACCACAAGCTAAAACATAACGCTAACGCTACAATATACGTCCACATTCCTACTTAGATTGATATGGTACTTTGTCAAGAAGGCTAGGCGTTTGGGTTGTTTAGCGTTGAGGGTCGTGCTTCAACATCAAGATAATCCATTCAGAATTGTGGCTTTTAGACGCTAAAGGCAAAAAGTGGGCGTGGCTCTGCCCCTGGGGATCGGGACATTCACCAAAATCAATAGTGGACGCCCTCAGGCTATAAGGAATACATATGCCAAGTACCAAGCTGATTCATTCAGAATTGCGGCCTGTAAACCAGAAAAAACAAAAATTGGGCATGGCTTGCCTCTGGGAGTCGGGACATGCAGTTGTCGTCCTTAGGCTATAAGGAATACATATCCCAAGTTTAAAGACGATCCATTTAGAATCATGGCCTGTAGACAACACACAGACACAAGTAAAAACGGACATGGCTCTTCCCCTTGGGGGATAGGAAATCACCAAACAAAATTGGGGTCATCCTTAGGGTATAAGGAATAGGTATGCAACGTTTTAAAAGGATCTATTAAGAATCGCATCCTGCAGGCGAACACAAACATTGGGCGTGGCTCAGTCCCAGGCGGTCCGACATGCACCAAAAATAATAGTGGTCAGCCTTAGGGTATAGGAACAAGTATAAAAAAATTTTTTTCAAGACGATCGATTAAGAATTGTGGCCTGTAGGTGCGACACAGACACACAAAAAGAAAATGGGCGTGGCACTGTCCCTGGGGGTCGGGCATGCACCAAAAACAATAGGGATCTTCCTTAAGGTATCAAGAATAAATACGCAAAGTTTCAAGATGATACGTTAAGAAATGCAGCCTGTAGATGAAAGACAAACAAATACAAGAAATGGGCGTTGCTGTCCGAGGGGGTCAGGCATGCACCCAAACCAACAGGGATCATCATTGGGGTATAAGGAATAAGTATTTTAAGTTTCAATATGATCGATTAAGAATTGTGGCCTGTAGGCAACGCACAAAAATAAAATGGGCGTGGCTCTGCCCCTGGGAGTTGGGCATGCACCCCAAACGATAGGAATAATCCTTAGGGTGTAAAGAGTAAATATACGAAGTTTGAAGAAAATTCAGTAAGAATTGCGCCCTGTAAGCGACACAAAGACACGCGAAAAGAAAATGGGCGTGGCTCTGCCCCTAGGGGTTGGGAATGCACCCCAAACGATAGGGATGTTCCTTTGGGTACAAAGAATACGTATGCAAAGTTTCAAGGTTATAAGTTAAGAAATAATATGTGACCTGTAGAAGACAAACAATCAAATACTAGAAATGGGCGTGGTTCTGCCCCTGGGGGTCGGACATGCACCCCAAACGATAGGGATCATCCTTAGGGTGTAAAGAGTAAATATACAAAGTTTGAAGAAAATTCAGTAAGAATTGCGCCCTGTAGGCGACACAAAGACACACGAAAAGAAAATGGGCGTGGCTCTGCCCCTGGGGGTTGGGCATGCTCCCCAATATATAGAAATGGTCTTTCGCGTACAAAGATTTTGTATGCAAAGTTTCAAGGTTATAAGTTAAGAAATGTGGCCTGTAGACGACAAACAATCAAATACTAGAAATGGGCGTGGCTCTGCCCCTGGGGGTAGGACATGCACCCCAAACGATAGGGATCATCCTTAGGGTGTAAAGAGTAAATATACAAAGTTTGAAGAAAATTCAGTACGAATTGCGCCCTGTAGGAGACACAAAGACACGCGAAAAGAAAATGGGCTTGGCTCTGCCCCTGGGGTGGGGCATGCACCCCAAATGATAGGGATGGTCCTTTAGGTACAAAGAATATGTATGCAATGTTTCAAGGTTATAAGTTAAGAAATGTGGCCTGTAGACGACAAACAAATACTAGAAATGGGCGTGGCTCTGCCCCTGGGGGTCGGGCATGCACCAAAAACGATAGAGATCTTCCTTAGGGTATAAGGAATAAGTATACAAAGTAGGCGACCCACAGACACACCCATACATGTATATGGTGTAAATCGAGGACTTTGACTGGATCCTCCTAATCGAGGTCTTGATAAATACTGCATGTAGCTGAAAAACACCATTATTTCTGAACTCTATTACATCAAAGGATTATGAAAAGGTATAAATTATACATAAATTCATATATTTTTTGAATTTGACTTTTTACGGAAGAAATGCGGACACACGGGAGTTTGCGAATATTTGGGGAAATACGGCCGAACGAGTCCCTATGCTAGATACACCTAATCGAGGACACACATGGTGTGTGTTGGGAACGTCGTCAAACGAGGTCATTTTGCTCTATACTACCATACTGTGGACTTGACACTTATTGTGGTCTTTAACCTGTAAATAACTACATTTTTGTCTCCCCTTTGACCACACATGGGAGAAATTCAATATAACTGTTAAAACTTGATGTATGGCACAATATCGCGGTAGAACAGTCATTTATTTATCAATGTGATCAACCGAGGACGCACGTTATGTTTTAATACCGTCAAATGGGGACTTTGTGTATGGTGAACACCAGCAACCGAGTACATACACACTCACATCCGAGGACGTTACAGGTGTATGCCAATAATATAAATTGAGTTGGTTCAACACTCTATATCCGAGAACAGGCCCCCTTTGACCACAGGAGCAGCCCAATGAAAAAACATTTTTTATTGATTCGGACATTTAAAACTTGTAATTTTCTAAACTAATCTGACTGAGGTCTTACAGAGTGTATGTAACCAATCGAGGACCTCTGGACGTGAAACTCACTGTGGTCTTAAACCTTTAAATAACTGAATTTTTGTCCCCCCCTTTGACCACACATGGGATAACAAGACAAAATAACCTTTTATAATTGATGTTCGGTGCATAATACCGCGATATAACAGTTATTTATTAATGTGACCAACCGAGGACGCACATTATGTTTTAATACCGACAAATGGGGACTTTGTGTATGGTGAAAACTAACAACCGAGTACACACACACTCACAACCGAGGACTTTAGAAGTGTATACCAATGCGGTGTGTACAAACTCTCTAATGCTCCTTTGTTGTATAATGTAATATTACAACAAACGATAATCCCAAAACGGATCCTCATTTAATTATCAACAAGTTGTTTCTTACTTTTAAAGACATAAATGTGAATTTTCAAGATATGACCATGAATTTCAAAGGCACTAACTTGATTTGTAAGAAACACTTTACGTCTGAGGATCGCCCTTCGGATAAAAGGTTAGGTAAAACTAATTTTTCTTGAAAAGTCAAGTTGACATTTGAAAAGTCAAGTTGACATTTGAAAAGTCAAGTTGACATTTGAAAAGTCAAGTTGACATTTGAAAAGTCAAGTTGAAATTTGAAAAGTCAAGTTGACATTTGAAAAGTCAAGTTGACATTTGAAAAGTCATGTTGACATTTGAAAAGTCAATTGACATTTGAAAAGTCAAGTTGACATTTGAAAAGCCAAGTTGACATTTGAAAAGCCAAGTTGACGTTTGAAAAGTCAAGTTGACATTTCAAATGTCAACCTTATACATTGAAATATACCCGGTTCCCTCTCGCAAGCAGCGAAGCGGTCGGAAGGCGGGGATCGTTTAGCCCGATCTCTCGTCCCGTCCTCGTACGATTCAAGGTTGTAAGGAGACAGTCGGCGAGGCCGACCCGGGGACGACGACCCCTCGGCGCCCGGTCACAGCTCGCGGCGGTCGGCGGAGATTATTTCTCCCTTCCTCTCGGCAGACCCAAAACGTCCCGGTGTTCGCTTACACCTACCCCCGATTCTCGGCCCGCGGCGTGCTTGAGGTGGTCTCTTGCCCGTCCCGTATCCCGCCTTGTGTCAACCTAGCTCGCGCGAGCGAATCGCCGGACGACTTTGCGGTCTTCTGGTCTTCGTCTGGGGTTGCTCAGCGAACGAGGCCGGTGATGTTCAGTCCTGGCTACTGTCCTCCCGCTCTTTCGCCCCCCCCCCATCTCTCGTCCCGTCTTCGTACGACTCAAGGTTGTAAGGTTGTCTCGTCTCAACGTAGCTCAAGCGAGCGAATTGCCGGACGACTTTGCGGTCTTCTGGTCTCCCTCTTCGTCTGGGGTTGCTTTTCGAACGAGGCCGGCGATGTTCAGTCCTGGCTACTGTCCTCCCGCTCTTTCGCCCCCCTCCCATCTCGCTCACTTTCCTTTCGGGGGAGTAGGGCAAAGGGAGACGGGTGCCTGCGTGAAGGCTATATGGTTGATCCTGCCAGTGATCATATGCTTGTCTCAAAGCTTAAGCCATGGAAGTCTACGTTCAGGCTTGTTCCTTTCGGGAAGCGAGCCGAAACTGCACACGGCTCATTTTCGTTTCTCGACGAGGGGAACCGCATTTATTCTCTATACCAGATCGCCCTAGCCTGTGAAGCTACCGTTAAAAGTAGACTCGGGGCGAAGCGACAAGTGTTGAAATCCGAATGAATAACTGTGCCAATCGCGGGGTCTTTCCGGGCCCCCGACGTCCTTGTCATGAAGTGTCTGTCCCATCAATTGGTAATGGACGGCGACCTGCCTACCACGGTGTTGACGGGTAACGCGGAATCAGGGTTCGAATCCGGAGAGGAAGCCTGCAAAACGACTACAACCTCCAAGGAGGGCAGCAGGCGCGCCACTTATGAAAAATAACGTGGTGCGGCCATTTCGTGATCGCCGCAGGAGAAATGAGCGCAATTTAAAAGAGTGTGCGAGGAGCTATTGGAGGGCAAGCCTTGTGCGAGCAGCCGCAGTAATTCCAGCTCCAATAGCCTGTGTCGGTCCTACCTCGTTTTTCTCCTTCGCGGGAGAGAACCCGCCGCATTTTCTGTCTACCTTGAAAACATTAAGAGTGCTAAAGCCAGGCTAAAGCCCCTAGCCTAAATATTTCGTCGATGGAATAAGTGGGCATGCTCTTTTCCGGAGGGTGGTCCGGTCGACTTGGTGACGTCGCTTTTGCTTTCAGTTTCGCCGGAGAGCTACGTAGGGTTCGAGAGGAACGGAGGGGCGAGCGTACCAGGTGGGGAGAAGAGGAAAGCGCAAGTACCTATGGTCTTGGTATGGTCAGACGAGAAACTCGCCCCGAGAGGGGAGGTTGGGATTGTTCCTTCGGGGGTAGTCTCGCCTACAACGGGTTAACCGTGCCAATGGTCTTCGTGCTGGGGATCGGGGCTTGCAACTCAGTGAACGAGGAATTCCGAGTAGGCGCCCGTCATCAGCCGGCGCCGATTAAGTTCCTGCCTTTTGTACACACCGCGGGTCGCTACCTCCGATAGAATGACTAAGCGAGGCCGTTAGACTGGGCCTGTCTTCGGACGGGCTCGGAAAGGCGTTCGAGCTTCAATCATTTAGATGAAGTAAAAGTCGTGACAAGGTTTCCGAAGGTGACCCTGCTGAAGCATCATTACCGTATCTTCGGTCTCTTTCTCCTCTGTGCGAGAGATGTCGGAACCCTAACCATCGAAACTTTACCGTTTCACCAGGTCGCTCTTGTTTTACTTCAGACGCTAGGTTGTGGCTTCTCTCCTGTCGGTACGTGTTTCGCAAAATACTATTCCAGAGGCACCCGATTTAAATATCCTCAAAAGTCCCCTGACACTTAGGCAAGACATCTCACATGCTTCGCTGATGCCCCGGAGTTTCGTTGTGGGTCTGAAAGGATCCGGGAATGCCCCCGGTCTGACAATGCAAGCATTTAAACATTTCGCAGTTCTCCACAAGGCTAGCTATGCCCCAAGAGCTCACCTGGGACACCGACAAACCTGTTCCCGACGCCTAACCCTGTTCCTGAAACAAGGCAATCATCCCCGGAGTTTCCTTGTGGATATGGAAAGCTCGGTTGATGCCTTCCCGGCCTGTTTTCCTGGCAGTTCTCCTGTGGTCTCCCGTTGAGTAAGACTCCCGAGGTTCACCATTTTTTTTTCTGCAGTACATTCGCAAGGCAAAAATTGTCCAGCGGTATCTACACATTATATTAGACAATTGTGACTGTCTTAATACGTCCTAACATGTAGCTGAAAAACACCATTATTTCTGAACTCTATTACATCAAAGGATTATGAAAATGTATAAATTATACATAAATTCATATATTTTTTGAATTTGACTTTTTACGGAAGAAACGCGGACAGAAGGAAGTTTGCGAATATTTGGGGAAATACGGCCGAACGAGTCCCTATGCTAGATACACCTAATCGAGGACACACATGGTGTGTGTTGGGAACGCCGCCAAACGAGGTCATTTTGCTCTATGCTACCATACTGTGGACTTGACACTTATTGTGGTCTTTAACCTGTAAATAACTACATTTTTGTCTCCCCTTTGACCACACATGGGAGAAATTCAATATAACTGTTAAAACTTGATGTATGGCACAATATCGCGGTAGAACGGTCATTTATTTATCAATGTGATCAACCGAGGACGCACATTATGTTTTAATACCGTCAAATGGGGACTTTGTGTATGGTGAACACCAGCAACCGAGTACATACACACTCACATCCGAGGACATTACAGGTGTATGCCAATAATATAAATTGTGTTGGTTCAACACTCTATATCCGACAACATGCCCCCTTTGACCACAGGAGCAGCCCAATGAAAAAACAATTTTTATTGATTCAGACATTTAAAACTTGTAATTTTCTAAACTAATCTGACTGAGGTCTTACAGAGTGTATGTAACCAATCGAGGACCTCTGGACGTGAAACTCACTGTGGTCTTAAACCTTTAAATAACTAAATTTTTGTCCCCCCTTTGACCACACATGGGATAACAAGACAAATTAACCTTTTATAATTGATGATCGATGCATAATACCGCGATATAACAGTTATTTATTAATGTGACCAACCGAGGACGCACATTATGTTTTAATACCGACAAATGGGGACTTTGTGTATGGTGAAAACTAACAACCGAGTACACACACACTCACATCCGAGGACTTTAGAAGTGTATACCAATGCGGTGTGTACAAACTCTCTAATGCTCCTTTGTTGTATAATATAATATTACAATAAACGATAATCCCAAAACGGATCCTCATTTAATTATCAACAAGCTGTTACTTACTTTTAAAGACATAAATGTGAATTTTCAAGATATGACCATGAATTTCAAAGGCACTAACTTGATTTGTAAGAAACACTTTACGTCTGAGGATCGCCCTTCGGATAAAAGGTTAGGTAAAACTAATTTTTCTTGAAAAGTCAAGTTGACATTTGAAAAGTCAAGTTGACATTTGAAAAGTCAAGTTGACATTTGAAAAGTCAAGTTGACATTTGAAAAGTCAAGTTGACATTTGTAAAGTCAAGTTGACATTTGAAAAGTCAAGTTGACATTTGAAAAGTCATGTTGGCATTTGAAAAGTCAACTGACATTTGAAAAGTCAAGTGGACATTTGAAATGTCAAGTTGACATTTGAAAAGTCAAGTTGACATTTGAAAAGCCAAGTTGACATTTGAAAACTCAAGTTGACATTTGAAAATTCAAGTTGACATTTCAAATGTCAACCTTATACATGGAAATATACCTGGTTCCCTCTCGCAAGCAGCGAAGCGGTCGGAAGGCGGGGGTCGTTTAGCCCGATCTCTCGTCCCGTCCTCGTACGATTCAAGGTTGTAAGGAGACAGTCGGCGAGGCCGACCCGGGGACGACGACCCCTCGGCGCCCGGTCACAGCTCGCGGCGGTCGGCGGAGATTATTTCTCCCTTCCTCCCGGCAGACCCGAAACGTCCCGGTGTTCGCTTACACCTACCCCCGATTCTCGGCCCGCGGCGTGTTCGAGATGGTCTCTTGCCCGTCCCGTAGCCCGTCTTGTCTCAACCTAGCTCGCGCGAGCGAATCGCCGGACGACTTTGCGGTCTTCTGGTCTCCCTCTTCGTCTGGGGTTGCTCAGCGAACGAGGCCGGTGATGTTCAGTCCTGGCTACTGTCCTCCCGCTCTTTCGCCCCCCCCCCCCCCCACATCTCTCGTCCCGTCTTCGTACGATTCAAGGTTGTAAGGTTGTCTCGTCTCAACGTAGCTCAAGCGAGCGAATTGCCGGACGACTTTGCGGTCTTCTGGTCTCCCTCTTCGTCTGGGGATGCTCAGCCAACGAGGCCGGCGATGTTCAGTCCTGGCTACTGTCCTCCCGCTCTTTCGCCCCCTCCCATCTCGCTCACCTTCCTTTCGGGGGAGTAGGGCAAAGGGAGACGGGTGCCTGCGACTGGGGGCGTTTACTCGTGGTTCTCTCTTGAACTCGTGAAGGCTATATGGTTGATCCGGCCAGTCATCATATGCTTGTCTCAAAGCTTAAGCCATGGAAGTCTACGTTCAGGCTTGTTCCTTTCGGGAAGCGAGCCGAAACTGCACACGGCTCATTTTCGTTTCTCGACGAGGGGAACCGCATTTATTCTCTATACCAGATCGCCCTAGCCTATGAAGCTGCCGTTAAAAGTAGCGACGGGGCGAAGCGACAAGTGTTGAAATCCGAATAACTGTGCCAATTGCGGGGTCTTTCCGGGCCCCCGACGTCCTTGTCATGAAGTGTCTGTCCCATCTATTGGTAATGGACGGCGACCTGCCTACCACGGTGTTGACGGGTAACGCGGAATCAGGGTTCGAATCCGGAGAGGAAGACTGCGAAACGGCTATACCACCTCCAAGGAGGGCAGCAGGCGCGCCACTTATGAAAAATAACGTGGTGCGGCCATTTCGTGATCGCCGCAGGAGAAATGAGCGCAATTTAAAAGAGTGTGCGAGGAGCTATTGGAGGGCAAGCCTTGTGCGAGCAGCCGCAGTAATTCCAGCTCCAATAGCCTGTGTCGGTCCTACCTCGTTTTTCTCCTTCGCGGGAGAGAACCCGCCGCATTTTCTGTCTACCTTGAAAACATTAAGAGTGCTAAAGCCAGGCTAAAACCCCTAGCCTGAATATTTCGTCGTTGGAATAAGTGTGCATGCTCTTTTCCGGAGGGTGGTCCGGTCGACTTGGTGACGTCGCTTTTGCTTTCAGTTTCGTCGGAGAGCTACGTAGGGTTCGAGAGGAACGGAGGGGCGAGCGTACCAGGTGGGGAGAAGAGGAAAGCGCAAGTACCTATGGTCTTGGTTTGGTCAGACGAGGAACCCGCCCCGAGAGGGGAGGTTGGGATTGTTCCTTCGGGGGCAGTCTCGCCTACAACGGGTTAACCGTGCCAATGGTCTTCGTGCTGGGGATCGGGACTTGCAACTCCGTGAACGAGGAATACCGAGTAGGCGCCCGTCATCAGCCGGCGCCGATTAAGTTCCTGCCTTTTGTACACACCGCTGGTCGCTACCTCCGATAGAATGACTAAGCGAGGCCGTTAGACTGGGCCTGTCTTCGGACGGGCTCGGAAAGGCGTTCGAGCTTAAATCATTTAAATGAAGTAAAAGTCGTGACAAGGTTTCCGAAGGTGAACCTGCTGAAGCATCATTACCGTATCTTCGGTCTCTTTCTCCTCTGTGCGAGAGATGACGGAACCCTAACCATCGAAACTTTAACGTTTCACCAGGTCGCTCTTGTTTTACTTCAGACGCTAGGTTGTGGCTTCTCTCTTGTCGGTACGTGTTTCGCAAAATACTATTCCAGAGGCACCCGATTTAAATATCCTCAAAAGTCCCCTGACACTTAGGCAAGACATCTCACATGCTTCGCTGATGCAGCGGAGTTTCCTTGTGGGTCTGAAAGGATCCGGGAATGCCCCCGGTCTAACAATGCAAGCATTAAAACATTTCGCAGTTCTCCACAAGGCTAGCTATGCCCCAGGAACTCACCTGGGACACCGACAAACCTGTTCCCGACGCCTAACCCTGTTCCTGAAACAAGGCAATCATCCCGGAGTTTCCTTGTGGATATGGAAAGCTCCGTTGATGCCTTCCTGGCCTGTTTTCCTGACAGTTCTCCTGTGGTCTCCCGTTGAGTAAGCCTCCCGAGGTTCACCATTTTTCTTTCTGTAGTACATCCGCAAGGCAAAAATTGTCCAGAGGTATCTACACATTATATTAGACAATTGTGACTGTCTTAATACGTCCTAACAGGTGTCACTATTTCAAATTCCGTGACTTACTAATATTTCAATTGCTCTTGGGTTTTTTTTAAATTTACGCTTATTATTGCGGCAATAATCTTATTGTATGTTTAGCCAGATAAAAATTTCGAAATTTCAGACAGAAATAATGTAATGACTAGATGGCTAGATTTTTTAAATATCGCACGGGTAGAAAATGGTTATAAATTTAAGATATAGCAGGATATCCCACGTGACCATATATGATGTGTATGGCCGAAATCGGTTAACCGAGGACTTGATACACTCGCTGTACAATAAACACTAACTGCGGACTTGATACACACAATCATATTTTTGCCTTTTGAGATCACACACACGACAGATACACCCTAACTGTAGAATACCGCCTAACGCGGAACATCTCAGATCGACCTTAAAATTAAAGGGTATATCAAATCCAGGCTTCTGATCATCGTGGCAGCCCTGGTTTCAGTTCAAAAAGTCCTCGGTTGAACCGAGGACGTCCTCGGTTTGACAGAGGTCCGCGATTAGAAGGTGTGTATTCAGATGTGTGTCCTCGATATACACCATATACAAACGCACACACACACATACACACACACAGACAGGGGTGACGGCATAATACGTTCACATTATGAATGTGGACGTATAAAAAAGGCGCAAATATCAAAAGGAACCAAGATCTTTGGGTTATAAATATGTATTTCAAGTTTCATCAAAATCGGTTCAAAAGTGTGACCTCTACAGTGTTCACAAGCTAAAAACGTGATTTTTCGTACAATCAAGGGGCATAATCCGTGAAGTTACAGTCCGATACATGACAATATCGAAAGGAACTGAGATCATGGGGTGATAAACTGATATGTCAAGTTTCATTGAAATTGGATAAAAATTGTGACCTGTAGACTGTTCATGATCACAAACAATTGTGGACGGACGGACAGGGGCGACGACAATATACGTCCACGTGAAAATGTGGGCGTATAAAAAGGTAGTTCAAAGAAATTTAAAATCAGATTGGTATATACTCAGAACTTTTAGAAATGAATATATAAACCTAATCAGCAATTGCAATAATTTTGGAACTAAAAATTGGTGGGGCCTTGTCAACTCATTTATAAAAATTATCGTGCTGGCACTTTCAATGAATTGCCCCCTCTATCAGTGAACGACACCACATATCACACATCTTCCGACAAATGTAACTGCATCAACGAATTTTTTATTAGCCAATCTAACAACTTCCTGCACTAGAAAGAATACCCAACTCATTAACTAATAATTACTCCTCAGCCAGAAGAAAGTTGAAGACATAATTACTTACTACCAGTGATCCCTCGAATGTCAATGGGCCCCATAACATCAGCGGAAAACTAATAAAACTAATATCCTACGAAATTTCTGAGCCTCTATCTAAATTATTTAACAACTCCCTTTCAAAGAAAACAGTACCGAATATCTGGAAATTTGCCAATGTAACTGCCATATTAAAAAAAAGGTGACCCATCAATTTGTAGACCCATATCTATACTTAGTATCCTTGTTAAAATGTCTTCAACTTCCTAAGGGACAATTCTGTTCTAACTAACCGCCAGAGCGGCTTTATGCATGGGGATTCAAGTGTTTACCAACTTACAGATATTGCACGCTACTTTTGGCAAGCCATTGACCAGGGATTCTATACGAAAGCGGTGTTCTGTGACATCAGTAAAGCTTTTGGAAGGGTCTGGCATGCTGGACTCTGTCACAAGCTTGAAGCTGCGGGGATACGGGGAGACATCCTTCAATGGGTTCACAACTATTTAGAGGGAAGAAAACAATCGGTTGTTACTGGGGGTATCTCCTCCTCCCCAAAAACCATTCCCTCGGGCGTGCCACAGGGCTCTTTTCTCGATCCCCTTCGTTTTCTCATTTATATAAATGACGTTGTGAATGATATTACATCAAATGCTCGACTCTTTGCTGATGATACTCCCCTCTATCTGAAAATTGATGACCCTACTGATTGCACAAATATTCAATAACCTGGATAAAATTAACGCGTGGGCTAAAACATGGCTGATATCCCCCAGCCCACTAAAGACCGAAACGCTAGCACTGACAACCAAACGAAATCCCATTTTACCTACCCTGACTCTAAATAATGTTCCCATCAAGGTGGTGCCCCATCAGAAACATTTAGGCTTGACATTTCAACAAAATTGCAAATGGAACCAACACATTAACGACATTATAGTAAAAACCCCAGCAAATCTTTCAATTGTTTAAGATCCCTTAAATACAGACTTAACTGGAAATCGCTACAAACCATGAATACCTCTTTTATCCTACCCCATTTTGATTATTGTGACGTCATCTGGGACAACTGCACAAACCAACTAGCTAACAAATTGGAGCACCTACAACTGGATGCACTTAGGTCCATATGGGGTGCTGTAGAGGGTACCAGCCATAGACCGTTATATGAAGAAACCGGTTTTATTACGCTAAAAGAGAGACACAGAAGACAAACTCAAACTATCTTCATGATTTAATCTTGACAAAAAGCGCACACTATAATCTCCGAAAAACAAGCCTACCCAAATATAAATGTAAAACAAATATCTTCTATAATTCTTTCATACCATCGTCAATAAGAGAATGGAACAAATTAAGTTCGGAGACAAAAAATTCAATATCTCTAAATACTTTCAATTCGATACTCATGGCTCAAGATCCGATACCACCTAAATCATTTTCGTTTGGATCCGCGTAAACCAAATCATACATTCTAAACGGGTCTCTTGCAGCAATCTAAACGGACATAAATTTTTACGCCATATTTCTGACAATCCATCCTGCAAATGTGGTCACCAATTTGAAGACACTGAACATTTTTTATGGAATTGCTCCTTATATTCAGATGCCCGAAATAATACAATAAATAATTTACCTACTATTCACCGAATACTACAACCTTATTGTACGGAATTGACAATATAGAAAACCCATTCAATATTTTTAAAACTGTTCACTCGTTTTTCGAAATCACCAGACGGTTTCAGGGACAACTATAACACACTCACTGTAATACTATTTGCATTGTACATTGTATGTTTCTTTATGTAAATACATGTATCTATATCTGACAGGGAGAAGGGTTTAATATAGACTATGCCTGTTCCCCAATCCCTATTCAGATAGAAATGTGAATAAAAAATATTGCTTATAATTAAAGGTGTCCACAAGCTAAATACGTGATTTATTGTAGTCATGGGCAGTAATCCATGTAAATGTCGATCGATCCGATACATGCTAAAATCGAAAAGAACCGAAATCTTTTGGAGATCAACCTATATTTCAAGTTTCGTCAAAATTTGATAATCATGTGACCTTCAGAGTGTCCACAAACAAATTGCGGACGAACGTCCGGACGGACAGGGGCGACGACAATGCACGTCCACATGAAAATGTGGTCTTATAAAAAAAAGTACAGCCAGTTTAGAAATGGCGATTTTATTTTTAGGTGGACGTGTATTTGATAATTACGTAATAATAATAGACATCTTGCCATGGTCCATATTTACCAACCAAATTTTCATTTCCTCACATATACAGGAACTTCACCAACATACAGGTTTAGTAGTACCAATATAGTTGATACCTGGTTGGATAAAATAACATTATTCTATTTTATTCATTATTAGGCTTCTGTGTGTCTTGGAATGGTATTGGGTAAATCGTCCCACCGTGCAATCGTCAAAGGACTTTGACAGTCTGATAATCGAGTGTTCGTGGTGTTATTAATAAAGGCAAGTGTGGGTGCCTGAAGGCAAGGAAACGGGATTTCGCTGCAAGAATACAAGATTAATTTTACCTCGACGTCACGCAAAAGACAACTCAATTCATATGCGTGGTCATTGACCACAATCAGGGGTACGCCGTATGTGGAAGTCTATGGCGGCAAAGTTATACTTTCGACTTTGAGTGCGAGAATACGACGAACTTGCCCCGAGAACACAATATTATTCTACCCTCGACTTCTCGCTTTGTACTTCAAATGCGATTATCGATGTCTGATTGTCCTATTTACCTTTTCAAATACTACCCAATATTATCAAAAAGAAACCTAGTATCGTCAAATAGGAGAACAGCTGTATAGTAACTGCAACGAAATTTCGATTATTTGCAAAAAAATGAAATATTTACGCAGTTATTCCCCTTTACAATCGACAAATAGATTTAAGATTGCTACTCAGAAATAAAGGAGTTTTAAAGAATTAAGTTAATAAAATTAGCAAAGAGTTTAGTTCAACGAATGTGCTTTTGCACACCGAATGGCGTATGTTTGTATTTATTTTAAAATTAACGTAATCTATGTGCTTTAAGAAAAGAAATTGCAAATGTTTACATTTATTTATTATTTCAAGTTACTATTAAGTTAGATATTGCATATTTATTTTAATGGAAGATTTTTATCTTAAAATTAACGAAATTGCACATGTTTGTGTAATGCCCTACTCGTATATACATTCAACCAGACTTCACAGTTTATCGACGGGATTAAGATTGTTAATGGGGTAATCTAGTTCTGGTTTATTTGTTATCATCAAATAAACCGACAGAATGTAACAGGCCGCAAAGATTAGTTTTAACAAACTGAGAAGTATCGCCGAAAGCGAGATTTTAATTCATAACGAAAGACGACCGGGTCGATGTATCCCGTACAATATCATCCAAGAAATTCCATGAAGGAGGCGGCAATCTATCGTGGCAATATACCACAAAAATCATAGTGCAGAAAAAATCTATTCATTTTTATACATGCATCGACAGAATTATTCATTTTAAGTGTAATAATGTATATCTTATATAATGATACATTAGTTAGAGAGTTTTGGTTTAATGATATATGACGATTAAAATATACACAAAATTTCATCGTCTTGGAACAGCAAAGCCCAACCAGTTGATTAATTTGAGTAGCAATCTGAAAAGGAAAGGTAGATAACTGCGTAAAATAAAGTTGTTGAACCATACTCTCCCTACATATGATTGTTTTGTAAGGGATTAGGTGGTTACTGGACGGGTATATTCCCATGAAGGCGCAGTTATTGACCGCAACGGATTAAAGGTCAATTTCGACGACTTCGTGGAAATCCAGCTCCCAGGGATTGGATTAAAAATGTCACAATGTTGTTATACAAGTTACACTTTCATAATCCCCAATGTAACTAATAAACCAACATTTTGGCATAAGAAATATAAACATAACTATACTAATACAAAATTATTTTAATTTTGCCAAATAATACACCCTGTCAAAATACTCGACTAACGTCAATTCCCCTTCCTCGTGTCTTCCTTATAATTCCTGGAGCTGGCTTTAGATTTGAGTATATTTATATCTCTTCCTTGGCGGTTCCTGTCCCCCAACACACTGAACGATTCTAATCTCATTAATATTTTGTTATTGTAAAATGTGATCATTTCATGTACATTCGGATGAGGTTTAACAACTAGTTTCTTGATCCTTGAATGTGATCCTTCCAGAGTGTTGTTGGTTCTGTGTTCCTCTGTGTCGCAGTGGTTCCACTGATGAGTTGCAAATTCACTCTCGATTCATGAAAGGAAATGAAATACAATGGAGTTTAACGTCCTACTGTTCTGTTCCTAACTTGGGCTAATGAAGACGGGCATACGCCATACAACGTGCTATGAAGAAAATTTTGACTGAACAGCGGCGCTACGGCCTACTCGTATATCGAATTGCCTAGGGATCTTTTACGTGTACGCCAACTGCCAGGGTATCTTTCACGTGCACCTCGGTTTTTCGTCCCATCCGAACGACTAGACAGCTGTCCTTGTCAGCTCCTGCATCACTGACAAAGGGGAAACCACACCGGAAAATCTGGATGAACTTTCTCGGCCAATGCAAAAACGTTTATTATTGACAACCATCTAGAAATAAATAGCACAGTCCCTGCCAGGGTATCTTTCACGTGCACCTCGGTTTTTCGTCCCATCCGAACGACTAGACAGCTGTCCTTGTCAGCTCCTGCATCACTGACAAAGGGGAAACCACACCGGAAAATCTGGATGAACTTTCTCGGCCAATGCAAAAACGTTTATTATTGACAACCATCTAGAAATAAATAGCACAGCCCCTAATCAACCCCAGAAATTTGGTTTCATCCACAACTGGAAGGTGATTGTCGTCCAAATAAAATTCTGGATCTGGATGCAAACCTCGTTTCTGACGGAAATGCATGCAGCCAGTCTTGGATTTCGAAAATCGAAATTCATTTTCAGTTGCCCGATGTTAAAGTGAATTCAAACAAAGCAGCAACTTACGTTCCATTATCCGCATGTCTGTAGAAACATAGCACACCTGAAAGTCATCAACATAGAGAGCACCGTTTGTACCTGGTTTAAGGCACGTTGGGATCGTGTTAAATTTTATAGCCAAAATAGGTAGGCGATCACGTAGGCAGAGGTCATGGAGGTGTTTAAGTGAATTCAAACAAAGCAGCAACTTACGTTCCATTATCCGCATGTCTGTAGAAACATAGCACACCTGAAAGTGATCAACATAGAGAGCACCGTTTGTACCTGGTTTAAGGCACGCTGGGATCGTGTTAAAATTTATAGCCAAAATAGGTAGGCGACCACGTAGACAGAGGTTATGGAGGTCGCGCATGATACTATTTTTCCATATGCTGTCTCCAGATCATAAAAATTGCAACTAAATGTTGCTTCTGGATGAAAGCGTCCTTGATGAACGTTTCGAATCGAACGAGATGATAAAGAGCTCTCCTCTGGGACCGAAATCCGCATTGGAGGTCAGTAATAAGTTTGTTGGACTCATGATACCAATCAAGCCTTCGATTGATCAATCTCTCCGTGGTTCGGATGTTGTATTTTTTAATTGATAATATCTTTGTTGAATTTGGAGGGGAAATATATCAGCAAGTGGTAGTTATCCCCATGGGAACCAACTATGCACCTTTGCTTGCTGATTTATTTCTCTATTCATACGAAGCCGATTACATACAGGCACTCGTGAAAACTAATAAACGATCAGTCAGACATTTTAATTTCACTTATCGATATATCGATGATGTTCTATCACTGAATAATCCAAAATTTAGTGATTACGTAAAATTCATATATACTATTCAAAAAAAGTAGGGGATATTTGATTTTGGGGGCATAATACTAAAATATGCAAATGACTACGAAAAAAGTCACTATAGAACCTAACAGAAGGAACATTTCCAGTTACATGTGACGCCCAAACGCACCAATAGCTACCGCATGGAATGCAGGTGATGCTTGGGATCATCATGGGGGTCCAACCCAAGATTTGCACGACTCTGACTTTGAATGTTACAGTCATTGTGGCATTGAATTCCAGGGTGGAAACATCAGTTTAATTGTTTTAGTGACCAGAAAACAAATTAAATTATTTTGATATGCGTCGGCTTAACCAAAATGAAAGGTTACGTGCCCTTGGCATGCTACAGCTCGGCACAACAAAGGCGGTTGTGGCCGCGGACGATGAATGTTTCTCAGTCTGTCATAAGCAGGCTATGGTCCAGATACCGTGATACACAATCTGTACAAGACAGACCACGCTCAGGTCGACCAAGGGCGACAACTCAAGCCCAGGATCGATTTATCCGTACCTTGGCCTTGATAAATCGTGTCATCACAGCAAATCAGATCAGCGCTCGTCTTCAAACAGACACTGGTGTGAGAGTGAGTGGCCAGACGATTCGGAATCGACTGCATAGGGGTCACCTTCGCGCCCGACGTCCTCGCGTGATCCCTTTTTTGAGAGATCATCAAATTCAGGCAAGACGTCGTTGGTGTAGGGATCGTCAACACTGGGATAATCGACACTGGAGCAATGTGATGTTTTCAGATGAGTCAAGGTTCACTGTTGATTTTTTGGACAGACGTAGGAGGGTGTGACGTCGTCGAAACGAGCGCTTCCAAGACGTTAACGTCATCAGACATGATCGATTTGGGGGTGGTTCTGTTATGGTGTGGGGAGGCATCACTGTTGCTGGAAGAACGGCTTTACATGTTGTTGCAGGGCGTGTTACAGGCCAGTACTACCGGGACAACATCTTGGCAGTCCATGTTGTGCCGTTCGCACGACGTCATGGCCGCCGTTTCATCTTCCAGGATGACAACGCAAGATGTCACAGGGCCAGGATCGTTACAGGTTACCTCCAACAACAGAACATCACCACATTACCTTGGTCAGTACTGAGTCCCGACCTCTCCCCCATCGAGCATGTCTGGGACATGCTTGGACAGAGGTTACGTCAACGTCAACAACGTCCTGCCAATGTCCAAGAACTTGCTGCTGCGTTGCAACAGGAATGAGACAATCTGGACCAAAATGACCTTAGACGTCTCATTAGGAGTATGCTACGTCGGAGCAATGCTTGTTTGGCAAACAGAGGAGGATTTACCCGTTACTGACTTTGTTGTGATGCTGTGGTAACTTTGCTGTTTGACCCCGGGTATCATTTTACCCTTATAATGGCCAGTCTGTGCCATACTTAGTCTAACGATCATTTGGAATAAATCGATGAATGTGAACTTCATTTCATTTTGTCATTTGTTTCTTCGTCAGTTTCATTAGGTGACTTTAATAACACTTAAAAATCAAATATCCCCTACTTTTTTTGAATAGTATATCTTGATGAGCTCAAAATTAAAAACACCACTAACAGTGACAATCACGCTTCCTACTTGGATCTGCGTCTCGATTTTGACAATTGCCATAAACTTAGTGTTAAATTGTACGATAAACGTGATGACTTTGACTTACCGATCGTTAACTTTCCATTTATTAGTAGTAACATTCCAATATCGCCAGCTTATGGCGTGTTTGTGTCTCAGCTAGAGCTTGTTCCTTTTATTCTGATTTTTTAAGTAGATCGAAGCATTTGTCATCTAGGCTTCAACTACAAGGATACTTGCGCACTAAACCCATTAAAACCTTTAAAAGGTTTTATGACCGTCATATTGACTTGATTGGTAAATATAACATGTCTCTCTCGACTATTATTCAAAATATATTTAATTGATTCGTATATTACCTCTCTATTTTTGCCTGTCTACTACATCGTTAACACTGTTCATCATGTTCATTTTACATACCTATAGTTCATTGGTAGGGTTCCCACGTGCCTACTGAATAGTTGTTCTTGACACGTTGATTGTGCACGCTTTAGTTGAAACACTAACTACTGATTTCTGGCAGTCTCGCACACTTGTTGAGGCTATAAATAGCAATAACATGCGGAAATGTTCAACACACTATTAACTACTACAGTCGTAAAAAATCTATTGTTGACGATTCTGAATAGCAATAATATTTAACTTTTTGGTTATTACGGCATCTTTAGAAATTACGCTCGTTTTATTTTTTAAATTGCCTTATAATTAACAGTACCGTTAGAAGCTGCATATGTTGGTTTAGTACAAATAATATCTCTGAATCACGTTCGTAAAGCAAGAACATGAACTACCAGTAGTTTCATTTTACTTTTACAAGGTTCTCTAAAAATATTGTTGATTTGTCTAATGTGTGTGTTTCTAAATTCAATTTCTTGTTCCAGCTTTCTGTTATGTTTCGTAAAAAGGTACTCTTGATTATCCCGACCTGTCAATTAGACGTAGAATGATCGGTAGACTGGTTAAGCGAGACTAATTTCAAAACAAGGGCACGTAACCGATCTTTAACTCAAAAGTGTCTGGATGTTATGGACGACACTCCAAACCATTTTTCAGTATTATTTATGTATGGTTAAATGGTCATAGCTTATTAAGTACAACATGGTCGTTTATTTAGTGACTATAAATGTTTGAATGTTTGAAACAGATTTAAGGCTTGGTAAATATATTAGTATTGCGGTGTAATTGTCGAGATATTTGGAGATATTCATTTGGGGTGGGTCATCCTAGCATTGGCCAATCATGCTATTTTATTTAGATTTCGTCTAATAGTTTGGATGCAGCTATGGCGGGTGTGGCGCCAGGCAGGGTAAGCTTACTCTTCTAGACACCTGTTACCACTGTTTGTCGTGTATTTTGTACACGGTGAACAGTCCATTTGCTGATTACGCTATTTTGACTCGACCGTTTTTTAGGACTTCGAATTTTGACTAATGGTTTGGATTGTTCGTACTTGGTTTTATTTTATTTGCAAATACAGCTAGTTAAATCGATCGGACAATAGTTGGTAGGATTCGTATGATCTGTTTGGCTTCATGCCACGAAGGAGGGAAATTCCCATCAAGCCAGATACGGTTAAAAGATCTAGTAAGATTAAGAGTGTTGGAAAAGGTAAAGTTTTAAAATATGGTAGCGTATTTCATCTGGACCGGTTGCGCTGTCTCGAGCTCGCTTTAGCGAATCCCGAAGCTCTGCAATGGAAAAAGTGTCATTATAGCATTCATCATTGTGGAACTTGAAATTAAGTCGCCCTTTCTCCTGCTGAGCTTTAAAGCTGACCTCCGATTATAAAACTACAGAAATAATATTTTCGGTGAGCAGTAAAAAGAAACTTCAATCAGTCAGGAGGTAGTTGGTTGTTGACCATCTAGCCGGATGTGGAAGCTTTGGTTGACACAGTATGCAGTGGAAGTGGTCTGCCTGTGTGTTTGTCCACCCAAAGCGATGGTCATGCTTGTTCTATAAATTGAAAACAAGTATGGCGGTTGTTTTGGGCGTTACCTTTTTTATTAATTATTTCTGTAGTTTTATAATCGGAGTTCAGCTTTAATGCCCCGAAAGGCATCAGAGGAGAAATTGGATGATGCGATGGTTAACTGATAATGCACTACTTTTACCTTTAATCTTACGAATCCGATCCCATACCAACCTTAATAAGCACAAATTATTATTGCTAATGAGGTTTACCATTGTCTACCTCTGAATAGTAAGTGCAGGGGACTGCATCACAAACAATTCACACAAAAACAAATATGTGGACAAGACATCAGAGACCACAAACAAACAATTCAAAAAGAGTGAATGGACCCGGGGGCTAGCCGTAAGCGTCCACTGCGCTGTACAGTCCCGGGTCTGTGTTGACACAGACTTCACTCGTATTTGAAAACAATAGGGAATACTACCCAAAGAAATAACTGCATAATGTCAGCATGAGTCATGATCTGTCATATGCTGCAAGAAATATGAATGCAAGCATATTGTATTAATTCCGCTATACAAGTAACCACACCGGTGAAATTTATCTGAGAAGTAGTCCAAAAAACTAAATGCACTAAATCAATAAAGAAACGTTAAGGCATAAAAGGGAATCGAGGTATATTGAATGCATTTAGGGCACATATTCCAACCGTCACAGAAACAAACAAAACTGAATACAAGGAAGCAAAGGAATGTAGACTGTCTCGAATGAGAAATTGTTGATGTGTAGTTCATCGTCACACAATAATTTAGCGAGTCTAGTTAAAGTACTTAAAATTTCTGTTTTGACTTTGTTTGGAAGGTATGAACTGTTATGTATATATTGGTCTGTGTGGGCTGGCTTACGGTTAAAGGTAGTTTTTAGATTATCAGCAGAGTTGTTCACCAATACGTCTAGAGTAGGTAACTGGTTGTCATTTTCTAGTTTTACTTTAAATTTCATGCGAGGGTGGGCGTCGTTAATATGATCAAGAAGGCGATGAAGGTTCTTACTGGGTTCCATGATGACAAATATGTCATCGTCTTTTCTTATCCATTGAATGGAAATGTGCAGACAAGGGGGCAGTTTCTTCAAAATACGTCATGTACACTACCGTAATGAGTGGACTTATTGGAGAACTCATGGGTAACCCGTGAATCTGTTCATAAATATCAGCTTGCCATGCGAAGTAAGTAGAGTTGATGTGAAGTAAGTAGAGTTGATGTAATGAGCAACTACATCATAACTAACAAACTGACCATTTACATCATCTTGCTGAATTAAGTCTTTCACAGAAATCCGACGAGTCTTTAATGTAGGAATTGGCGCCGGTTGCTATAGGTGATAACAATTTAGAAATATACTGTGCTGTGTTGTAGTACACGGATCCGCGAGAGTAAGTTAACAGTCTAATTTTGTTAATTTTAACCTGTACTCTAGCATACGGTTGCGTTGGATGGGATATGTTTAGATTTCACATGGAGTTGTATGTCTATTTCATTATTGTCGCGGTGGGTTTTTTAATTAAGTTGTCCGAATTTAGCTGTAGGGTCCTTTATTTAGTAGTTTACAGCTTAAACTGTCTGACAAGGTGTTGTTTACTAGTTCGTTCAGGTGACAGGTATCTGTTAGGGCCAAAAATCGTCTGTATAGATCCGAGTCCATTATTTTGTTAGTGTTATATCCAAGTCAATGTTTTGGATATGTATTTCCTGTCTTAACCTAAGGTCAAGGCTGTAAGCCTGATTGAATTTTTGAAGCCATGTGCTTTTAATAGTTTCATTCATTTTGTTTGTTCTTTAATGTACTAACGTAATAACGCATAAACGTTTTATAGGCCTAATCCTGTTATAAACCCCTCAGTTATCTTGCAAGTCAAAAACCATTCGTTCCATTCCAGAATCATCCCATTCCACTCCATTCTATTCATTCATCACTCTGTTCACCCAAGATTAGATTATATCAACGTTTCAACGTATAATGGTTAAAAATGTGTGTAATGACTTTTAATTTAATGTATTTAGTTCGTTCAAAGATACTGTTGACTTTTGTTTTATGTACATATTTTTAGATCGTGTCTCGTAAGTCGATAACGGCTGGGTATTATTCATCACTTTTATTGTAATTGTATGTTTGTATGTATATTTTGGATGTAATACGTGACACGTAAATAAAATAAATTATTATTATTATTATGTATTTGTACTGATAACGAATAACGAAATAATAAACGCTTATAATAAACGAATAATGAGTTTAGCACAGAACGTTCTAAAATGGGGACCCCCATAGCTTTGCAGCTATATTTTAGTTTTTGACTTAGGACTATTACGTATCTGTGCTAAACTCTGTGCAACGTGAGTGATAATATGTGTCGGTAAAATTAATGCAACTGTAATAATAATGACAGAAAAATATCCAGCTAAAACGACAGAACGTATACATACCTCGTTAGAGGAAGTTGATTGGAACGGACATGTGGATGAAGACAATATATCTAGAAAATAATCAAGGTCCTCAAGTCAACATTCAGTATTTTCAGCATTAGCCAAAGAGAAAGTCAAAGAAGCAGAACTTAAAGCCAAAGCTGCTGCATTGAAAAAGAAACACGAAATTAACGAAGATTTTTGGAGATGAATACAAGATTACTACAGCATATTCCAATAAATTACTGAAATGGCCCCCCTTAAAATCTGAAAACGTACAAATGTTAAATAAGTTTTCTCCCGCATTAACCAGTTGTTTAAACGCTATGAACGATATTAAGTATTTAACGGAGATCTAAAAATTTGAAAGAATTAATGTAGAGGTTACCTTATGGAATGCGAGACAGTTGGAGAAGAAGAGTACAACAAATTAAAACTAAATCTAACAGGCAAATCAATTTTGAGGACTTTGTCATATTTGTGCAACAAGAAGTAGATGCTCTGACTGACCCAGTATTCGGTAGAAATTTCGAAACTGGGCCCTAAATTAATAAGCCACCACCTCAGTATTTTAAAGCAAAACAATCCTTTGCAACAAACTTTAGTGATATACGTTCGAACAGACAACCCCTTTCATACATTGAAACAAAATGCCTTTATTGCTCCAAAGACAATCATTCTATGGATTCCTGTTTTGAGATAATGAAAATACCATAATATGAGCAACGTCGTGAATATCTCAAGTCTAAGCAACTTTGTTTTGGTTGTCTTGAACCTGGACATGATTCATGAGAATGCAGATTCAAGAAAACGTGTCGAAAATGTGGTAAATCACACCCTACGATAAATCATATAGACAGCTCATATCAGCGAAATGAACAACATGCAAGTAAAGTTAGGCCATTTAATGTCCACAATGCCTATTCATCCAACAATGCCTATTCACCCAACAACGCCCACAACGCTTACACACCACAAAACGCTCACTGGGTCAACAACGCCCATCCTTTCGCCCAAGCACATTCAACCAACGCCCACAACGCTCGCCTATAACCGTTTAGATTTAGAAGGAAAGAACACTACTGTTCTGCTTGGTACAATCCTTTGATAAAAGTAGAATAATTACTGATTTAGAAGTGTGTGACATTAGTGAAAATAACATAATACAGCTTCCTAAACTGTACACTAGAGACGAACTTCCCGTTGACAATCGTAATATCCCTAAACCTGAACATATTCAACAGTGGGAACATTTGAGATCCTTGTGGAGGCAGACCACCATTAAATTTCACCATCTCGGTACCCGTAGTTCGTCTATTTATAGCAGTTCTCTCTCTGTCGCTTTTCTCCCCTTTTGCTTGCCCAATTTTGTTGATTTTTTGGACTTGAATGGACTAAGAGGGTTTGAATTAATATTTTCTGCCAGGTTTTGGTAAATATTCATATTTTGAGGCGGAAGGATAACGGCGTTATGAGGTTGGCTACGGTGATATGTACGGCAACTAGATACATATTTTGAGTATGCTTCTTCAAGTTTTGGTGGTCAACCTCATAAAAATTTTAGTGCAAAGACATGGCCATTTGTTCCTCTGTCTGTAGTGAAAAGCATTTCGCCCAAAGAAAATTTGGGGATAAGTTGGAGGTGGGCAAAGAGTCCAGAATTAACATTGAAGTCAATGGGGAAACTAATGGTGGTCTGCCTCCTTGTGTTTACCCGAATTACCTCCCTTTACTCAAGTTGGACTGCTAATTGGTACCAATTGTCCTAATGCACTTCAACCCATAAAAGTTATTCCAAGCAAGAACAATGGCCCGTATGCAGTATTAACTAAACTTGGTTGGAAAATTATTGGTCCTGTGAATCCATGTACCACAGCTACTAAACTGATCATCTGTAACCGAATTTCTGTGCGTGAAATTAACTCTGAAACATGCCATCAGCTGGTTTTTAATGAAACCGTTCGTGAAGTAGACAATTCGCAATTAATTAAGCGTATGTTTGAAATAGACTTGCCTGAAAATAATCCAAATTCGTCAGAACTAGGTCATTCACAAGAAGATAAGCTGTTTTTATCTGTCGTTGGTAACAACATATTTCATGAAGACGGTCATTTTCATATACCACTACTTTCAGGACAGAAGATACCTTGGTAGTTTTTAATAAAGAACAAGCAGTTCAACGAATGTATTGGTTAAAACGTATACTTTTAAAGAGCCCTGAATACATGTCGGATTATGTCGGAAATATTAATGCCTTAATTAGTAAGAATTATGCTGTAAAAATTCCTAACGAACTTTTAAGCGCCGAACCAGGCAAAGTGTGGTATATTCCCCACCATGGTATTTACCACCCAAGAAAGCCAAATAAACTTAGAGTCGTCTACGACTGCAGTGCGAAATACAAAGGAAAATCACTTAATGACTTTTTAATTCAAGGACCAGATTTGACGAATTCCTTATTCGGTGTTTTGACAAGATTTCGTGAAAGTCCAGTTGCTTTCATTGCAGACATCGAAGCAATGTTTCACCAAGTGAAGGTTTCCCAACCACATCGTAATTTCTTGAGATTCCTATGGTGGCCAGAAGGAAATCTTGAAAACGACCTTGAAGAGTATCAAATGACTTCGCACCCCTTCGCCAAGTTGCGCAAATTTCGCTTTACACAGAAAAAGCAGAACAATATAGTGGTCATTTACCGAGTGTTGCAGATACTATAAATCATAATTTCTATGTCGATGACTGTTTAAAGTCCTGTGAAACAGAATCAAAAGCTATTGAGCTCGTAAATGATCTTATTAGTGTATGTGCCAAGGGCGGCTTTAATTTAACCAAATTCATTAGTAATAGTCGATTATTAATTCAGAATCTACCAGAAGATAAACTTGCTAAAGATATCAAATGTCTCGATTTAGATTACTCCGACTTACCTTCAGAAAGAGCTCTAGGCGTAAACTGGCAAACAGAAAGTGATAAATTTGAATTTAAAATCGAATTAAGAGACAAGCCTTTAACGAGACGTGGTATATTGTCAACTGTTGCTTCTCTGTTCGATCCCATCGGTTTTGTTGCTCCTCTGATATTACATGCTAAAAGAATTCTCAGAAATATTTGCGAAGAAGAAAAGGGATGGGACAACCCAATTTCTGATTATCACAAGAACGACTGGCTAAAATGGAGAGATCAGTTACCACTTTTGGAAAACGTTTCAATTGAACGATGCCTGAAACCTGGTAATTTTGGAAACTTGATACGACGTGAAGTACACTTATTTGATGATGCAAGTTCCGTCGGTTATGGTTGTGTGGCATACCAAAGAATAATTAACCACCAAGATCAAATTCATTGTAGTTTTTTATTTGGCAAAGCAAGATTAGCACCCCTAAAAACTTACTATTCCGCGTTTAGAGTTAACCGCTGTGACGGTGGCAGCTCGTCTGAAATCTGTCTTAGTTAAAGAACTTGATTATTTGCCTGATACCATTTCATTTTGGACCGACAGTATTACCGTTTTAAGATATATTCAAAATGAGAAAAAACGTTTTCATGTATTTGTGACCAACAGAGTTACAGTTATTAGAGAACTTTCAATGGTAAATCAATGGTTTTATGTTTCATCTGAAAATAATCCTGCCGATCAAGCATCAAGGGGACTTTTAGCCACCGATATGATTAATGATACCATGTGGATAAAGGGGCCGGATTTCTTATGGAAACCACAGTCATGTTGGCCAGAACAGCCAGTATTATCTGAAATAGATCCGAACGACCCAGAGGTAAAAACGCAAACTACCGTCATGCTAACAAATTGTCAAGAAAAGCTACTCGACCCAACGACACAACTTTTTGATCATTATTCCGATTGGCATCGACTTAAAAGAGCCACTGTTCTCATTGTCCGTTTTCGAAATAATTTAAAGAAATGGTCAAATTTTCGAGAAGATTTAAACGAACGACTTAAAAATTTGCCCAAGGACATTACGCAAAAGCAAATCAACGATGAAATGAATAAAACTCGTATATCTGATTCCAGAGAACTTAACGCACTTATAACTGTTGAAGAGTTAAACTCAGCTGAACATTTCATACTTAAATTTGTGCAACAAAAGTCTTTTCCAAAAGCATTTACCGCTTTATCAAGCAATAACACTAAGCGTTTAACCAAAGATAACTCAATTTATCGCCTTGATCCAGTCTACAGTAATGGATTAATTAGAGTCGGTGGTAGACTACATCACGCAAACATCATTGAAGAATCCAAGCATCCAATAATCTTGCCTAAAAATGGACACATAGTCACTTTAATCATAAGATATGTGCATAAATTATCGGGACATTCTGGTCGTGGTCATGTCCTTGCCAGATTGCGCGAACGCTACTGGATAATTAACTCTAATTCCACTGTTCGTTACATTTTATCGAAATGTGTGTATTGTTGTAAACGATATGGCTTGGTGTTAGACCAAAAAATGGCTGACTTGCCAGCAGATAGAGTTAATCCTTCTCCCCCATTCTCATCAACAGGCATTGACTTATTTGGACCTTTTATTGTAAAAGAAGGCCGAAAGGAACTTAAACGATACGGTGTGATTTTTACATGTCCTTTTATTCGAGCAGTTCACATCGAATTAGTTAATTCACTTGATACCAGTTCTTTTATTAATTCGTTAAGAAGATTCATTGCAAGACGCGGTCCAGTTCAAGAGATTCGCAGCGACAATGGTACAAATTTCCACGGTGCAGAACGCGAACTACGTCAAGAATTGTGGAATCATAATCAAATGCATAACGAACTGTTACAAAGAAACGTAAAATGGACCTTTAATCCACCTACAGGAAGTCATCACGGCAGCGTTTGGGAACGACAAATAAGAACGATACATAGAGTTTTAAACGGTTTATTACAAGGCTCCAACACTGTCTCTTTAAACGACGAGTCCTTACGCACTATTTTGTGTGAAGTTGAAGCGATAGTAAACAGTCGCCCGTTAACATTTGCATCTAACGACCTAGATGATCTTAATCCTCTGACACCTAATTCTTTGTTAAACGTAAACCAACGACATGGTTATTACCACCTGGTGAATTTAAACGCGAAGACATGTATAGAAAATATTGGAAACAAGTTCAATATCTCGTAGATTCCTTCTGGAAACGATGGCAAAGAGAATATCTCTTAACTTTACAGCAACGTACAAAGTGGACAGATTCGAAACGTAATGTTTGTATAAACGATATTGTGCTATTAGTGGATGATAACGCTCCGCGAAACCAGTGGAAAATGGGACGTAATGACTTAGTTAGAAGTGTTTGTGTTAAGACACAATTCTCAGAATTTCAAAGACCTATCTCAAAATTAGTACTCATTTTGCCCTAATATGTATTTAGTTAAACCGTACGTTTAAGGGGCCGGAATGTTAGGGCCAAAATTCGTCTGTATAGATCCGAGTCCATTATTTTGTCAGTGTTGTATCCAAGTCAATGTTTTGGATATGTATTTCCTGTCTTAACCTAAGGTCAAGGCTGTAAGCCTGATTGTATTTTTATAGCCATGTGCTTTTAATAGTTTCATTCATTTTGATTGTTCCTTAACGTACTAACGTAATAACGCATAAACGTTTTATAGGCCTAATCATGTTGTAAACCCCTCAGTTATCTTGCAAGTCAAAAACCATTCGTTCCATTCCAGAATCATCCCATTCCACTCCATTCTATTCATTCATCACTCTGTTCATCCAAGATTAGATTATATCAACGTTTCAACGTATAATGGTTAAGAATGTGTGTAATGACTTGTATTTGTATTTGTACTGATAACGAATAACGAAATAATAAACGCTTATAATAAACGAATAATGAGTTTAGCACAGAACGTTCTAAAAGAGGGACCCCCATAGCTTTGCAGCTATAGGTATCTATTATAACTGTGGCCTTACACTTTACCGTTATTAGCTGCTACTATTGGTACAGCTTTATTTTTCTGTAATTCTTTAATTGCCCTGGTTTCAGCCTTAGTTAGTTTAGGTTTGGTAACTGCTGGCTTTTCTAGAATCTTCTTGATTTGGTGTCCTATGTAATCTATTTTACCATTTGGGACTAGTTGCTGAAGACCTTTCTGTATACTTGTAATAAAAGTTTCAATTGGTGGATGATATAAATTGAATTCTTTTCGACAGGAGGTTTACCTGGTCATCTGTAAGCGTGTGGGGGGAGAGGTTGGCAACTGTTTTCTTTAAGTAATCTTTCTTGCTTGTAACTGCAGAAGCTTTGGATTTAACTGCTTTGTTATCTTCTGTCTGGAGATGGTTGAACTTCTTTCTTTGTCTCTGCTTTTTGTTTCTAAATTAAGTTTATCTGTTGTTTTCTGGTTAAAATTGATAAATTTTGTATGATCTGAGGTGTTAAAATATTCAATATTTTATTTAATAGTCTGGTTTTTGTAATTTGAAGAGTAAGTTTTACTTAATCTTTAAGTGGCTTTTAGTGATTGGGGAAACTCATTAATAGAACAGAATTTTTATGGGAAACAAACAATGGTTTTACTCTAAAAGCACGACATTTCGACAACTATCGTCTTATCGTTATCAAGCACAGTGACATTTAGTAAACTTGGGTTTAATATATATATGTGTTCATGACGAAGCCATTCACAAAAAAAAAAATATTATAATACGGGCCTATTCTCAGATGACTAAATAAACAATATAGGTTGATTAAACATGTATAGCTGGGCAGGCTAATTGTGAGAAAACAAGTAGAGGGATACATTGAAAACTGTAGACAGTTTATAATAGTTGTAAAGAAAAGCCGTTGAAATTAAGGATTATAGCTCTTTAAGTGGTATTATTCATCCTGATAACATAATCATATGCGATTGAAGTGTGAAGCCATGCGCCCCTGTTCAGTTTTGGTGAATGTCTTCTAATGTTAATGGCTTCAAGGATTTTTTCTGTTTTCTTATTCTGTTGGTTGGATGTTAGAATCTTCACCTCGTTCCATTCGACTCGATGCTGCGGCTGGTTTTGAAGATGCTCCGCTATGGCTGTGTTGTTGGTAGCAGCCTTAGATCTGTGTTCCGATATGGTGTAGGTACGTTTAATTTCACTAATGTATGAGAAATCACAGGAGCAGTTCACTTGGTAGACGTCTCCTTTAGGGCGAATAGGAAGGATTGGCTTTTGTTTGCCATTTACTTTCGGTATCTGTTTTACTTTTCTATGGTGCGATATTCGTTCTTTTATTAATCGTTAAAGGGGCGTGGCTCTGTCCCTGAGTGTTGGGCATTCACCACACACAATAGGGATGTTCCTTAGGATAGAAAGAATAAGTATGCAAAATTTCAAAATGCGGTTTGTAGAATTTGGGTGATCATTAGACTACAAGGAATAAGTATGCAAAGTTTTAAGATTGTGCGTTAAGACATGCGGCCTGTAGACATCAAGCAAACAAATACAAGAAATGGGCGCGGCCTACACAAAAAACAATAGGAATCATCCTTAGGGTATAAGGAGTATTTAAAAATTGTGGCCTGTAAACAACACACTGGCATACAGAACGAAAATGGGCGTGGCTCTGTCCCCGAGCAGTCATTGTCGAAAGAAAGAAAAACTGTAGAATGTACATGGCTACCAGATGGATGTTCCATCCATACCGCAGAATATCCACAGCTCTTGAGTGACTTATGTCATCCACCATTCAACGAGCAGCCATTGTGTCAGACTCAATAATACATGATAAAACAACATCTAGACCAGAAATTGTTCAGAATATTCGAGTGAGTGTTTTTTCCCTCCGAAAGAAAAATAAAACCGTAGAATTTACATGGATACCATCCCATGTTGACATAGTAGGCAATGGGTCTGCAGACAAACTGCTCGCGAACCAGCATTGTTAAGTCAGAATGGAAAACTAAGGTGGCCAGAGCAAATACTTTTAGGTTCTAATTAAATAACGATCTTGTTGTAAAGACTGAGGTAAATCACCCATCTCGTCCAACTTGTGGCTTAATCACAAGACTGAGAACGAAAGATTTAATTAAACCCACTTGTCAGACTAGTTACCAAAGCCCAGCTCCCCAACAAACCAGTTATTCGAAGTCAAACCATTCGTCAAACTCGACAACACATTTATCAAAATAATTCAAATCGAAATCAAGCTGATAGTCAATTGTCTGCGAACTCTGTGTTTCAGCTTAAGCAATGTTTATATTGCAATGCATCATTACACAGTATAGAACACTGTCGTCAGTTTGTAGAGAAATCGTTAGAAGACAATGAAGTTATATTAAGGAATCTGCTTACATGTTTTGATTGCCTAAAGTAAGGACATCATGTTCGAGTTTGTACCAGTATATTAATATGTAGCGTTTGTAAAGGGAGTCATACAACTTTGTTACGTAAACCAGACACACAAGTTCGTAATTCTTCATCAAATTCTAGTCCATAAAATCATCCAAGTAATAATTCTGCTTTCCTTAAAGAATCAGAACGTCTAGAATCTCATACGGGGATCGGAAGAAGCAGAAGAATTTATTATTTTCTGTGATTCCTGTCAGAATTAAAGTAAAAAAATAGGTTGCCAGGCAACGAAACATACGCCCACACAGCAGCCAAATCGTCCGGGCAGTCAACAAGAGTTGTTGCATTTTAAGTAATCATCAGAAAATCATAATTCAAACTCACCCATAACTACGGTGTAACTGTGATATAATCAAACGTTTTTTTAAATCAGATAATAATTGTGACCTCCAGAGGGACCACAAGCTAAAAAGGGTGATTTTTCGTACAATCAGGGGCCATGATTCAGGAAGTTACGATCCGATATGGGCAAATATGCAATGGAACCAAGATCATTAGGTTATAAACATGTATTTCAAGTTTCATCATTGTGACCTCTATAGGGTTCACAACCTTGATATAACATATTTTTACACAATTCGCGTACATACGGCGGCCATTTTATCCGTCAACTGTGGTCCGATTTTCACAAAATTAAAATTCTCTCTTCATTACCATGAAACCGTGATATAATCAAACGGTTTTTTATATCGGATAATAATTTTGACCTCCAGAGGGACCACAAGCTAAAAAGGGCGATTTTTCGGACAATCAGGGGCCATAAGTCAGGAAGTTACGATCCGATGGGCGCAAATATCGAAAGGAACCAAGATCTTTGGGTTATAAACATACATGTCACGTTTCATCAAAATCGGTTCAAAATTGTGACCTCTATAAGGGCCACAACCTTGATAGAACATATTTTCACACCATTCGCGTACAAACGGCGGCCATTTTGTCCGTCAATTTTCGTCCGATTTTCACGAAATTCGAACTCAACCTTCATAACCATGGAACCGTGATATAATCAAACGGTTTTTTAAATCGGATAACAATTTTGCCCTCCAGAGGGACCACAAGCTAAAAATGGCGATTTTTCGGACAATCAGGGGCCATAATTCAGGAAGTTACGATCCGATGGGCGCAAATATCGAAAGGAACCAAGATCTTTGGGTTATAAACATACATGTCACGTTTCATCAAAATCGGTTCAAAATTGTGACCTCTATAAGGTCCACAACCTTGATATAACATATTTTCACACCATTCGCGTACAAACGGCGGACATTTTGTCCGTCAATTTTGGTCCGATTTTCACGAAATTCGAACTCAACCTTCATAACCATGGAACGGTGATATAATCAAACGGTTTTTTAAATCGGATAACAATTTTGACCTCCAGAGGGACAACAAGCTAAAAAGGGCGATTTTTTCGGACAATCAGGGGCCATAATTCAGGAAGTTACGATCCGATGGGCGCAGATATCGAAAGGAATCAAGATCTTTGGGTTATAAACATACATGTCAAGTTTCATCAAAATCGGTTCAAAATTGTGACCTCTATAAGGTCCACAACCTTGATATAACATATTTTCACACTATTTGAGTACGAACGGCGGCCATTTTGTCCGTCAATTTTAGTCCGATTTTCACGAAATTCCAACTCAACCTTCATAACCATGGGACGGTGATATAAGCAAACGTTTTTTTAAATCGGATTAAAATTTTGACCTCCAGAGGGACCACAAGCTAAAAAGGGCGATTTTTCGGAGAATCAGGGGCCATAATTCAGGAAGTTACGATCCGATTGGTGCAAATATCGAAAGGAACCAAGATCTATGGGTTATAAACATGCATTTCAAGTTTCATCCAAATCGGTTCAAAACTGTGACCTCTACACTGTTCACAAGCTAAAAAACGTGATTTTTCGTACAATCATGGGCCATAACCCATGAAGTTACGGTCCGATACATGCCAATATCGAAAGGAACCGAGATCTTAGGGTGATAAACCTATATTTTAAGTTTCATTGAAATCGGATAACAATTGTGACCTGTAGACTGTTCACAAACAATTGTGGACGGACGGACGGACGTCCGGACGGACGGACGTCCGGACGGACGGACGGACGGACGGACGAACAGGGGCGACGACAATATACGTCCACATGAAAATGTGGGCGTATAAAAAACAGAAAATTTTGTGATCACACATGCCTTTCTTGGCAGAAGCATTACACCTATTAAGAAAACTTGGTTTTACAGGGAAAAGGTCAAAGCTAACGTTAAACACTTTGGACAGTCTTCAGACAATTAAGATAGAAACCATTAGATGTTTGGAAATAGGTGATTTGCATGGAAACTATATGTTCGATTTACCCATGGTTTACAGTCAAGATGAAATTCCCGTCTCGACCAATAGGGATATTACTAGATTTCCTCATCGAAAAGGCTATGAGTTGCCCGAAATCAACGCCAAAATAGGGTTGTTAATTGGTGTTAAAGGTCCCGAATGCCTTTTCACCATTAGAAGTTATATCAGGTCCAGATGGAAGTAACCATGCTACTAGGACAAGACTAGGATGGGCGTAATGGAATGTCAGACGTCATGTCAAAGGCCAAATAAGCCATACTTGTTACACAAGGAAAGATTTACCGAGCATCAACAAAGTGGATTTTTCTGTGAAGAACGAAACGTCCTGTGAAGAACGAGAGGAGTTAAACCAAATTGATTAAGCTGTTCGAAATTCCTATAACTTAGATTTTCCAGAAAGGATCGCTGACGAAAAGAGAGAATATTCTAATGATGACAAAAGGTTTATGCAGATTATTGAAGAGTCTATACAGTACCCAAATAAGCATTATATTATACCACAACCATTTAGAACGCCATTGCCTGTTATATGACAAAAGGTTTATGCAGATTATTGAAGAGTCTATACAGTACCCAAATAAGCATTATATTATACCATTACCATTTAGAACGCCATTGCCTGTTATATCAAACAACAGATACCAAGCTCTACAACGACTAAAGGGTGTTAAGTCCAAGAGGGCTAAAATGAGAAATATTATAAAGATAACAAAACTTTCATGAACAGCATCATTGATAAAGGCTTTGCACAGAAGATAACTGAAGAAGATTTTTATTAGTCGACACTCAGAATAGAGGGTACATGTATTTGCTATGGAATTAACCACCCTCTTTAAATGGACTTCTTTTACCAGGGCCAGACTTAACAAATAGTCTCATAGGAGTCCTTTTAAGATTTCGTTAGGAACCGGTATGCCCTTATCTCCGACATAGGCAACATGTTTTATGAAGTTAAATTACCAGAACAACAAATAGTCTCATAGGAGTCCTTTTAAGACTTCGTTAGGAACCGGCATGCCCTTATCTCCGACATAAGCAGAACTTAACAAATAGTCTCATAGGAGTCCTTTTAAGATTTCGTTAGGAACCGGTATGCCCTTATCCCCGACATAGGCAACATGTTTTATGAAGTTAAATTACCAGAACAACAAATACTCTCAAAGGAGTCATTTTAAGTTTTCGTTAGGAAACGGTATGCCCTTATCTCCGACATAGGCAGAACTTAACTAATAGTCTCAGAGGAGTCCTTTTAAGATTTCGTTAGGAACCGGTATGCCCTTATCTCCGACATAGGCAACATGTTTTATGAAGTTAAATTACCAGAACAACATAATTATTTAAGATTTGATTGGTGGCAAGATGGTAATCTCAACACAGATCCCGATATTTATAAGATGATAGTACCTATTTTTGGAACGGTATCGTCACCAAGTTGATGTAATTATTCTTTGAAGAGAACAGCATATGACAATCAAGATAAATTCTCTGAAGAAGCTATAAATACAGTTCTTAAAGATTTTTATGTAGACGACTGTTTAAAGAGTGTTAATACGGAGTTGAACTGCCGACTGAAAGAGCATTAGGAGTTACCTGGTGCGTTGACAGTAACAGGTGTGGTTTTCATGTACAGTTACGGAAAAAATTTGCTGTCACCAGTCTAAGATAATACAAGAACTTTGTAAAAGCGGCCTCGATTGGGATACCGAAGCAGACCAATCATAACCCAAAGATGGCAAAATTGATTAACAGATCTTCCGCTATTAGAAACCATTAAAGTTAATAGATGTGTAAAACCAGCTGATTTTGATGACATAACCTCATGTCAAGTCCATAATTTCAGTGATGCCAGTGAGTAGTGGTACGGAACGGCCTCGTAATTACGTTTAGTCAACAGTAATAACAAGGTTTATACCTGTCTTTTGATGAGAAAGTCGCGAGTAGCGCAACTAAAGAAAGTAATAATCCCTCGCATGGAATTAACAGCAGTCATGATGTTTGTAAGATTGAGAAATATTACCAATGAAATGGAAATACCAATTGACGAAGCCATATTTTGGACAAACAGTATGTCAGTAATTAACTACATTGATAATGATTCTACACGGTTTTACACCTTTGTCGCCAACCGCATCACCATCATTCGTGCCAATACAGAACCAAAACAATGGCGACAAATGAAATGAAATGGGGTTTAACGTCCTACTATTCTGCACCTAACGGCGACACATAGACGGTAAGCTAAATGTTAGTGACATGACGTCACGTGGTACAACAGTTGAAAAATTGGTTTATAGGGCCAGATTTCCTAATGAAAGCAGACACAGAATGGCCTATTACCAGAAGTAATAATCAACTCGAAGGAATGACCCAGGAGTCAGGGCCCTGTTTCACAAAAACTTAAGCTTAAATCACTAAAATAGATTTTAACTAAAATCAAAATGAAATGGTAAATTTTATGCGTTTCACGAAGATTTTAATAGATTATAGTTTAAATTGCTTGTGCCAGCGCAGTGCACATTTCCGCTAGGGTAGTAATGGTGAAAGATAATACGCTTCGAAACTGAAAACTGTTGACAGGTTGAATTAACGGTAGCAATATCAATGTGGAAAGTTGCATACGTTGTAGCAATGTTTGCAATCTGCCAGACAGTCGTAGAGAGGTGAAATAAATGAATGTATTCCATAATATTTGATTCGAGAAGTATCGGTGGGGTGGCCTTGAACTTGGCATTTGATTTGTGACGTTGGCATTATGATATTTTTGACTCGTCAAACGACCAATTTAGGTTGTAATATTTTTGTCGTATTTTAAAGGTATCTACCAACTTTGAAATTAATACACCAAATAGCCAAGATTTGAATAGTAACGAAGACTTATATACTGAAAAAATAATTATGTTGGATCTCAACACAAGTACTTGTGTTAAAATTATTCTACTCAAACTTGTGTTGTTTTGCATTACATCAACACACACTTGTGTGCTTTTTATACATTAACACAAAGTTGTGTTGATTTATAAAATCTTGTGTTTTATCATACAAAGTCTTAATTCGAGGTCCACAAGTATAAGAAAAGTATTTTATTTACTCAGACAATATAGCCAGACAGACTTGAATGTTTATTTGTGTTTAGATGTCTGTAGTTAAAAAAAAGTTCTTGATTTTTTTATTGACCCAATAAACTTGTAGATCATAAAGTAAGACCTAATACGCTTGGCGAGCATTTCCGGTGTGATTTTAACAATTGACTCCAAACGCGTTGGCAAGAAAATGGGTAGAACTCTTACTTAATGTAACTTGTAAATAACATCAACGTATTATAGGCTATATTTTGGGGTCTTCTCATATCGCGGACTCACCAGAATTTGGAAAGTCGACTGCAGCACTCTTTGACGGGTTAAAAACCGATTAAAAGCGTTAATGGGGCAGGGACCAGTCATTATAAATATGGTTGACTAAAGTTTTAAAGAATTTTGTCAGAATTCAACTCACTCTTTATTAATAACATAATAGGCTATAGTTCAAAACGAAGCTGACAGGTGATCGAAATTCACTCCATTGTGAATATTTCTCATAATAAGTATAAATACGTAAATAAATTTGGCAGTGTGAAGTTAGCTCGATTTTCGTTTTTCGATATTGGCGAATAACGAAAATGAACCAGCTCGAAAAAAACGATTTGATGGATGCATATCTACAGAATGTCTCCACGACACATTTGATTAAATTAGTGATCTAAAACGATCTGATATCATAATTGAGGATGCCCGAGCAGTGGATTCACGTAAAAACTGCCCTTTCTTCTTATTTTTTGATATTGGCGAATCTCGAAAAAAGAGCTGCTCGTTTTTCGATATTCAAACTTGAATAACAAAAAAACAGATTTGATGGATATATATATCTGCAGAATGCCTTCAAAACTCATTTGATTAAATCAATTTTGTAAAACGAACTAAAAATGCCATAATTGAGGATGCCCAATGTCTCCACAACACATTTGATTAAATTAGTGATCTAAAACGATCTGATATCATAATTGAGAATGAACGAGCAGTGGATTCACGTAAAAACTGATCTTTCTTCTTATTTTTTGATATTGGCGAATCTCGAAAGACGAGATGCTCGTTTTTCGATATTCAAACTTGAATAACAAAAAAAAACAGATCTGATGGATATATATCTGCAGAATGCCTTCAAAACTCATTTGATTAAATCATTTTTGTAAAACGAACTAAAAATGTCATTAATGAGGATGCCTGAGCAGTGGATTCACATAAACACTGTTCTTTCTCGCTGTTTTTTGATATTGGCGAATCTCGATCAATATTCAACCTTGAATACCAAAAATAGGTTGCCAGGCAACGAAACATACGCCCACACAGCAGCCAAATCGTCCGGGCAGTCAACAAGAGTTGTCGCATATTAAAGAATTATCAGAAAATCATTAGAATTTGTTTGGTTTTTATAATCAAACGTTTTTTTTTTTAAATCAGATAATAATTGTGACCTCCAGAGGGACCACAAGCTAAAAAGGGTAATTTTTCATACAATCAGGGGACATAATTCAGGAAGTAATGACCCAATGGGCGCAAATATCGAAAGGAACCAAGATCTTTGGGTTATAAACATACATGTCAAGTTTCATCAAAATCGATTCAAAATTGTGACCTCTATAAGGTCCACAACCTTGATATAACATATTTTCACACTATTCGCGTACAAACGGCGGCCATTTTGTCCGTCAATTTTGGTCCGATTTTCACAAAATTCAAACTCAACCTTCATAACCATGGAATGGTGACATAATCAAACGGTTTTTTTTAAATCGGATAACAATTTTGACCTCCAGAGGGACCACAAGCTAAAAAGGGTGATTTTTTGGACAATCAGGGGCCATAATTCAGGAAGTTACGATCCGATGTGCGCAAATATCGAAAGGAACCAAGATCTTTGGGTTATAAACATACATGTCAAGTTTCATCAAAATTGGTTCAAAATTGTGACCTCTATAAGGTCCACAACCTTGATATAACATTTTCACACTATTCGCGTACAAACCGCGGCCATTTTGTCCGCCAATTTTGGTCCGATTTTCACGAAATTCGAACTCAACCTTCATAACCATGGAACGGTGATATAATCAAACGTTTTTTTAAATCCGATAACAATTTTGACCTCCAGAGGGACCACAAGCTAAAAAGGGCGATTTTTCGGACAATCAGGGGCCATAATTCAGGAAGTTACGATCCGATGGGCGCAAATATTGCAAGGAACCAACATCTTTGGGTTATAAAAATACATGTCAAGTTTCATCAAAATTGGTTCAAAATTGTGACCTCTATAAGGTCCACAACCTTGATATAACATATTTTCACACTATTCGCGTACAAACGGCGGCCATTTTGTCCGTCAATTCTGGTCCGATTTCCATGAAATTCGAACACAACCTTCATAACCATGGAACGGTGATATAATCAAACGGCTTTTTAAATTGGATAACAATTTTGACCTCCAGAGGGACCACAAGCTAAAAAGGGCAATTTTTCGGACATTCAGGGGCCATAATTCAGGAAGTTACGATCCAATGGGCGCAAATATCGCAAGGAACAGAGATCTTTGGGTTATAAACATACATGTCAAGTTTCATCAAAATCGGTTCAAAATTGTGACCTCTATAAGCTCTACAACCTTGATATAACATATTTTCACACTATTCGCGTACAAACGGCTGCCATTTTGTCCGTCAATTTTGGTCCGATTTCCACGAAATTCGAACACAACCTTCATAACCATGCAACGGTGATATAATCAAACGGTTTTTTAAATCGGATAACAATTTTGACCTCCAGAGGGACCACAAGCTAAAAAGGGCGATTTTTCGGACAATCAGGGGCCATAATTCAGGAAGTTACAATCCGATTGGCCCAAATATCGAAAGGAACCAAGATCTTTGGGTTATAAACATGCATTTCAAGTTTCATCCAAATCGGTTCAAAATTGTGACCTCTACACTGTTCACAAGCTAAAAAACATGATTTTTCGTACAATCAGGGGCCATAACCCATGAAGTTACAGCCCGATACATGCCAATATCGAAAGGAACCGAGATCTTAGGGTGATAAACCTATATTTTAAGTTTCATTGAAATCGGATAAAAATTGTGACCTGTAGACTGTTCACAAACAATTGTGGACGGACGTCCGGACGGACGGACGGACGAACAGGGGCGACGACAATATACGTCCACATGAAAATGTGGGCGTATAAAAAAGCAGATTTGATGGATATATATCTGCAGAATGTCTTCAAAACTCATTTGACTAAATCAATTTTGTAAAACGATTTAAAAATGTCATTAATGGGGATGCCTGAGCAGTAGATTCACATAAAAACTGCTCTTATTCATTGTTTTTTGATATTGGCGAATCTGGAAAAACGAGCTACCCGATTTTCGAGATTCAAACTTGAATGTCGAATAACGAAAATCGAGCTAACTTCACGCTGCCAATAAATTGGCTCTTCCTAAACTAGACAGTTTACAACATCAGGCACTAAAGATGGCCACAAAGGCTTCATTTTGGCACAAAAAGGGAAAATCTGTTGCAAGAAGTAGGTGAAATATCCCTCGAATTGAGGCGCAACGACATTTCATATTCATTTCTTTCTACGATGGCTAATGCACAGTTACAATCTAAGTTTATTCATACAGTAGCAGATACCTATATAAACACAATAAGAGAAAGAATAACGACTAAGTGATATGGCAGTGCTGTGAAAAAAGCAAAGTATGTAGGGCTACAGCATCTGCCATCAACGACATAGACAAGTGGCTGACTACATGGTTACACATATGGTTAGACGCAAAGGCGTTTTATAGCTGAGGCGCTGGAGGTGCCAGCCTCCTTGCGAAAAAAATCAAAAGTAGTTGAAAAAATATAACGGACGAAAAATACTAAAACCGATGAGAAAAATGAAAATGTACCCTAGTTAGGGGGGCCCTAAAGGCAGACAGAAGGGCCCCACGTCTGACAAAAGGGCCCCTCTGGCCAAGGGAAAGGGCCCCCGAGTCCGATTCAATCGTATTCTATACACTGTTACTGTTGAAACTACTAATGAATGAGAATCAGTCATTGCATTGGCGTGAAAATGATCAATCTAGACACCTCACCCCCCCCCCCCGGAAAGAGGGCCCTCAAAATAGTATAGCCTCCGCCATGATAAACCTTAAAACGCCCCTGGTTAGACGACCAATTTACATGGATACAATGGAACCACATCCAAACCACGCGAAGAATCAACAACTCTTCCAAGGGATGGCACGGACGCCTGAAGAAATTAATTGGAAAACCTCATTCTAATATTATTGAAGTAATGGCATTTTTGCAACAAGAGCAAAAGACGATTGAAACCCAGGTATTGCAGTTTTCAAGTGGCCAGCAACGCCCACCTAAAACGAAAACATACACCGATATCAACAGGAAGATTGAAGATTCGAAACATAGATATGAACAAGGAAGAATGAATTTGTTGGAATTTTTGGACTATGTTGGACACTTTATGCGTGCAAAAACTAATAATTATGTTATGTGTTTAAAGGTTGTTATAAGTTTTTAAAAAATGAATTCTCCCCAAATTATCTGCTTAATTAGTTTTATCCAGCTCAGCTTGGGTCTATTGTTCTTGGCTTCGGTCGAAGCGATTTCACACACAAACATTTACCATTAACAGATTATTTTTGAACAGTGATATGATTGACAAACCTAATGGTCACCACAGAGAATACAAGACCACAGGTTTGTAAATATTTATATTTAAAAATTATGCCATGTATTTATTTTAGCATCGATATTGTTTCTTTGTGTATTAGTATTTCGTTTCCTCAAAAAATCCATTAATTTCCTCGGAACTATGCGCGGTCATACATTTCTTTCCAGTAAACTGACCGTCGCAAAATTCATTAAAATGACTAATAATACTAAGACAGTAATCCATGGTGTATACCAATTAAGATTAAGCGGATTGTCATCGCAGTAATTCACTTCGCGCAGATTACTCATCGGAAATTCGACGGAGATTCGCGTATGCGCGGCGATAATATTTGCAATGGCGGGGACAATGAAAAAATTTCGGCATGTTATTATTGAATCTGTCTAATTTTTCTGAAATCTTACTTAATTAATAAACGTTAGTTGTTCGGCGCTATGATGTTACAGAATCACATTAAATCAGAGGCAGAAACTGCTAGACTTGAGGCAGTAGGTAAGAATCTGTTTTAAAACTAAACCTAGGGAGGTTGCATTGGCGGCCATCTTGATTCTTGTTTCAGGTTTTTTTTTATATAAAAAACATTTTGGCAAGAGTAGACATAAACCCGGGCACGGACTAGAAAATAACGTTTTACACTGTGTTAGATGAAATGTAATCTTATTTATGTTACCCCCCCCCCCTCCAATAAAATTAGCAGATATTTTCCACACACAATCCGTTCAACCTCTGTGTAATTATTTCACTGATTCAGTCACAGTTGATAAATGATAGAACTAGAATGACTCTGTGGACGTTTTTCAGTCGGTCAGTGCTGCTCTGTGACTCTTTCCCCCTTCCAGTTTTAAGCAATTATTGAGAATTTATAAAGTACTCCATATAGCAGAAAACTGGTAACAATTTCATTTTATTTTTATATTTTTTTTTTTTTTTTTACCAATTTCCTACAATAATTAGTGTATATGAAGATACCACCCCACATTAAGTATTTATATGGCACATATATGCAACGGAGAGAGAGAGGAAAATGACATAAACAAGGCCAAGGGATCTTTTACGTACACGCCAATGTGTACACGGGGCCTCCGATTTTCGTCTAATCCAAACGACTAGACAGCTGCCGCCGGAAAATCTGGATGAACTTTCTTGGCCAATGCAGGGATCGAACACCCGACCTCCAGGCTAGAGAGCCAGCATCTTAGCCAGGTGACCCCCTACACACTTTGTATATGGTAAAGTTTCTTTAATGGTTAATTACATCTCATGTATTCATTTTTCAGTTTCAATAATGGATGTATATGCAAATCACCAAGAAAAAGAAATTAAAAAAGAAAAAAAAATGGAAGAAGAAATGGCTGAATAAATGATGATGGACAGCTTGTTCTTGGCGGGTAACTATTCAATTCTAGGGGGGGGGGGTGGATGGCCGAATGGTTAGCGTGCGCGCGCTGTATCATACAGCCTGCAATTGAGTCAACTGGGGTGGTTTCAAATCCCCAATTGTACGTGGCAAGAAGAAGGTTGAAATAAAATAAAACCATACATTAGTCCCGAAATGACCTAGTTTGTGTCAAGTGGACGTTAAACTCTCTTTCTCTCTCTCTCTTCAATTCTAATAGAAAACGTTGTTATGCTATTTTGGAATCTAAAATTTAGTTTAGTGTTGTAAAACTGTATACGTGCATGTATGAGCGCAAGACAGAAACTTAGTTAAATAACCAACACATGAAACAAAACAAATGTAATGAAATTAACTTTTTTTAAGTACATGTAAATCAAAACTGTTTAGTCAATTAAAGCCAACAAATATATCGTATATTTTTCCAGTTACCCACCTTGGAAGATCAAGATAGTTTCTTTTAATGGCATTTAATGAAAGCGATATATTATAATAACAGACAGCTTTATGGATAACATCCACTAGGTTTATTAACTGCAACGTTTCAATGGGGACACTCACCGTTATCAACTTTTTTAAAGTAAATCAAAACTGTCTAGTCAATTAAAGCCAACTAATATATTGTATATTTTTCAGTTACCCACCTTGGAAGATACAGACAAGCTTCTTTGAATGGCATTTAGTGAAAGAGATATATTATAATAACAGACAGCGTTATGGATAACATTCACTAGGTTTATTAACTGCAACGTTTCAACGGGGACACTCACCGTTATCAAGCAATGATACAATCAACACGCTACAGAAGGTTATATACAAACAGATAACAATAAACTAATTAACAATATTACGGTGAGTATCCCCATTGAAACGTTGCAGTTAATAAACCTAGTGAATGCTATCCACAAAGCTGTCTGTTATTATAATCAAGACAGAGCTTGCTAATCCGACAAAGGCTATGTAAGTACCATGCATACTTTTGTTTTTGAATAAGGAACTAGTTCTATACACTTGGTAATCTAGGGGTTTTTTTCGGGGGGGGGGGTTATTTCAAATACAATCAACATGAAACTAAGCAGATTTGTTTGGTTGATTTTCATAAGTTTTGATATATTATGTCAAACTATAAGATTGATGCATAATGAATATATACTATTCAAAAAAAAGTAGGGGATATTTGATTTTTAAGTGTTATTAAAGTCACCTAATGAAACTGACGAAGAAACAAATGACAAAATGAAATGAAGTTCACATTCATCGATTTATTCCAAATGATCGTTAGACTAAGTAAGGCACAGACTGACCATTATAAGGGTAAAATGATACCCGGGGTCAAACAGCAAAGTTACCATAGCATCACAACAAAGTCAGTAACCGGTAAATCCTCCTCTGTTTGCCAAACAAGCATTGACCCGACATGGCATACTCCTAATGAGACGTCTAAGGTCATTTTGGTCCAGATTGTCCCATTCCTGTTGCAACGCAGCAGCAAGTTCTTGGACATTGGCAGGACGTTGTTGACGTTGACGTTACCTCTGTCCAAGCATGTCCCAGACATACTCGATGGGGGAGAGGTCGGGACTCAGTGCTGGCCAAGGTAATGTGGTGATGTTCTGTTGTTGGAGGTAACCTGTAACGATCCTGGCCCTGTGACATCTTGCGTTGTCATCCTGGAAGATGAAACGGCGGCCATGACGTCGTGCGAACGGCACAACATGGACTCCCAAGATGTTGTCCCGGTAGTACTGGCCTGTAACACGCCCTGCAACAACATGTAAAGCCGTTCTTACAGCAACAGTGATGCCTCTCCACACCATAACAGAACCACCCCCAAATCGATCATGTCTGATGACGTTAACGTCTTGGAAGCGCTCGTTTCGACGACGCCAAACCCTCCCACGTCTGTCCAAAAAATAAACAGTGAACCTTGACTCATCTGAAAACATCACATTGCTCCAGCGTCGATTATCCTAGTGTTGACGATCCCTACACCAACGATGTCTTGCCTGAATGTGATGATCTCTCAAACAAGGGATCACGCGAGGACGTCGGGCGCGAAGGTGACCCCTATGCAGTCGATTCCGAATCGTCTGGCCACTCACTCTCACACCAGTGTCTGTTTGAAGACGAGCGCTGATCTGATTTGCTGTGATGACACGATTTCTCAAGGCCAAGGTACGGATAAATCGATCCTGGGCTTGAGTTGTCGCCCTTGGTCGACCTGAGCGTGGTCTGTCCTGTACAGATTGTGTATCACGGTATCTGGACCATAGCCTGCTTATGACAGACTGAGAAACATTCATCGTCCGCGCCACAACCGCCTGTGTAGTGCCGATCTGTAGCATGCCAAGGGCACGTAACCTTTCATTTTGGGTAAGCCGACGCATATCAAAATTTGTTTTCTGGTCACTAAAACAATTAAACTGATGTTCCACCCTGGAATTCAATGCCACAATGACTGTAACATTCAAAGTCAGAGTCGTGCAAATCTTGGGTTGGACCCCCATGATGATCCCAAGCATCACCTGCATTCCATGCGGTAGCTATTGGTGCGTTTGGGCGTCACATGTAACTGGAAATGTTTCTTCTGTTAGGTTCTATAGTGACTTTTTTCGTAGTCATTTGCATATTTTAGTATTATGCCCCCAAAATCAAATATCCCCTACTTTTTTTGAATAGTATATTATAAGGCCTTCAAATGCACGAATTTGTAAAATATAAATAATATCATATTATGTTACATGTACTGTATGCAAAACTGTATTCACACTTGTCTTAGTGGAGCTGGGGATCACGTGGCTAGGTGGGTAAGATGCTGGCTCGCTAGCCTGGAGTTCAGGTGCTGGATCCCTGCATCGGCCGAGAAAATTCAGACAAATTTTCCGGCGTGGTTTCCCCTTGACGTTAAACCCCAGTTCATTTCATTTTTAGTGGAGCTAATTGATAAATCAAATGATTATTTTTCATTTATATTGTAATTTTTTCAAGGGTTTTGTTCTGACTTCTGGCCAACTGAGGCATACAATGATTTCACACAACAGGCTGGCTATTAGACTCTCGATTGACAAGAGTTTTATCGCCCTCCCTTCATTATAACCAAAGTTATCGTGCCCTAAAGAATCAACAAATGAGCTATGGTTAGATTCTGAGAAATAAAAATCCTATGGTTAGATTCATATGAAATGTGAAAGCTTAATAACTTTAACAGAAACAATAAGCATATGAAATATGAAAGCTTAATAATAACTTTAATAGTAACAATAAGCCAGACGATTGACGGGTTGACAGATGCATGACAAAGACTAACCCCTGCACACTCCCAATGACACACAAATACACCTGTATAACTGAGATATTTAGACTAAGATATTTAGACTACCTTGACTTGCGCATTACGATAGAAGGAAATAGAAAAATAAAGTTGAACAATTCAGATCATTAGAATAACCCGATCATTAGCATTGGACAGATGTCAGAAATCCAAATATACTATTCAAAAAAAGTAGGGGATATTTGATTTTTAAGTGTTATTAAAGTCACCTAATGAAACTGACGAAGAAACAAATGACAAAATGAAATGAAGTTCACATTCATCGATTTATTCCAAATGATCGTTAGACTAAGTAAGGCACAGACTGACCATTATAAGGGTAAAATGATACCCGGGGTCAAACAGCAAAGTTACCACAGCATCACAACAAAGTCAGTAACGGGTAAATCCTCCTCTGTTTGCCAAACAAGCATTGATCCGACGTGGCATACTCCTAATGAGACGTCTTAGGTCATTTTGGTCCAGATTGTCCCATTCCTGTTGCAATGCAGCAGCAAGTTCTTGGACATTGGCAGGACGTTGTTGACGTTGACGTAACCTCTGCCCAAGCATGTCCCAGACATGCTCGATGGGGGAGAGGTCGGGACTCAGTGCTGGCCAAGGTAATGTGGTGATGTTCTGTTGTTGGAGGTAACCTGTAACGATCCTGGCCCTGTGACATCTTGCGTTGTCATCCTGGAAGATGAAACGGTGGCCATGACGTCGTGCGAACGGCACAACATGGACTGCCAAGATGTTGTCGCGGTAGTTGACGTTAACGTCTTGGAAGCGCTCGTTTCGACGACGCCACACCCTTCTACGTCTGTCCAAAAATCAACAGTGAACCTTGACTCATCTGAAAACATCACATTGCTCCAGCGTCGATTATCCCATTGTTGACGATCCCTACACCAACGACGTCTTGCCTGAATGTGATGATCTCTCAAACAAGGGATCACGCGATGACGTTGGGCGCGAAGGTGACCCCTATGCAGTCGATTCCGAATCGTCTGGCCACTCACTCTCACACCAGTGTCTGTTTGAAGACGAGCGCTGATCTGATTTGCTGTGATGACACGATTTCTCAAGGCCAAGGTACGGATAAATCGATCCTGGGCTTGAGTTGTCGCCCTTGGTCGACCTGAGCGTGGTCTGTCCTGTACAGATTGTGCATCACGGTATCTGGACCATAGCCTGCTTATGACAAACTGAGAAACATTCATCGTCCGCGCCACAACCGCCTGTGTTGTGCCGATCTGTAGCATGCTAAGGGCACGTAACCTTTCATTTTAGGTAAACCGACGCATATCAAAATTTGTTTTCTGGTCACTAAAACAATTAAACTGATGTTTCCACCCTGGAATTCAATGCCACAATGACTGTAACATTCAAAGTCAGAGTCGTGCAAATCTTGGGTTGGACCCCCATGATGATCCCAAGCATCACCTGCATTCCATGCGGTAGCTATTGGTGCGTTTGGGCGTCACATGTAACTGGAAATGTTTCTTCTGTTAGGTTCTATAGTGACTTTTTTCGTAGTCATTTGCATATTTTAGTATTATGCCCCCAAAATCAAATATCCCCTACTTTTTTTAAATAGTATATGTATTTGAACATCAAAATTCCAAGAAATAACAATTTTAGTAAATTTTCAAAAACAATTGAGAACGACATGGTTATCTCAATTCGACCGTTATCGCATCCACAATCTCCCTGGCTGTACAAAAATATAACTTTATCGAAAATCGGGGGGGAATTGACATAATTAGAGTCGATTTTCAATTTTCGTGCACGTGAAAGAGTTACATCACTTCCGGTCTGTTCAAAACTTTCGCATTAGTTATACGTACTGTCTAAATCATGGGAAAATCAATATTCACAACTCTATCTGTTATAGTTTCAGAGATCTACACGAATTGCAAAAGAAATACACAGACAGTTTTCCGAATGAGACAAAAAAAGTACCTTATATCATATGTCTTGTATAACAACCAAAACATCAAATCGTACTTACAAGCATTAATTATTCACAAAGGATTACAAGGGGCGACTTTCTTATAAATAGCTGCATCGGAGATCTACACTTTCAATGGCATCATGTGATGACGTCATGTAGATAGGATGACTGTGATATTAATTTCAGGGGTAACTTTTAATTACTAAAATAACTTATTTTCACTCTAAAAGCATCATCAATCCCATATTTTGGTAAACAGTAAAACACTCTCAGTTCAAATATTGCCACTTTGAAAAATAGCTCTCTATATATGCGTTACACGTATGCAAAACGTTTCGGTTATGACCATTTTGAACTTTTGTCGATGTTCAGTAGTGGTATTTGTTTGCTACCCCTGATACCTTTGACCTCTAAACATGCCAGCACAGCGGCGCCAATCTACTCTTATATAGAATTCCTACTGCTAAGGGATCTTCTGCGGTCACAACAATGTGTGCAGGCGATTTAGAATGACGTTCACGTCAGCCACTCAAATATGTAACTGGTTCAAAAATTAGTTAAATATTCTTTGAAACATCGCCGATTTTCTGATTTCGTGCACGTTAAAGATTTGACTTTACAGATAGAGTCCATGCTTAAAGGGACAATACACTCTTGCTGGCTCTTGAAAATAAATAATAGTCTTATTCTAAGTACCAGATGTTTATGTGTCCTACCTCTTGTGTAAATTATCCATTACATCATATTTTACTTGTGCAGTTGAATTTTTCTATTTTTTTAAATTAGGTGTGTTACGATGAAATTTGTATCATCAATTTATTTGAATATTGTAAAATAATACAATTTGTTGACCAGAATAAAGATTGAGACATATTATTCAATTACAACAAGAGTGTTATTGGGGCTCTAATCAACGTTAGACATTCTGTTACAAGTGCAGTATTCGATACTACTGCTACCAACTACCAAAATGCACTTGCTTATAAACAGTGTGAGATGTCGATTCAGCCGAGATGATTACGTTTATGAGATAAGTTTGAAAAAGAAGCAACAATATTAATTCAAAGACTAATTATTACACACAGACATCAACTATTTCTGTTATAGGGTCAACTCATAGTTGAAATAATTTTTGTTCAAATATCGTCAGTGTGAAAGAAAAAGGGCACTTTTTAATATGCTCTATACGTTTTAACAACGTACAGATTGTATCAACTCTTACTGCGTGTATCGCTTAACAATGAAAGGTTTTCAATTTTCGATCCTACTCCTGATATTTTGAACCTCTAAAAATGCCCGAAATCGTAAAAATAGAACGTTTATAATTTTCGATCTCTTTTTTCGGTTACCCATGGACGATTAGAAAAATTGGACAATGGTTTCACACAAAAGACTACCCATAAGACTCTCGATTGAGAGAGTGTTTAAAAAAATCATTGGCGGCATTTCCGAGAAACATGCGTTTAAACTTGGTTGAAATCGTAAATAACCTTACTTGTCAAAGTCCCATAACTTTTTTAGTTTGAAATAGAATCTTGTCGGTAAAGTACCATCTTGTAGATACTTCATGTGGCTATCTAACAACATAATACTTTAACTACCCTATAAAAAACCAATTGATACGTCGCATTTTGCGCACAGGCACTCATTTTTCAGAATTTTGTCAAAATTTAGACACCTTTCTTGACCACTTCCGGTAATTATAGGATTTTCATTTATAGTTTAAGGAACAATTCAGACATCTCTGTTCCTCTTCCCAAAGTTTCAGAAAAATCGTTGAGTGGTTTTAACCAAAATGCGAAACAAAGTGAAAAATCAAAGTTAATATTTCTGAAATAATATTTATATCGTTGGAATTGGATTTACGCCAGCAATTCAAAAATGTAATCAGAATTTAAAAATTCAAAAAAATAAAAATTTTACCAAAATTTTGAAAATTTTCCAATATTCAACAAAAAAATGAGAGCGACAAAGTTTCTAAATTCGACATTTTTGAATTGGTATCTGCTTAGAAATGTCGTCAGCTATTTAGAAATATAAATATTAGAAAAATCGTTTGTGAATTATGTAATATGTAATACATATGAAAGCTTAATAATAATGTTAACAGAAAAAATAAGCTTTCATATGTAATATGAAAGCTTAATAATCTTAGTAATAACAATAGCCTTTCACCATTGAAAATGAAAATTCACCATTGAAAATGGTGAAAGCCTAATAAAAATAATCTTAGTAACTAGATCTGCTAAGCAGATATTAAAGCTTTCATATTCACGGTCAGTTTCTGTCGCATCTCATGAGTTATATATAAAGAATCTTAAAAAGGAAAAAGAATTAATGAAATCGGCCAAAAACTCACCGAGTTATAACGAGAAACAATTCTACCTTAATTAAAAACAGAGTTGTTATGTTCCAATGTGATCAGTCAAATTGCTTATTGCTCCTAAGTCTACGCAGAAATTCTCAACATCAAACTTAGTCAAGGTTATGACATAATGAATCTATATTTGGAATTTCGTCACTCTCACTTCATTATGGCCAAAGTTATCGTGCCCCAAAGTATCAACCAATCAGATTGCTTATCTCTGCTTACAGTAAGCAGACAATGCTCATCTTCGCACTCCATCATGGTATTGACCTAATGAACGCCTTCACCAAGATTGACCAATTAGAAGGAGAGTTATTTTGTTTCAAATTCTCGACCAATCAAATTGCTCATCGCTCTGCTTATCCACTGCAGACAATGCTCATTGTCGCGCGTATTCAAGGTATTGATGTAATGAAACTATACACTAAGTTTCATGCCTCTGACTTAATTAGAACTGAAGTGAAAGTGTCCAAAATCATCAAACAATCAAATTGCTTATCTCTGCTTACCCTAAGCATAAAATGCTCATCTTCGAACTCCATCAAAGCATTGACCTAATAAACACCTACGCCAAGTTTGAACATTCTAGCCGAATAACACTGAGAGTTATTGTGTTTCAATGTCTCGACCAACCAATTTGCGTATCGCTCTGCTTATCCTGAGCAGAAAATGCTCATTGTCGAACTGAGTAAAGGTAGTGATTTAATGAAACTATACACCAAGTTTCATCACTATCACTTAATCAGAACTAATGTTATTGTGTGTCGAATCATCAACCAATCAAATTGCTCATCTCTGCTTACCCAACGCAGAAAATGCTGATATTCGAACTTCATCAAGACATTACCTAGTTTGAACATTTTATCCCAATTAGAAGAAGAGTTATTGTGTTCCAAAGTCATCAAGGTATTGGCCTAATAAACACATACACCAAGTTTAGCTGAATTAGAAAGAGAGTTATTGTGTCCCAAACTAGATCATTTCGGGACTAACATATAGTTCGATTTTATTTCGATATTTCGCTTGCGCGTAGAGGTCTTTAGCAGTGGAAGGAAACCGGAGGAAATGAAGAAAACCGACCAGGTTGGACAGGCGACCTTACTCCTTGTCAAGTACAACCGGAGATTCGAAAACACGCTAGTTCACTCAATGACAGGCTTTATGATACAGCGCGCGCGTGCTAACCATTCAGCCACCCAACTCCTCTTTGAAATCAGACATGTGCAATATGTCATATAAGAAGAATAACAAGTCGCTCACATACAAAATGGTAAATTAATGAGCTTAGGTCAAAAGGTTGAGCTACTGTTTTAGAGTATTTAATTGTTTTAAAGAGAGACGTTAAGGGTTGTTCATAGTTAAATAAAAGTTTAATTTTAAATAAGACGAACGTCTACCAATAAAATTAGGATTTAATAATATTAAAATAAAGTTTTAAATTAAGAATAATTAATTATTGGTCTGATGGCAATGCAATGTTTTGATTTGACGGATGAAATGTACGATGGGTGTCCACACTAAGTGGCTAAGGTGTTGGCCTGCTAGCCAAGAGGTCGGGTGTTCGATCCCTGCATTGGCCAAGAAAGTTCATCTCGATTTTCTGGCGTGCCCCCCCACCCCACCCCCGTGTACACATCGGAGTGCACGTAAAAGATCCCTTAGCAGTTGGAATTCGATACTGTTGAATAAAGCTCTATACGATGACTAAATGTGCAGATTGTAGCCACCGTTTGCTTAACAATGAAAGGGTGCCGTTTTCAATTTTCGATCCTTTTATTCTTCTACTCCTGATATTTTGGACTGTTGATCGATGGTTTCATATAAAAGACTATCGATAAGACTCTTTGTAGAAGAAGTTCCCCAAAAATATGATGTTGACTTTAAGAGAAAAGGACCTTTAAAAATGCCCCAAATCGTAAAAATACGACTTTTTGGATTTCGAACTCCTTTTTTCGTCTACCCCGGACATTTTCAAAAAATGGTACAATGATTTCACACAACAGGCTAGCTATTAGACACTCTATTGACAAGAGTTTCACCGCCCTCCCTCCATTATAACCGAAGTTATCGTGCCCTAAAGAATCAACAAATCAGCATGCTTATCTCTGCTTACCCTATGCAGAAAATGCTCATTTTTGAACTCAATCATGACATTGACCTAGTGAACGTCTACACCAAGTTTGAACATTCTAGCTTAATTAGAAGGAGAGTTATTGTGTTCCAAAGTCTCGGCCCTTCAAATTGCTTCTATTTTTCATTTTCAATTCAAAATGGTGACCATGACGTGACCGAAATCAAAATTCTGATCCGATAGATTTTTAGGCATTCCTTCAAGGATTCTGAAAATTTAACTCCCGAGTCTGTAAGTAAAATAGCAAAAAAGCCTTATTGATTTTTCACGTTTAAAGATGGTGGCACTTCCGGTTCGATCGACAAACTCCATATTTTGTGTACGAATCAGTAATTACTTGTCTAGTATCAAAAAAAAAAATAGGTCATTCTGACCTATATTTCGACGATTTTTTTGAAAACTTTGATCCTTAATTTCGTCAAGGGGAGATAATTTAGAAAATTTATAATTATATTTTTGAAGTTTCGGGTGCCATTTGGTAATAAATAATACATATCGTAAAACACAACGTGGAAGTAATTAGTAAAGGGTATCACTAACTGGCAACCCGACTGACGGGTGTCAACGGATAAAAGTAATTAAAAATTTACTTAGATCTCAATATGTACGATAAGTAATGAAAAATACACTTTGAAAAATGGACTATCCCTCAAAGAAATGAGCTAACTGAAAGGGATTTGAAGCACATTTTAATTAGTTTAAATTCACACACTTGATACGCGGGACAGTATCTTTAATAAAAACATTCAAAATGAATGTATCGTTAATAAATGAGGGCATGAAGTTGGTGAGACTATGAAGTTAATGAACATAATGAATGGTTTTTAATGAGGGCACGAAATAACTAATGATATTATTAGCAGCATGAACTGAATTTACCGATCCCGTAAGTTAATGAACATAATGAATGGTTTTTAATGAGGGCACAAAATAACTAATGATATTATTAGTAGCATGAACTGAATGTACCGATCCCGTAATATAAAAACGTACTCCGTTTTCTGTAGAATCCAATTCTTTTCAACATGTCATTTTTATTCAACATTGAAGTTTTACATCGTCAAATAATTAACATTGCCTCATTCTGTCTTCTGACTTGACAGACTCTCAAGAGGAAGCCTGAATTCTAAAGCGTCATGCTCTTTTTCCTCACTGGAAATCACCCCAAAATCAACAACCGAGCCAAGGGAAATTACTCCCCTCCTACAAGCGTCGCTTGACAACGGAATGAGACCACCAAAATTGTCTAACAAAATATAGAATTAAATGTGCAGCGGAACATTTAATACAAATCAACCATTAAATGATTCTAAACATAGAACGATCCAGTCAAGATAAAATCAAACAATTTATGCAATAAAGAACAAATGTATATATGTCCAAAACTGAGAGAGAGAGAGAGAGAGAGAGAGAGAGAGAAATGGGGTTTAACCTCCACTCGGTCATTTCAGGACTAACATATGGTTCTATTCTATCTCAACAATTCGCTTGAGCGTAGGGGTCTTCAGCAGTGGGAGAAAACCGGGGTGCCCGGAGGAAACCCACGAGGTTGAGAAGGCGCCCCTATCTCCATGCCACATACGCTCACACTTGGGATCTAAACCACAACTGCAAGCCAGAGGTGACAGGCCAGCTAGAGGTCGAAGCGCGACACTCTAGACCACTAGGCCCCCCCCCCCCCGTGATAATAATACTGTTTTAAGAATTCACAAATTACGGATATTATAGCACATTCACCCTTTAACACTTCACAAACACATGGGTGATATTATTATACCGATTTTCACTGATCCTCATCGATTAAAGGTGCACTTTCAAGATAAACACTGATTTTAACTTTCACGACGCGAACACAACCGTCTAGTTCATTCGGATATACTTCGAGAATACGACCTAAAGGCCACAAACATCTTGGTAATTCGTGATCTACAACCAAAATAATGTCACCAACGCGAAAGTTTCTTTGTTTATTGTTCCACTTTTGACGCTCTTGTAGTAAGGGTAGATACTCTCTAGTCCACCTTCGCCAAAACTAATCTGATAAATACTGGACATGTCGCCATCGTCGACGCGAATAACAGTCCTCTTTCTTAGATTTACCAGGTGGTAGCTCTGGCCCAGTCTTCAAAAGTAATAGGTGTTGTGGTGTCAGCGCATTCAAATCATTAACATCATTCGAGATTAGCGTTATTGGACGACCATTAATAATTCCTTCGACTTCACAGAATAAAGTACTCAGAGTCTCATCATCCGTAGTCTGATCTTTAGTGAGAGCGCTTAATACGTTTCGAACGGTCCGGATACAACGCTCCCATATGCCCCCGAAATGGGACCCAGCTGGAGGATTAAAAGATCACTTTACATCTTCTTGTAGTAGACACTCATGTATGCAATGTTGATTCCACTCGTTAATTGCAGACTTTAATTCCTTGTTTCCACCAACAAAATTACTACCGTTGTCGCTTCGGATTTCGACAGGACACCCCCTGCGAGCAATAAATATCCTTAAACCATTAATGAACGAGTCTGTATCCACACGTAAGGCTAGACACGTAAATATGCAGCACCTGCGTTTCAACGCACTCTTTCCTCGCTTGACCATGAATGGACCGAAACAATCCACTCCAACTGACGAGAAGGCAAGTAAATCAGGAGTTACTCTGTAAAATCTGCCATCTTTTGATTACCAACAGGTGCTTCCCTTTTACGACATGGTAGACATCTTGATATGAAATTTCTGACTGCCGAGTTGCCTTTAACTATCTCCTTGAACCATGCAGTTAAGTATTTTTCTGGTATTACATCATCCCAGTCTGGGTGTATTCTACACAATTCCTGTAATATTACCGTTGCAGGCAGTATTAATACTGAAAACATGATTGAGAGAATCCCTCTTCTGGTTGCCGGCTTATCCTGCAAATCCACTTTAAAGGTGAAAGGGTCGTTTTCCATATCCACTATAATGCCTAAGGCTCTGTCAACAGGACGATTGTCTAGATCAAGGTCTACCACCATAACTGCTCTGTCTTCGAAAGGAACTGTTTCTATACCTTTTTGGAATTTGAGTTCCATTTTGTTAGTCGAAAACCACCTTTTCTATGGGCTATTTGCTTCCTCTTCAGTCTTCAAGGACTTTAAATGATCGTCTACATAAAAGTTTCTCTTGGCCTTCTAAATGGCATTTGGCTTGTAATTTTTAATATTTTTTTCTGCAGTCTTCAGAAGTGCATAATTGCAAACACTAGACGAGGATACAGCACCAAATATGTGAACCTTCATTCTAAACTTCACTGGATCCTGAGTTAAATCGTTTGGTCTGGTGTAACATGTACTTGATGAAACATGGACTAGATGTCACTCATTAAAGCAACACGTTCTTGACGGAATCTGGTCAGCACTCCGAGTAATGAATCAGTGAGGTCTGGGCCCTGTAGGAGATTTTCATTCAGTGATGTACTCAGGAAACTTGACCCACAATCGAAAACTACCCCCAATTTGTCTGACTTCTTAGGATGCACGACTGGATGTTGAGGTAAAGTCCATAACATCCGATTACAGCGGTCAATTTCATCATTTGGAATTTCCTCAGCATATTTATCTTCTAACAGACCATCAATAAACTTAGAATATTTTTGAAACAAGTATTCATCTTGTTAAAATCTTTTCTTCAGAAGTTGTAGTCGATGTTGTGCTAGGTTTTCATTGTTTGGCATGTTAGGTGGGTATTCCTTCCATGGCAGGGAAACTTCATAATGCCCATGCTTGAGTTAAATAGTATCCTCAAATACTGCCAGTGCCATCTTATCTAATCTGGACATTCCAACTTCTTGATCAGATGTGTCGTTAAATTCCGTGTTACAGTATCTTTCAAATTATTTATGTAATTCTATAATATTCGTTTTCACGAAATTGGAACTTATACCACTTTCACTTGTATTTCTCAACAGAAAACCACTGATTAACCATCCCAAAATAGTTTTAACAGCATGTGGACCATTATCTTTAGCTTCGATTATCTCCTTGGGTTCAATTGCTTTGTTATTATCAATGTCAATAAGGAGATCTACACTTGAATCTAAATCTTCTAACTGGAGGCCATTCAAGTGTGGCCATTTATCAACATCGTCTTGTTTTTGTATATCGTCATCAGATACAGGTAAGTTCGGTCTTGAAAAAAAATTCTTCAGTTCAATGTAATGTTCCTTCTTTATGTAGTAAACTTCAAAATCTGTTAAGCAACATTCAATGCTTTTATTTTCACTCTCCATAGTTGTTAGTGACATTTTCTTCTTATCACTGTTAATCTTCAGGCGATCAAGTAATTTATCAGTGCAAAATGTTCCTGTACTTTCTGAATCTTGCAGAGCGTACGTCTTCACTTCATATTCACCCTGTCTTGACTTGGCAACAACAGTCATTTCTAAAAACTCTGGACATTCAAACAGCTTGTGATCAGATGAACATCTTGAACATTTCAACCACCACTTTCGTCCGATTGAAAAGTTGCTGGATTCTTGAAAGAGAATGTTTACTTTCATTTGATTCTTGTTTGTTTTGACTGTTGTCAGCTTGAGTGCCAAAGTTGGACCATTTATAGAAATTTGATTTATCTCCCCTTAATTGTAATTTAGATTTCAATTTATCATGATTATGACTTGAATCTCTTGGAGTGTTGATAACATCACCAAACACAGGATGAGTAAAGATTGTGGCTTCTTTTTCAACAAAATTGGCAACATCGTACAGAGTAACTTCTCTTTCTTCTGTTTCTGTGATGTAATCTGCTTTCACTCTCCAACTCTTGTGGAGATCATATGACAAGCGATTAATAATCTTTTTAAGGCAGTTGGGGTTGCACATTTTTACTTAAACACTGTGTATTTTCCATAACTGGAATTTCGTATTAAGACCCGTATTTTGACATTTTAAACCCTCGCCACCGGTCCCACGCCGTCTCGCCAAATTTTAGTACAGGCTAATTAATCATAGGCAACTTAAAGAGAGAAAAGAGTATACATTGTACATAAACGTGCTTTTCACTGGTATATCGTATTATGACTCGGGTTTTGACACTACATACCCCTCTCCGTAACCATGGTAATATAGTTCAGTACCATCCAGATTTGATCGTGCATTTTTTTCAAGGTAAATCATTTTTTTATGGTGTGCAGAACGTTATCGTCTGCTGGATTACTGTATGCCAGGTTGATCTCGGGCTCGTTTCCGTATATTATGTTAATAAGTCTCGTGATATCTACATTTGCATATCATACTTGATTCTGCGTAAGATGTTATGCAGATAGCGTAAACGACAAATGACAAGTGGCAGATCGCAAATGTAAAATGTAATGAGGGAAATGTATAATGTACACGCGTCAAAAACAACATTTTCTTTAGAAAATTGTTACTGTGCTACGTGCGTCCATTAGACGAAATGATACATGTTTAAATCGATGTAGAGTCCAATTCTTCACTACAAATCATATTTATTCAACATTGAAGTTTTAAATCGTCAAATAATTAAACATGGTTGCCTCATTCTGTCTTCTGACTTGACTGACACTCAAGCGAAAACCTAATTTCTAAAGCGCCATGCTCTTTTCCTTCATCGGAAATCACCCCAAAATCAACAACCGAGCCAAGGGAAATCACTCCCCTCCTACAAGCGTACACCAAAATTGTCTAACAAAATATGGAATTATTTTAGAATCATCATTGGCCTAGCTATCCGATAAATCAGTGTAGGGCGACCTGGAAATAAACTCGCTAGAACACTTCTTTTCATGTAATGGACTCTAACGGGCTTCTACTCTACGTATCTTGTTATTCCGAGATAACAAAATTATTTTGTAATTACAAGACAGCCTAATAAAGCCCGTCTTGTAATCAGTGTTGGGCGATCTTGAATTTAACTTTTTTCATGTGATTAACCCTGACGGCCTATTAAAGCCCATGTTGTCATTACAAGATAGTTATCTAAAATGATTCCTTTACGTGCGCACGGGATCTAGGTTTTGCGTACCACCCAAAGACTAAATACTGTTACACCCAAACCCCCTCCCCAATTTCTGCACCACTGTCGAGGTGAAACACCCTGGAAAAGCCTGGGGTAATTTGCCAACCATAATAGGGGCAAAACAAATTTTGTGCAGATAGTCTACGGTTATTGAAACTGTGGCATAATTTATAAAGCAAGCTACTTTTCTAAATCAATGAAGAAGGGCACATGCTATGCAGTGTACTTTAAGGGACAGCGCAACGGTCTACTCTCATTTCAATTTTCAACTGCCAAGAGTTCCTTTAGTGCACGTGTACACACTGTCAGGGCCTTGGTTTTTTGTTCAATCCTACAGAGTAGACAATGTTCCGTTCAAACAGGGGCAATAACCCATGAAGATGCCGTCCTATACGTACCAAACGACCTCCCTTGAGATCATTTGGATATAAACTTACATTTTAAGTTTCAATGAATGTGACTAAAAATTGTGATCTGTAGAGTGAGTGTCCACAAGATAAAAACGCAATTTGTACAATTAGTTTTCATAATCCACGATGTTACGATCCGATAAACAAGCCAATTTGAACGGACGCCTGAACGGAATGGGGCGATGACATAATGCGCCCACATGAAAATGAGGCATCGTTTTCTTTAATCTAACACAAAATGTAAGCTTTCGTGATGACTTTCATCAACTTGTCGACATAGGCGTACGGGGAAATTTTTGACTGTGGGGGGGGGGCGGTGGTGGTTGGTGCCCAAAAAATGTAATTAGGTTCTTAGTATGTTAAATGATAATAATAATAACTAGATCTGCTAAGCAGATATTAAAGCTTTCATATTCACAGGAACTTCCTGTCACATGTCATGGGTCATATAAATAATCCAAACAAGAAGTTAATGTGATTTTTCACTCGTAAACAACTTTGTCGGCACGTAAAACGTCAAAGGCAAAATTCGAATTTTTAAAATAGTCAAATACCAAAAATTTGACCTGTATCCCGGCTATCCTTAAATGTATTCATTTCAGAAATAGGAGACGCATTGAACATACTATGCCCTATTGTGTTTGTTTAGAAACCCGTAAATGTCGATTTTTCATATTCACTTCAAAATGGCGACCATCAGTTGACCTAAATCAAAATTAGGCCTTCCTACAAGGATTCAGAAATTATAACTCCCGTGTCTGTAAGTTAAATATCAAAAAGGCCCTGTGGATTTTCCACATTTCCGGATTGAGCTACAAACTCCATTTGTTTTGTGTACGAATCAGTAGTGTCGTAGCTAGTATAGAAAAAAAATTCAACGTGATCTGACCTATATTTCGTCGATTTTTTTGAAAAATTTGACCCTTTATTTCTCCAAGGGGAGATAAGTTAGAACATTTCTAAAGTAATTTTGCAAGTTGCATCAGCAAGATCTACTTACATACCAAATTTCATGAAAATCGTACTACTATTAAAGAAGTTGTCAAGTTGGTCTAAACTTCCGGTGCGATATCACAGCGACGAATTTCGAAATTGGAGATTTGAAGTAAATGTCTCAAGGTACTCAAAGAAAAAAGAATCAGTAAAATAGGTCAAACAGTCGCAACGTTACAGTATTGTAGGTCAAATGCATTCGTTCGTAAAATTCGCTGATTTCGGATTCGTAAAACGTTATGAAAATATATTTAATCAACAGCCACCACCCATTTTTGGGGGGATAGGTTAAAGTTTCAGAAAGATCCTATGGTTAGATTCTGAGAAATTCGATTTGTGTTACAGGCCTGTAGGATGGAAACGAAGTGTGCAGATTCTTTTACTAAATTAACGGACCGAGTACCGACTATATTTCCGATCCGAATGCTGCTAAGGGGGTCTGTGTTTTTTTTTTTACAAAACCGCGTATGAATAAATATGCATTTAAGTGATTTTGAGGAGTTTTTACCAAATAAAGAAAGATCAGTTTTTATTTGAAGGCCCATGACAGGTTCTACAATATCTCTTTTGCGATGAATAAGTTCTTAATTTCTAAATCATCAATAAAAGAGAATTCATTTTTTTTTTGCTTGAAATATACATAACTAAAAACAGTTGTTTATGTAACTGTAACTCAACAATACAGGGTTCGAGTTTTAAGATTTCTATTTAAATGCCTAACGATGGACACTGAATTTAAATTCGCTGATTATTTTTTATATGCAACTTTCACAAAGTACAATTGTGTGCCCAAATTTTCCCAGCATTTGGTGCCCAAAATGCCCCCCCCCCCAGCTCGTACGCCTATCCTTGTCGATTGTAATAAACCTGATGCAAAGAAAAAGATTCACTTACCTGTGTTTTCAGCAACATATAATATTACAGCATCGGAAATATAACACTCAGCACAATCACTACAAGTTGCTGTTATTAACTGATTGTTATTCGAGTAGACTATATTTCCATTTGTTAGTGTCTGAAAAATAATGATGATTTCCAGTATTTATTTTCTCTTTTCACTGAGGTACTTTTTTGTAAACAATATTTTATTTAAATTTATGAAAAGGGATAAGGAAACAGGCATAGCCTATATCACCCCCTCCTCTTACAAAGAATATACCACATATAATAAACAGATCTGCTATGCACATACTATAAAATAATGGTGAAAATCAAATAAATTAGGTAAGTTATACACTATTTGTGGCATTCCTGTTTCCTCCCACTGCTAAAGACCCCAACGCGCAAGCGAATTATTGAAATAAAATTGAAACCATATGATAGTCACAAAATGACCTAGTTTGTGTAGAGTGGACTTTAAACCCCATTTCTCTCTCTCTCACAAACACTATTTGTAACAAGTAAAAAAGAGGAAATTGTTCTATGAGTAAATCAGATATTGAATCGGCCGGTGACGTCGAAGTATTTATGAACTAATTTAAAGATATTATTACATGTAGTCTGTAACATAATTTCGACCCCTTTTCAATGAATTATAAAGACTTTATTCATTTCATATTTATGTCACATAAACATGCTCTTTTCATACATTTTCAGCTCGTGGTATTCCCATAGTTCTTAGTGCCTTAGTAGTATAACCAAAAACCTGTATCGGAACAGATATTGTAATGTTCTGTAAGTATGTACATGGATCTATTACGTTGCACTCCCCATGTTAGCCTGTGACGACCGGTTAACATAACATAATCATTAAAATAGTGGTATCCGAGTCTGATTGAATTACCAGTACAAAACGTGTTACAGTCCACTGTTGAATAACCAACTTCGCTTAAGAGTTCAAAAGTAATTGAAAATATCCATTTTGATCAGGAATTTACTGTCAACTGAATATACTAAATACAGCACCGATTAATAATAGATCACATTTAGAGTTAATTCACATAAACGCATCAGTTACGATCTCAATTGTTCTATCCACTCTCTTCTCAATGTTCACCTTTTACAGCCGCTATACGCCTTTCTCGATTATTTGGACTATCATCTGGATCAAAATCCTTTGATCTATAATCCTTGTTTTGTACGACTTTTTTTTTTGGGGGGGGGGGGGGGGTGGGGGGGGGCTTATACTAGTTTCTAGTCGATATAATAATTGTACCAGGTATGCATAATCAAATTATTTCCACTCTTGGTCTTGATCTTTACTTATGCACCTCAAACTTCACCATTCACCCAGTGATAAAACTTTCCACGGCTCCTAATCTCCAAAATCCTCGATGGTGATGTTCGTCATGAATAAGAACAACGTCATTGACTGATATTATTTTAAGGATTTAATCACAGATTCTCACACTATAAACCTCAGAATGCCACGTTTGGCTTTTTTGTCCAAACGTAGTGTTGCATGTTTGTTATTCACGATTTAAATACAACAGGACGCTTAATCAACTACACTCCATACTGAGGTTCACGCGAGATAACTCTATTTTATTATTGACTGACCAGACATGCAATGTAATTCACGTAACATTCTCCTTCCTTTAAGCTAAGAAAATATACTCTTCAAAAAAAGAAACGCAAAGTCCATTTTTATACACCCACATTTTCATGTGGACGTATTATGTCGTCGCCCCTGTCCGTCCGTCCACAATTTGTTTGTGGACTCTCTACAGGTCACAATTCTTATCCGATTTTGACGAAACTTGAAATATAGGTTTATCCCCATAAGATCTCGGCTGCGTTCGATATTGGCATGTATCGGATGGAAAAATTCATGGATTATGGCCCCTGATTGTACGAAATATCATGTTTTTAGCTTGTGGACCCTATAGAGGTCACAATTTTGAACCGATTGTGATGAAACTTGACATGCATGTTTATAACCCCAAGATCTTGGTTCCTTTCGATATTTGCGCCCATCGGATCCTGAATAATTATGGCCCCTGATTGTCCGAAAAATCGCCCTTTTTAGCTTGTGGTCCCTCTGGAGGTCAAAATTATTATCCGATTTAAAAACACCGTTTGATTATATCACCGTTACATGGTAATGAAGATGGAGTTCAAATTTTGTGAAAATCGTTCCAAAATTGACAGACAAAATGGCCGCCGTTTGTACGCGATTAGTGCGAAAATATGTTATATCAGGGTTGTGGACCCTATAGAGGTCACAATTTTGAACCGATTTTGATGAAACTTGACATGCATGTTTATAATTCAAAGATCTTGGTTCCTTTCGATATTTGCGCCCATTGGATCATAACTTCCTGAATTATGGCCCCTGATTGTACGAAAAATCACCCTTTTTAGCTTGTGGTCCCACTGGAGGTCAAAATTATTATCCGATTTAAAAAAAACGTTTGATTATATCACCGTTACATGGTAATGAAGATTGAGTTCAAATTTTGTGAAAATCGGACCAAAATTGACAGACAAAATGGCCGCCGTTTGTACGCGATTAGTGTGAAAATATGTTATATCAAGGTTGTGGACCCTATAGAGGTCACAATTTTGAACCGATTTTGATGAAACTTGACATGCATGTTTATAATCCAAAGATCTTGGTTCCTTTCGATATTTGCGCCCATTGGATCGTAACTTCCTGAATTATGGCCCCTGATTGTCCGAAAAATGACCTTTTTTAGCTTGTGGTCCCTCTGGAGGTCAGAATTATTATCCCATTTAAAAAAATGTTTGATTATATCACCGTTAAATCGTAATGAAGGTTGAGGTCGAATTTCGTGAAAATCGTACCGAAATTGACTGAAAAAATGGCCGCCGCTTGTACGCGAAGAGTGTAAAAATATGGTATATCAAGGTTGTGAACCCTGTAGAGGTCACAATCTTCATTCAATTTTGATGAAACTTGAAACACATGTTTACAACTTAACAATCTTAGTTCCTGTCGATATTTGTGCATATCGGATTGTAACTTCCTGAATTATGGCCCCTGATTGTACGAAAAATGACCCTTTTTTTCAGCCTGTGGTCCCTCTGCGGTCAGAATTATTATCCCATTTAAAAAACCGTTTGATTATATCACCGTTACATCGTAATGAAGGTTAAGGTCCAATTTGGTGAAAATCGAACCAAAATTGACAGCTGTTCTTGTCAGGCCATCCATCCTTCATCACTAACAAGGGGAAACCACGCCAGAAAATCTAAATAAACTTTGTCACCTAATGCAGGGATCAAACACCCAACCTCAAGGCTACCGAGCCAGCATCTTACCCACTTAGCAACATGATCCCCAGTCGAATTTGAAGCCTACTGAAATGCACCTTTATAACCCAAAGATCTTAATTCATTTCGATATTTGCACATATCAAATTCTAACTTAATGATGTAGGAAAAATCACTTTCGGTATTGCTTGTTCTCTATCCATCTCTCGAAAATGTGGGCGTATCCTGCCTGGCAGTGCCAGCCTATCTTTCATCATTTTTTTTATTTGAACGAGGTCGTTGTTTCGTTAAATCGTACTTGTTTTTAATGCCATTATGTAAGGAATAAAGAAATTCATTATTGGTTTTAAAGGTAGGGTCACTGATTGTTACCGGTCATCCCTTTTTCCGAAATTTGTTTTCGCTTGATTACACCAAAACACAAGAGTTTAACAACTTCGCGATCTATTCGCATGGAACCCAAATCTAAGGTCTTTAAAATCCGGGGGTTCTCGGTTTCCAAATCAGTTGCACATTTAAACACTCAACGAACCAAGTGATGCCACATCTGAACGAAGACCACCGCAACAACGTTATTGGTCGGTTACAAGTAGGTGAACCCCAGACAGATGTAGCCAGGCTGTTGAATGTTTCCCCGAATGCCATATTTCGCATTTGGGAAAGGTATCGACAGCGAAGTTCAACACGTGACCACCCAACCTCAGGCCAAACAAGAGTGAGCCCACCTGCCCTTGATCGTCACTTCCGGTTACGTCATTTGCGGAAATGGTTCTCAACAGCGACCTCTTTAGCAGCAGCAATTCCTCGACGGCGTAGAATCTCAGACCAGGCAGTACGTAAACGCCCAAGTTAACCAGATTATGAGCCAAACGTTACGTTAGAGTTGGTGTTTTGAAATACGCCGATACCGTCAAATCCGACTTCATTGGATTCAGACCTGAGGGTATTGCAACAACAACACCGGAGAACAGTTTGTTTCAGCTGCGTGGTTTCACTGTTCTTCCAGATCTGCTTACATAGTGTAAACTGGTGTGAAGTTTTTCACTTGATCATCACTGACAGGCAGTGCTGCAGGAATTTCACAGTTTTGCACAGGTTTTATCGTTTTTACAGGAATGCCCATTCGTCGTGAAGATTTGTATGGATTAATCTGCTGTCTATTTCTTTGATACACACCACCATCTTCTCCTCGAATTTGATAAGTTCGGCTTTCAAGTTTCTTTTGAACCGTTGCAGATTTCCATTACTTTTCACCCAATCTAATCAGTTGCATTCTTACATGTTGTCCGATTGTAAGCGATGGAAGATTTTTACCAAAGTTGTGTCTTGATTCAACCAGTTCAGATTTACGTTGATCCGTGATTGATTTCTGGCTTTGGCACATTCAATCTTGATTTCAATGCCGGTAGGAATGTTCGCGTTCTTCTTCCGAACAATCTCTGAGTGGGACTTGTATCAAGTCCTTCTGTTGGTGTATTTCTGAGATTAAGAAATACAATGTAAGGGTCTTCGTTGCTTGCTTTACATTTTCTTATCAAGTTCTTGACAATTTTTACAGCGGCTTCAGCTGCACCATTAAATTGTTTGATTTACTGTTTCCAGGACTTGACATGTCATGTGTAAATCCATACTGTTTTGTGAACTGTTTGAACTTGTCTGAGGTAAATTGTGATCCACCATCAGATTATGACTTTGTCAGGAATCCCGTGACGAGCAAAGTGGTGTTTGAGTTTTGTGATAACTGTTTGAGATGTCATGTCTTCTCCAAGAAAATCAATTTCGAAGAAGTTACTGTAACAGTCTACTGTCACCATGTAGTTTCGACCTTGTAGTGAGAATAGATCACATCCTACTGCTCCCCGTGGTCTCTTGTGTGACTCTCTTAAGTGTTGAGATTATTGGGGTTGAAGAGCCCCGTATGTCACACACACATTACATGCTTTAATGGAATTTCTAATATCTTGTGACACCATAGGCCAAAATATGAGAGATCTAGCTCTGCGTAGACACGAATTTATTTCAAGATGTCCAGCATGAACGTTTTCCTTCATCTCTTTTCGCAGTGACACAGTAATGACGACTCTTTCCCCTCGTAGTACAATGCAGCCTTGAACTGTCAGTTCGTCACGATACGGGAAGAATGGTATCACCGCTGGATGAACTTAAGACTTATTGTGCGGCCACCCTTTCATTATCGTGTACATGAGACGACAGAGAGTTTGGTCCTGTTGGATTGCACATCTTATGCGATCCAGTTGATATGTTTTAATGGGACAAAAGGATACATTGTTCACAGTGTCACGTATTGTTTCGGGTGCTTCTTTCGATGTTGCACGTGATAAAGCATCAGCCATTGAAATGCTTTTTCCAGGTTTGTACACAAACTGAAAATCACATTTCTGCGCCCTCAACAGGAATGATTGCAGACGAGTCGGAGCTTTTGATAGCGGTTTCTTGTGAATAGTCAAAAGAGGTTTGTGGTCTGTTACCACTGTAACTGGACGCCCATATATGTAACAATGGAACTTTTCAAGTCCAAACACTGTCGCTAGTATCTCTTTCTCGATCTGAGCATATCGAGTTTCAGACTCGGAGAGAGTTCGGCTAGCGTATACTATTGGATTCCCATTCTGGATGATCACAGATCAAAGACCATGTTCACTTGCATCATTCTCTAGCCAGAAGTCTTCATTCTGATCATAGTATGCAAGAACAGGTGCATTGGTGATCATGACTTCCACTTTATCGAAAGCATTCTGTTGAGCTTCACTCCAGATCCAGGGAACATCTTTCTTCGTCAAATTACGAAGACGTGTCGTTTCGTCTGTTAGATTCTCCGTGAAACGATCAAGGTAATTACACATATCTACAAAACGACGCAAATCGTGAACATTTTGAGGTTTGGGAAATTCAGTAATTTCAGGGTCAGTGCGCTAAGTCTTTCGCTGGTAATAGTGTGTTCTAGGAAGGTAATCTTGTTGAGACGAATCTCCATCTTTTCTTTGATGAGACGAATACCTTGTTCCTGACATCATTTCAGCAGTGCATCTAGACAATGATCATGATTTTCATCATCAGTCCCATGAACCAGTATAACATCAGCTACACAAGCCACTCCTTTCAGGCCTTGTAGATTTTCCAGTAGTTTCATCTGGAATAACTCAGATGATATAGATAGTCCAAATGGTAATCTCCGCCATCAGAATCTTTCGAAACATGTTTGAAATGTTGTCAGCAAACTAGATTCATGGTTTAATTTCACATGCCAGTACCTCGAAGCAAGGTCTATCTTGGAGAACACTCTAGACATGCTGAGCTCGTGCAGATTGTCTTCTAACACTGGTAACGTAAGTTGAAGAGCTCGGTTCAACTGTTGGGGATCCAAACAGACGCGAATGTCACCTGGCTGCTTCTGTGTGAGTGCGATCTGATTGACCCATGGAGTTGGTTTGTCCACCGGTTCAAATACTCCCATTTTCTGTAGACGTTGTAGTTCAGCTGATAGTTTCTCTTTGAGACTGATAGGTGTGCATGATGACAGGCTTGACAGGCCAATCTGACTGTCAAAAAGCGATGAAAATTCTTCAGCGATTGTATGAGATTCATCAGCGATTGCATGATCATGCTGAGGTGATATGGCATTTACTAAATCCATATTCTGTCCTTGAATGTCTATCAATCCCATCTTTGTGGCAGATTCTATGAAATGAAATGAAATTAGGTTTAAAGATGAACTTGAGACCAGAATATTTTTCTTTAAACAAAGAGCAATAATTCTAAAACCCCTAAATTACAAAAAAAATGACGAAAATAGGTCATTCCTTTATCGATATATTTAGATTGGAAAACCCCCTTTGCACCTGCCTGGTGAAATCCAATCAGCGTACGAGTCAACTTCCGGTAATTCCCTGAAATATGTTATGACGTCATAAGTGTGAGACGAATGTAAACAAAATGGCGACAACATGTGTTCGTTCGGATAGGGCATCAATTAAAAAGGAGTTCTAGGCGAGTTAAATTTGTCATATAAATAATCGTCGTTTGAGGATTCCGAAAGAGGCGTCAATGAGGACGAAGGCAGAGTAAATCCACATCAATTTGAGCCTTATGCAGACTGGTATGAGTCAGACAAAGACGACCGTATCAACGGCTTGAACAACCACGGAACTACTACGATCGTCTAGATTCCACGGCAATGAATGGTCAGTTTTATTATTATCTACATTATACAATTTATATTTTAACCATCCTGAATTATCTATCAGTAATATTGTGTTTGTATCAAATTAAAGATACATTATCAACCGAAAATTAAGCAATTGCAATTTTTCGCCTAGCCTCGATCATCATAACTGTAATCGATATGGAAAAAAGCATAGTCTTGATTATCAATTTAATAATCAGTAAATCGGATAATAATCCACCAAAGATCGGAGGCTAGCGATGCTATCGAGAATTGATTATGGTCTGGAAGTGTTAATTAATGTTTAATTAATAAGAAAAGATTTCAGGCCTAAAGAAAGACCCACAATAAGAGGATTTAGAAAAGACAATTAAACAATGTATAAAATACCTAGTTTAATGAATAAATTGTGTAACACACAAATACACAATTATATTTCAGATTTTCCGGTGTGGTACCCCCTTGTCAGTGATGCAGGATGGAAGGCCTTGACAAGGATAGCTGTCTAGTTGTCCATTAGCCCAGTTTGGAGAAGAACAGTAGGATATTAAACACCCCCATTTCATTTTATGTCTGTAGATCGGATACGATTGTCAATTATTTTTAGGCTTAGCCCTGTATGATTATTGTCAAAATTTGGCAAATTATATTAGGTGGTAGCTGGGTTGGGAAAAAATCTGATTTCTATTATTTTGGGTAAACATCAGTTGTAACATGTCCAGAGGGATATAACATTATGATTATTGTACTAACAAATAAGAAATGGAATGAGCTTTAACTTCCTACTGTTCTGCTCCGACTGGGCTAATGAAGACGGACTTACACCATACAGTATGCTATGAGGGAAATTTTGCCTTGACAACGGTGCTACTGCCTTCTTGTATATATCGATTTCAAACTGCCATAGGATGTTTTACGTGCGTGTGAAGGTGTAATCTCAGTTTTTCGTCCCATCCTGCATCACTGACAAGAGGAAACCACCCCGGAAAAACCTGGTGAACTTTTTCGGCAAACACCAGGATGCAAGCTAGCATCTTACACACTTATCAACCTCGTTCAGTTCCTAAAAAAAAAATTAGCAACGAAAATCTTGGAGATATACATTTGATCACACACTTCAATGTGCCTATCCTTATGGGTTTGCATTACCATTTGCCATAGGTGTATGTTATTCCTAAATTTGTGCAGTGGATATTAAACATAATAATATGTATATTAATTATATTTTCAGGAGACATTAATATGGAACATGGCTTAATAACAGTTTGTCAGGAGTTATTGGAGCTGGTTGGGAAGACAAAATGCTGACATTGTACCAATGGTAAAAATTTACCAGAGAGGCCTTTGTATAAGAAAAAAACATGTAGGATTTATGTGGAAATAAAACAATATGTATTCAGATAATTTTTTTATTATTTTTCTGTGAGATTCCTACATGATAACTACATCAATCAACCACATGCAAGTACTACTTAGTACCATATTGAGCTAAATGTTTTTTTATGTCAATGATGGGCTGGCACAAATGTGGCACTTTGAACAGAGGCTCAGCAAATGTTCTTTCTTCACTACTGTTCCTGCAAATGAATTTGACAGTTATGCATTAAAATATTATAAGTTTAATCTAGCTATAGAAGAGAACAAAATGAATCATTGTCAAGTCACGACTCACAAAAATCCACAATATAATTTATGACCTTCACTGGGAATGAAATAAATCTAGGCGACGTGAAGTTAGCCCGTTGTTCGTTGTTCGTTGTTCGGTATTCGCGAATAACGAACAACGAGCCAGTTTGTTGTTCGGTATTCGCGAATAACGAACAACGAGCTGGTTTGTTGTTCGGTATTCGCGAATAACGAACAACGAGCTGGTTTGTTGTTCGGTATTCACTAGATTTGGAATTAGTAATGTAATAAAAGATTTTTTGCAGGGAACACGCCGCGGGCGGGTTTTTATAAGCCTAACTGGATTATAAAGCTTCAAAATAATGGGAAATAGATTCTCACAACTTCTCTTTCTTCTGACTTCTGGGAAATAGATTCTAACAACTTCTCTTTCTATCCGAAGAAAGAGCTGTTACATATTGGCGAATAACGAACAACGAGCCAGTTTGTTGTTCGGTATTGGCGAATAACGAACAACGAGCTGGTTTGTTGTTCGGTATTCACCGTATATGGAATTATAAAGGTACTTTTGTAGGGAACACGCCAAAGGCGGGTTTTTATGAGCTTAAATAGACAATAAAACTTCAAACTTCTGGGAAATAGATTCCCGAATACCGAACAACGAGCTGGTTTGTTGTTCGGTATTCACCGTATATGGAATAAGTAATATAATAAAGGTACTTTTGTAAACACGCCACAGACGGGTTTTAATGAGCTTAAATAGACAATAAAACTTCAGGCTTCCGGGAAATAGATTTGATCAACTTCTCTTTCTATCCGAAGAAAGAGCAGTTTCATATTGGCGAATAACGAACAACGAGCCAGTTTGTTGTTCGGTATTGGCGAATAACGAACAACGAGCTGGTTTGTTGTTCGGTATTCACCGTATATGGAATAAGTAATATAATAAAGGTACTTTTGTAGGGAACACGCCACAGGCGGGTTTTAATGAGCTTAAATAGACAATAAAACTTCAGGCTTCCGGGAAATAGATTTTAACAACTTCTCTTTCTATCCGAAGAAAGAGCTGTTACATATTGGCGAATACCGAACAACGAGCCAGTTTGTTGTTCGGTATTCGCGAATACCGAACAACGAGCTGGTTTGTTGTTCGGTATTCACCGCATATGGAATAAGTAATATAATAAAGGTACTTTTGTAGGGAACACGCCACAGGCGGGTTTTAATGAGCTTAAATAGACAATTAAACTTAAAACTTCTGGGAAATACATTTTAACTACTTCTCTTTCTATCCGAAGAAAGATCTAATACATATTGGCGAATAACGAACAACGAGCCAGTTTGTTGTTCGGTATTCGCGAATAACGAACAACGAGCTGGTTTGTTGTTCGGTATTCACGAATACCGAACAACGAGCTGGTTTGTTGTTCGGTATTCACCGTATATGGAATTATTAATATAATAAAGGTACTTTTGTAAGGAACACGCCACAGGCGGGTTTTCATGAGCTTAAATAGACGATAAAACTTCAGACTTCTGGGAAATAGATTCTAACAACTTCTCTTTCTATCCGAAAAAAGAGCTGTTACACATTGGCGAATAACGAACAACGAGCCAGTTTGTTGTTCGGTATTGGCGAATAACGAACAACGAGCTGGTTTGTTGTTCGTTATTCATCGTATATGGAATTAGTAATATAATAAAAGTACTTTTGTAGGGAACACGCCACAGGCGGGGTTTTATGAGCTTAAATAGACAATAAAACTTCAAACTTCTGGGAAATAGATTCTAACAACTTCTCTTTCTATCCGAAGAAAGAGCTGTTACATATTGGCGAATAACGAACAACGAGCCAGTTTGTTGTTCGGTATTGGCGAATAACGAACAACGAGCTGGTTTGTTGTTCGGTATTCGCGAATACCGAACAACGAGCTGGTTTGTTGTTCGTTATTCACCGTATATGGAATAAGTAATATAATAAAGGTACTATTGTAGGGAACACGCCACAGGCGGGTTTTAATGAGCTTAAATAGACAATAAAACTTCAGGCTTCTGGGAAATAGATTTTAACAACTTCTCTTTCTATCCGAAGAAACAGCTGTTACATATTGGCGAATACCGAACAACGAGCCAGTTTGTTGTTCGGTATTCACCGTATATGGAATAAGTAATATAGTAAAGGTACTTTTGTAGGGAACACGCCACAGGCGGGTTTTAATGAGCTTGTTTGTTGTTCGGTATTCACCGTATATGGAATTATTAATATAATAAAGGTACTTTTGTAAGGAACACGCCACAGGCGGGTTTTCATGAGCTTAAATAGACGATAAAACTTCAAACTTCTGGGATATAGATTCTAACAACTTCTCTTTCTATCCGAAGAAAGAGCTGTTACACATTGGCGAATAACGAACAACGAGCCAGTTTGTTGTTCGGTATTGGCGAATAACGAACAACGAGCTGGTTTGTTGTTCGGTATTCATCGTATATGGAATTAGTAATATAATAAAAGTACTTTTGTAGGGAACACGCCACAGGCGGGGTTTTATGAGCTTAAATAGACAATAAAACTTCAAACTTCTGGGAAATAGATTCTAACAACTTCCCTTTCTATACGAAGAAAGAGCTGTTACATATTGGCGAATAACGAACAACGAGCCAGTTTGTTGTTCGGTATTGGCGAATAACGAACAACGAGCTGGTTTGTTGTTCGGTATTCACCGTATATGGAATAAGTAATACAATAAAGGTACTTTTGTAGGGAACACGCCACATGCGGGTTTTAATGAGCTTAAATAGACAATAAAACTTCAGGCTTCTGGGAAATAGATTTTAACAACTTCTCTTTCTATCCGAAGAAAGAGCTGTTACATATTGGCGAATACCGAACAACGAGCCAGTTTGTTGTTCGGTATTCGCGAATACCGAACAACGAGCTGGTTTGTTGTTCGGTATTCACAGTATATGGAATAAGTAATATAATAAAGGTACTTTTGTAGGGAACACGCCACAGGCGAATTTTAATGAGCTTAAATAGACAATAAAACATAAAACTTCTGGGAAATACATTTTAACAACTTCTCTTTCTATCCGAAGAAAGATCTGTTACATATTGGCGAATAACGAACAACGAGCCAGTTTGTTGTTCGGTATTGGCGAATAACGAACAACGAGCTGGTTTGTTGTTTGGTATTCGCGAATACCGAACAACGAGCTGGTTTGTTGTTCGGTATTCACCGTAAATGGAATAAGTAATATAATAAAGGTACTTTTGTAGGGAACACGCCACAAGCGGGTTTTAATGAGCTTAAATAGACAATAAAACTTAAAACTTCTGGGAAATACATTTTAACAACTTCTCTTTCTATCCGAAGAAAGATCTGTTACATATTGGCGAATAACGAACAACGAGCCAGTTTGTTGTTCGGTATTCGCGAATAACGAACAACGAGCTGGTTTGTTGTTCGGTATTCTCGAATACCGAACAACGAGCTGGTTTGTTGTTCGGTATTCACCGTATATGGAATTATTAATATAATAAAGGTACTTTTGTAAGGAACACGCCACAGGCGGGTTTTCATGAGCTTAAATAGACGATAAAACTTCAAACTTCTGGGAAATAGATTCTAACAACTTCTCTTTCTATCCGAAGAAAGAGCTGTTACACATTGGCGAATAACGAACAACGAGCCAGTTTGTTGTTCGGTATTGGCGAATAACGAACAACGAGCTGGTTTGTTGTTCGGTATTCATCGTATATGGAATTAGTAATATAATAAAAGTACTTTTGTAGGGAACACGCCACAGGCGGGTTTTTATGAGCTTAAATAGACAATAAAACTTCAAACTTCTGGGAAATAGATTCTAACAACTTCTCTTTCTATCCGAAGAAAGAGCTGTTACATATTGGCGAATAACGAACAACGAGCCAGTTTGTTGTTCGGTATTGGCGAATAACGAACAACGAGCTGGTTTGTTGTTCGTTATTCGCGAATACCGAACAACGAGCTGGTTTGTTGTTCGGTATTCACCGTATATGGAATAAGTACTTTTGTAAGGAACACGCCACAGGCGGGTTTTCATGAGCTTAAATAGACGATAAAACTTCAAACTTCTGGGAAATAAATTCTAACAACTTCTCTTTCTATCCGATTAAAGAGCTGTTACACATTGGCGAATAACGAACAACGAGCCAGTTTGTTGTTCGGTATTGGCGAATAACGAACAACGAGCTGGTTTGTTGTTCGGTATTCACCGTATATGGAATAAGTAATATAATAAAGGTACTTTTGTAGGGAACACGCCACAGGCGGGTTTTAATGAGCTTAAATAGACAATAAAACTTCAGGCTTCTGGGAAATAGATTTTAACAACTTCTCTTTCTATCCGAAGAAAGAGCTGTTACATATTGGCGAATAACGAACAACGAGCCAGTTTGTTGTTCGGTATTGGCGAATAACGAACAACGAGCTGGTTTGTTGTTCGGTATTGGCGAATACCGAACAACGAGCTGGTTTGTTGTTCGGTATTCACCGTATATGGAATAAGTAATATAATAAAGGTACTTTTGTAGGGAAGACGCCACAAGCGGGTTTTAATGAGCTTAAATAGACAATAAAACTTAAAACTTCTGTGAAATACATTTTAACAACTTCTCTTTCTATCCGAAGAAAGATCTGTTACATATTGGCGAATAACGAACAACGAGCCAGTTTGTTGTTCGGTATTCGCGAATAACGAACAACGAGCTGGTTTGTTGTTCGGTATTCACCGTATATGGAATTATTAATATAATAAAGGTACTTTTGTAAGGAACACGCCACAGGCGGGTTTTCATGAGCTTAAATAGACGATAAAACTTCAAACTTCTGGGAAATAGATTCTAACAACTTCTCTTTCTATCCGAAGAAAGAGCTGTTACACATTGGCGAATAACGAACAACGAGCCAGTTTGCGAATAACGAACAACGAGCTGGTTTGTTGTTCGGTATTGACGAATACCGAACAACGAGCTGGTTTGTTGTTCGGTATTCACCGTATATGGAATAAGTAATATAATAAAGGTACTTTTGTAGGGAACACGCCACAGGCGGGTTTTAATGAGCTTAAATAGACAATAAAACTTCAAACTTCTGGGAAATAGATTCTAACAACTTCTCTTTCTATCCGAAGAAAGAGCTGTTACATATTGGCGAATACCGAACAACGAGCCAGTTTGTTGTTCGGTATTCGCGAATACCGAACAACGAGCTGGTTTGTTGTTCGGTATTCACCGTATATGGAATAAGTAATATAATAAAGGTACTTTTGTAGGGAACACGCCACAGGCGGGTTTTAATGAGCTTAAATAGACAATAAAACTTAAAACTTCTGGGAAATACATTTTAACAACTTCTCTTTCTATCCGAAGAAAGATCTGTTACATATTGGCGAATAACGAACAACGAGCCAGTTTGTTGTTCGGTATTCGCGAATAACGAACAACGAGCTGGTTTGTTGTTCGGTATTCACGAATACCGAACAACGAGCTGGTTTGTTGTTCGGTATTCACCGTATATGGAATTATTAATATAATAAAGGTACTTTTGTAAGGAACACGCCACAGGCGGGTTTTTATGAGCTTAAATAGACGATAAAACTTCAAACTTCTGGGTAATAGATTCTAACAACTTCTCTTTCTATCCGAAGAAAGAGCTGTTACACATTGGCGAATAACGAACAACGAGCCAGTTTGCGAATAACGAACAACGAGCTGGTTTGTTGTTCGGTATTGACGAATACCGAACAACGAGCTGGTTTGTTGTTCGGTATTCACCGTATATGGAATAAGTAATATAATAAAGGTACTTTTGTAGGGGACAGGCCACAGGCGGGTTTTAATGGGCTTAAATAGACAATAAAACTTCAAACTTCTGGGAAATAGATTCTAACAACTTCTCTTTCTATCCGAAGAAAGGGCTGTTACATATTGGCGAATACCGAACAACGAGCCAGTTTGTTGTTCGGTATTCGCGAATACCGAACAACGAGCTGGTTTGTTGTTCGGTATTCACCGTATATGGAATAAGTAATATAATAAAGGTACTTTTGTAGGGAACACGCCACAGGCGGGTTTTAATGAGCTTAAATAGACAACAAAACTTAAAACTTCTGGGAAATACATTTTAACAACTTCTCTTTCTATCCGAAGAAAGATCTGTTACATATTGGCGAATAACGAACAACGAGCCAGTTTGTTGTTCGGTATTGGCGAATAACGAACAACGAGCTGGTTTGTTGTTCGGTATTCACCGTATATGGAATTAGTAATATAATAAAGGTACTTTTGTAGGGAACACGCCACAGGCGGGTTTTATGAGCTTAAATAAACACTAAAACTTCAAACTTCTGGGAAATAAATTCCAACAACTTCTCTTTCTATCCAAAGAAAGAGCTGTTACATATTGGCGAATAACGAACAACGAGCCAGTTTGTTGTTCGGTATTGGCGAATAACGAACAACGAGCTGGTTTGTTGTTCGGTATTCACCGTATATGGAATTAGTGATATAATAAAGGTACTTTTGTAGGGGACAGGCCACAGGCGAGTTTTTATGAGCTTAAATAGACAATAAAACTTCAAACTTCTGGGAAATAGATTCTAACAACTTCTCTTTCTATCCGAAGAAAGAGCTGTTACATATTGGCGAATAACGAACAACGAGCCAGTTTGTTGTTCGGTATTGGCGAATAACGAACAACGAGCTGGTTTGTTGTTCGGTATTCACCGTATATGGAATTAGTGATATAATAAAGGTACTTTTGTAGGGGACAGGCCACAGGCGAGTTTTTATGAGCTTAAATAGACAATAAAACTTCAAACTTCTGGGAAATAGATTCTAACAACTTCTCTTTCTATCCGAAGAAAGAGCTGTTACATATTGGCGAATAACGAACAACGAGCCAGTTTGTTGTTCGGTATTGGCGAATAACGAACAACGAGCTGGTTTGTTGTTCGGTATTCACCGTATATGGAATTAGTAATATAATAAAGGTACTTTTGTAGGGGACAGGCCACAGGCGAGTTTTTATGAGCTTAAATAGACAATAAAACTTCAAACTTCTGGGAAATAGATTCTAACAACTTCTCTTTCTATCCGAAGAAAGAGCTGTTACATATTGGCGAATAACGAACAACGAGCCAGTTTGTTGTTCGGTATTGGCGAATAACGAACAACGAGCTGGTTTTTTGTTCGGTATTGGCGAATAACGAACAACGAGCTGGTTTGTTGTTCGGTATTGGCGAATACCGAACAACGAGCTGGTTTGTTGTTCGGTATTCACCGTACATGGAATTAGTAATATAATAAAGGTACTTTTGTAGGGAACACGCGGAGCTTAAATAGGCAATAAAACTTCAAACTTCTGGGAAATAGATTCTAACAATTTCTCTTTCTACCCGAAGAAAGAGCAGTTTCACATTGGCGAATAACGAACAAAAGTTACTTTATTAGATTACTAATTCCATATCTGGTGAATACCGAACAACAAACTGGCTCGTTGTTCGGTATTCGCGAATACCGAACAACGAACAACGAACAACAAGCTAGCTTCACGCCGCTATAAATCTATGACTGGCAATGAAAATCGAAATGTACGTAAACTGTAAATCAAATGGGGTTTAACGTCCTATTTTCCTGGGGGGGGGGGCCTAGTGGTCTAGAGTGCCGCGCTTCGACCTCTAGCTGGCCGGTCACCTATGGCTTGGGGCTGTGTTTTAGAGCCCTGGTGTGAGCGTATGTGGCATGGAGATAGGGGCGCCTTCTCAACCTCGTGGGTTTCCTCCGGGCACTCCGGTTTCCTCCCACTGCTAAAGACCCCTACGCACAAGCGAATTATTGAAATAAAATGAAACCATATGTTAGTCCCAAAATGACCTAGTTTGTGTCGAGTGGACGTTAAATCCCATTTCTCTCTCTCTCCCCCCTATTTTCCTGCTCCATCCAGACTAATGAAGACAGCCAAATGTCACGCAAAGAGCTACTATGAAACTTTTGCCCGGGTAGTGGCACAATGACCTACATGTATTCTTATTTTTTAACTCAAACTGTCAAGGGATCTTTAACATGCACACCAATTTGTACACAGAACCTAATAGACATTGTATCTTGAAATGGGGTTTAACGTCCTACTTTTCTGCACCTAACCTGGGCTAATCCAGACAGGCCCTACATCGTGCACCATTGACATGGATGATGGAAACCACACAGGAAAACCCTGGTTATAATTATGTATTTTATGTACCTTGCATCATCACTATGGATAGGCCTACATTCTGAATCTGTATGAAGGCCTCGAATACTGAAAAATCAAAATGTTCATCAGCACTGTCATAACATTGTCTTCAATAGTGTCTGGTGACTGGAGTTTTATTCCTCTTCACTGGCATTTAATAATGGTCTGCAAAAGAAAATATTTTTTTTTTCTTTTAACATTTTTTATAATACAAGTCTCTTCAATTATTACTCACTGCTTGTACCTATAATCCCGGGGCTGGATACCAAACTAAACCAAAAGAGCCTAATATAATTACATAAATATCTTTTCTACAAATATAAAAAGAATTTGACTCACCCTAATATTTTCTCTCGTTGCTGAGTCTCTTGTCTTAGTCAGACTCAGTACTACTTTTGTAGTTGTATCTTGTCTACGTAGTAGGCCTATACCATCTCGGGTGGCTTGCTTGGGTTTCTACAACCGAATCACTAATAAAATCCACAGTAAGAACATTTGATAATACACGTGTGACTGGCGATTGTCCCGTTGCTTCCAAAATTAAATGGTTGAAGGGGTAGTAGTCTAGTACTCGTATGTAAAAAAAAAAATGCGACGAACAAAACACGTGTCGCCTCGGAGATCATGTCCATTCGTCTCGATTTGTCGCCACAAAACTAGCGTATCGTTTTAAAATAACTTATTTTCAAACGGAATTTAATTGAGTGAAACGTTATTGAGTTTGCATTATCATAGCCATAAGCAATACACCTCTTGTACGATCTTTTGTTGTCATTAATATTGGTCCCGTCAACAGCGTCCGCCATTGTCTCCGGGATTCCCTTGTTTACGTCTTTCACACTTGTGACGTCAATCGGTCAAAGGTCACGAGAGGTTCCACTCGGCTTATCGCTTCAGGTGAGAATTTTAGTTTTCCGTCTATATCGTGAGAACGAGTAATTGGATTTCGTTAAAACTTTCAGGAACGTTTTATGGAGGCATTTCAGATACAATAATAATAAAATATGAGAGGTCTCAAGTTCATCTTTAACGTCCTACTCTTCTGCACCTGACCTGGGCTAAATGGGGCAAATTCTATGCCTAGCAGTGGTGTTAAGCTCTCCTTAACATCAACAAAGTTGATTGAGTACAACTGCTTTATAGGAACCCATCGGAGTTAACGAAGTTTTATTCCATATTTCCAAGTGACGATCAATTTTGGATATTCTGGGCCTGTCCGTTACTTCATTCATTGGAAGAATATTTGGACTTGCTCCTGAGTCGATAAGAAAGACTACCGTTATGTTATCAACTATCATCCGGTACTTGACTGGTTTCTTGAAACTTCTGGTTGTCTCATCATCAATTTCGACAGAGCAGATCCAGTCATCACTATCGAATTCAGACTCAGTTTGACCTAATACAGCATTCACTGAGTCAGTTCTTTTACACTTTATAGCAATTTGATTCCTACATCCACACTTGCTGCATTCGGCACCCCATTTAGAACATAATTTCTTCTTCAAAGCATGAGTATTTCCACAAAACTTACATTCAACTGTGTTTTTGGAATACGATGAAACTTGATCTCGATCCCTTGGTCCAGACTTATTTTTGAAATCACAGGCTGGTATCGATTTCTTTCCAGATCTAGATGTTGTTTTATGACGACTAGTAACAGTGCTCACAGCTTCCGATACAGGTTTGTAAGCATCAAACTGGGCCTTTGCATTTTCAGAAACTTTACAGGTATCAATGCATTTATCTATGGTTAGGTCTCTTTCACGAAGTAGTAATTGTTGTGTCGATTTGTCTGTAATATCTAGTACAATCCTGTCTATCATTAGTGAAGGAGCACAATTCACACAATAGTTGCATGTCTTTATCAAAGTTCTCAAATGTGCAAGAAATACTTCAAAAGATTCACCTTTTATGGATTTGTACTGTTAAATTTGAAACGTTCATGAGTCACATTGCCTTCGCCAACAATAAACTGATCAAACTTCTCAATAATTTCTTCGGTAGTCCTGTTACCTTTTGTAGTTGCAAAGTTGAAAGCATTGTAGACCTTCAAAGTCTCGTCACCAAGTGCATTCAGTAGAGAAGCGACCCCATAATTACTTGGGAAAGTAGATAGATTGACCAATATTTCGTAGTTACTCCATTTCTGCTTGAATAATTTCCACGTTTCACTAATATTGTCTCCTAGAATTAGAGGACCTGGGATTTTTACGTCCGGTAAAATCTTGAATCTAGCAGGGAGGTGTTCATTCTGGTTTTCGTCACTATCCGCCATGTTAGATTACGAGTTTACGTGGTTTCACACAAAAATAGAGTATTGCTTCGTTTTTAGGGAAGATACAGTCACTATTTTGTGTATTAAATCCCACTCCAGCCACCATGTTGTGTGATTGTTATTCACGATTTAAATACAGCAGGACGCTTAATCAACAACACTCTATATTGAGATTCAAGCGAGTTAACTCTATTTTATTATTGACTGACCATACAGGAAATGTAATTCACGTAACACGTAGTTTTTTAGATTGCCACATTTTTGAAACGAGGTAATTTGTCTAGAACGAGGCTGGGTAAAAAAAATGCCACGTTTTCAAAACGTGGTTTCCTTCAAGATAAGTATTACCGGTACGTGCTATCAACAAATAGAGCCACAAAAACTAATGTTCGACCTTCCCGTGAATAATTGCAGATCTACAAATTAGAGGTTAATTATGATGGTTTAATTAACTGCAATTCACCGGAATTCTATTGTGTATAATAAAGATCACGTTTAGTGGTTCTCCTCGCATTAGATTAAATAAACACTAATTATTTCTTCTCTGTGATATCAGTTAGGTGGAAGCAGACGTGTAACGGAGTGAGTTCAAGTTAGTCAATACGCTGACCTACCACTGACCGTGCTTATAGTATAAAATCTATCAATGACAGCTGATTCATTGTGTAGTTCTTTATATGATATATTTAATATCAATGTATATGCATGCTTTAATTAACTTTACACGACATCTAAGTTTAGTATAAATTAGCTGTGGTTGTTTAGACAAATAAGTGGAGCTTGGAAGCTCACCATGAAAGGGTCTCTCTGTCTTGAGAAGACGGAGGACAGAGAGAGACGCACATACAAGCGTATCGACTCACTCGAGTTCAACCGCTGCCTTGGCAGAGAGACGGAATGGAAGATGCAATATGGTTAGATGCGTTCCTGTCGTAGACATATAGTTCCAGTATATATAGACTAGTTTCTGTATTGTAGATGTAGGCCTATTTATGTATCTATTTGATATTCTGTTCCCGTTGTAAATAAAACCATACATTTATGAAACTAGTTGCTGTCATCACTTACAAATAGTGTTACAGTGACCAGTTATGGATGCCGAGACTGTGAACCTGGAAGGGGGTTGGGATGGCCTAGTGGTCTAGAGTGCCGCGCTTCGACCTCTAGCTGGCCGGTCACCTCTGGCTTGCGGCTGTGGTTTCGAGCCCTAGTGTGAGCGTATGTGGCATGGAGATAGGGGCGCCTTCTCAACCTCGTGGGTTTCCTCCGGGAACTCCGGTTTCCTCCCACGGCTAAAGACCCCTACGCGCAAGCGAACTATTGAAATAAAATTAAAACTGTATGCTAGTCCCAAAATGACCTGGTTGTGTTGAGTGGACGTTAAACCCCATTTCTCTCTCTCTCTCTCTCTGAACCTGGAGGATAATCGTCACAACAGCGTGAAGACCTTAATGATGATCACGGACCAATGATTGGAGATATTCAGCTCAGCGATATTGAAATTTGAAATTAAAAGTTGGAAGTGAAGGAAGAACCAAGAAAAAAAAACTTTAAAAGCATAATGTCGGAGGAACTAGGGAATCAGAAATTGTGTGTGTTTGTTGTTTTACGGTGAGTCATTTTGTTTTTAAAAGAATGTAAATTGTACTTGTTTGTTTTTGAACACATATTTTGGCTTTTAAAATGAATAGTAACAAAGTAATAAATGGTTTATGTGTAAAAGTAAAATATTTTGTGATTGTTTGTCTGGAATTGGGTTAAGTTCCTAATTAGGAAATTCTTGAATAGACGGTTGAATAGATTTTTCATCGTCCATCGCTGTATTTGCGGTGAAGATATCAACTCACAAACATTCACGGTATTATCTCCTATGGGTTTTTTAGTATGCATGTGTGTTTTGTATTTACCCCGATGTAACGGAATAGTTTTTAAAGAGTTTTTGCCTCGTAAATTCGAGAGATTTGTATTCTTATTAAGAAGAATCTGTATACCTTCAAGGAAGAAGGGTTGCGCTTAGGTTATAGAATGGTATGTGTTTTTTGTGTTGTGTATTGTTTAAGATATAGAGAGATAAACCGTTTTTAATTTTATAGGTTCTTTGAAAATATCTTATTTAAGATTGGTAAAATGTGTTCAAATCATGCAGTATCATTTATTTCAAGTAAAAAACAAAATAACAAAACATTATGTTCATTTTTTATATATATGTACGTTTTCTGTTTTATAAAATACTTGCTATCTTTTCTTAAAATTATCTTTTGATTGTATGAATTTCTATTTTGTAATGGTTATAATTTTTTTAGTTTGTTCAAACTTTTAACATGGGGAGGAATTGTAACGGAGTGAGTGAGTTCAAGTAAGTCAATACGCTGACCTACCACTGACCGTGCTTATAGTAAAAAATCTATCAATGACAGCTGATTCATTGTGTAGTTCTTTATATGATATATTTAATATCAATGTATACGCATGCTTTAATTAACTTTACACGACATCTAAGTTCAGTATAAATTAGCTGTGGTTGTTTAGACAAATAAGTGGTGCTTGGAAGCTCACCATGGAAGGGTCTCTCTGTCTCGAGTTCAACCGCTGCCTTGGCAGAGAGACGGAATGGAAAATGCAATCGTAGACATATAGTTCCAGTATTTATAGACTAGTTTCTGTATTGTAGATGTAGGCCTATTTATGTATCTATTTGATATTCTGTTCCCGTTGTAAATAAAACCACACATTTATGAAACTAGTTGCTGTCATCACTTACAAATAGTGTTACAGTCGTCAAATAAAGCTATTTTACACTCAGCGTTGTTAATTACTTTATGGGCTCAATCAGGTATCACCGAACCTCAGTTGTTACTTAAAACCTATATAGGTCAACGTTTTCAAGGATTCTGACGAATCAACCATGACAATGTGTTCACCTAATAATAGTAATACTTTATTACATATGGCATTAAGTTAAACAACTTATAGCTTTAAATTATACAATAATACAATCAAAATGAAAAGACTTGTAATTAAAAGGAAAAAAGAAAGACAAAAATAATAATAGTTATTCACAAACAATCCATGAGAAAACCATGCAAAATTCGGAAAAAACGCCAAAGTGCTAAGTTCAAATTTTTTAACCATACTCTGGTTATTGGACCACCTAAGCATTGCTATAAATGTGGTGAAGTCCCATAGCCCAAAACCTACTGTAATGATTATACCATTTGCCTTCTATGTCATCCTCTATTCCATATTTGATGTTATTTCGTTATTATATCTTGTTGTATTTTCTCCGCTTCCATTGTTTACTATTTGTTATCATTATGGGCTATGCGCAGTTATCGTGCGCAATAGTCATGTCGCTTGTCAAATGTTCACGCTCACGTAAATCACACTTCGCCATTTAATTACCAACAAACTATGCATTGTCCTGGGTCATCCCGAATGTGATTTACTACGACATAATTAGCTGTTGTCGAGCTCGCATAACTTAGTAATTTGTATTTTTCCTTCAGCACAGCTATTTCCTTTCGCTTGTCAACGGCATGGCGGAACTGAGGCGCGAGACGTCACTTGGCATGCGCGGCTAAAACGACGTCTTCTGATTGGCTAGTCGTTTTCCGCGGTTAATCAGGAGTCAGACGGCTAGTTTGACAGACCGCCTTTCACAGCTCATCTCTGTTAACCAATTTTTCACAATGGTAAGGATTGCTTAACACGGTTATGACCGTGACAAAACAAGTTGTTACTTTCACAAACAACTTGTTACAAGTTCGTGCTGCAACATAAGGAACCTAGTTCTATTGAATTACTACTAGTGCATGTTACAAACATAACATAGGCCTAAATGTTTAAAAGCTGACATGTTGTAATCGGGACGTTCCATGTTGCATTCATAACAAACTTGTTGCATCCATAAACCCATTGTATCACAAGGATTGGTTTTTCAGACACTTGCTGTTCTTAATTTAACTAGCATAATATTATTATAATTATAGGCTTAATATAGCTTTATTATCTCATTATTTATTGTAGACTGTTTAATTTATAACAGCTCCACTTATAACGTGACTTGCCCGATTTGTTTGATAGCTTAATGGCAATCAATCATTTATTAATATTATAGCTTGTGAAATATAATTTATTGCATCTCTTATAAATTGTTACAATTAATACAATTACATAGTGGAAGTATTAACATATTTATAGCTTACAAATTACAAGCTTTTAAATATAATATTGCATTGCATCGTATTTATAATTATTAATATATATATCGTTACAATTCTTATTGTTGAATAAATTGTTACTTGAGATTTTAAACTTGGCTTGTGTCAATTCTTCGATCGTAGTGCTAGGCTGGGAACGAACGATCCACATATTTGTGTAGCACGTTTGCCTGGAAGCCTGTGGGGAAAGGGCGCTTTACAACATTGAGGGTCTGGGGGTCGAATCGCTACACTACCCTGGGGCCTACAGCTGGAATAGTAGTTTTTCACGCGAAAATAGTTATTTTTTCATTGAATTTTCATTGAAAATATCAAATATTTGAAATATCGTTGTTCATAAAGTATGTTATGTAGGGTAGTTGTCATGCTCTCATTGCAAAGGCCATGTCTCCGACTTTGTAACATGGGCACCATTTTTAGCAAATGTTGCATTATGGGGGTTTCTGAGCTCAGTGAAAATGGTATATCTTGTAAGAGGCAAAATACAGCTATCCAAAAAATCCTTGTAGCACCCCCTTTGCATGTATGTCATAGTATCTCATACGGTCGTTGTGAAGTTCATAGCATGCTTTATCAAAATAAGAAATAAAATTGGATGCAACGCAATAGTGTGATGAGCAGTGGCACCCGTAAAAATGTGAAATCTGATCTTTATGATATATTCCTTCCCTGTTGATTTCCCTATTGTAGGCCGTTTATTTGTGCTTCATTCCATCTCTCGAATTTCCCGAGTAATAAAAACGGTGTCATCACTCCATCAGTGCCTACAAGACGCTTGCTGATCGGTGAGGTTTGGACTCCACCCATACAAGAGCCTCTCCCTCAGAAAATCGAAATTTCTAATAACGTCACATTTGGGTCAAAATGCGCTTTTTCGACCTTTCGCCCATCCATGGAATGTGGATTACATAGAGCATATCCAAGTGAAACGACTAAAGTGGCAGTACTCTAAACCGTGGCGGACTAGGGATTGGAAGAGTTTACTGAGTGTTGTTTTTTCGTGATACTTGAACCCCCTTTTGATCATTCCCACTTTTTGGTTTGCCTTCTTTGTTGTTTCAAGAATGCGAGAATGGAATTCAAGTTGATCATCGACTAACACACAAAGATCCTTTTCTTCTTTCACAGTTGTGAGTTTCACCACTTCACCTCATTGTGTATTCGTTGGGCATGGTGTATTCATACTGGTGGTGACCTTTACCTAATCTCATCACTTTACATTTGTCGGGTCGGAATTTCACACATCATTCTGTACTCTGGATGTCTTGTTGGATCGAGTCACAATTTGCATCACCAAAGCGTTGTGTTGTCGGTGAATAACATTACGAAATTTGCTGCTAGAACAGGTACATCGTTAATGATTATTAGGAATAGAATGGGACCGATAATGCTACCTTGAGGGACACCACTGCCTTCTGTAAGTAACTTGTCACTTTTGATGTCAATCACTTGTGACATCAACGAAGACGTAACTAAAGAATGAATTTAGGGTCTCAGCTTTCTCGGAGTCGGTGACTGCATTACCATCTTGGGTTTCGAATTCGAGTATGGGAATACTTTCTTTGACTTTGGTGCGCTTGCTAACTGCTTTGTAGAAGAGGTTGGGTTGGGCTTAACTTGTTCAGCAACTATATTATCATAGCCTTTCATTGCTTTGGCTTTCACTCGATTTACTTCCCGAACCATCTGGTCATAAGCGTTTTTCGTGTCATCAGTACATTCACGCCTGGCGATGGAGTAGCATTGGATTTCTTTTTGCAAAGAACTTTCGGGCCTTTAATCATCCATGGCTGGTCACTACTTTTTTTGCTTTGGTTAAGTGTTACTGTTAGAATATTGTTTTTGGTGCCCGACTTGAGAACATCTTTCAGCTCTGACCATATCTTTTTAACAGAAGAGTCTTGGTTGTAATTCCATTGATGATGTTGCACGTTTTCTCTGAAGCTGTCATAGTCGCCTCTATGGTACTTTTTAATCACCTTCGGGGCAGCACTAGTGGCAGTGTAACGCTTGATTTGAAATTTTAGGCAATCGTGATGACTTTTTACCTATCGGCGGTCCGTGAGTTAATTGTTCCACCATGTTGGGCTAGTTTGAAAATATCAAGTCGATTAGAGATGGTTTCTCCTTTCTTCTATGGTGGGTGTAAAATATGACGAGCTGTGTTTGGCGCAGATCTTGGGTCACCTGTAAAAATTGGGAGGTCGGGTGGTTTTTTGATTCAAGGCAGTGATACAGTTCTTCAAACTGAATGGAAACTCATTCTGGCTAGAGTTTCAAAAGTTTAACTGCTCAAAAACTATATGCCCAGTTCTTCGATACAATTTGGATCTGAGCTGGCAGCAAATTCGATTCTTTTAAATGAAAAAGTAAAAACTGCATTTATCCTATGATATTGACAAGATTCTGAAGATTTTTGTGTCCACTATTTTCCATGGTCGATATGACCTTGTGTCATGGACACTTTTTAATATGCAATAGTATGATCTCTAAACCTATTTTTGTTCCTTAGTGCTGCCGCCCCTAAATTGTAAATAGTGTACCTTTCTCGTTGCTGCATTTTATTTTCCTTGTAAAAAATAGTACCATTCTCAATGCTGGAATTTTTTCTAATGGGTCAGGTCATAGGACAGCAACACTGCCATAGAATCCAAATTGTTCTTTTGCGCCATGTTCTACCTGTTCAATTTTACATTGTGATTTTTCTTATAATGAATTTGGCATAGATCAGTAGGACTGCGATGGAGAGCACATTTCCACATTTTATTCGGTGTCCTTGCTATACCCGGTAACCCATCCGATCAGCATGCCATATGGTACTAATGTCCCGCAATATAATTGTTAAAATTGTGTCAAATGTATGTCTGAATAGTCCTTTTGTCAGTCTTGTCGCCATATTTGCTAGTTTTGCTTGGATAATTGCACTAAACTGAGGTATATATTAGTACAGACATCATGTCAGAAACGTGGCAGTGGCCTCTCACTGTAATTCAATGTGCACAGGCGGACTCCCATTGAGACGCAGTAGCAAAACTTCGGTATTGATGTCGTTTGACTACCTGCATGTATCAAGTAACGAAAACTAACTAGTACGTTTGTTACGCCAGGTCATACTCACTCGAACTTGATCAACTCAAAGGATCAGTTATATCATAAGCAAATGAAGGTGCCACGCCCACTTCAGTTTTATGGCCTATCTAGTACGTTTTTTTACTACGAATCTTATCAATATTATCGTTGGTGCGATATCCTCTAAACTTTTATAACATTTTACTATGATAATATTGAGAAATACACTATGCCATATATATCAAATTCGTTGTTTTTCTTAAATTTTCTTCTTTTTTTCTCTATTTTTAATCGTTCACTGTGATCCACAACATTGGGCTGCAATGGATTTTTTCCTTGAATATGATTCTAGTGGCCATGCTTTTTCTTCCTGGGTACCATATTTTTCCCGCAACCCTGCAAAGGGGGCGCTACATCCGCTCAATGTTAGGGTATCAAATCTATGGTTCCTGGGATTGGGTTTTGCATCCAGTCTGAATATGGACTACTGTGCAGATTTCAAACTTTAACTAATATGTACTGTAAGACAACAACATTGACTACATTGTACTCCAATTAGGTTATTGTATCTCGATTGGTTTACTCGAGGCAGCTTCTCAAAGTTCAACCTCTAAAAATCGACTTTTTGCTGTTTTTCCGAGGATAAAACTTCAAACCCCATTCCTGGGGATAAGGAGCGGTCCAATCGGTCAAATATCGCTTGTGCAGGCATTTGGGCCCGAACCCATCCCACATGGGATATATGATCGAAATCGCTGACATGACCCCTGTCACCAACTGCATGGTGCTCTCGCGGATGTTCTTATATGCAAGACAAATTAACAAAAAATGGTATTCATCTTCCAACGTCTTGTCTTCAATGTACAATATCTACCTAATCTCTCTTTTCCCTGGGAATATTTAAATATCTGTTAGTTTCTATGCAAAGCGAATGCGACGCATCTAAATCTACTGAGGGCTACTCTAAACTTCAGTTTCAGGTCATCAATGCATAGATAAAATTTAAATAGAGGTAAATCTGTGACCGAATTATATGTGCTTAACTTAGATGCATTTATGGCAAGGTTTGGGGGCATTTGTGTGGAACTTTTCACCACAACAGTTCCACAAGATATTGGGTTTCTGAAAATATATACATTCCACAAGATTTTTTGGGTCTGTGGTGTTTTTTACCACAAGAGTTCCACAAGATATTGGACTCAATTTTTGTTTAAAAATGTTTTTCTCAGGCGCCCTATATGCCTGTGTGGTACCACATTCCACAAGATTTTCGACTTAGAAAATCTTGTGGAATGTGGTACCACACATGCATATAGAGGGTCTGTGAAGAAATTTTGGAGAAAAAAAATGATTTTTTTCGAAGTCCAATATCTTGTGGAACTCTTCTGGTAAAAAACACCACAGACCCATAACACTATCAAAATCATTCTAAGTCGAAAATCTTGTGGAATGTGGTAGAACACAGGTGTATAGAGGGTCTGAGAAGAAATTTTGGAGAAAAAAATTGATTTTTTTCGAAGTCCAATATCTTGTGGTACTCTTGTGTTAAAAAACACCACAGACCCATAACACTATCAAAAGTCGAGAATCTTGTGGAATGTGGTACCACACTGAGAAGAAATTTATGAATTTTTTTTTCTAAGTCTAATACCTTTGGATCTCAGGGGGTCTGAGATGAAATTTTTGAAAGGACACAACAGAATAAAATTTTGTAGAATATATTTTCCCCATTTGAAGAAACATTCCAGACTCTTGTAATATCTGGCGGACCTCACGGTCACAGAAGTTAAGTGGAGAATTTTTTACCTGGGCGTATTTTTTATTTATTTATGTATTTATCTATCGTAAACAAATAAGTACTTTTACTAACGACTGAAGCATTAACAACGCCAAAAGAAAAACATCTCTACTTGCATAACCTTTATTTTGACATATACTATTCAAAAAAAGTAGGGGATATTTGATTTTGGGGGCATAATACTAAAATATGCGAATGACTACGAAAAAAGTCACTATAGAACCTAACAGAAGAAACATTTCCAGTTACATGTGACGCCAAAAAGCACCAATAGCTACCGCATGGAATGCAGGTGATGCTTGGGATCATCATGGGGGTCCAACCCAAGATTTGCACGACTCTGACTTTGAATGTTACAGTCATTGTGGCATTGAATTCCAGGGTGGAAACATCAGTTTAATTGTTTTAGTGACCAGAAAACAAATTTTGATATGCGTCGGCTTACCCAAAATGAAAGGTTATGTGCCCTTGGCATGCTACAGATCGGCACAACACAGGCGGTTGTGGCGCGGACGATGAATGTTTCTTAGTCTGTCATAAGCAGGCTATGGTCCAGATACCGTGATACACAATCTGTACAGGACAGACCACGCTCAGGTCAACCAAGGGCGAAAACTCAAGCCCAGGATCGATTTATCCGTACCTTGGCCTTGAGAAATCGTGTCATCACAGCAAATCAGATCAGCGCTCGTCTTCAAACAGACACTGGAGTGAGAGTGAGTGGCCAGACGATTCGGAATCGACTGCATAGGGGTCACCTTCGCATCCGACGTCCTCGCGTGATCCCTTGTTTGAGAGATCATCACATTCAGGCAAGACGTCGTTGGTTTAGGGATCGTCAACACTGGGATAATCGACGCTGGAGCAATGTGATGTTTTCAGATGAGTCAAGGTTCACTGTTGATTTTTTGGACAGACGTAGGAGGGTGTGGCGTCGTCGAAACGAGCGCTTCCAAGACGTTAACGCCATCAGACATGATCGATTTGGGGGTGGTTCTGTTATGGTGTGGGGAGGCATCACTGTTGCTGGAAGAACGGCTTTACATGTTGTTGCAGGGCGTGTTACAGGCCAGTACTACCGGGACAACATCTTGGCAGTCCATGTTGTGCCGTTCGCACGACGTCATGGGCGCCGTTTCATCTTCCAGGATGACAACACAAGATGTCACAGGGCCAGGATCGTTACAGGTTACCTCCAACAACAGAACATCCCGACCTCTCCCCCATCGAGCATGTCTGGGACATGCTTGGACAGCGGTTACGTCAACGTCAACAACGTCCTGCCAATGTCCAAGAACTTGCTGCTGCGTTGCAACAGGAATGGGACAATCTGGACCAAAATGACCTTAGACGTCTCTTTAGGAGTATGCCACGTCGGATCAATGCTTGTTTGGCAAACAGAGGAGGATTTACCCGTTACTGACTGTGTTGTGATGCTGTGGTAACTTTGCTGTTTGACCCCGGGTATCATTTTACCCTTATAATGGTCAGTCTGTGTCTTACTTAGTCTAACGATCATTTGGAATAAATCGATGAATGTGAATTTCATTTCATTTTGTCATTTGTTTCTTCGTCAGTTTCATTAGGTGACTTTAATAACACTTAAAAATCAAATATCCCCTACTTTTTTTGAATAGTATATAATCCTCGACATAATAATTTTTTTCAACATATATATGATACTAAAAATGTTCTCCTTTCTAATGATAATCTTAAAAATCAATTGCAAGGCATTGGATTTATTAATAGTAAATGTCAACACCCTAGCCTTAAAACAAATACTCACTAAAGCTAAGTTTCAAGCTTCCAGTATTATATCTTTATTTCTCTATAATCTGGTTATTAGAGAATAAGGCAGATATAAATATTTAAATACATATTTAAAGCTATAAATAAGCAAGGTGTTTTATAAGAAAATAAACTACATATTTAAAGCTATAAAAAATTAAGATGTTTGCCATTTATAACACTTCACACACCAGAATTGTCTTCTGTGAATTCAGCAAGGCCTTTGACCGTGTCTGCCACGCTGGACTATGTTGGAAGCTGGGGAGACGTGCTAGATTGGTTCGGCAATTATCTTTCAAATAGACAGCAGAAAGTTGTACTAAATGGGGTTGCCTCTGAAACCAATGTAATCCCTGCTGCTGTCCCCCAAGGCTCCATCCTCGGTCCCTTGCTTTTCTTCATTTACATCAACGATATTGTTGAGAATATTAAATCGAATGCCATATTATTTGCCGATGATACCTCGTTATTCCTCAAAATCGACGACCCGATTGCAAGCACCAATACTCTTAATACTGATCTCGAAACTATTAATGACTGGGCTGAAACCTGACTGGTAAAAATAAATGAAGTCTCTTTCCACAAACATTTAGGTCATACGTTTCAAAATAACGGCAAGTTTGATGTCCACATAGGACATTTATGCAAAAAAGTATCAAAACTAGTAAACTGCCCGAGGTCTCTGAAATATCGCTTGAAACGTAGATCCTTTGCATTTGCCTCACTTCGACTAAGCGGATATCGTTTGGGAGCACTTGCAACTGGACGCACTACGCACAATCTGCGGAGCGGTTAAAGGTACGAGGCACGATTCTCTTTACAAGGAGACCGGTCTCATTCCTCAAAAATAACGTCGACGAAGACATAACCTTTTTCTTGTCTATAAAATTTTCAATAATAATACACCCAATTATCTTTCTACAGTTTCTCCACCCTCTAGAAAATCTTCGTACAATTTCAGAAATATAACTGATTTCACTGAATATCGGTGCAGAACAAAATTATTTTCCAACTCATTTGTACCATCAGCAATAAAGGAATGGAACCGGTTACACCAGTCAACAAAACGTTCAACAAGTCTCTCCTTCTTTAAACCAAAGCTCTCCGAACATTATGTGAAATTATCCGCAGCGAACTACTTCTCTCATGCAGTGACTTAAATGGTCACCTTTTTAGACACATCTCCGAAAATCCAGCTTGCAATTGTGGTCACCAGGATAGTGAACACTATCTTTTAGACTGTTCAACTTCAATACTTTTCGACAACAAACCATTTCTACTTTACCTGACGAATATAAGAACAGCAAAACTCTACTCTACGGCCTGCATGATTCCACTAACGAAATTAATAACCTTACTTTACAACAGTGCAGTCACATTTCAATTTACCTAACCGATTTTAAATTATTATTTAACTAAAGGATTTTGATTAAATAAAATCAAGTACGAACAATCAAAACCATTAGTCAAAATTCCAAGTCCTAAAAAACGGTTGAGGCAAAATAGTGTAATCAGCAAATGGACTGTTCGTCGTGTACATAACACACGAACACTGTGGTAACAGATGTCCGCAAGAGTAAGCTTACCCTGCCTGGCGCCACACCCGCCATATCTGCATCCAAACTATTAGACGAAATCTCAATAAAATAGCATGATTGGCCAATGGACCATAGTATGTAAAATGAACATGATGAACAGTGTTAACGATGTAGTAGACAGACATAATTATGGAGATAATATACGAATCAATTACATATATCTTGAATAATAGCCGAGAGAGACATGTTATATTTACCAATCAAGTCAATATGACGGCCATAAAACTTTTTAAAGGTTTTAATGAGTTTAGTGCGCAAGTATCCTTGTAGTTGAAGCCTAGATGACAAATGCCTCGATCTACTTAAAAAGTCAAAATAAAAGGAACAAGCTCTCGCGTAACGAATTAGCTGACATACAAACACTCCATAAGCTGGTGATATTGGAATGTTACTACTAATAAATGGAAAGTTAACGATCGGAAAGTCAAAGTCACCACGTTTATCGTACAATTTAACACTTAAGTTTATGGCAATTGTCGAAATCGAGACGCAGATCCAAGTAGGAAGCGTGATTGTCACTGTCAGTAGTGTTTTCAATTTCGAGCTCATCAGGATATATGAATTCTATGTAATCACTAAATTTTGGATTATTCAGTGTTAGAACATCATCTATATATCGATAAGTGAAATTAAAATGTCTGACAAATCGTTTATTAGTTTTTACGAGTTCCTGTATGTAATCGGCTTTGTATGAATAGAGAAATAAATCAGCAAGCAATGGTGCCCATGGGGATACCTACCACTTGCTGATACATTTCCCCTCCAAATTCAACAAAGATATTATCAATTAAAAAATCCAACATCTGAATTATCTTGTTGGCGGTGAATTTATTTTTGGAGTCACTATGGTTCTTGACAAAATATGTGGAATTATAAATAACAACTAGATATTGATATCTAGTAGTTCCTGATTTGGATGAAAAGACACTATGAATTACGTCTTTTAACCGAGCTTTTAATTTACTATGGGGAATTTTCGTGTACTGAGTAGAAAAGTTAAACGTTTGTATAGATTAAACTGAAGCAAGTGATCTAGATTGTAAACCATCAAGTAATTCTTTGGAATTTTTTAATATCCACATCTGATTAATACCACTACGAGAGTATATTTTGTCACAGTATTTTTGTATACCTTCTTTAACTGCTGTTAGTATAGATGTCAATACTTTTGAAATTGGTTTTGTGGAACAACGGGATGAACCTGCTATAAAACGTTGCTTTTAGGGATTTTTATGTAGTTAAGGTATCCAATATAACAAGGCCAGATCTGTATTATTTAACTAAACGATTTTATATTATTTTTGTTGTTGTTATTAATATTATTACTATTACATACTATAATACTTTAGGTGTATTCAAAAGTAAGGGTTGTATATATTGTATATACTGCTTTTTATTATTGGTATATAATTTTTATTTTAAATAGGGATCTGACATAGGCATTTTGCCTGTTCCCCAATTTCCCATTCATTCATAGTGAATAACTACCAGACCATCTTGTGAACCCATCCGAAATCACCAGAAATGGACAGAGCTGGCTATAGGCTACCCTTCAATTACCTGCAACTGCAAGGACTAACCCTAACACAATTACATGCCGAGGTGGTTTCCACTTAAAGAGATGATGCCCCTTCCTTTTCTACAATAAATTACTCGACTGCAAAATTTAAGCGCGACGAAGCGGCCCTTGACGATGACCCGCGTCCTGGAAGACCATGTTAAAACAGCAACCATTCAAGAAAACATTACCCGGGTGTATCATATGGTGAAGGCTAGTCGACAATTTACCACTCGACATATTGAACACATTATCGCCAACGAGTTCGGAATAACAAAGGGGTGCTAAAGCTCTTAACTGTGGACCAGAAACGTATCAGATTTCTGACGTGCAGTGACAATTTGCACCGTTTTGAGGCAGATCCTGGTACTGTTTGGCCAGATTTGTAACCATGGATGAGAACTGAAAAAGGAACTAGTCGACCGCCATTGTCCTAGTAATGCAGACGCCATTTCAGTTATATGAGAGACTTTTAAGGGTGGCTTAAGAAAATTTCTTCCTGACTGGCATCCAGGCCGCGCAGCATCGTTGACAAAATTGGGTACACCTTGAAGGGGATCGACTATGTAGAAAACTTTATGGAATCATCGGCTTTATACATTTCTTTCAAAGAACGGCTTAGAACTATTCAGTGAGCCCCCGTACATTGTACCTACATTCACATTCAAGAATTTAGGATGTCAGTTTGGACCATCTCATGGCCAAAATCACCATGATACAAGGTACTAAGCGACATTTCGACGAGGATACTCTCAACGTTCTCAAGAATATGATACAGATATGTTCGCTCGTTCCAGGCGTTTTACGTCCACTTCCACCTAGGGTGATATCACAGACAATGCAAATATGCGAGTAGTAGACAAATAAACAAATATGCAACAAAACCACAACAATCAAATACAATTAAAACGCAAGACATTTGATTAAGGATCTATTTATAACTGAACCATCACAGCGGAAACTTTTTCGGGTATTAAAAGGCAGTGGGCGGGGAATCTATTGATTTATCAAGATCAATGTATCTGTTATGAGCCATTTTGTACTCGGCGGGGTCAATACTTTCACTTAAAATTAGTTTCAACTGGTACCTAGCTTGTATGAATATAACCATTTTCCAAGCCCCGAGGGTCATATATGGGCCACAAGCGTCTGTTGTGGACAATTCCGTACTCAGTGACATGTAAGTGTCTGCTATGGACAATTCCGTACCCAGTGGGATATACTCTTTCAAATGTACCGTGAATATATGAGTATAACCTTTTTTATCAAGCCCTCTGGGGTCCACCCCAGGGCCAAAACCGTCTGATGTGGCAAATTTCGCCCACTTCTGTGCATCCCAGGTTAGTATGTAGATGCTTATATGGTCAGACATTGGTACCTCGTTCGTCTAGGTTCGACCGTCTGGACTCTTGGTCTAGACCGTTTGTTATGCGAATAGGGCGATGACTGGTTTGTTAGTTTGGTACCTCTCCACTACCACCTGTTTTATTGCCGAATAACGTGCTGGCTTGTTGTTCGGGATTTGCGAATAAAGAATAACGAGCCAGCACGTTATTCGGATTTGGGGATTCGCCGCTAAAACAGACCGACTTAGTTGCATCTGACCATTTCCTCGCTACCGACTAACAACAAGAGGACCATTTGTCAAGCGAATAGCGTGTTGTCTGGTTTGTCGGCGTGCGCTGGGCAGTCCAGTTCTGCTCTGCCCCTGGGGGTCGGGCATGTACCTAAAAACAATACGGATCATCCTTAGGGTGTAAAGAGTAAGTACACAGAGTTTTAAGAAAATCCAGTTAGAATTGCGCCCTGTAGGCGACACACAAACACAAAATAAAAATGGGCGTGGCTCTGCCCCCGGGGGTTGGGCATGCACCCCAAACGATAGGGATCATCCTTTGGGTATAAAGAGTAAGTATACAAAGTTTGAAGAAAATCCAGTACGAATTGCGCCCGGAAAGCGATACAAAGACACACGAAAAGAAAATGGGCGTGGCTCTGCCCCTGGGGGTTGGGCATGCACCCTAAACAATAGGGATGTTCCTTAGGGTACAAAGAATATGTATGTAAAGTTTCAAGATTATAAGTTAAGAAATGTGGCCTGTAGACGACAAACAAATACTAGAAATGGGCGTGGCTCTGTCCCTGGGGGTCGGGCATGCATCAAAAACAATAGGGATCTTCTTTGGGGTATAAGGAATAAGTATACAAAGCTTGAAGAAAATCCATGAAGAATTGCGCCCTGTAGGCGACCCACAGACATACACACATACATACACACACACACAGAGACAGGGGCGACGGCATAATACGTTCACATTTTTAATGTGGACGTATAAAAATGGAAATTCTACCGGTAAGAGCAGCGTAACATTTAGCATCCTTTCACGTAAGCAAAACCTACGAATAATTGCTATAAACTGTAGAAGTGTAAAAGAAAACAACTCTGAATTTAAAACTGTACTAATTTATATTAAACCAGATGTTATCTGTGGAAGTAAAGAGGCAATTATGAACCCTGAAATATTTCCAGAAAATTACAAAGTTTACCGGAAGAATAGATCTACCAGAGGCGATGGAATGTTCATTGCTGTCCAGACAAACATTACTTCTTTTGAATGTATAAAACAATCATTACAACATTACTTATTTTGAATGTATAAAAAACATTACAAACAGTAAAATTAATTTTTTGTTAGAATCTCATTGAAAGGGAAAACAGATCTATATATTTACTTGTTCTACATGGCTAGACGTAACTTAAAAGACCTAGACCAATTCAGATCTGCCGTAGACTCCACTATAAACTAACAACAGAAGCAACATATTGTGTGCGGGGACTTTAACTGCCCATATATCAACTGGAATACACTATCTGTCTCTGGTGGAAATAACATTTAAGATAAACTTGTTCAACAAAAACTCATAGACATCTAAGTCGAGTCCATGAACAACCTACTAGTAGGGTTGGGCGAATGATGACATTTTCCTTGGAACCGATATAAAACGAGTGTTTTCTATGACCAAATTTTCCGTAGAACACGAATCCGTCAATAATTTTTGGTTAGGGTGACGTTTGACCCCGGTATAATTAAAAAATTCAAAATGGCCGCCAAATTTCTCAAGTTTTCGCCATATTTAGTTAATTTCCATTCCATCCATGCATGTAATATGTCGTTAGTAATGTTTTGGGGGTCACTGAACTCATTGGTGACATTTACACTGCTGCCTGGGTTTCTGGTTTGGAGATATGCTATATCAACGAAAAAGTATTTAATTTCAGCATTTTTCAGCAACACTTTCTCCTGTTTTCAGCCTGTTGTTGGAGAATTATGTTGTTAGTTCGTTGTTTTATTGACAGACGGCAGTTGTACTAGCAGCGCCGGCTAGTGTGTTGATGGCAGAAGTTCTGGGTTGCAAGTCGCCCAATACAATATAGTGATGAGTTTTATTAAAAAAGAAGGAGAAGGATCGTACATAGAAATATTCAGGGACGTTATAATTTGTGTTTTTTTTTAGATTCATCCTGTCTAATTATGTCGTAACATAACCTAACATTATGGCAAAAGGCTCAGAGTACAGCACTAGAAGTGAAACATTTTCAAGGACTCTTTTAGATACTGTATAAAAAGAAGAAACAGCTTTCTCTATACCTGTAAGAACCCCTAGTAGTACAGTACCTTCACCATCAGTATCTACACGAAGCAAAGCTTCCTCTGCACCTGCTGATCTGGAAGTTGAAAAAGAATTCACACAAGTGAATATACGAACCAGTTGAAAACAAATTGATGAACGAATTATCCGCTGTACCATACAATGCCTGGCAGATTATAAGGTTAGTGTCAGTGGACCTGATATGATCAGAAAGACAATGAACACAGGATATATTGAAAATACTAGTCATGAAGGTGCCGCAGGCGCAGAAGCTTATGATCTTAAATTAAAATGTTTGGCTTTGCTCGCAGATTGTGAAGTAAATGATATAAAAACAGCAACAGACTTTTGGATGTCAGATCGGGCTGGTGACTGCGGTAAGCTGATTGAACATCTTTGTGTTGGTTCAGAGAAAATCATCAAATGTAGCGCTCATATCATATTAGGGGCTGATAACGCGGCTGATAAAGTCCTAGAGCAGAAAATAGGAGTTCAAAAATTGCTCCAAGTTACAGCTGGAGAAAAGGTGTTCTCCTCTCCTGGATCTAGTGTACATACACTAGGTCTTATTGCAATTGAAAAGCTCCTCTCACCGAGCCATGCAGCGCACTCCATCTCTCTCTTTAATGAATACACATCATGGATGGAGAGTCAAGGTATAGATCATGACAGTTTCAAAGGCTTCACAGCTAACAGATTCGGCAGGATAGCTGAAATCGCCAGAGAGTTCCAAAGTAGACGTCAATCTATAAGAGACTTTTTTGATGCCGTCGTTGACATCAATTCGAATAAGTTAGTACTGGCGGTATCGACTTATATGCAGAATGACTGGTTCGTCCGCTGTGCGTCAGTATATTCTAAACTTGGGGAAGATTTTATCTTCCCACTTATGAATTTGTTGGGAATTGATGCCAGAGCAGGAAACGTAGCAGAGAGAAACTGGGCTGGATTACGTTCATTCTTCACAAATAAAGTAACGGAGCTCAAGAATATACGAGATAATACTAAGTCTGCTGAATCACTACAAACCAAACTGTACGGGGTTGTGCTCGATGAAGTTATTGAAACTGTAGAAAGACAACTAGAACAAGTGTCATATTTTGGTAACACAGGTGAAATATATAGATAAAGAAAAGTTGCAATTCGCCCCTCTAACCAACTTAGGGTGTGAAGGTGAATTCGCCAAGTTAGACAATCGATATCAGCAAGTGGTCGGTCAACAACAGTGCAAACTCACTCACGTAAAAACGTAGTAACGACAAATCGATTATTGGTGGATCCTTCATTTACTAACTTAACAGATTCGGAAAAGCGTGAACGTTGGAAATGGAGCAGAACATCAGAAAATGTTGAAGCGAACTATTTAGCGACCGTAAAAATGTCTAATAGACTATCTGTTCTGAAAAGAGAGGAACTGAAAAAGAACAAAATAGTTAAAACAATCAAACTTCTTGAGACTTGCAAACAGCATCAAGGCCCAATCACTCCTAATTCCCTGGATATTCTAGATCGACTCACTGAAGTGCACGTGATCACAGAAATCTGCTATCTCCGTTCGACAATAGCACCTAACATTAGGCAAAAGCGCCGCATTAAAGTAGATGGCAAATTCAAGATGGAAATTTTTTCTTGTAACGAGCTAAAACAATCCATCAAAAACGCAGTGAAGCCAGAATCTACTCTGGTAGCAGATATTGACTCTCTACTTAGGGAAGTGATAACGTGGGAAATAATTCTAGTGTTCTTGTGTGGTTTGTTAGATTTTACTCGTGAGTTATAACCAATGAATATTGTTTTAATTTGATTTATATCTTAAATATGTATTTGTTTTTTTCATTGATTTTTCACTCAGAATATTGCTAAAAGTCATTTACATTGTGCGAAACTCCGCGAATATTGCTGCAATTGAGTTTTAATCGTGGAATTTGAAATCCTTGACCCAAAAAACATAAAATGATACCATACAAGCCATATATACATTAATTTTGCCGAACAATGGCCGCTGGTACAGACGGGGTTGTGTGTCTCTCCAACTAATGTGTGAATATCTTCATTGCACAGTGTCATGATAAACTACAAAGTATATATAATGATGTTATATAAACAGCGAACAGAATGAAGTCAATCAAGTACCATTACTTATAATTTAAAAGGTGTAGTTTGCTGAAAATAAATATATATACTATGTGTACCAACAATTTAAGCAGGTCAAACCATTGTTTTCGTAAGTAAAGCTCACTAAGTTATAATCCCCGTGATCACTTTTATCAAGTTATCGCAACAATGTCGATGGACATAACTTCAACTCCAATCTCGATGGAAACAAGTAACGAAGGTATGGCAAGTAGTTTATTTGATAAACAAAACCTTAAACTCAATCGTAAATGAAGCAGTAAAAGCAGCCGTAGACCTGCTTGAAAAAAAAATTAAACAAATTAATCAATAATAGACTATCTAAAATTGAAGATCGCCTAACTGAGGTCGAACTATTAAACAACAACATTGGGACTGATGTTCATGGCTTTCACGAACGTTTCGAACGTATAGAATCATCCCTTTGCAAGTCATATAACGAAAACGAATCTCTTCAAAATAAACTCAATAATCTCGAGCAATATACAAGAAAGTCTCATCTTCGTGTGTTTGGTATCCCCGAAAATCAAGAAAATGAAAACTGTCTGCATAGTGTCCAAAATTTGCTCAGAGATAAACTGAAAATCACCAAGGATATTTGCATAGATGTGGCTCACCGTGTTGGTAAAAAAACAACCATTGATCAACCTAACGAAGAAGGATCGAATAATCCCACAGCCCAGAAACCTAGAGGAATTATTGTGCGCTTCCTAAAGAGAGAAGACCGCCAGTATGTTCTATCTCAAAGAAGAAAATTGAAAAATTCCGGTGTATCCATATGCGAAGACATGACTCGTGAAAACGTGAAAAGGCTAACCGAAGTTCAAAATCACCCACTTGTAAAAAGGGCATGGTTCACAAACGGGAAAATCAAAGCCGAAGGTCACAGTGGCCTGATGTGTCACAAAATTGAGCTATTTCCCAGCTTAGACCATCAATTAGCGAAGCTAACAGCATAATTCCAACGATGTCATCATAAAAAGTCTACAAATGAATAAACTTTCTAAATAAATTAATTATTCAATATTCAATTGCTGTAATGATTATGCTACATTTATTTGTGTTCTGCCGATATACCCCCCCCCCCCATATAAATTAGAATAATCTCTCTTATAATTATCGATATTCTGTTAACAATCCACAAAAGTAAATTATTCTTCATTCTCACTTATTATAGAAGTCACGTAAGATGAGAATCTTTAGAAACGCCATCATAGGGTATACAGTGTATGAGTGCTAATTCTCCATGTTTAAGTAACAATTGTTTATCATTACATCGATCGTGTATAAGTTGTGAGTTATCTTAACTCACCGAATGAACACATTAATTGAACCTCTCATTTACTTTTATAGTTGCTCAGACTGCTCGACCTTCGAAGGAGTTATAACACTTTCGACTTTTCGGCTACCTATTGTCTTTTTTCATGTCATTCTGAATAAATTACATTATGTAGCACAGATATAGCTTCTTTATCTAAAAGTCGAATTGTAAAAAATTCGATATGCATGTACAAACCTTCAATTACGAGCATAAATTCGATGTTTTCCCTGTGAAATGCTAGATGAAATTTATTTGAGTGTGTAATTATTATGTTAAATGTAATCCCAAGCATCTTACGTAAAGGGATATCTCTATGTATTTAGTAAACAAAACCATCAATCTTAGCCTACACGTTATAATTACTATAACATTTTAATTTACTTTTGTTAAAATAATACACTTTATACCATTATTGATAATAATGTGGCAATTCTGGACTCTTTATTTCCCAAATGTTAATAATTTATCAATATGGTCGTGATTAAAAGAAGAAAAAAGAATGGGACGTTAAGTTAGTAAATCAGTACTACGTTTACGTTCTTTTCCCTGTTTTTACGCAACATTGTAACATGCTACAGGGTAAACCCCGCGTTTTGATTGGTCAATTAGACACTGTCTATTGGACAATAACACCCTTCTGTTTTAGTAATGTCTTTTAAAATCCTAAAAAAGCATGTTACAATGTCGATAAACACTTCCTGTTTCGCATTTAGAGGGGTGTTATTGTCCAATAGACATGTCCTGAGATTTTACATTAGAACCCTCGACGCTACGCGTCTCGGGTCCTAATGATCTCAGGACATGTCTATTGGACAATAACACCCCTCTAAATGCGAAACAGGAAGTGTTTATCTCCTAAGTGTCTATTTATTATATCGATCGTGTGAAAGTGGTGAGCTTTTTTAACTCACCGTTAACACATTGAATGTACGTCGCTTTATTTACACGAAATTTGGAAATAAAAACTAACCTATGTAGAGCGGATATAGCAGCTTATCGGAAAATCCAATCATCCAAAACAACGCATCGGGACATATAAACCTTAAATTACGATGAAATGTCTGGTGAAACCTATTTAAGAGAGTAATTGTTATGTTAATTTTGTTTAGTTAGTTAGGATGTCTTTGTATAATCGGTAAACAAATTCAAATTGTTGTGATGTGATAATCCCATTAATACGCTCCTGTCTCTAGTGAGTTCTCGTTAACCAAGCCGAAACAATACAAGCCTTACACTTGTTTAATTCAACATCTTCCCCTGGCGCTCAGCTAGTTAGTCTTTAGAAGCAGAATTTCTTCTACTTGTTGTCTTATAGCACCAATAATTGACAGTTTAACCACATAGAATTTAATCTTGATATATTTATAAACCTTATCCCATATATACCAATTCACGATACTTATGAGGTGTCAGACGAAGTCAATATCTCTTAGTATATAAATTGCAAATTATTATGACAAGTTAATGATACCCCTCTCCCCCCCCCCTCTCTCTGGTCTACACTTAGCAATTGAATAATCCAAATATTATATTCCCCCTACAGTAATATATTATATTGTTGTACACCAATGATACTTAACATGTCACTTGCATGATGATAATCACTTTCCAAGAACGTACATAACGTTCTATACCAAATATAGCTGTATATATTTTGTAAATGCGTTAGGTTTGTCAATTCTCTGTATATACCTTGTAAATATGTTAGGTCTTTCAGCTCTTTGTTTAATATGTATCTTATTTACTATCGCAGTAAAGCCCCCTTTTCCATACCTGACCTCCACGCGACGCCATGCCAAGAAAAATACGTACCAATCTCGGTCTTTAAATTCGATATCTTCCCTTTGCTTCCCAACAGCTATTATCAGATTTCCGTAAATCCAAAATAATGATTACTTTTCAAATGCACTGTTGTTCGCAAAGGGTAGGTACACATATTACTATACAAATTATACATATCTCCCTCAAATCAAAAAATTATGTACCAAGTCTAATTTTAATTATTCTATTGTTATTGATATGTGGTGATATTAATCCAAATCCTGGACCCAAAAACCTATCAGTCTTGCATCTAAATACGAGAAGCATACGAAACAAAATTGACCAAATTACTGTATAACTTAATAAGTATGACGTGCTTACATTTTCCGAAACCTGGCTTGACGATTCCATTCCTCTACCTGACCTATACATTAATAGTTATCATCCTCCCGTTTTATTAAATCGCGAAGATGGTAGGGGTGGGGGAGTAGCTATATACGTTAAAAATAATCTATGCTTCACACCACGTCCAGATTTATTTATAAGAAACTTAGAAGCTATTTGGGTAGAAGTTCAGTTCAATTCCAAAAGTATCCTAATTGGATCGTTTTATAGGCCGCCTTCCAGTAAAATTGATTATTGGAAGTTAATTGAAGATAGTTTTGCAACTGTTTGTAATTTTAGAAATTCTCATGTTATTATATTAGGTGATTTTAATATAGATTTCTTAACCACTTTTAATAGTAAAATCCATGACCTAATTGGCCTATTTGATTTTCATCAACTAATAAATGAACCGACCCGCATTACGCCATCTTCTCGATCTCTGTTAGACTTAGCCATAACGAGTTGTCCCGACTTCGTGAAAAGTGTAAACGTTTCAGACTCGGGCCTCAGTGATCATAGCCATATCGTTTTATATCTAAATTTCACTACTCCTAAAACCCACTGCTTTCAAAGGACTGTTTGGTCTTATTCGAAGCTAAATGCCACTGATCTTATAACTCATTTTTCTAGTTATAACTGGGACGATCTTTTTCAACAATACCACGATCCTCATACACTTGCCGATAATATACTATTCAAAAAAAGTAGGGGATATTTGATTTTTAAGTGTTATTAAAGTCACCTAATGAAACTGACGAAGAAACAAATGACAAAATGAAATGAAGTTCACATTCATCGATTTATTCCAAATGATCGTTAGACTAAGTTATGCACAGACTGACCATTATAAGGGTAAAATGATACCCGGGGTCAAACAGCAAAGTTACCACAGCATCACAACAAAGTCAGTAACGGTTAAATCCTCCTCTGTTTGCCAAACAAGCATTGATCCGACTTGGCATACTCTTAATGAGACGTCTAAGGTCATTTTGGTCCAGATTGTCCCATTCCTGTTGCAACGCAGCAACAAGTTCTTGGACATTGACAGGACGTTCTTGGCGTTGACGTAACCTCTGTCCAAGCATGTCCCAGACATGCTCGATGGGGGAGAGGTCGGGACTCAGTGCTGGCCAAGGTAATGTGGTGATGTTCTGTTGTTGGAGGTAACCTGTGACGATCCTGGCCCTGTGACATCTTGCGTTGTCATCCTAGAAGATGAAACGGCGGCCATGACGTCGTGCGAACGGCACAACATGGACTGCCAAGATGTTGTCCCGGTAGTACTGGCCTGTAACACGTCCTGCAACAACATGTAAAGCCGTTCTTTCAGCAACAGTGATGCCTCCCCACACCATAACAGAACCACCCCCAAATCGATCATGTCTGATGACGTTAACGTCTTGGAAGCGCTCGTTTCGACGACGCCACACCCACCTACGTCTGTCCAAAAAATCAACAGTGAACCTTGACTCATCTGAAAACATCACATTGCTCCAGCGTCGATTATCCCAGTGTTGACGATCCCTACACCAACGACGTCTTGCCTGAATGTGATGTTCTCTCAAACAAGGGATCACGCGAGGACGTCGGGCGCGAAGGTGACCCCTATGCAGTCGATTCCGAATCGTCTGGCCACTCACTCTCACACCAGTGTCTGTTTGAAGACGAGCGCTGATCTGATTTGCTGTGATGACACCATTTCTCAAGGCCAAGGTACGGATAAATCGATCCTGGGCTTGAGTTGTCGCCCTTGGTCGACCTGAGCGTGCTCTGTCCTGTACAGATTGTGTATCACGGTATCTGGACCATAGCCTGCTTATGACAGACTGAGAAACATTCATCGTCCGCGCCACAACCGCCTGTGTTGTGCCGATCTGTAGCATGCCAAGGGCACGTAACCTTTCATTTTGGGTAAGCCAACGCATATCACAATTTGTTTTCTGGTCACTAAAACAATTAAACTGATGTTTCCACCCTGGAATTTAATGCCACAATGACTGTAACATTCAAAGTCAGAGTCGTGCAAATCTTGGGTTGGACCCCCATGATGATCCCAAGCATCACCTGCATTCCATGCGGTAGCTATTGGTGCGTTTGGGCGTCACATGTAACTGGAAATGTTTCTTCTGTTAGGTTCTATAGTGACTTTTTCGTAGTCATTTGCATATTTTAGTATTATGCCCCCCAAATCAAATATCCCCTATTTTTTTTGAATAGTATATATCCAAATCAATTTTTTCTGAACTTAGGCTTTTCATACTAAATAAAATCGTTACAATCAGACCAAATGACCCTAAATGGACGAATGGAAAAATCAGACTTCTTATTCGTAAACGAAATAGACTCCATAAAAAAGCGAAAAAGACTAATGTACAGCTCGACTGGCAAAATTTTAGAAAATCTCGAAACGTTGTCATTTCCGAAATACGAAAATCTAAATCTTCTCACTATTCAAAAATAATAACGACTTTAGTGAATCTCGATGGTGGTCTTTGGTTAAACAAATCTCTCTAAAGAAAGGCTGCTCAGCCCCGGAAATTCCACCTCTTGAATATAATGATAAGTTATTCTTTGAAAACAGTGACAAAGCTAACGACCTTAATGATTTTTTTGTCTCACAGGAAACTCTAGACACCGACCAAGACAACCTTCCCGACTTACCTTTCTCTAACATAGAAATTCCTCGCCTTAAAATAACCCCCCAACTAGTCGAAGATATTCTCTTCTCTTTAACTCCTAAAAAATCATGTGGTCATGACAATGTAAACAACTTTGTTTTAAAATTACTCCATAAATCCCTAGCAACTCCACTCAGCCGCCTCTTTACCATACTAGTTGATCGTTGCATCTTCCCAGATTGCTGGAAATTTGCAAATGTTGTTCCCATCTTTAAGAAAGGATGTGCCCACGACTGCACAAACTACATACCAATTTCTCCGGCGGGACGATTTACCCAATATTCCCCAATACTACCCAATTCTACCCAATACCACCCCAGTACTACCTCAAAATCACCACATATTACCAAATACTACAACATAATACTGCAAAATGTGCATATCAATTCATTTTTTTCAAAAATAATTAGTTATACCGTGGGAATTGTACTTCAAATGCGATTACAGATGTCTGGCTGTTCCTTTTGCCTCCCTATATCACCTAAAACAAGCAAAAACTAACCAAATACTATCAAATACTTATCACATACTACCCACTATCATCAAATAACAACCTTATTTGTTAACGGACACACCTCCTTACGATACCCATGGAAGGGTTTAAATAGTTATTTATAGACTGCTGACCATCTTATATAAATAATACAGTAGTTAATTACACACAATGATTAAAATATACACAAAAAATACTTACTTTTCTTATTTTAATTTCGTCGATTTGGAAACAAACCGCAACGCAAAATAAGATGATTAATCCGCAAATCAATCTAAAATCTAGTTATCGGTTGTAAAGGGAGATAACTGCACATTCATTTCCATTCTCTGCGAATTATCGAATATTCGTCGCCGTAATTAAACTAATGTTTTGCTATTTGACAACATAACGTTGTTATTTGATGATAGTGGGTAGTATGTGTTAAGTATTTGATAGTATTTGGTTAGTTTTTGCTTGTTTTAGGTGATATAGGGAGGCAAAAGGAACAGCCAGACATCGGTAATCGCATTTGAAGTACAATTCCTACGGTATAACTAATTATTTTTGAAAATATCCAATTGATATGCACATTTTGCAGTATTATGTTGTAGTATTTGGTAGTATGTGGTGATTTTGAGGTAGTATTGGGGTGGTATTGGGTAGTATTGGGTAGAATTGGGTAGTATTGGGTAAATCGTCCCACCCCAATTTCTCTCCTTAGTTCTCTAGGTAAAGTCTTTGAAAGGATCATTTATAATCATATTTATAATTTCATCATCCGTCAAAAGATCATTACCCACCATCAATCAGGGTTTCTGGCTAAAAATTCTGCTACTTACCAACTTCTGGAAATGTACAACTATATTTGTAAGGCTCTCGATAAGGGACATGAAGTAAAATCTGTCTTCTTCGATATTAGTAAAGCTTTTGATAGAGTTTGGCATCGTGGCTTATTACACAAACTAAATAACTATGGTATCCGCCATGACACTCACAAATTAATTACCAGTTATCTACAAGATCGCGAACAATGTGTTGTCCTAAATGGTCAAAAATCATTCTCAAGAAATGTTTCTGCCGGTGTTCCGCAAGGCTCGATAATTGGTCCGCTTTTATTTCTCCTATATATTAATGATTTAACAAATAATATTTCATCTAATATACGCCTGTTTGCTGACGACCCTCTTTATTCGTAATAATTGATAACCAAATCTCTACTCAAAATAGATTAAACGCGGACCTCGAAACGATTTACAAATGGTCATTAAAATGGAAAGTAACTTTCAATCCTTCCAAAACTACCAGCCTTACCTTCTCTAGAAAACTTTCCCCCACCTCTCTCAACTTAAATTTCAACAATTTCCTTCTTACTGATGTTAACACCAATAAACACCTTGGCGTATATTTCAATAACTTCTGTACTTGGGATACCCACATTAACCATATGATAACTAAAATTAGTAAAACCACTAACTGCTTCCGTTCATTAAAATATCGACTTAAACGTAAAACCCTTGAAAAAATCATCTTCAAATCTTTTATCCTACCACTTTTCGACTACGCTGATTGCGTGTGGAATAACTGCACAAAAGAAAAGATAGGCTGGCACTGCCAGGCAGGATACGCCCACATTTTCGAGAGATAGATAGAGAACAAGCAATACCGAAAGTGATTTTTCCTATGTGCAAATATCGAAATGAATTAAGATCTTTGGTTTATAAAGGTTCATTTCAGTAGGCTTCAAATTCGACTGGGGATCATGTTGCTAAGTGGGTAAGATGCTGGCTCGGTAGCCTTGAGGTTAGGTGTTTGATCCCTGCATTGGGTGACAAAGTTCATCTAGATTTTCTGGCGTGGTTTCCCCTTGTTAGTGATGAAGGATGGATGGCCTGACAAGAACAGCTGTCAATTTTGGTCCGATTTTCACGAAATTCGACCTCAACCTTCATTACGATGTAACGGTGATATAATCAAACGTTTTTTTAAATGGGATAATAATTCTGACCCAAGAGGGACCAAAAGCTAAAAAAAAGGTCATTTTTCGTACAATCAGGGGCCATAATTCAGGAAGTTACAATCCGATATGCACAAATATCGAAAGGAACCAAGATCTTTGGGTTATAAACATGCATGTCAAGTTTCATCAAAATCGGTTCAAAATTGTGACCTCGATAGGGTCCACAACCTTTATATCACGTATTTTCACACTAATCGCGTACAAACGGCAGCCATTTTGTCTGTCAATTTTGGTCCGATTTTCACAAAATTTTACCTCAATCTTCATTACCATGTAACGGTGATATAATCAAACTTTTTTTCGTACAATCAGGGGCCATAATTCAGGAAGTTACGAATCAATGAGCACAAATATCGAAAGGAACCAAGATCTTCGGGTTATAAACATGCATGTCAAGTTTCATCAAAATCAGTTCAAAATTGTGACCTCTATAGGGTCCACAACCTTGATATAACATATTTTCACACTATTCGCGTACAAACGGCGGCCATTTTGTCTGTCAATTTTGGTTTGATTTTCACGAAATTCGAACAGAGCCTTCATTACCATGTAACGGTAATATAATCAAACGGTTTTTTAAATCGGATAACAATTTTGACCTCCAGAGGGACCACAAGCTAAAAAGGGCAATTTTTCGGACAATCAGGGGCCATAATTCAGGAAGTTACGATCCGATGGGTGCAAATATCGAAAGGAACCAAGATCTTTGGGTTATAAACATACATGTCAAGTTTCATCAAAATCGGTTCAAAATTGTGACCTCTATAGGGTCCACAACCTTGATATAACATATTTTCACACTATTCGTGTACAAACGGCGGCCATTTTGTTTGTCAATTTTGGTCCGATTTTCACGAAATTTGAACTCAACCTTCATTACCATGTAACGGTGATATAATCGAACGGTTTTTTAAATCGGATAATAATTTTGACCTCCAGAGGGACCACAAGCTAAAAAGGGCGATTTTTCGGACAATCAGGGGCCATAATTCAGGAAGTTACGATCCGATGGCCGCAAATATCGAAAGGAACCAAGATTTTGGGGTTATAAACATGCATGTCAAGTTTCATCACAATCGGTTCAAAATTGTGACCTTTATAGGGTCCACAAGCTAAAAACATGATATTTCGTACAATCAGGGGCCATAATCCATGAAGTTCCGATCCGATACATGCCAATATCGAAAGGAACCGAGATCTTATGGGGATAAACCTACATTTCAAGTTTCGTCAAAATCAGATAAGAATTGTGACCTGTAGAGAGTCCACAAACAAATTGTGGACGGACGGACGTCCGGACGGACAGACGTCCGGACGGACGTCCGGACGGACAGGGGCGACGACATAATACGTCCACATGAAAATGTGGGCGTATAAAAAGTGACCAGCTGGAATTTCTACATTTAGACGCCATTCGAACCATTACAGGCCTTCCTCGCGGTACTTCGCATAACTTACTTTATTCTGAATCTGGATTCACCAGCCTTATACAAAGACGTTACGAACATAAAATGGTTTTATTCTTCAAAATTATCAATATACAAACACCGTCGTTCCTATTGGATTTAGTACCTCCAACTATAGCGTCAAGCCAACCATATCAACTCAGAAACTCCAATAATCTAATGAGTATTATCTGTAAATCCAACCTTTATAAAAATTCGTTTTTACCATCGTCAGTACTGGAGTGGAATCGTCTAGACGAAAGCATCAAAACTTCTGACTCGATCTCTTCATTCAAATTTAAAATTAGACAAGCATACGGTAAACCTAAATACAACGATCTCTTCAAATTTGGCGACAGGACTCTCCAGATTATTCTCTCCAAACTACGTAATTCGAAATCCGACTTAAATTATCATAAATACCTCATGCATATATCTGACGACCCATCCTGTCTGTGCGGAAACAAATGCGAATCTAGTGAACACTTCTTCTTTCATTGTAGCCTCTTCTTAGAACAACGCAGATCCACTATCGATACATTGGACTACCATTACAAGAATATTAATTCACTTTTATTTGGAAATGACAGTCTTTCTAAAAATAGAAATATATGTTTACTCTCAGTCGTTCACAAATATATTACTTTGACTAAACGCTTCAATTCTCCGAAATAAAAATGTTTAATCGATCATTCTCTATGAACCACTTTTTAATTATCCTTCAAATTTTATATTGCGAACAACGTTTACGCACTGTCTGAGTACATACAAACTCCCCTGACCTAGTCTCTGTAACCCAGTCAAATGTGAGATATGTGTCTACCAGTACCATTAAACTATAGTAGGTTGGTGCATATTTTTTTTTTTTTTTTATTTTTTCCTTGGCATCGCGTCCTCAACTTTATTATCCAAATCTATACTCGGGCACCCGTTCCTTTTCCAATTTTCTCTCTTTTCCTTTGACTATTTTTCTTTTTTATTTATATACCTCTGTCATCTCATTGTTAACTAAAACCCTAATATTGAAAATCATTCTCATTGTATTACATTACCAGCTGATCATTAAATTTATATTCGTGTCACTCCATTCTGGAAGCAGTGTTATATAAGCATTTTAAAGTTGCTTGTTACTGTATCCAACTTATTCATATTATTCCCTCTATGATCGTATATAAGAATTCTGAATAAATACTTTTTAAATCAATTTTGCCATGATTCTGATGAATATTCGATATTTTGGCCGCCATTTTGAATTTTTAATTGGAACCGGGGGTCAAATGTCATCCTAGGTGAAAAATTTTAACGGATTCGTTTTCTACGCAATATTTGGCCATAAGAAACACTAGTTTGACAAACATGATGGTGATTCGCCCAACCCTACTACTAGATAAGGCAACATCCTAGACCTCGTACTTGTAACTACGACTCTCTTGTGAAATGCTCAGTGAGCGTTCATGGAATCTCGGTAAATCCAATTGGGAAAATATTAACTCTGTGTGTAAAGACATAAGCACAAAAACAAAATCCAACTCCCCGATCAACTCCCCGAAGGTCTAATTGAACTATTTCAAAACGGAAATCCTAAAATCTGTTGACGATAATGTGTCATCAAAAATAACCTACCATGGCTTAACCGTGACCTAAATAAGTCAGGAAAAGGGCAAGATGCCATAATAAGGCCTAGAAAACCGGAAACTGGACCAAATACAAAACCTTTCAAAAAAGAGGGTAAACGGACATTTAGAAAAGCTGAATGGGACCATATTAGAAACTCCATAATAAAGGGACTCAACAAAAACAATCCCAAGCCGTTTTGGAACTACGTAACGCCAAAAAAAAACAAGATAAACAAAGTGCAAACCTTGTAAATAGCAAAGCAAATATCTCATAAAACAATTCCAATCCGTCTTCTGTAAAGGCACAGGTACGGCTGATCCGCGTCACCTACAGTTCTCTGGAAACCATATACTAACTTTACCAGACCTGAAAATCACCGACACTAGGACCAAATACAAAACCTTCCAAAAAAGAGTGTAAACGGACATTTAGAAAAGCTGAATGGGACCATGTTAGAAACTCCATAATAAAGGGACTCAACAAAAACAATCCCAAGCCGTTTTGGAACTACGTAACGCCAAAAAAAACAAGATAAACAAAGTGCAAACCTTGTAAATAGCAAAGCAAATATCCTCATAAAACAATTCCAATCCGTCTTCTGTAAAGGCACAGGTACGGCTGATCCGCGTCACCTACAGTTCTCTGGAAACCATATACTAACTTTACCAGACCTGAAAATCACCGACACTAGAGTTACTAAATTACTTTTGAATTTAAAGAATGCCAAAGCTATGGGACCAGATTTTATCTCAAATATCGTCCTAAAACATGTGCATATACACTTTCATCAGATTTAACGGATATATTCCAAAAATCAGTAAACACCGGAACATTACCATCCGATTGGAGAAATGCAAACATTAGCCCAGTATTCCATAAAGGTGACCGCCACCAAGAAATATAGGCCAGTGAGTCTCACTACTGTTTTATGCAAAACATTGGAACATGTAATATGTCAACACTTACTAAAATATTTTGAAAATCACCAAATACACACAAACAGGAACCACGGCTTCAGACCAGGATACTCCACTGAAACCTAACTGATAGTTACAATGAATTATGGCGTGAGAGGAAATATACTGAACTGGTTAACATCTTTCTTGAAAGATAGACATATGAATGTCGACATTGAGGGTGAACATTCTGACAGTGTTAAGGTTGAATCTGGTGTCCCCCTAGGGATGGTTATACATGTAGGTCCACTTATGTTCCTTTGCCACATAAATTTTTCGGACGCAGTTAAATCCATCGTTCGTTTATTCGCAGACGGCTGTCTTCTCTACAAGACGATTCTCTCGTGCGATTATCATCTTGCACTACAAAGGGACCTCTAAGAACTGGAAATATGGGCTGTACTCTGGGGCATGAAATTCAACGCCAAAAAATGTTATATCCACAGCGTCCAACAAAAGTCAAGTTTTTTCTATGAACTAGATAATACCATATTACAACAAGTTGACGCAAACCCATACTTCGGCCTGAATATTTCATTAAACCCTACGTGGGAAACTCATATTAGTAACATCTGCAAAATTGTCGGGGCAGAAGAACAGTAGGGCTCTAAACCCCATTTCATTACATTGATGGTTTTTCCGAATGCCTGTAATTATGAGTACCGCCCCCTTCTACTCAGGGGGGGGGGGGCGCTGAATGGTTAGCATGTACGCGCCATATCATAAAGCCTATCATTGAGTCAACTGGCGTGGTTTCGAATCCTCGGTTGTACTTGACAAGGAGTGCAGTCGCCTGTCCAACCTCACAGGTTTTCTCCGGGTCCTACCACTGCTAATGACCACTACGCGCAAGCGAATTATTGAAATAAAATTAAACCCTATGTTATTCCCGAAATAACATAGTTTGTCTCTCGGGTAATTTATTGATTTCCGTTCTAGCCCGGAAGTTTTTCCGTATGCAAATTATGAGCTACGTCGTAGATCCCTTTATAAGGTATATGTTCTACTATGCTAAGTTCGATTATACATTTGTCTATTATGCAAAATCCAGAATTATACTGTATTGCGTACTACTGAAAAGTGTATTCTGTATTTGCATGGCAATGGTATTGTGGAGCAATGGAAATTGCAAATTGTAAAACTAAACTAGAGCTGCTACTGTCCCATGCAGATATGAGAGCTTTCATATTAATCGTCAAGTGTCGTGAATTATATCAAGTATCTTAAAAAAAAGAACTAGAAAAATAATCAAAATCGAACAAAGCCACCACCCATTCATGAATGTTGGCTAACCAGAAAGGTATTAATTTCAGAAATAGGAGACGAATTCACCAAACGCCGACCGATTCCAATTATTTTCAAACCTTTAATGGAAATTTTCACTCCTAAATCAGATCTACTTACATTGCAAATTTCATAAAAATCGTACTTATATTGAAGAAGTTGTCTTCTTCATTTCAATTCCGGGATAAGATGTCAATCCCGTAATATCTGAATTTCAAAAATCCGAAATAGCAGATTTGAAGTACATGTTTGAGGTACCTTTGGTTAGCAACCGATTTTGACAATAAGCTCCCTATAAGAAACAAATTAGCCAACAACTGACTGGATTATAACGAGATTTATCAACCAGACAATACTTCACGTCAGATGTCCGCGATATTGTCAAGAATCTTTAAAAGAAAAAGGAATTTTCAAAATCGGGCAAAATTTTCCGTCTAACATTTTATAGAATCTTTGTTACTAACCGATTATGATAAACCTTTCAAAATAAGCACTTGGTCCTTTGAGATCAGCATTTGACCGGATTTCAAATTTCTGTATTTTTTGTTTTTGTTTTTAAAGGGGAGATAAGTTAGAAAATTGATAATGGCATCATTGAAGTTGGATCAACCACATCTACTTATATTCATAATTTCAAGAAGTTGTCATGTTGGTTTTACTTCCCAGATGAGATGTCAATGACATGATATGCCCGACTCTTATATCAAATTCCAACTGCCAAAGGGGAAACGACGCCAGGCAACGAAGCAAACGCACATAGCACACGCACACAGATTATTAAGCTTTTATATTTCATGGGAAAGCTTATTGTTTCTGTTACGATTATTATTTCTTTTGTGTTTGTTGCAAGTCGAATTTCCCAGAATATAACCGTATGATGTTTCTGAATTGAAAGTAAGAAACAGTAGCACTTTGATTGGCCGAGACTTTGGAACACAATAAATCTCCTTCTAATTGCTCTAGAATGTTCAAACTTGTAGGTGTTGATATGAGCATTTTCGGCTTGGGTAAGCAGAGATAACCAATTGATTCTGCATGGGAAGATGGGGGGTCGGAGGATCGTGTACATCTCTTCACAGCCAAAAGAGCCAATCTCAAAATTTTACAGTTATTGAGATAAGCCTCTGGGTGATTTTTGACGAATTTTGCCCTTTATCAGGTTATCTTGGTCAATTTTCAGCCACCTATTCTGGCGAGTCTAGGATTTGTATGCAATTGGTAGTGGTTGGTTGTGTTAATGGAGGTCTTCCTGTGCCCCAATGTGAAGACCATAAAATCGCATCTATTCCCTGGTCAGCATAATTGTAACTCATGGCTAATAAAACAAAAAATATACACCTTCGATTAGCCGTATTTTCTATGATGCGAGGGTAGGTCAAAATATCGAAATGGTTTTATGCACAGCTCGACACCCTCGATCGATATAAGAAATAAAATCTCTGTCACTTCTTTTCATTCAATGCGAAATCGTAAGTCAAAGTTGGTGAATTTTCCTTATTGTAAATCTCTGATTCCCTATGAATATGGCCACCTACTTCCATTCCGTCTAAGCCAGCTTTTTCTCTTACATCACCAAATCATTCGCCCATGCTCGCTGGTAGGAGCAGTAAACGGGCTCGAGCTAAACTGGTCTCTTGTTATCCAATCCACGATGGTCACGCCCGAAGAAAATTCTGTTTTCCTTAATTTTTGGCCATAGAATGTGGTACATTTCCCGGATATGAGCCAACAAATAACCCCGTACGGCTGAAAGAATGTTCTAAGCACATTAAGACCCACTCTTTAGCACATTGGATAGCAGTAAGTGATGTGAGAACCGAATGGGGGCTGATTTTTTGACAATTGAAATTTAGATCTTAATTCGTCGTTTCAAGATGAAAAGGTGATGATATGCTGCCCATCGCTACCGCCTAGATCTCAAACGGAATATTTCAAAAGGATGTAAACATGCACTGTATGGTACCACACCTATGGGATTCCATACAAAGACCTACCGTGTCACTTAGAATCAGCTAATTCCGATTTGATCGAGTAAGTGAAATAAAGTACTATTGAGAAACAAGAAGGATATGTATGTGTGCTCGACTACAACCAATTTAGCAGAAAAATATTGTGCGATATACGCGAGTTCTAGACCACAGTTTTGCAGAAAAGAGGTGATCGGTGAAGCTCGAGTTGACTGAGTAAAGCCATAGGCTTCAGAAGTCCTCAAACTTGCTGCATTGGGTCTGATATAGCTGTAATAGCTTTACTGAAGGTAAGCTCTCTGCTCTTTTTAAACCTTGGAGGCATTAAAAAATTCTTGTTAATTTTAGAATTTGGTTCTTCCATTCTTGTTAATTTTAGAATTTGGTTCTTCCATTCTTGTTAATTTTAGAATTTTATTCTTCCCTTCTAGGTATATGCTGGGGAAATGTTATGCTGCCCATAATGAGGAAATGGACCGCCAAAAGAACCAGGTTAGTTCTTCAAAAAAATAATTTAACATAGGGTCAAAAATTCAGCTTCATCATATGATCATTTTCGGAGCCCGAAATGGATCTTGCCAGGCCTTTTGAAACTAAATGTGTACATGACGGATATTTCTATCAGGGGCCAACTTTGAAAATATTCTTAGTATCAACCCAAATGTACATTTACCGTTGAAAATTTTCTTGTGACTTGTCTCTGAATGATGGACTGGCTGTTGACAGGGACCAGGCTGGTTGATCAATCGGAGATTTGAATTTTTGGAAAAATTGTCAAATTTTGATCAATCCCATACTGTAGAGCGCAGTGGACGCTTACGGCTAGCCCCCCGAATTATTCACTCTTTTTGAATTGTTTTGTTTATGGTCCCTGAGTACGATGTCTTGTCCATATAATTGTTTTTGTGTAAAATTGTGTGTGGTGCAGTCCCTCTGCACGTACTATTAGAAAGTAAGTTCAGTAAATTATTTTATTTTATGTGGAATAAGTTTAGACAGTTATTTTATGTGGGTTGAGGTTATTGTGGGAACTGATCATGGTGACACCATCCCGCTGTTGGTAGTTCTAAGGCATTAATGTCACTAGTGTGGCTACCAGTAGCTTAAATACAGAAAGAGTAGGCCGTGTGTCGGTTCCACTGCCCATAGCTGCAGATGATGGGTGTAAGAGGCACTACCTGTAGCTGCCGACGATGTAGCAGTGGATTAGATGTCATCGGTTCCCACAGTTATATCAAACCACATGAAACAATTTATTTTCAAACGTCCAGGAAAGATCCATTTTGTGCTCTGAAAATGATCACATGATGGAGTTAAATTTTTGACCCTATGCCTAATTATTATTTTTGAAGAACTAACCTGGGTCTTTTACAGTCCATTTACTCATTATGGACATCGTAACATTTCCCCAGCATATACCTAGAGGAGACGAAAAAAAATCTAAAGTTAAAACGAATTTTTTAATGCTGTCAAAGTTTTAAAAACTAGGTTACCAGGCAACGAAACATACGCCCGCGGCAGCTAAGTCGTCCGGGCAGTCTACAAAAGTTGTCGCATATTAAGTAATTATCAGAAAATCGTTAGAATTTGTTAGGTTTTTATAAAGTTCTGACCCATGCTAACGTTTAGTATACGAAACATTTAATATTATGGATTTAGCTGTACAATTATCAAAATTCATTGAAAATCAATATACTTGTTTGTCTCAAGACCTTAAACTCTGTCCACAAGAGTTTTCAAAATCATCAAGGTCCATAACTCTGGCTGTAATTATCGTAAAACACTGAAAATCCATAGGCGTTTTCATCGCATGACCTTTAAACACTGTGTATAAATTTAAAGTAAATCGATATTAACTTTGGCCTATAGAACGTCCATAAAATTTTTGAAGTGATCAAGTTCATCAAGGGCCATAACTCTGGAAGTAATTATGGGAAAAAGCTAAAAAAAAAAAAAAAAAACCAATGTGAATCGGATATTAACTCTGGCCTTTAGAGCGTTCACAAGATTTTTTGAAGAGATAAGGGGTCATACTCTGGCAGTAATTATCGAAAATCGCTGAAAATCAATAGGATTCTTTCTCTCGAGACCTTAAACACTGTGTATAAATTGAAAATAAATCAGATATTCACTTTGGTCTCTAGAGCGTCCACAAGATTTTTTAGAAGTGACCAAGGGCCATATCTCTGGAAGTAATTATCGGTAATCGCTGAAAATCAGTCGACTTCTTTGCCTCATGACCTTAAACACTGTGTATAAATTTAAAGACAATCGGTTATTAACTTTGGCCTCGAGAGCAACCACGAGATTTTTGGGAGTGAACAACGGTTTTTTAAATCGGGTAATAATGTTGTCCTCCAGGGGGACCACAAGCTAATAAAGGCGATTTTGCATTCAATCAGGGCAAATAATTCAGGAAGTTACGATCAGATATGCGCAAATATCGAAAGGAACCAGGATCTTTAGGTTATAAACATTTATTTCAAGTTTCATCAAAAGTGGGACCTCTATAGGGTCCACAACCTTGTTATACAATATTGTTACACTATTCGCGTACGAGCGGCGGCCACTTTGTCCGGTAATTTTGGTCCGATTATCACGAAATTCGAACTCAACCTCCATTACGGTGTAACGGTGATATAATCAATCGGTTTGTTAAATCGGGTAATAATTGTGACCTACAAGGGCTCCACAAGTCATAAATGGCGATTTTTCGGACAATCAGAGGCCATAATTCAGGATGTTACAATCCGATATACGCAAATATGGAAAGGAACCGAGATTTTACGGTTTTAAACATGTATTTTAAGTTTCAAGAAAATCGAATTAAAATTGTGACCTCTATAGGGTCCACAACCTTGATATAACATATTTTTACACTATTCGCATACAAACGGCGGCCATTTCATCCGTCAATTTTGGTCCGATTTTCACGAAATTCGAACTCAACCTTCATTACCATGGAACGGTGATATAATCAAACGGCTTTTTTATTCGGATTCTAATTTTGACCTCCATATGGACCACAAGCTGAAAAGGGCGATTTTTCGGACAATCAGGGGCCATAATTCAGGAAGTTACGATCGGATGGGCGCAAATATCGACAGGAACCAAAAACTTAGAGCTGGACTTCAGTAAAGGTATTACAGCTATATCAGACCCAATGACGCTAGTAGCCCAGTGGCTGAAGGGGGTGCAATCGCCACCAGAGCTGTGAATTTATGTGACCAACTTTTTCTAGGCCAGATTCCGGCTCTGGGTAGTGATCAGCCGTTTGATGGGGCGTTTTCGAGATATTGGGTCCCGTGTCTGCAATTGGGGAAAACGTGATAATGTTGAGATAAATGCTATAAATGATCATCATGAATCATGATATATATTAATAAAATTTCTAGGAATATTCATCTCAAGATAGTGTTTGTTATGTCTCTGGACAGCTGTTTTGATTTGTGGTGATTAATTGGTTCTCAGTTAAGCTTAAAAGTATTTTCTCGTTAACTTTGTCGATCAGTACATATTTCGTCATTCAAAATACTAAATTACAATGAAAAATTTTCAATGGAACCGGAAATGTAAATCAAGAACACAGTCTTCATCAGAATATTCAAAATGCTTCAGAAACCAATTTATATTGCCAGGTGGTAATAAAAGAAAGGTATGTTATTTGTTAACCAATAAACCTTTATTTTATTAATATTATATAACATGATCATCATGTATGACAACACAATGGCACGTCCCCCCAATTGTAAACAGTGCCCCCCCCATATCTCGAAAACGCCCCCTAGAAAAACTTGGTCTCATAAATTCACAGCTCGGGTGGCGATTACCCCCTTCACCGAACTATAGTTTGAAGACTCCTGAAGTCCATCGCTTAACTCAGTCAACTCGGGTATAGCACACCACTCTTTTCTGCTTAATTGGTTGTGGTCTAGCACACACACAAGATTTTCGTCGATATTTCAAAGACATTATTTTTTCTATCTCTATTTATGAATAGTATTTGATTTCACTTACCCGATCCAATAGGAATAAACGGATTCCACGTGACACCCTTAGCTGTTTAGCATGCAGTGGATGTTTACATCTTTTTGGAATAATTTGTTTGAAACCCAGGTCATAGCGATGGGCAGCACATATCATCTTCCATCTAGAATCGACGGATCAAGATAAAAAAAACCCCACTTCGTCAAGAAATCAGCTCCCATTCGGTTCTCACATCACTTATTTCTATGTAATGTGCTACAGGGTGGGCCTTAATGTTGTTAGTACACTCTTTCAATCGTATGAAGTCATTTTCTTGAGCATAACCGGGATATATACAACATTTTATGGCCAAAAACAAAAATCATTTTTCTACGGCCTCGAACGCGGTCAGCTTGGATTGGATACCAAGTCCCATCAAAGAAACCAGTTTTTCTTAAGCCGGTTTACTGCTACTACCAGCGAGCATGGGCGAATGATATGGTAAAGAAACGGAGAAAGCATACTTATCCTGAATGAAAGAAGTTGGCCATTTTCGAGAGAATAAGAGATTTACAATAGGGAAAATTCACCAACTTTGACTTATGATTTCGCATTGAATGAAAGGAGGTGACCAAGATTTTATTTTATAAATCGATAGAGGGTGTCGAGCTGTGCATAAATCCATTTCGATATTTTGATCTACCCCCGCATCTTGGAAAATAGAGGTAATAATCGAAGGTGTATATTTTCTATTTTATTCGTCATATCTGGAGGAGTTCAAAAATCCCCCCCTCGAGATGAACTTGATCTACCGCCCCCCCCCCCTTCAGCATGGTTTTCTCGTGGAGTGGCTCTTGATTGTTTTATTTAACATTGTTTAATATCTTATGTTGTACATTGTTACATCAATGTTTACCTATTGTCAACACTTGATCTCGACAAGTGACTAGAAGTAATTCCATTTAAATATGTGATTGTACTTGATACGTAATTCTTTAGGTGTATCCGATTTAGTAGGACTAGGTACTAGTCGGTGATCCGCGATCCTGGAAGTATATGTAGATAACGACCAGTTCTAAAAGGCAATGCAAATGGGTTTCACATTTTCTTCTGTTGTAACTGATTTTATTACTGAAAATGCTGTGGCTCAGTTAGTGACCAGGAGGTCTCGGGTTTACCCCCGGTGTTGGCTGAGAAAGTTTCTCAGAATTTTCAGGCGTGTTTCCCTCGTCATTGGTGTGGATGTGGACAGCTGTTACGGGAGTTGGACAGCGTTTAGTCGTTTTGAACAACACACTTCCCTTAAATCCCATTTCATTCACCCTTCTCAACCTCGTGGGTTTCCTCCGGGCACTCTGGTTTCCTCTCACTGCTAAAGACCCCTACGCGCAAGCGAATTATTGAAATAAAATTAAACCATATGTTCGTCCCAAAATGACCTAGTTTGTGTCGAGTGGATGTTAAACCCCATTTTTTTCTTTTTAAGTAAATTGGGTATCCGAAAGATTAACATGTGCACATTTGATCACAAGGTCTGTCATTGAGTCAAGTGGCATAGTTTAAGTTCTCTGCTTGCATGTGACAGGTAGTGGGGTCACCTGTACAACCTAATGGGTTTTTCCCAGTCCACCTACTCCTAAAAATCCCTACGTGTTATCAAATTATTGAAAAAAATTTAAACCATGAGTTAGTCCCTAGTTTGTATTCAAAGGAGATTAAACCTCTCTGTCTGTCTCTCTGTCACTCACAAATAATACATTTATCAAATTCATGAAAATCCCCCCCCCCACATACACACATACCCCCCAAAAAAGGCTGCTTCTATTGCAATTAGATGTTATATCAGGAATATGAAGGCTATTTGTACAATGTAGAACACTGGTAAATGCTTCACATTCATATCTTTGTGAAACTCATATCATAGGGCCAATATTGCTATTCACTGTGCCACTAGTGGTACACCATACATCTGCAGAGAAAGTAGTGCATGAAACAAAATGGCCTTTTGTTTACAAAATATTTGAAAACTTTGAGGTCCTATAACTAAGTTTTGATATTTTTTTTTCAGATTTCAAGTCTTGATGGTTGGAGTTTGATTATCTGAGCAACTTTTGGCCGGTTTAGTTTTCCTGTGTTCTTATTTATAAAGCTTGTAGCTGCGCAGCCCTGACTTAGGAATTTCCTTTATTATTTGGTAAATATTTTATTTCAAAGTCATTTTTTTTATTTCCATCCATTCTTTATTGTTCTGTATCATCTCAGGCACATGTAGATACCAACATATCAGCATTAAACCTTGTGTAAGTCCCTTTTTGAGAATCCCCCATTTTAGGTGTTGTGACAAAATGGTGTCACTTTACCTTGCCCTCAAGAACGCTGAATATTGCTTCACACTAAATTTGAAAAGGATCCGTTGAAAACTACAGCCTCTATACCGTTCACAAGGGTTTAGGCAAAGGCTGATAACCCAAAGGCGTAAAGTCACACGGTTTTCAGAAAATGGAATATAACTTGACGGACAGAGTGACGACACAATCCGTCAAAAAGTAGCATTTAACGCGTTCACAAACTAACTTGTAATGTTTGAGTTTACTGCCGCCCAGCTGGTCGAATTTCCTACGACTCATCGGAGTATTTAATCTACCTTTGACAACGAGGTCGTTTGGACGGTAATAATATAATATATTAGCTTCTAATTATGACCACAAACTTACATAAACCCCTGATTTCACACCACTACCACGTACATCTATTTGAAATTCACCATCATCTGGCACTATGCAGCTAGCATCACAATTTTTTCCAGCTTTAAAAGGTTGTGGGCCATCACAATCTGTAACTGAACGGGAGAAATCGACGAAGAGGTAAATAAGCTGAAAAATATTTTTCGAAAATCAGTATAATGACATACAGTTAGACTAACCGATAAACTAAACAATTGATTCTACTATCAGGTAAACGTATATATATCGAAATACGAGGTTTGTAGAAAGTACAAGCCAACAGTGAGGCTGATGTCCCCCGCCGAAATCATCATCTTCGGATTCCATCAAGTTATTGACCTCATAAACACGTACACCAAGTTTGATCATTCTAGTTCAATTAAAAGAGTTATTGTGCCCAAAAAAGTGTGACAGACGGACGGACAGACAGACGGACGAACCCATTTTAACAGCCCCAACTTTCTTCGAAAGGCGGGGGACAATAAAAAGGCAAATTAATGAGATGTAGAATCACATTATAATCATAAAGAAATGAATATCAGATTTGTGTCATGAAAGGGTTTGATTTGTACACAAATTAGGGCCTTTTGGGTTGAAGCCTAAGGGAGCTCTTTAAAAACCTTTTTCAAAGTGTTTTACAAATTAGGTCCTTTTGGGGAAATTAAAAGATGTTTGTTGAAACCTAAGGGAACTCTTTAAAAACCTTTTTCAAAGTGCTGTACAAATTCCAACTACCTGAATATAAACCCATCTGTAAAGTCTTTGCCTATGAAATCTGAGAGCTGCCTTATAATTTAAGCATAAGTTATAACAAAAACTGCATTTTTATATTAATTCAGGTGTAAAAATTATCTGTGGTCACTGAATTCGCCTGAAGAAACATTATATTATGGTCGAACGTACTAATAAATAATATGTATTTTTTTCAGTCTACCAATATTGAATCCTCTGTATTTACTTTTATGAAGAACTTCCATTTGATAACCACAGGGATTTTAAAACCGATAAATTTCTAACATGGAAGGACAATGTAAATATAATGCTTAAACATACATGATGCAAGAGCAAAATCTGCCTATAATAGGTCTTTCTTTAGGCTGAGTGAGGCTTGCGCCACATTGACACGCACCCATCGTGATCCTGCCACGGCCACACACCAAGCGCTTTATACGCCCGGCGCGCTCAAGATCTTAATACGCTCGTGGTCAAGCCCTGGCTACGGACACCGTTTTCCCACTATGCTCTCATAGTTAGCAGTCAGACAGGGGATACGTTCTCACCATAGTACCGTGACGTGCCAACTAGACCATGATGTGAAATTTCTAGCAAGCTTGCTTCTGTTTCTCCGTCCCGACCATTTTCGGGTGGAAAACAACTACATCATCTAATAATATTATCAATTCTTTGACGTTTTAACAGAAAACGTAAAATAAATATGGGCTTACTTATCAATGTGCGGTGGTATTTGAATTTCGCGGTGATTTGGTTTTAATAGATCACGTGACATAGCTCGCAAATCAGACAAACACAACGAAAAAAGCGTCAACGGTTCGTGTAGAGTGAAAGGTCACCGGTTTGTTTACGTTTCGATAGTAATAAAGCGGAAGGATAATTACAGCTGCTTACTCCATATAGATTTTGTTTTAAAACACCGAGCCAACACAGTTCACTGCTAGAAGCAGGGAAAAAATTAGGGTATGCGCTAACCAGTGGATCAAATTAGATGGAAACGGCAGGCTTGTACCGGAGACAAAATGCTATACTGATTTGTTGGACAAAAAATTCCAGGAATGTGCAGACAAAACTCTAATTGGAGTATACTAACAATACAGACTTGTCACATTCCACATACATTACCAACGTAAAAAAGAAACAACTGTGTATGAATAAAGTTATGTTTAGAAGCAAGCAACTAAAATTTTACCAGCAAAATAAAAAAAAAAGTATAATAGGTCTGGCCCCGAGTTCACAAAGCATTCTCAGACTTAAGTTGAGGATTTACTCAAACTTGTTCGACTTATTGTAACTAAAATATGGCCCTTTATAATAATTTTGATATTTTAATGTTTCAAATATATCAAGAAGAAACTATGTGCAAAGTTTTGTATTTCTGGATCAAAGATTTTTCTCATAAACTGTGATTCAAAGTTGACAAATTCTCAACTTAAGTCTGAGAATGCTTTGTGAACTCGGGGCCAGGTTAATTTTTAAGGGGATCATATCTTAACATTTTCCCATTTTTCTTGTAAATGCAAGTTGATGGAGATATTCTCCTATTCCTAAATGCATGACAACTCGGACCAAGCCCACTCAGACCAAGACAGAAGACCACTATGGTAAAGACTGTGTAACCATTAAGGTGAAACACCATGCGCAGTACTTAATAAGAAATATACCCAAGTTGTTATGGAGAAAAAGAGAACCGAAATTGAGCTTGCATGAGTCGCCAGGCTGAAAATATCGCTGCGGCCCTTGCATGACTAATCAAAAAGGGGGCATATTCTGGAGCATTACCCCCTGGTTGTATTACTGCGGAAATTTATGCCCCTCGTTAAACTCTACTGTAACAAATGACAGGGTTAGGTTGACTAGAGGCCAAGCACCAAACGATATTTTCACTGTGGATGCAAACCAGGCTGCAGTAGGCTGCATATAGATGTATTTGTTACAAGTGAAAGCTTTCTAGTATGGATGTGAAAATCGTTTGAAAATGAAAGTGACAGATATTAGGTTGACAGGGTTAGGTTGACTAGAGACCAAGCACCAAACGATATTTTCACTGTGGATGCAAACCAGGCTGCAGTAGGCTACATATAGATGTATTTGTTACAAGTGAAAGCTTTCTAGTATGGATTTGTGAAAATCGTTTTAAAATGAAAGTGACAGATATATTGATGAAATTATGTGTATACATATGTAGTTTTGTAAGCGGTTTTTACATATTACATATTTTAAACATGTTTTACTTAAATGTACTGTACATGTTAAATTTTCACACCATATTTAGTTTCTTTAAACTGACATATGTTTTTTTTTACCTTTTTTTATTCTAATTCATTACCGACGTGGTTTCCCCTTGTCCGTGGTGCAGGCGGAGGGGCTGACAAGGTACAAGAATGTGACGAAAAACCGAAGTCTTGTGTATACAATGGTGTGCACGTAAAAAGATCCCTTGGCAGTTGGAATTCGATATAAGCGTATGTATAGCGTATGCCCGTCTTCATTAGCCCAGTACATGTATAAGAGCAGAACAATAGGACGACGTTCAACTCCATTTCATTTCATTTTACTGGAATCATTTTATTTAGTTATCTGTTTGTTCTTCTCTAATATGTACTTTTCTTTACTGGTATACATCTTTTAATTTTGTGCAGTGTATATGGACACAAGACTTGATGTGTGTGTAAATACATGTATTCTGTGGATATAAGAATCTGAACAGCGGATTAGAAACCATTCTCCAGTATTAATACACTATATAAATGATGATATTATTATATACATTTTTCATTAATACTAGTGGTGTATGGTATTGTTGTGTATGGAGAAATTTATATAATTGCATTTGTTTCTTTCTTCAAATATATGTACATATCTTATACTTTCTTATAGGGGGGGGGGGAGTGCATTGGTAGCCGAAAGGTTAGCATGTGCACGTTGTATCATAATGTCTGTCATTGAGTCCACTGACGTGGTTAAGATTCCCTGGTTGTACGTGACAAGGAGAAGTGAAGCCTTGTGGGTTTTCTCTGGGTCCTCCGGTTCCCTACTACTGCTAAAGACCACTACTTGCAAGCGAATTATTTGAATAATTACCTAGTATGTCTCGAGTTGCTGTTAAACCCATTTCTCTCTTTATATGTAATAAGTCTATTGTTTTCTCTTTTTTTAAAAAAAATGGTATAATTGTTGAAGGTGATTTATTTTTAATTGTATCTTTTAGATCACATGGTATTATTATTTTTGTTTTTTCTTATATAATTATAATACCGAACCAGTATTTCAATCATGAATCGTGTCAAAATCGTATTTAGTATATTTTTCTTGGATATTGTTTCACTGAAATAGTTTTGAAAAAATACTTGTTTCCAGAAAATAACAGATTCATTCAATCATTGGTACTATTTACCTATTCTCGACCATATGTATGCCACTGGTCAAGGCAACTTAACTTGTGATATTATCCAGTAATCCCGGCATATTTGCAGAAAAATTGTCTCTGACAAATGTAATCAAGCCAACGTGTTCCGTCTCGTAAAAGGTATTCCCTGGTCTATTTATGGCTATTGACCCCTGACCTGATGACGTTGTTGGCTTTTGTGGTTTATGATTGGCTTAAAATTTGATTTTTTCACCCCATTAAGGCTACACTTGACAAATATAATTCAAAGCGTGATTCGAGTGCTAGACGTATTGTGCAATGCATCCGATAAGAAATGTATACGACAGTGACGGCCATTTGTTGAGGCGACATGAAACGATATTTGTGTCTAAATCACAGCCTATACCAGGCGTAAGCCGCCTTTTCGCCGCGGCTATAGTGACTGCGCCATTCTCACTCCGTCCTCATCCACTTTCAAAGCAGAGAACAACTAAACGTCAAGCAACCAAGAACAATTTTTTTCAGTTTCTTGATGCTTAATATGCTAGACTGGAACTGATGAACGAGGCTCAGCACCTTCCCAAAATGGTCGTAACAACCTAGCAAGCATGAGGCCAGGAGCGTCGTTCCAGCCTGATGTGGACGTGGCTGTAAATGAAATACTTGCTAAGAAGCTCCTATGACATAGATTATGTTATCAATTGACTTCCAAGATGAATGTGGAATGCTGTTGCGTTGGAAACAAAGTATATCACCGCTTACATAACGACGTGGCCGGCTACTTTTACATCTCTGCCACCAGTAACTTAAATGGTGATGGCAGTGATGTTATAGATGGCGGGTCATGTCTTTAAATTGCTGAGATAGTTTGTTTGCACATACGCAGATTTATGTCAGTTGAATATAACCTATTTCACGATGGTTTATTTATAGAAATCATTACTATTTCTTTTACATTCCTCGTTATTATTTCTTTATATACGGCTTTATATTTAATTCCATACATGTCTGTTCTACTTTTTAATTTATTAATTACCTTTTCAAAAGTTGTATTTCTCACATTTTAGCCTTCGTTAATTTTGTATTATGTAACTGACAGACAACATGAAAGTCTCTATGGCGCCACCAAGATTTAAAATCAGACTGATCGACCTTGTAAATGCACCTTGTTCCTGGAAAATCGACATTAGCTCAGTGGTCAACTCGGATGAAGAATTTTGATCGTTGGATGATATCCCTAATGGGTAATACACGGCAATGACTTCCAGGAACATGCTACAAGTTTATACATAGTAGGGTGAGATTGAGAAATCGTTTCAGTGATGTGTTTAGAAAATGCCGTGCCACAAACGGAAGCCATCTTGTAAATATGCTGAATCATTGAACATATCATTTCACGCGCAAGTTGTTAATGGTAGAAATCGAATCTGACAGAAAACACGACTACTTAATCAAAATCGGCACAATTTCCCTCCACAAATGGGAGCCATATTAGAAATATGCTAAATGTGTGAACATGTAATAACAGAACTCAGTTATGAACGGCAGAAATGGAATCTGCGAACCGCACTCGGCAAACCTCGGAAGATTTCGGACAATCTAAACTCGGCTGTATGATGAATTCCGCCATATTGGAACTACTTTAAAGGTCCCGGATGAAACATGGCTGCGCCCATTCCAAACACAAGTTGGCGACCTATTTGGCTAGCGACCTATTCGACCGATCCAGCTGTAAGATAATGACGAAATTACACTTCTATTCTGAGCTGAAGGAATGGATAAAAAATAATATATTCTACTTTCATTTGATAGACATAACGTTGGATTTTATTGGTTGATAAATAGAGACTGTCGTCTTTACTCTAAATAGGTTTCCAACGAACATGTTGCAGCTCGATCGGTCGAATAGGTCGCTAGCCAAATAGGTTCCCAATTTGTGTAATAGCGTCAAGTTTTCCTGTTAAAGTAAACCGGTAGCCGCATCGCAAATGTACGGGCGTAGGTACATATCACTTACTGTCATACATCCGAGACTAGATGTAGTTTACGGAATCTGTCGAGATTAGCCGAGTGCTGCGAACCGAAAACAGGTATGGCCACCATCTTGGACATATGCAAACTAGATGAACATGTGATCATTTTACACAGTTGTAACAGGGAGAAATGGAATCTGTGCCCCTGAAAATATGTATATTGACACCACAGACGATCACTTAATCAATTTAAGCACATCGTCCCATTTGTCCGCCAAGTATGGTCGGCATCTAGAAAATATGCAAAAAAGGTCTACATGTGATCATTTTAAACAGTTGTAACTGGCAGAAATTGAATCTGTGCCCCTGAAAACATAATGATATTACTACCATACTGTTACAAGAAACATAAATGCATTATTATGTTAAATTTGTCCAACCATTGGCAATACAAACTAAACATGTACACAGCGAATGAAAATATGTTATATTTTACTTTTGCCAGGTTTCTGGTACAGTATCTTTTTGATCATGTAAATTACCAAATGTGTGAAACATTTCTTGACATATAAATCTATACAAATTTAAAGTGCAATGTGAATGCAACTATGGTATATTTTCATGAGCAAATTTTCGAGGGTCTATTATATTGCAAAAGTAAATACACATATAAGCTTTCAAATCCACAACTATTCACATTTCAAACTTATTACAAAATTAACTATTTCGTTCTGATTCGCAGACCATGTTCTTGGTGGTCTGTGAGAAATGAATTTGGTGCCAATCCAAACTTAGTCTTGATATCTAATTCACCCTCTAGTTCAAAATAGGCTGAAAATTATATAATTATATAGCTTCCATAATATTTACAATGCCACCTGAAACGTAGAATATTGAAAAGAAATAAAATTAAGAATATTTGATTGAACAGCCTACGCTTATTTTGGATGTCAAATGTCAATGGTTCTTTTAAGTGCATACCAACAGACCCATGATTTTCCCTCCCATCAGAGTACCTAAGACAGTGTTCCTAGCCGGACGCGTGTGAGCAAAATGAAATGAGGTTTAACGTCCTACTAGTGTGGTAGCCAAGACCTTCGAATTCCAACGAAGGAGATACCAATGTTTACCTTTACAGCAAGTTGTGGGTATTTCCGCGAATAACAAAAGCGGGAGTCTGTGTCTGTCAGTATATATCGGGCCTGATCGCTGAGGCCCCCTTAAACTTACCCCCCAAAACCTGCCAATTTATACATGAGGTGTATGCCCGTCTTTAATAGCCCATTTCGGAACAGAACAGTATAGATCGGCAGCCAGCACCTTCGAACTCCAAAGAAGGAGATACCAAAGTTCACCTATAGCGTTATTTAGGGATCTTTCCTTGTACAATAACAGTGGACGTCTGTCAGCTTATATCAGGGGCCTGACCTCAGTAGCCCCCTAAACTGACCATTAAAAACATGTCTGGATCCAACATTAGAGGTACTGAGTGAAACCAATTCATACATGATGAATGGGGTGTTTCAATTATGGAACAGTAATGACAGACAATAGTGGGGGTAACACCCCCCTGACAGATATGCCCGAAATGGGGGTCTCTGTGGGTCTAGATTTCGCTTGTGGAGAGATCCGAAATTGAAATGTCATTACAAGGAATATCTGGTAGTTTCTCGCATTTACCGGAAACTGAACATTGAGAAAAATCGTTTAATGCGTCAGCCTTTTCGTGCTTTTCACAGTAGATAGTATCTTTATGAATTAGAGGTGGGATGGTATTGGATGGTTTTCCTCGTTTTAGAGAGATATCCTTAATTAATGACCACCATTGTGATTCGTTAAAATTTGTTAGTATTTACTACATTATCAATTTTATCAAAATATGACTTTTTGCACTTACGGATTTCATCTGTTACAATATTTCGGAAGGACCAAAAATCTTGCCAATGATAGAGTGGTTCAGGATAAAAATGTTTTATAACAAATAGACACTATTTCGGGACAGTAAAGACATTATATGATAAGACTTACTATAAAAACTTCATTCATCAACAATGGAAGTCTGGCCACGTTTGATTTTTGAGGATATATAACCATTTGGACATATGTTATAAATGGCTCAAAATCTCCCCGGCTTTCACAATCAAAGGAGTTATATTGAGTAGCCACCACCTGGTTTCCGAATAGTAAGATGAACCGCAAATCGGTATCTCTTTTCGATCATAGAGAAATAGGCTCCCGCGGTAAATAATAATAATAACTAGACCTGCAGACCTGCAGTGCTGAATCGGCTTTCAGGAATCAGACAGGAAATGCGTCATACAATAGCCGATCCATCGAGCTACCAAACGATACTGTAGTTGTTATGATTCAGTGACACCCTCTATCAGATTTGTAAGTAATATTTGCTTGCGAATACACCGGTCAAAATTGTAAAATCTGGCAAAAGTACTTCACTTCCCGTGCCAAAAGAAATCATTATCGGTAACAAATAAGTTGAGAATTCGCAATTGAGAATTGTTTTATACACATCAGACAATAAATAATAAACTTAGAACCCATAAACTGAAATTAAAAAGGTAAAAAACTTAAAGGGAGACAAAATATATCTCAAATTAACCGGCACTACCGAGATGAGAGAAATGGGGTTTAACGTCGACTAGACACAAACTATGTCATTTCGGGACTAGCATGGTTTAATTTTATATCAATAATTCCCGTGCAAAATATCATCAAAAAATATTCATAAATAAAAAAGGTTTTCGTAAAAGAATTAATTTTTTTCAAAATATAGGACATTTTTTCGACTACTTCCGGTTTTACGATCGTTGTTGTGATAGCTTTACGAAGTTCGTTGGATACTTAACTTTACGTACCAGAAGTGTCAGAAACATCGATTGAGTAGTTTTGGAAAAAAAGATAAATCAAAGAGCGTTTCCAAAAATTTAACGATTTTTCAATTTTTTTCAAAGTTTGAGGCCATTTTTGGACCACCTATATTATTTCAATGCTTTTCATTTTGAATTCACTATATAGACAACCCCGGTAGGACTTTGAGTAAGAAAAGTTTAAGAAAAATCTGCGGCGTTGTTTTCGAGAAAAGGGCGTCTCAGAATGTTAAAAAATCGGAAAATACTAGATTTTTGGCATACAATAATTTATTTCCTTACCATCGAAATCGTATTATTTTCAGTCCCTTTTATATCTTATTCCAGACATTTCAAAGTCTTATTGGATGGCTTCATGCAAAATACCACCGAAAGGACTTTCGATAGAAAAAATTAAAAAAAAATTGTAGGTTAAGTTTTCGAGATACAGGCATCCAAAAACGCTCCAAATCAGAAAATACTTGATTTTCAGCGTGCCATATTTTGCTTCCTGCTCGTCTCATCCGTACGAATTGGGTATCATACGATACTGCAATTCTCATGCAACCCAACGATACCTTGATCGTTTTAATCCGTTGATATCGGACGGAGCTATCACGCTTTCCCAGAAAACATCCATTTTTTGCATTTTTTTCAAAATATTGCGCACTATTTCGACCACTTCCGGTTTAAAGATCCGTGTCGAAATTGCTTTATCAGTTGGTATTGGACTATAACTTCATGTTCCATAAGTTTCAGAAACATCATTTTGGCCGTAAAACGAAACCACAGCTCACAAAATGGGAAGAAAATTAAAAAAAAAATCGAAAAATAAAGGGCGATAACTCTGAATGAAACTTATATTACTGGAATCGGATTGACGTCAGGTATCCAAAAACAGGTCAAATTTGCAAATTTTTTGAAAACAACAAAAATTGTCTCGTAGGCGACGTGTTTTCAATTTTCGAACGATAGAAGTCAGCGACGAAGTTTCGAAATTGCAAAATGTGAGATTGCTATTTTCTCGAAAAAGTCTCAGGCTTTCCACAAATGTGATTTGTTTGAATTGACGAAACCACGGCCGATTTTTAATTTTTTACCAACGTTCAAAATTCAGTCACTTCCGGTCTGCGCAGAAGTTCAAAAATTGCTTTATTGAGTAGCCACCACATGGTTTCCCCAGAGAAAGATGAACTGCAGATCGGTATCTCTTTTCGATCATAGAGAAATAGGCTCCCGCGGTAAATAATAATAATAAAAAAAAAATAATTTTAGTAATCTCAATAGGCTTTCAGACGAAAGTCTGAAAGCCTAATAATAATTTTAGTAAAACAATAGTCTTTCAGACAAAGTCTGAAAGCCTAATAATAAATAATAATAATTTTAGTAATCACAAAAATGGCAGGTTGGACAGGCGACCTTACTCCTTGTCACGTACAACCGGGCATTCGAAAACACGCTAGTTAACTCAATGACAGGCGCGCGTGCTAACCATTCAGCCACCAAACCCCCCTTTGAAATCAGACACGTGCAATATGTCATATAGGAAGAATAACAAGTCGCTCACAACAAAATGGTAAATTAATGAGTTTAGGTCAAAAGGTTGAGCTACTGTTTTAGAGTATTTAATTGTTTTAAAGAGACACGTTAAGGGTTGTTCATAGTTAAATGGAAGTTTAATTTTAAATAAGACCAATAAAATTAGGATTCAATAATGCCAGAATAATATTAAAATAAAGTTTTCAATTAAGAATAATTAATTATTGGTCTAATGCAATGAAATGCTTTGATTTGACGGATGAAATGTACGATGGGTGTCCACACTATGTGGTTAAGGCGTTGGCCTGCTAGCCAGGAGGTTGGGTGTTCGATCCCTGCATTGGCCGAGAAAGTTCATCTCGATTTTCTGGCGTGTCCCCTCACCCGCCGTGTAGACATTGGAGAGCACGTAAAAGATCCCTTAGCAGTTGGAATTCGATACTGTTGAATAAGCTCTATTGTAGCCACCCACACTGCATGTTTTGCTTAACAATGAAAGGGTGCCGTTTTCAATTTTCGATCCTTTTATTCTTCTACTCCTGATATTTTGGACTGTTGATCGATGGTTTCATATAAAAGACTACCGATAAGACTCTTTGTAGAAGAAGTTCCCCAAAAATATTATGTTGACTTTAAGAGAAAAGGACCTTTAAAAATGCTCCAAATCGTAAAAATACGACTTTTTGGATTTTCGATCTCTATTTTTCTGCTACCCCTGATATTTAAAAAAAAATGATACAATGATTTCACACAACAGGCTAGGTATTAGACTCTCGATTGACAAGAGTTTCACCACCCTCCCTTCATTATAACCGAAGTTATTGTGCCCTAAAGAATCAACAAATCAGCATGCTTATCTCTGCTTACCCCAGACAGAAAATGCTCATCTTTGCACTCAATCATGACATTGACGTAGTGAACGTCTACACCAAGATTGAACATTCTAGCTCAATTAGAAGGTGAGTTATTGTGTTTCAAAATCTCGGCCCTTCAAATTGCTACTACTTTTCATATTCACTTCAAAATGGCAACCATCAGTTGACCTAAATCAAAATTCTGCTCCCTGCGATTTTTGGGCCATCCTTCAAGGATTCAGAAAATATAACTCCCGTGTCTGTAAGTAAAATAGCAAAAAAGCCTTAGGGATTTTTCATGTTTTAAGATGGTGGCACTTCCGGTTCGATCGACAAACTCCATATTTTGTGTAGGAATCAGTAATTACTTGTCGAGTATCGAAAATTTTTTTTAGGTCATTCTGACCTATATTTCGACGATTTTTTTTAAAACTTTGATCCTTAATTTCACCAAAGGGAGATAATTTAGAAAATTTCTCATTACATTTTTGAAGTCACATCGGTAAGATCTACTTAAATACTAAATTTCATGAAAATCGTACAACTATTAAAGAAGTTGTCAAATTGGTCTAAACTTCCGGTTCGAAATCACAGCGACGAATTTTCAAAATTCGAAAATGTGAAACTGCAGATGAAAATGATTTTTTTCAAGGTATTCAAAGAAAAAAGAATTGGTAAAATTGGTCAAAAAATAGCAAAGTTACGACTATGCATTGTCAGTTTTTTCGTTCGTAAAATTCGGTGATTTCGAATTCGCAAAAACTTTTGAAAATATATTTAATCAACAGCCACCATCCATTTTCGGGGGGTAGGTCAATGTTTCAAAAACATCCTATGGTTAGATTCTGAGAAATCCGATTTGCAGGAAAAACACCAAAAAAAAAAATAATAACTGGATCTGCTACTGTCCCATGCAGATATGAAAGCTTTCATATTCATCGTCACGTGTCATCGATTATATCAAGTATCTCAAATAAAAGGATACGAATAACAAACTATCAAAATTGGTCAAAAACTTGCGAAGTTAAAAGTCTAAATATAGTATGAAACATTGCATAATCTGAAAACTAAAGGGAAATAACTGATACTTGTGTTGCTGTAATCGGGATGACTTCCGACTTCAAAACTTTCAGAAAAATGAAATGAAAATGTTAAGAAAACATCGAAAAATTAAATGAGATAACTTTGAACAAAACTAAAACTTTTTGAATCAGGTTGAACTCAACTGTTTGAATATGTACGTTAAATATGTGGATTTGGAAAATTATAAAGACATAATTATCAAAATCGGTAAAAAACTCACAAAGTTACAAATTTAAATGTAGTGAGAAACATTGCACCCGGGCAAAAAAATAATCTTTAAACTAAAGGGAAACTTGTATAGCTGTAATCGGGCTTCCAAAATTAGAGATATGTTATATAATTATGGTTTCCAATATGTTTGGTTATAAGTAGGAATTCGTGACGACTTCTTAAGCATGTTTTAAACAAAGGATCATAGACTGCAATATACAAGAATGGCACTCTGCAATAAAAAAAACTGGCCAAAGCAAGATTTCTATGCAGAAATTAAATAATTGCTAGAACACGAAAAATATTTATCCACTATAATAAATAAGCAACATAGAGAAAATGAAATGAAATTGAATGGGGTTTAACGTCCTACTGTTCTGCTCCTAAAATGGGCTAATGAAGACGGGCATACGCCATAAAGTGTGCAATGAGGGAAATTAGGCGTTACAGCCTACGAGGTTGGACAGGCGACCATACTCCTTGTCACGTACAACCAAGAAATCGAAACAACGCCAGTTGACTCAATGACAAACGTTATGATACAGAGCGCACGTGCTAACCATTCAGCCACTTTTAAAAATAAGCTCCCCCTGACCAGCTTCATCGTTCGCAATAAACGTTTGCCCCTTAAAATCGGCAAATTGCTGACTTTAAAGTGAGAAACATTACAACCGGGCGAAATTTTCTGTTTTATCACTTTTACAGTACCTTTGATTACCAACCGATTATTACAATACTTTAAAAATAAAAGAGAAAGAGAGAAATGCGGCCTAACGTCCATTCGACACAAACTAGGTCATTTCGGGACTAACATATGTTTTTTAATTTTATTTAAAAAAAACTCCCCTTACGCGTACTGGTCTTTAGCCGTTGGGAGGAAACCGAAGAACACGGAGAAAACCCACGAGGTTGGACATCATACACTATGTCACGTGCAACCTGGAGATCGAAACGACGCCCGTTGACTCAATGACAGACGTTACGATACAGTGCGCACATGCTAACCATTCAGCCATTCAGCCTCCCTGAATTCGGAAAATTGCTGACTTATAGCAAGAAACATTTCAACCGGGCGAAATTTTCTGTTTTAACAGTTTAATGTGCACGGTACTTTAATTACCAACCGATTATTACAAAACCTTTGAAAATAAGCTCCAACTGACCAGCTTAATCGTATGCAATAAACGTTTTGCCTGAATTAAAAGTTCTGCCCGAATTGAAAGTTCTGCACGGAGAAAGTTCATCTCGATTTCCCGGCGTGGTTCCCCTTGTCAGTGAGGCAGAACAGCTGTCTAGTCATTCGGATGGGACGAAAAACCAAGGTCCCGTGTACACATTGGAGTGCACGTAAAATATCCCTAAGCAGTTGGAATTCGATACTGTTGAATAAGCTCTATACGATGACTAAATGTGTAGATTGTAGTCACCCACACTGCATGTTTCGCTTAACAATGAAAGGGTGCCGTTTTCAATGTTCGATCCTTTTGTTCTTCTACTCCTGATATGTTGGACTGTTGGTCGATGGTTTCATATAAAAGACTACCAATAAGACTCTTTGTAGAAGAAATTCCCCAAAAATATTATGTTGACTTTACGAGAAAGACCTCTAAACATGCTCCAAATTGTAAAAATACGACTTTTTGGATTTTCAATCTCTTTTTTTCGGCTATCCCTGATATTTAAAAAAAATGATACAATGATTTCATACAACAGGCTAGCTATTAGACTCTCTATTGACAAAAGTTTCACCGCCCTCCCTTCATTATAACCGAAGTTATCGTGCCCTAAAGAATCAACAAATCAGCATGCTTATCTCTGTTTACCCTAAGCAGAAAATGCTCATCTTTGAACTCAATCACAAGATTGACCTAGTGAACGTCTACACCAAGTTTGAACATTCTAGCTTAATTAGAAGGAGAGTAATTGTGTTCCAAAGTCCCGACCCTTCAAATTGCTTCTATTTTTCATTTTCAATTCAAAATGGTGACCATCACGTGACCGAAATCAAAATTATGATCCGACAGATTTTTAGGCATCCCTTCAAGGATTCCGAAAATATAACTCCCGAGTCTGTAAGTAAAATAGCAAAAAAGCCTTATTGATTTTTCACTTTTAAAGATGGTGGCACTTCCGGTTCGATCGACAAACTCAATATTTTGTGTACAAATCAGTAATTACTTATCTAGTATCGAAAAAAAAATCAGGTCATTCTGACCTATATTTCGATGATATTTTTGAAAATTTTGATCCTTAATTTCGTCAAGGGGAGATAATTTAGAAAATTTCTAATTATATTTTTGAAGTCACATCGGTAAGATCTACTTATATACTAAATTTCATGAAAATCGTACAACTATTAAAGAAGTTGTCAAATTGGTCTAAACTTCCGGTTCGAAATCACAGCCACGAATTTTCGAAATTCGAAAATGTGAAACCGCAGACGAAAATGATTTTTTTCAAGGTATTCAAAGAAAAAAGAATTAGTAAAATCGGTCAAAAAATAACAAAGTTACGACTATGCATTGTCATTTTTTTCGTTCGTAAAATTCGGTGATTTCGGATTCGTAAAACGTTTTGAAAATATATTTAATCAAAGTTCGCACCCCATTTTTTTTGTGGGGGGGGGGGGGTAGGTCAAAATTTCAGAAAGATCCTATGGATAGATTCTGAGAAATCCGATTTGCAGAAAACACACAAAAAAAAAAAATAATAATAACTAGATCTGCTACTGTCCCATGCAGATATGAAAGCTTTCATATTCATCGTCACGTGTCATTGATTGTATCAAGTATCCTAAATAAAAGGATAAGAAGAAAAAATTATCAAAATTGGTCAAAAACTCGCAAAGTTACAAGTCTAAATATAGTATGAAACATTGCACCCAGGCATAACAATAATCGTGAGATTAGAACAGTCGCCCACGCCGTCATCGAAAATGGCATTATATATATCCGTGAGAGGTGGAGTAAACAAATCAGCGCACGATTTAAATAAGAATGTGCCGATTCCATCCAGGCCAGAGGATTTGCCTGATTTACAGCTTTCCTGACCTCCAAATCATTAATTGGGTCATTGACTTGACAAGTTACAGTTACAATTGTCATTATAATTACTAATAACATTTTGAATATTTTCTAGAACGCAATCATCCTCAGTTGACAACGACTTAAAATACAGTTCCCTGAAATGAGTAAACCATGTTCCATTGTCTATATTTAGACTATATGGGCTAAAACCTTTTAAAGACTTCCAGAACAAGGTTGGATCATTCAAGCTAGACTGCACCTCTATGTGAACACGGGACCTCGGTTTTTCGTCCGATCCGAACGACTAGACAGCTGTCCTTGTCAGGCCCTCAGTTCTGCATCACTGACAAGGGGAGTGCACGCCGGAAAATCGAGATGACCTTTCTCGGTCAATGCAGGGATCGAACACCCGACCTCCAGGCTTGCGAGCCATGGCCTTCCCCACTTAGCCACGTGATCCCCTCAAAGCAGAGAACAACCAAAAGTCGAGCATTAAAGAACAGTTGGATGCTAGACTGGAGTACATGGACGAGGCTCGGTATCTTCCCTATATACATAAAGGTGGTAACAGCGTTGCAAGCGTGTGACCAGGAGCTTCGTTCCAGCCAGACTGCGTCCCGAAAATATGCTTTGACATCACTGCCGCCAGTTCTTTCCGTGGATATAGTAGAGATGTCATAAAATAATGACGGGTCCCGGTGTCGTTTAAGTGGTGATATAGTTTGTTTTTCCAACGCAGCAGCAATCCTCTGAACGACTCATTCCACACACAGCTTTGGGTCAGTTTATGCCATTAAGGTTTCTTGTAGCAAGCATTACTAGTTCATTTTCAGTCTTTGTTTTTATGTCTTTGAATACCACTTTATATTCAATATCATATATTTCTGTTCTTCATTTTAATTTATTAATTACCTTCCAAAATTTGTAAGTCTCACATTTTCAACCATCGTTAAATATAAACTGAAAGTCTCGATGGCGCCACCAAGTCTTAAAATCAGACCGGAGTTCAACTACTACAATGCGGGTAAGTGGTCTTTTCATTGTTGGGTAATACACCTAAATGGGTTAAACACGGCACGGGCTTCCAAGAACATGCTTCCAAGAACATGCTATCTTATACGTAGCAGAATTGGATTCAGGTTTTTTTCAGTAATGCGTTTTAAAATATCGTCCTGATACAAACGGAAATATGCTAAATGTGTGAACAGACCACCTTTCAAGAAGTTGTAAGTGGCAGAAATTGAATCTGCGCCCAAAAACACACATTAAAGACAAAAACGCGACTACATAATTAAAATCAGCACATCGTCCCATTTTACCACCACACATGACAGCAATATAAGAAATACGCTAAAAATGTAAACATGTGATCATTCTACAGAGTTGTAAATGGCAGAAATGGAATCTGCACACCGAAAAAATATATGCTGGTACCATAGACGACTTCTTAATCAATATCCGCACATCGTCCCATTTTCTCGCAAAACATGTCCTTCATCTTGGAAATATGCAAAATAGGTTAACTTATAATCATTTTACACAGTTATTACTGGTCGAAATGGAATCTGTGCCCCTGAAAATATATATATTGACACCAATATCAGCACATCGTCCTATTGTCGCGCCAAAAATGAACGCCAAACTTGGAAATATGCTAAGTATATGAAAATGTGATTATTTTACAAGGTTGTAAATGTCAGGAATGGAATCTGTGACCCCCAAAACAAACACTGTTACTTAATCGAAATCAGCACATCGTTCGATTTTCCCGCTAAAAATGGATCGCCATCTTCGACATTCATATCTTCATGAAATGGTGAGAAAAAATCTGAAATATAGTCATGAAGCCTGCCAATATTAATACATTGTCAAATCACAGTTGATATGTCGATAACATTATAAATAAGGTGAAAATAAAAAAAAATGGAATATTATCGCAAAATGGCTTGTAGCGTGCCAGGTTTCTGTAGATGTTAAGATGCTTAAGGTTTGGTGGCGCTGTATCCTACGGTCTGCCATTGAGTCAACTGACGTGGTTTCGAATCCCTGGTTGTACGTGGGTTGTACTGTCCAGCCTCGTGGGTTTCCTCCGGGTATTCCGGGTTCCTCTCACTGCTAAAGACCCCTACGCGCAAGCAAATTATTGAAATAAATTAAACCATGTTTGTCCCGAAATGGCCTAGTTTGTGTCGAGTGGACGTTAAGCATTTTCCCAAAATACATTTGTCCAAAATACATTTGTCCCTCGAAATTTTTGTTTTGAAGTGGAATTTGAAACCTAACGACCTGTGATCTTGATTAAGTTGAAGACTTGAATTCCCTTGATTTTCACTCAGAGGATTAATTAGATCTCGAATTAGTTGAAGACTTTAATCCCCTTGATTTTCACTCAGAGGATTAATTAGATCTCAAGCTGATTAATGTATTTTTGGTGTTTACCCATTCTTATTGAACACTATCTCACAACGATTTTGTATGTCTTAAAGAAATTGGTATTCTTAAAAAATTTATAGGGAAGCGTTCTGGCGCCCATAAGCAACATCAATCTTACTCTCGGACTCTTCCAGGGTCTTTGAAAATAGGTCTTTGGAATGTTCAGTCTGTTAGAAACAAAACTCTTGACATATTTGATTTCATAACCGAATGTGAATTTGATGTCTTTTTAATAACTGAAATATGGTTATCACAGAGTGGTGACGAAGCCAGGTGTGCTGAAATGATACCACCGGGTTTTACATGTGTTCCTTCTCCTCGAATAACTGATGGGGGGGGGGGGGGGGGTATAGCTGTTATTTTCAAGAAAAACTTGCGGCTACAGAGGTTTCAAACACCGAAAACATACTCATCTTTTCAACATCTATCACTTACCATAACATCTACATCAAAAACCCTAAAGATTATCTGTGTCTACAGACCGCCCCCTTCAAGAAAAAAACAAGTCTATTGAATCAGACTTCGTAAACGATTTCAATAATCTTTGTGAAGATCTTGATTGCAATGATAACATCCTTTTTACTGGAGATTTTTACGTGCATTTTGATTCCCTAATAACAAATTTACAAAACGTCTCTGTGAGCTTTTGGATATTCACGACCTTGTGCAGACCATTACTCAGCCGACACATCGTTTAGGACACACTTTGGACTTGGTTGCTTGCCGTAATCATGAATTGATTCATAATGCGGATGTCGTTAACAAGCTAATATCTGATCATTTTGTTATATCCTTTAATGTCATTTCCTGAAACACTTCACGTAACAGCAGAAAAATTGAAGAATTTAATATCGATCTCCCGAACAACACTCTATTCACACAATGTTCTAATGATGTTGACTATATGGTAGCTTTACTCGATAAAACATTACATGACCTCCTTGACAACCATGCACCCATCCAAACCAAAACCATCAACCATTTAAAGAAAACACCATGGTATGATGCTTCTGTAAATGATGCTAAGCGAATACGCCGAGCAGCAGAAAGGAAGTGGCGTAAATCAGGGTTAGTGGTACATAAACAAATTTACACCGAGTCTCGAAAACGTTTTATGAAATGTGTTAAAAATTCTAAATCACGGTATTTCAACAAGGAAATATCATCATGCTCAAGAAATCCAAAATTATTGTTCTCAACGCTAAACTATTTCTTGTGAAAAGAAAAGGGTGTCGTCCTTCCAGAGGGAGATGATAGTATTGTTGCTCAAAATTTCAGTGATTATTTTATTGATAAAATCGATAAGATTCGTCATGGTCTTGGTTCTTTCAACACATGACAGCTGGTCAGTAGTTCCATCAATTCAATTTGACTCCTTTAGTCCAGTTTCATCTGACGAGATAAGGAGCGGCGTGAAGCTAGCTTGTTGTTCGTTGTTCGTTGTTCGGTATTCGCGAATACCGAACAACGAGCCAGTTTGTTGTTCGGTATTCGCGAATAACGAACAACGAGCTGGATTGTTGTTCGGTATTCGCGAATAACGAACAACAAACTGGCTCGTTGTTCGTTATTCACCAGATATGGAATTAGTAATATAATAAAGAAATATTTGTAAGGAATACGCCGGGAGTGGGTTTTTACGTTTTATTGCCTATTTAGGCTCATGAAAACCCGCCTGTGGCGTATTCCCTACAGAAGTACCTTTATTATATTACTAATTCCATATACGGTGAATACCGAACAACAAACCAGCTCGTTGTTCGTTATTCGCGAATACCGAACAACAAACTGGCTCGTTTAGTTTGTTATTCGCCAATATGTAACAGCTCTTTCTTCGGATAGAAAGAGAAGTTGTTAGAATCTATTTCCCAGAAGTTTGAAGTTTTATTGTCTATTTAAGCTCATGAAAACCCGCCTGTGGTGTGTTCCCTACAAAAGTACCTTTATTATATTACTAATTCCATATACGGTGAATACCGAACAACAAACCAGCTCGTTGTTCGTTATTCGCGAATACCGAACAACAAACTGGCTCGTTGTTCGTTATTCGCCAATATGAAACTGCTCTTTCTTTGGATAGACAGAGAAGTTGTTAGAATCTATTTCCCAAGAGTTCGAAGTGTTATAATCCATTTAGTCTCATAAAAACCCAACTGGGGCGTATTCCCTACAAAATACCGAACAACAAACTGGCTCGTTGTTCGTTATTCGCCAATATGAAACTGCTCTTTCTTTGGATAGACAGAGAAGTTGTTAGAATCTATTTCCCAAGAGTTCGAAGTGTTATAATCCATTTAGTCTCATAAAAACCCAACTGGGGCGTATTCCCTACAAAAGTACCTTTATTATATTACCAATTCCATATACGGTGAATACCGAACAACGAACCAGCTCGTTGTTCGGTATTCGCGAATACCGAACAACAAACCAGCTCGTTGTTCGTTATTCGCCAATACCGAACAACAAACTGGCTCGTTGTTCGTTATTCGCCAATGTGTAACAGCTCTTTCTTCGGATAGAAAGAGAAGTTGTTAGAATCTACTTCCCAGAAGTTTGAAGTTTTATTGTCTATTTAAGCTCATAAAAACCCGCCTGTGGCGTTTTCCCTACAAAAGTACCTTTATTATATTACTAATTCCATATACGGTGAATACCGAACAACAAACCAGCTCGTTGTTCGTTATTCGCGAATACCGAACAACAAACTGGCTCGTTGTTCGTTTTTCGCCAATATGTAACAGCTCTTTCTTCGAATAGAAAGAGAAGTTGTTAGAATCTATTTCCCAGAAGTTTGAAGTTTTATTGTCTATTTAAGCTCATAAAAACCCGCCTGTGGCGTGTTCCCTACAAAAGTACCTTTATTATATTACTAATTCCATATACGGTGAATACCGAACAACAAACCAGCTCGTTGTTCGTTATTCGCGAATACCGAACAACAAACTGGCTCGTTGTTCGTTATTCGCCAATATGAAACTGCTCTTTCTTCGGATAGACAGAGAAGTTGTTAGAATCTATTTCCAAAGAGTTCGAAGTGTTTTAATCCATTTAGGCTCATAAAAACCCCCACCTGGGGCGTATTCCCTACAAAAGTACCTTTATTATATTACCAATTCCATATACGGTGAATACCGAACAACGAACCAGCTCGTTGTTCGGTATTCGCGAATACCGAACAACAAACTGGCTCGTTGTTCGTTATTCGCCAATGTGTAACAGCTCTTTCTTCGGATAGAAAGAGAAGTTGTTAGAATCTATTTCCCAGAAGTTTGAAGTTTCATTATCCAGTTAGGCTCATAAAAACCCGCCTGCGGCGTGTTCCCTACAAAAGTTTTTTATTAGATTACTAATTCCATATCTGATGAATACCGAACAACAAACCAGCTCGTTGTTCGTTATTCGCCAATACCGAACAACAAACTGGCTCGTTTTTCGTTTTTCGCCACTATGTAACAGATCTTTCTTCGGATAGAAAGAGAAGTTGTTAGAATCTATTTCCCAGAAGTTTGAAGTTTTATTGTCTATTTAAGCTCATAAAAACCCGCCCGTGGCGTGTTCGCTACAAAAGTACCTTTATTATATTACTAATTCCATATACGGTGAATACCGAACAACAAACCAGCTCGTTGTTCGTTATTCGCGAATACCGAACAACAAACTGGCTCGTTGTTCGTTATTCGCCAATATGTAACAGCTCTTTCTTCGGATAGAAAGAGAAGTTGTTTGAATCTATTTCCCAGAAGTTTGAAGTTTTATTGTCTATTTAAGCTCATAAAAACCCGCCTGAGGCGTGTTCCCTACAAAAATACCTTTATTATATTACTAATTCCATATACGGTGAATACCGAACAACAAACCAGCTCGTTTTTCGTTATTCGCCAATATGTAACAGCTATTTCTTCGGATAGAAAGAGAAGTTGTTAGAATCTATTTCCCAGAAGTTTGAAGTTTTATTATCCAGTTAGGCTCATAAAAACCCGCCTGTGGCGTGTTCCCTACAAAAGTTTTTTTATTAGATTACTAATTCCATATCTGATGAATACCGAACAACAAACCAGCTCGTTGTTCGTTATTCGCCAATACCGAACAACAAACTGGCTCGTTGTTCGTTATTCGCCAATATGTAACAGCTCTTTCTTCGGATAGAAAGAGAAGTTGTTAGAATCTATTTCCCAGAAGTTTGAAGTTTTATTATCCAGTTAGGCTCATAAAAACCCGCCTGCGGCGTGTTCCCTACAAAAGTTTTTTATTAGATTACTAATTCCATATCTGATGAATACCGAACAACAAACCAGCTCGTTGTTCGTTATTCGCCAATACCGAACAACAAACTGGCTCGTTGTTCGTTTTTCGCCAATATGTAACAGCTCTTTCTTCGGATAGAAAGAGAAGTTGTTAGAATCTATTTCCCTGAAGTTTGAAGTTTTATTGTCTATATAAGCTCACAAAAACCCGCCTGTGGCGTGTTCCCTACAAAAATACCTTTATTATATTACTAATTCCATATACGGTGAATACCGAACAACAAACCAGCTCGTTGTTCGTTATTCGCCAATACCGAACAACAAACTGGCTCGTTGTTCGTTATTCGCCAATATGTAACAGCTCTTTCTTCGGATAGAAAGAGAAGTTGTTAGAATCTATTTCCCAGGAGTTTGAAGTTTTATTGTCTATTTAACCTCATAAAAAACCCGCCTGTGGCGTGTTCCCTACAAAAGTACCTTTATTATATTACTAATTCCATATGCGGTGAATACCGAACAACAAACCAGCTCGTTGTTCGTTATTCTCCAATACCGAACAACAAACTGGCTCGTTGTTCGTTATTCGCCAATGTGTAACAGCTCTTTATTCGGATAGAAAGAGAAGTTGTTAGAATCTATTTCCCAGAAGTTTGAAGTTTTATTGTCTATTTAAGCTCATAAAAACCCGCCTGTGGCGTGTTCCCTACACAAATACCTTTATTATATTACTAATTCCATATACGGTGAATACCGAACAACAAACCAGCTCGTTGTTCGTTATTCGCCAATACCGAACAACAAACTGGCTCGTTGTTCGTTATTCGCCAATATGTAACAGCTCTTTCTTCGGATAGAAAGAGAAGTTGTTAGAATCTATTTCCCAGAAGTTTGAAGTTTTATTATCCAGTTAGGCTCATAAAAACCCGCCTGCGGCGTGTTCCCTACAAAAATTTTTTATTAGATTACTAATTCCATATCTGATGAATACCGAACAACAAACCAGCTCGTTGTTCGTTATTCGCCAATACCGAACAACAAACTGGCTCGTTGTTCGTTATTCGCCACTATGTAACAGCTCTTTCTTCGGATAGAAAGAGAAGTTGTTAGAATCTATTTCCCAGAAGTTTGAAGTTTTATTGTCTATTTAAGCTCATAAAAACCCGCCTGTGGCGTGTTCCCTACAAAAATACCTTTATTATATTACTAATTCCATATACGGTGAATACCGAACAACAAACCAGCTCGTTGTTCGTTATTCGCCAATACCGAACAACAAACTGGCTCGTTGTTCGTTATTCGCCAATATGTAACAGCTCTTTCTTCGGATACAAAGAGAAGTTGTTAGAATCTATTTCCCAGAAGTTTGAAGTTTTATTGTCTATTTAAGCGCATAAAAACCCGCCTGTGGCGTGTTCCCTACAAAAGTACCTTTATTATATTACTAATTCCATATGCGGTGAATACCGAACAACAAACCAGCTCGTTGTTCGTTATTCGCCAATACAGAACAACAAACTGGCTCGTTGTTCGTTATTCGCCAATATGTAACAGCTCTTTCTTCGGATAGAAAGAGAAGTTGTTAGAATCTATTTCCCAGAAGTTTGAAGTTTTATTGTCCATTTAAGCTCATAAAAACCCGCCCGTGGCGTGTTCCCTACAAAAATACCTTTATTATATTACTAATTCCATATACGGTGAATACCGAACAACAAACCCGCTCGTTGTTCGGTATTCGTGAATACCGAACAACAAACCAGCTCGTTGTTCGTTATTCGCCAATACCGAACAACAAACTGGCTCGTTGTTCGTTATTCGCCAATATGTAACAGCTCTTTCTTCGGATAGAAAGAGAAGTTGTTAGAATCTATTTCCCAGAAGTTTGAAGTTTTATTATCCAGTTAGGCTCATAAAAACCCGCCAGCGGCTTGTTCCCTACAAAAGTTTTTTATTAGATTACTAATTCCATATCTGATGAATACCGAACAACAAACCAGCTCGTTGTTCGTTATTCGCCAATACCGAACAACAAACTGGCTCGTTGTTCGTTATTCGCCAATAGGTAACAGCTCTTTCTTCGGATAGAAAGAGATGTTGTTAGAATCTATTTCCCAGAAGTTTGAAGTTTTATTGTCTATTTAAGCTCATAAAAACCCGCCTGTGGCGTGTTCCCTACAAAAATACCTTTATTATATTACTAATTCCATATACGGTGAATACCGAACAACAAACCAGCTCGTTGTTCGTTAATCGCCAATACCGAACAACAAACTGGCTCGTTGTTCGTTATTCGCCAATATGTAACAGCTCTTTCTTCGGATAGAAAGAGAAGTTGTTAGAATCTATTTCCCAGAAGTTTGAAGTTTTATTGTCTATTTAAGCGCATAAAAACCCGCCTGCGGCGTGTTCCCTACAAAAGTACCTTTATTATATTACTAATTCCATATGCGGTGAATACCGAACAACAAACCAGCTCGTTGTTCGTTATTCGCCAATACCGAACAACAAACTGGCTCGTTGTTCGTTATTCGCCAATATGTAACAGCTCTTTCTTCGGATAGAAAGAGAAGTTGTTAGAATCTATTTCCCAGAAGTTTGAAGTTTTATTGTCTATTTAAGCTCATGAAAACCCGCCTGTGGTGTGTTCCCTACAAAAGTACCTTTATTATATTACTAATTCCATATACGGTGAATACCGAACAACAAACCAGCTCGTTGTTCGTTATTCGCCAATACCGAACAACAAACTGGCTCGTTGTTCGTTATTCGCGAATACCGAACAACGAACAACGAACAACAGGCTAACTTCACGTCGCCGAGATAAGGAAGATAATCTGTCAATCCAAACCAACATCTTGCTCTTTGAATGTCATACCAACACATTTCCTGCTTAAAATTCTTGATGCAATTTTGCCCCTTATCACAAACATCATAAATTCGAGTTTGCAGTCTGGAATAGTATCGGTATGTTTTAAAACTACAGTAGTCAAACCACTCAGAAAAAAGTCGACTCTTGACCCTAAAAGAATTATCGACCAGTATCAAATCTGACCTTTGTGTCTAAAATTCTTGGAAAGGTTGTCAAGCAGCAACTTCTTCGTCATTTAGAAAACTTTCAACTTCTTGAGGAGTTCCAGTCTGCTTATCGCTCTGGCCACAGCACTGAGACAACACTGCTATGTGTTCTGGATGCCATAAAATCATCTGTTGATGAAGGAAAGATCGGAGTGTTGGTCCTTTTGGATTTATCAGCAGGTTTCGTTACTATTGATCGGCTACCTCCTGGATCAACTGTCATCAGATTATGGACTAACTGGGTCCATTCTAAATTGGTTTTCATCCTATCTCACTCGACGATTTCAGTATGTTGAAGTTAACAACTCTTCGTCAAGTGTTCCCCAAGGATCCGTTTTGGGCCCGATAATCTTCACAATGTATACTAAGACGTTAGGTAAACTTATTCATGATCACAATCTGCTCTATCATTTTATGCTGATGATTCTCAGCTCGTTGACAGCTTCAAGCCACTTCAAATCGATCAAAATGTTGTCATTAAGAATCTGGTAGGGTGTCTCGAAAATGTCAAAAAAATTGGTTTTCATCCTATCTCACTGGACGATTTCAGTATGTTGAAGTTAACAACTCTTCGTCAAGTGTTCCTCAAGGATCCGTTTTGGGCCCGATAATCTTCACAATGTATACTAAGACGTTAGGTAAACTTATTCATGATAACAATCTGCTCTATCATTTTATGCTGATGATTCTCAGCTCGTTGACAGCTTCAAGCCACTTCAAATCGATCAAAATGTTGTCATTAAGAATCTGGAAGGGTGTCTCGAAAATGTCAAAAAGATTGAGGTCATCTAATATGCTTAAACTAAACAATGAAAAGACTGAGTTTCTTCTCGTGGGTCCTGCTAGCCATAGGCTTACTAGCTGCCCCCCCCCCACACACACACATTTTGGGCATCAAATGCTGGGAAAATTTAGGCACACAATTGTACTTTGTAAAAGTTCTATAAAAAAAATTAACAGCGAATTTAAATTCAGCGTGTCTATAGTTAGGCAATCAAATAGAAATCTTAAGACTCGAACCCTCTATTTTTTGGAGTACAGTAAGCCACGATTTACAGTTACATAAACAACTGTTTTAAGTTGTGTATATTTCAAGTAACTTATTCATCGCAAAAGAGATATTGTAGAACCTGTCACGGGCCTTCTTCTTTTATTTGATAAACACACTTAAATGCATATTTATTCATACACGGTTTTGTAAAAAAAACACGGTTTACATCCTACCGGCCTGGTACATGAACCTATATATTTTGTAATAATAATACTAAATTTTAGTTGCCATTACCCGTCATTCAGATAGTATCCATAATATTGTAGTTTTATAAGAAAATAAAGTTAATATTATTTGACATACTAAGAACCTAACTACATTTTTTGGGGGCACCAACCATCCGCACCCCCACCCCCAGTCAAAAAATTTCCCGTACGCCTATGCTGCTAGCAGACTTGAATAATGTGACATTCGATCGATCAGCATTGGAAACCCCGAAATTCCTGGGTCTAGAACTGTAAGAAATCGTGGAATTCTGGTCGATTCTCGTCTCGGCTTTAAAGACAATGTGAACAACATCTGTAAAATATGTCATTTTCATCCCCGAAGGATAGGGTCCATTCGTCATCTATTAACAGAAGACGCTGCTGCAACCTTAGCTCGATCCTTCGTCCTGTCCAGAATAGACTATTGTAATTCGGTACTATCTGGTATTACGAACGAACAGATTTCAAAACTCCAAAGATTACGAAACTGCGTTGCTTACATTGTCATAAAAACTAAATCAAGATCACACATCACACCAGTCTTGAACACATGACATTTGCTCCGTGTTCGAGAAAGGGTCAAAAAACCCGGCGGGACGATTTACCCAATACTACCCAATACTACCCAATTCTACCCAATACTACCCAATACCACCCCAGTACTACCTCAAAATCACCACATACTACCAAATACTACAACATAATACTGCAAAATGTGCATATCAATTGAATTTTTTCAAAAATAATTAGTTATACCGTGGGAATTGTACTTCAAATGCGATTACAGATGTCTGGCTGTTCCTTTTGCCTCCCTATATCACCTAAAACAAGCAAAAACTAACCAAATACTATCAAATACTTATCACATACTCCCCACTATCATTAAATAACAACCTTATGTTGTCAAATAACAAAACATTAGTTTAATTACGGCGACGAATATTCGATAATTCGTAGAGAATGGAAATGAATGTGCAGTTATCTCCCTTTACAACCGATAACTGGATTTTAGATTGATTTGCGGATTAATCATCTTATTTTGCGTTGCGGTTGGTTTCCAAATCGACGAAATTAAAATAAGAAATGCAAGTATTTTTTGTGTATATTTTAATCATTGTGTGTAATTAACTACTGTATTATTATATAAGATGGCCAGCAGTCTATAAATAACTACATGTATTTAAACCCGTCCATGGGTATCGTCAGGAGGTATGTCCATTAACAAATAACAAACAAAACATTCGCTTGTTTCTGGGGTTTAACGTCCACTTCCACACAGGGTGATATCGTAGACAAAGGCGTTTTATAGCTGAGGCGCTGGAGGCGCCAGCCTCCTCGCGAAAAAAATCAAAGAAATTGGAAAAGTAAAACGGGAGAAAAATGCTAAAACCGATGAGAAAAATGAAAATGTACCCCAGTTAGGGGGCCCCTAAAGGCAGGCAAAAGCCCCCCACGTATAACAAAAGGGCCCCTCTGGCCAAGGGAAAGGGCCCCGAGTCCTAGTCTATCGTTTTCTATACAATGTTACTGTCGCGTCCATTACTGAATGCGAATGCAGTCATTGCATTGATATAAAAATCATCAACCAAGACGCCCCCACCCCCGCGAAAAGGGCCCTCAAAATAGTATAGACTCCACCATGATAAACCTTAAAACGCCCCTGGTCGTAGACAAACAAAAAACAACTGCACATGTTTATATATATTTTTTCATGTCAACTACTAAGTTATTGCATGTTTACTGTCATTTGAAAATAAACGTAATTTGTTTATTACAAATGTATAATGCTCTAGTCGTATATACACCACCTTACTTAACAATTAATCAACGGGTGTTAAGATTGTTGATTGGGTAATCAAGTTCTGCTTTATTTATTTTATCTCTCGATTAAACTGCTACCAAATAATATAGTCCGGGAGCTAGGTGGGTTTTATTCAACATGAAAGGTGCGGAAGGTTTGGGATGCTAGTGGTGTATGACTGGGTTAGGAGACCACAGAAACACAATTCTTAAGTTGCACTAGTGGTGGGTGTGATAGGAGGAGCCACCACCCATAGTACCCGCAAAAATCGGTTTATTCAACATGCAAGGTGCGGGACCCACTTCAGTGGCATTTGATAAAGGATTGTGTCCTGAACCAGGAACTATAACTTAAGAATGGAATTTTTGGTGGAAAGGTATATCACCCTGTGAGGAAGTTGACGTTAAATCCCAGAAACAAACGAATTTTAAACATGCAATAACTTAGTAGTTGACATGAAAAAATAAATATAAACATGTGCAGTTGTTTTTTTGTTTGTCTACGATATCACCCTGTGTGGAAGTGGACGTTAAACCCCAGAAACAAACGAATTTTTGGTTTGTTATTTGTTAATGGACATACCTCCTGACGATACCCATGGAAGGGTTTAAATAGTTATTTATAGACTGCTGGCCATCTTATATAATAATACAGTAGTTAATTACCCACAATGATTAAAATATACACAAAAAATACTTGCTTTTCTTATTTTAATTTCGTCGATTTGGAAACCAACCACAACGCAAAATAAGATGATTAATCCGCAAATCAATCTAAAATCTAGCTATCGGTTGTAAAGGGAGATAACTGCACATTCATTTCCATTCTCTGCGAATTATCGAATATTCGTCGTCGTAATTAAACAAATGTTTTGCTATTTGACAACATAAGGTTGTTATTTGATGATAGTGGGTAGTATGTGATAAGTATTTGATAGTATTTGGTTAGTTTTTGCTTGTTTTAGGTGATATAGGGAGGCAAAAGGAACAGCCAGACATCTGTAAGTACAATTCCCACGGTATAACTAATTATTTTTGAAAAAATTCAATTGATATGCACATTTTGCAGTATTATGTTGTAGTATTTGGTAGTATGTGGTGATTTTAAGGTAGTACTGGGGTGGTATTGGGTAGTATTGGGTAGAATTGGGTAGTATTGGGTAGAATTGGGTAGTATTGGGTAGTATTGGGTAAATCGTCCCACCCCGTCTGTAGTGTCACGAAACATGGCGGCTAAAGAAGACGTTTCGCAGTAGAACAAAAGAAAATGTAAACATCCGAGTGGTGGATATGGTACCCAGAGTATGTCCTACGCAGGGTGTTTTAATTTTAGGTACTATTTAAGCGGCGGGACGATTTACCCAATACTACCCAATACTACCCAATACTACCCAATACCACCCCAGTACCACCTCAATATCACCACATACTACCCAATACTACAACATAATACAGCAAAATGTGTATATCAATTGAATTTTTTCAAAAAAAATTAGCTACACCGTGGGAATAGTACTTCAAATGCGATTACCGATGTCTGGCTGTTCCTTTTGCCTCCCTATATCACCTAAAACAAGCAAAAAACTAACCCAATACTATCAAATACTTATCACATACTACCCACTATCATCAAAAAACAACCTTATATTGTCAAATAGCAAAACATCAATTTAATTACTGCGGCAAATATTTGATAATTCGCAGAGAATGGAAATGAATATGCAGTTATCTCCCTTTACAACCAATAAATAGATTTTAGATAGCTATGCAGATTATTCATCTTCTTTTGTGTTGCAGATGATTTCCAAGTCGACGAAGTTAAAATAAGAAAAACAAGTATTTTGTTGTGTATATTTTAATCATTGTATATAATTAACTACTGTATTATTACATAAGATGGCTAGCAGTCTATAAATAACTATTTCAACCCCTGGGTAACGTCAGGCGGTGACAATAACAGACAGTTATCACGGATGTCCCCGCTTCAGTTATTGTTTTCATTCCATTATCAAGGGGCCATATTATGCAATATTACATTTATATAAGGCATAATTTAATAAATACATATACATACATTTAAACATGGAAAAAATATTAACATAAGGCATCTTTTAATCAATACATATACATACATGTAAAAAAATGTTAACATAAGTTTATAAAATTAACAAAGATTTATTACAAATAGTATATAATAAGAATTGAAATTACGAGTCGTATGACTACCTTTTATAAAGAGTATTTATTAAATATAAACAATTTGTAAAATAAACTGCAAAACCCAAACGTTAGAGACACGAATGTGCTACCTGACGGGGTGGCGAGTGGTTTGGCAGTTAATTTTATTATCTTTAAAATGATATATATAAAATGTAATAAAGGGAATGTGACTTTGTATACCTTGTTATCAACGTTAAATACGTTATTCTATAACATTTATATTAAAGAAAATTTGCCCGGAGAATATTTTTATTTGGTTGTTGGTTCTAATACTCATAAAATAGTTCCAAACATTCATTCATAACGATAAACATCCAAAAGGAACATTCTCCCGCCAGATTCATTTAGGGACAATTAACCACAAAACGTTGGTTATCAAACCGTAAAAAATGACAATTAACTGGTGAACGTTATCTATATGTTTAACAATGATAACAATGTATATATACGGATTGATAATCATAGCCGGTGTATTTGCATCAACAATAATTTTATAGACACGAATCATAATTGACGCGTTTTGCTCAATTTCATTATGAAGAATCTATTATACAACATAAAGAGGCTAAAACCAATATTGACAAAAGAAAATCGTCAAGTGTATTATTTGGTAATCGAGAGATAAAGCAGAACTTGATTACCCAATCAACAATCTTAACCCCCATTGATTAATTGTTAAGTAAGGTGGAATGTATATACGAGTAGAGCATTATACATTTGTAATAAACAAATTACGTTTATTTTCAAATGACAGTAAATTTGCAATAACTTATTAGCTGACATGAAAAAATAAATATAAACATATACAGTTGTTTTTTGTTTGTTATTTTGTTCAAGGACATACCTCATGGCGATACTTGAAGGGTTGAAATAGTTATTTTTGACTGCTAGCCATCTTATGTAATAATACAGTAGTTAATTATATACAATGATTAAAATATACACAACAAAATACTTGTTTTTTTTATTTTAATTTCGTCGACTTGGAAATCATCTGCAACACAAAAGAAGATGAATAATCTGCATAGCAATCTAAAATCTATCGGTTGTAAAGGGAGATAACTGCATATTCATTTCCATTCTCTGCGAATTATCGAATATTTGTCGTAGTAATTAAATTAATGTTTTGCTATTTGACAATATAAGGTTGTTATTTGATGATAGTGGGTAGTATGTGATAAGTATTTGATAGTATTGGGTTAGTTTTTGCTTGTTTTAGGTGATATAGGGAGGCAAAAGGAACAGCCAGACATCGGTAATCGCATTTGAAGTACAATTCCCACGGTGTAAATAATTTTTTTTGAAAAAATTCAATTGATATACACATTTTGCTGTATTATGTTGTAGTATTGGGTAGTATGTGGTGATATTTAGGTGGTACTGGGGTGGTATTGGGTAGTATTGGGTAGAATTGGGTAGTATTGGGTAAATCGTCCCACCCCAAAAAACCTGTCACCTTCGCTCCCGATGAACCGGTCTACAAATCGGACTATCAATAAATAATCGTGTCAACAAAGTTCCCCAATATAATTTGTTAATTTAATAGTTTAAGCTTGAAATAGGCCAGAAATCGACGACTTATTTCTTTATAGTGTGTAGCCATATTTGCGTATATGTGAGTTGGATGCTGCGCAGCTATTTAAAATTTGACCAATCATGGGTCGCGCTTGAGGGGCCGTGGTCAAGTGCCAGGTCATTGCATTTGTAAACAAAGCCATGTGTACGATTTACCTTGCTAATTGCTCGCGGTCGGGGCGAACAGATTCAACGAACAAAATAAACTTTCTATCTGTCTAGAGAAGTGGTGTAAGAGGGCCCCAGAAAGATATTTTGATCACATTGACACAAAATGTGGCAGTTAGCTCATTTGTTTTCGACACGGACTAAGGATATTGGGCCGGTCGATTTCACTGGAAATAGTGGAAAAATGCCTTCATATCAAGCGAGATTTACAAGAAAGGGATACAACAGAGCCTTTATTTCTATAGGTATAATTCTAATAAAAGCATTCGTTTTACATAACAATATACTTAAAATATGTTTTGGCCGCTGTCTTAATAATGATCATGTATAGTATATAGCTATGATTAAGAATAAAAAAATATATTTTGAAATAAAGGATGAGGATGAATTGAATGCTTTAATAATTTGAACTAGCTCTGAATATAATAGCCCAGATGGAAGAAATATAATTTGGCATCTACAATATATAAACTTATGTTAGATATATGAATTCAAATAACACTTGACAGAAATTTAAAAACTGTCAAATTCCATTCTAATATAGAAAAATGGGTTTTGTCTGCAATTGCGAAAGGGCCCGTTCCCCATTGATATGGGGCTCAACTATGACATAGTGTACATGTAATCATTGATAATAGTGCCAAACACACTTTCAATGTTCCAATCTTGCTTCTGGTTAATAAATTTCAGTAACATAAATATGATTTCTTGAGACAATTAAAGTTAGGCTTTTCTAGATGTGACTTTGATTTGAAAATTTTCTTTTTGACCACCCAGGATAATTAAATAGAATTTAGTGAAGGATTTACGCTAAAAGTAACACACTAACACTTTAGTAGTGAAAAAAGGCTATTGGTATTTTGAATAAAATAATAAAAATGCTGTTTTTATTTCGCACTGGACTAAACTGTCTAGGCCCATAACTAAGGTACGTGGGGATGCGTGCTAAAAAATATTTTCGACCATTAAAAAAAACAGAAATATATTTTTACAGCACCCTTAAGAACACTTCCCGCCCCCACGTTGCTCTGAGCTAGTTACGGCCCTGAAACTGTCCCTCTATTGTGTGGCTCGAACTCGAACATACATGTACATTGGATTTTTTCTTAAAAATTATACAGATCTCTGATAAAACTGACTTCTTTAACTTTGATGTGATTTCTTTGGTGAGATCAATGTATGAGTAGGTGGTGAATGAGGCACACTTCTTATTTTTAAAGCTGATGAAATACTAGACCTAGTGGTAGGGGTTTTAGACCTAAAGGTTCTAAACCAAAACTGTTAAAGCATTTGGCCATAAAGGTGAAACATTTTGGTCATAACTACATAACGGCCAAAAACATTTTGGTCATAATCGCCAAAAACGACATCAGTTATTTTATGTATTAATATAAATACAGCATAATCTAAATACCAACATTTCGTAATACAATAGATAATATTTACATATCAATTTATTTAATACTTAAATTTAAATAAACTGTGGACATTTATACTTAATGCACTGTATAACATACATAATTTACAACGACATCTATTTAATATGAGGTGGGGGTGGATGGTTTAACATCTACACATGAAGTCATAGGGTCTGTCATTGAACCTTTAGTAAGTTATCATTGGATCTGCATGAAATTGACATCATTACCCACAAAATAATAACGTTTATGTTACGCGAAGCGCGTGAACAGCCCACATTGAACGACAGTAATTTACGCATATTTAGTCTATTTTTATTAGATGATGTACTTGTTTCGTGGAGTCTAGTTTTCTTTGTTCATTACAGATGGCGACCAAAACAGAACATGAATTGAAATGGAGAAATACTGAACTCTAATTCGTGTTTTAATTTTTAAAAAATAGGTTGCCAGGCAACGAAACATACGCCCACCAGCAGCTAAATCGTCCGGGCAGTCACCAAGAGTTGTCGCATATGAAGTAATTATCAAAAATTCTGCCCCATGTTAATGTTTAGCTGTACAATTATCAAAATTCATTGAAAATCAATATACTTGTTGGTCTAAAGACCTGAAACTCTGTTTCAAGTTTCATAAAAATCAAATTAAAATTGTGACCTCACAACCTTGGTATACAATATTGTTACACTATTCGCGTACAATTTTGGTCTGATTTTCACGAAATTCAAACTCAACCTTCATTACGGTGTACAGGTGATACAATCAAATGGTTTTTTTAACCGGATAATAATTGCGACCTCCAGGGGGACCACAAGCCATAAAAGGCGATTTTTCGGACAATCAGGGGCCATAATTCAGGAAGTTACAATCCGACATGCGCTAATGTGGAAAGGAACCAAGATCTTTAGGTTATAAACATGTATTTTAAGTTTTATCAAAATTGAATTAAAATTGTGACCGCTATAGGGTTCACAACTTTGATATTACATATTTTACACTATTCGCGTACAAACCACGGCCATTTTGTCGTCAATTTTGGTCCGATTCTCACGCAATTCAAACCCAACCTTCATTACCAAGGACCACAATCTAAAAAGGGTGATTTTTCGGACAAACAGGGGCCATAATACAGGAAGTTACGATCCGATGGGTGCAAATATCGAAAGGAACTAAGATCTTTGGGTCATAAACATACATGTCAAGTTTCATCAAAATCGGTTCAAAATTGTGACCACAAGCTAAAAGCGTGATTTTTCCTACAATCAGGGGCCATAATTCAGGATGTTAAGATCCGATATGCGCAAATATCGAAAGGAACCAAGATCTTTGAGTTATAGACATGCATTTCAAGTTTCATCAAATTCGGTTCAAAATTGTGACCTCTACAGTGTTCACAACCTTGACATACCATATTTTTACACTTTTGCGTACAAGCGGCGGCCATTTTGTCCGTCAATTTTGGTCCGATTTTCAGAAAATTCGAACAGAACCTTCTTTGCGGTGTAACGGCGATATAATCAGACGGTTTTTTAAATCGGATAATAATTTTGGCCTCAAGAGGGACCACGAGCTAAAAAAGGCGATTTTTCGTACAATCAGGGGCCATAATTCAGGAAGTGACGATCCGATATGCGCAAAGTTTCATCAAAACCGGTTCAATATTGTGACCTCTGCAGTGTTCACACGCTAAAAACGTGATTTTTCGTACAATCGGGGGGCATAATCCATGAAGATACAGTCCGATACATGCCAATATCGAAAGGAACCGAGATCTTGGGGTGATAAACTTATATTTCAAGTTCCATTGAAATCGGATAAAAATTGTGACCTGTAGACTGTTCACAAACAATTGTGGACGGACGGACAGGGGCGACGACAATATATTTAGTTAAATTCTTAGCTCCTTTAATCTGTCTTGTGATAATTGAGTACTGTCATCACTGAGCACTATGTAAAATAAAGCATACTTACACCCTGGTACATAACTATTTCAAATGTCGAAAATATTCTTGTGCCGCATTTATAACCAGATGGATTACAACTTGTGTCGTGTTTAGTTGCAAAATAACTGTAACTTCCGTTCACAGGTATTCGCAAATATGTAGTTGCTGATGAGCTGTAGCATTCAACAACTATATCATGTTCTGTTCCTGGAAAACATGAGTGTTTTTTTTTAAGTTGTCCAGATTACATATTTAGAACCAAAAAATATGTCTTTGGCGCCTTCGTATCTTCTAGGTCGTTTTCTTCTCCATTATATATTGTGAAACATTCATCTAAAAAACGTTTCCAGATTTCTTCATAGTATTCATTAGTAGCTGGATCAAATCGATCATCCATCGCAAGGCCTTTGAAAAGTAGGTATGAAGGCCATCAGATATTGGATCTCTAACTATAGCGCTGACATCCCGTCTAGATTTTCAACTAACTTCATTCTCGGAGCATTGGAATTAGTCATCACAAACAACATATTTTATTTTGATGGAACATACTACAGTCAAATCAAAGGCGTTGCGATGGGTAATAAGGTGGCCCCAAACTATGCCACATTAAGTCTTGGGTATTTAGAGACGCTACTTTAGATGACTGTTTCACCATATATAATGGAGAAGAAAACGACCTAGAAGATCTTCATGCTATTCTTAATTCCCTAGATCCGTCATTAAAATTCACCATGGAAAAAAGCAAGAATAATTTAAGCTTTTTAGATGTTATCATCCACCTACGTCCATCCGGGGAAATCGAAACGGACCTGTACTATAAAAGTACAGACACCCACCTATACTTGAATATCAAGTCGTGCCATCCATCTCAAACGAAAAGGAACATACCATACAACCTTGCGAGAAGAGTTTGCACCATAGTTTCAAACCCCGAATGGAAAAAAACAACGACAAGGGGAACTTAAGGTATATTTTAAAAAACAGGAGTACCCATCAAAACTAATACAGGATGCAATAACCAAGGCATTATCGCTAGATCAAACAACATTGAGAACTCCCAAACAAAGAGATTCGAAAAGAAGAACATTGTGACTTTTGTATCGACTTACAATCCAAATTATATCCGACCGATGAATGTTATAGATCATTCTAAGTTACTTTTAGAAAAATGTTCTAAAATTTGAACATCTCCAAAAGATAAATAGTTATAAACAATCGCCAAATTTACAAAGGATTTTAACATCATCACGCTTCGATGAACGGCAGACTACAGATGTTCCGAAAGTCGCCAAATGTGGGGTTAAAAGGTGTAGTTTGTGTGAAGACATCATAGAAGGTTCGGAAATTCGTATTTGTAGCGAAACACATTTTATATTCGTCAGAATATGAACTGCAAGTCTGAACATGTGGTGTATATGATGACTTGTGGGGGTTGCAATGAGCGATATAGGAAAAACAAACCAAACATTATGCCTGAAAATGAACCATCATCGCTCTCACATTAAGATGCCAGAAAATCGTACAGACATTTTGATCTAGGCTATGTGGGAAAGGAAATTTAAAGTTTCCCCCATTTATAAAATGAACTATTTTGACATGAGTCTTTTATATAATAAATGTTCAATGCAAAGCTAGATGTAAAAAGCTAAAAATAGTTACTATCCCTTGTAACTTTTGACGTCGCTATGACGACGTATTGTCACTTCCATTATCATTCGCCCTGAAGACACCGCAACGGTCAAAAGTACTTGGCGGAATGTGATAAATTTATCAGTTTTTATGAATCGTTAATAGTTAAAAATTATATATCCAAAATTATTAGTACAACCGCAAAGCTGCACTACTGTTTCACGGTAAATGATAAAAAGATAAAAGGTATGTCGACACAAACTGATTTCAACACAGGTTCAACAACATTTTAACATTTTAAAGTACTTTTCGTCCGTCTTGGGACTATTCATAAATAATGTCATTGTATAAAGATGGATATTATAGTATATTTATACATATTTACATAGTAACACTCAATCTGTTTCACAGAGAATTACTCATAATATCTCTGTCACATATGACTGTCCACAACACGTGCATTGACTTCACGTGGCGTCTGTCATTGGCTCAACGGCTCGTGCATTGTTTATATAACACCTAACTGCTTCGGGCAAAATGATGCATTTTACTCATTTTAATACCCATTTAATCTAAATAAGAAATATTTTTTAACTACAAATACTTCAAACGTCTTTATTTATTTTTCCTATACTTCAAAGAAATGTTTGAGAATTTAATTTGTCGGAGTAAAAAAGTTAATATGCCGAACTCATTAAGTCTCTTCGATGTCATGCTTATCAGTGATTGTAGCGGCCAAGCGAATATTCACTGCGGGATCAGTTTGAGTAACACGTGGCTTTAATTGGCTATAGTTACCATTGTCTATGGTTACATAGTATATTGTTAACTAATTGAAAACATGTACACACGTGTGCTAATCTGTAGTATATGGGTTCAATTTAGGAACAATGAGTGGAAGATAATCATAAGATAGATTTAAGAAAATAAATAATTAAATGAGCCTTATTGCCAATTGTTACTTATTGACTATTAAGTCGAGGAACGTATTTTTTTAATAAAATGATTTTCCATTAATTTTCTTTTCGTGGTGTCATCGACTTTCATTTTATAAAAAGGGAAAATTTGAAATTTTATTTGTAGGTGTTGCGCACATTTAAAGATATGTATATTTACAAATAAGGACCCATTTTCAATATTACAATCCCGTCGATGGTTGCGAACTCTATCCCGTAGATGCGTACATTTCTCGCTAATATAAAAGTTTAAGCAATCCCCTGTACGTCAAAACATATGTGAGATTTTTTGTCACAATTCATATTGTCGTTAACGCTAAACGTAAAATTACGAAAATTATATTTGTTATTTGGCGTTATATGGTCGAAACATTTACATCGCAGATCCAGGCATTTAGATACATAAAACTGGTCCTTGTGATAGATGAATTGAATTTGGCTCTGGTTAGGAGGCGTTTCAGATTAGGTGGCTGTCTTTGTGACTTAAAGGACAATATTGGTGCCAGTTATTATCACATATGTGATAGAACTGATTCAACACTTTCCAAATATAATATTAACACAGATCATCGCTACCATAGAGGAGTAATAAAGAATTCATGAATCGGAAGTGACGAACGCCAAAGGAAAACACAAGTTATCTCTCTATGTGAATGACTGAAGAGACGAGTGATGACAGATAAACGGCCGAATTTCTGCTCACTAATAATTCCTTCGAAGACAAAAAGTTGTTATATGGGACCGCAAGAGGATATCTGACGATTCAATACAGTAATTAAGTGTCATAAGATAAGAGAACACGGGAAAAATAGAAATACTCCGTACAGCCCCTTGTTTTTATTTATTCTATAGGGGAGACCGGGGCTCATTGAACCATTTTGTTCACATACATGTTTGTCCTCATTTCATATCAAATGTTTTTATTAGAAGATCTCTTTATTTTATTGTATTGTTTAAAGACATATCATAGTTGCTATCGTGTAGCATATTCAATTAAATTAATCTTTAACTTATTCCCCCTCCCCCCCCAAAAAAAAAACCAAGACATATTTTAATCCACTTGACCGTAATGGTTCAGTGTATCCCTCTTACAAAATAGTCGGGGCAGGTTTAACCAAATAATTGGGAAATTGAACACCGATAAAAATTCCATGTTAACATAGATCTGGATTTAGATCTTAAACCTACTCGCTTATTTCGTAGTGATCTAATGAATCTGCAAACAATCAGCAGTGTATAGTTGAAAACAAATATCAACAGATTTGTCATCGGTGGAACAAACAGGAGTCTGGATTCCCTAGGCTCCTACAAATCACCGTAAAATGCACATAAGTTGGCAGTTTGGTGGGATCAATTCAACTTTTGTAGTGATTCAAACAAAAGTTGGTCCAATATTCAGACAGCCTGATTTGCCGACGAGCGACTCTAGTCCGGGAGACCCATTGCGCCCATGCACGGCACAGCCAAGTTTCGAACAAGTTTAATTCGTTTTATACGATAGGCCTACAGAGTTGGATAAACTGATAATACTGATATTCTAAATCTTTTGTTTTTATTTTCAAAGATATTTTTAAAAGATTCAAAATGGATCAAGCCCTTGTTTATATGGATTGTAGATTACACATACAAGAATTTCTTAGGCTAAACAAATTATTAAATGATATACTATTCAAAAAAAGTAGGGGATATTTGATTTTTAAGTGTTATTAAAGTCACCTAATGAAACTGACGAAGAAACAAATGACAAAATGAAATGAAGTTCACATTCATCGATTTATTCCAAATGATCGTTAGACTAAGTAAGACACAGACTGACCATTATAAGGGTAAAATGATACCCGGGGTCAAACAGCAAAGTTACCACAGCATCACAACAAAGTCAGTAACGGGTCAGTGCTGGTCAAGGTAATGTGGTGATGTTCTGTTGTTGGAGGTAACCTGTAACGATCCTGGCCCTGTGACATCTTGCGTTGTCATCCTGGAAGATGAAACGGCGGCCATGACGTCGTGCGAACGGCACAACATGGACTGCCACAACATGTAAAGCCGTTCTTCCAGCAACAGTGATGCCTCCCCACACCATAACAGAACCACCCCCAAATCGATCATGTCTGATGACGTTAACGTCTTGGAAGCGCTCGTTTCGAAGACGCCACACCCTCCTACGTCTGTCCAAAAAATCAACAGTGAACCTTGACTCATCTGAAAACATCACATTGCTCCAGCGTCGATTATCCCAGTGTTGACGATCCCTACACCAACGACGTCTTGCCTGAATGTGATGATCTCTCAAACAAGGGATCACGCGAGGACGTCGGGCGCGAAGGTGACCCCTATGCAGTCGATTCCGAATCGTCTGGCCACTCACTCTCACACCAGTGTCTGTTTGAAGACGAGCGCTGATCTGATTTGCTGTGATGACACGATTTCTCAAGGCCAAGGTACGGATAAATCGATCCTGGGCTTGAGTTGTCGCCCTTGGTCGACCTGAGAGTGGTCTGTCCTGTACAGATTGTGTATCACGGTATCTGGACCATAGCCTGCTTATGACAGACTGAGAAACATTCATCGTCCGCGCCACAACCGCCTGTGTTGTGCCGATCTGTAGCATGCCAAGGGCACGTAACCTTTCATTTTGGGTAAGCCGACGCATATCAAAATTTGTTTTCTGGTCACTAAAACAATTAAACTGATGTTTCCACCCTGGAATTCAATGCCACAATGACTGTAACATTCAAAGTCCGAGTCGTGCAAATCTTGGGTTGGACCCCCATGATGATCCCAAGCATCACCTGCATTCCATGCGGTAGCTATTGGTGCGTTTGGGCGTCCCATGTAACTAGAAATGTTTCTTCTGTTAGGTTCTATAGTGACTTTTTTCGTAGTCATTTGCATATTTTAGTATTATGCCCCCAAAATCAAATATCCCCTACTTTTTTTGAATAGTATATTATTTATAAAGGATGTATCCATGGTGGTTCAATGTGCCCCAGTCTCCCCTACCTTATAAAAACATGGTAATGCACGGACTTTTTTCTGTTTTTCTTTCGCGTTCTCTTATCTAGTGGCAATCAATTCTTTTTATGAATTGTACGATATTCTCTCACAGTGTCACACAGCAACTTTAGGTCTTCGAGGGAATTATTAGTGAGCAGATATTTGCCCATGTATCTGTTATCACTAGTCACTTCAGTTAGTAATATAGAGGAATAACCCGTGTTTTCCTTTGGCGTTCGTCACTTCCGATTCATGAATCCTATATTACTACTCTATTGTAGCGACGATCTCTGTGTTAATATCATATTTGGAAAGAGTTTAATCAGTTCTATCACATATGTGATAATGACTGGCACCAATATTGTCCTTTAATTAATTGAACATTATCAAATTTCGTTCTGAGGCTGTCGTTTGATGCCAGAAGTGACCTGCTCTCGTACATTGTTTTAAAGAAGTTGGGGTGTTGGGGGTTATGAGTAGCGACAAAGGTAATGATATCCGAACTGTCTTTTGCTTTAGTAGCCCTGAGTGTTTGGATATCAATTGCCAAAGCCTTATTTATCCCAACTTCTATTACCTCGAGGGGGTAATGTTGCTTCAATAAATTTCCTTTCAGTTCACCTAATCTGACAATACGCAGGTTTTCATCTATCACGATTGTGCATATTTTTCTAGCTAAGGAAAGGGGTATATTATTTTTGGTATGGCGTGGATGACATGATTTATAAGAGAGATAGTTTTTGGTATATGTTTCTTTAGAATACATATCTGTTATGAGGAGCTCTCCCCTTCGATTCACTAGAACGTCCAAGAATGCGATTTGCAGATCGTTCGTTTCAATTGTAAATTTGATATTTAGGTCTAAATCATTCTGCAAGGTTGCCAAATCGTCCATTCCAAATACTGATTTTCTAAATATAATCTATACTATTCAAAAAAAGTAGGGGATATTTGATTTTTAAGTGTTATTAAAGTCACCTAATGAAACTGACGAAGAAACAAATGACAAAATGAAATGAAGTTCACATTCATCGATTTATTCCAAATGATCGTTAGACTAAGTAAGGCATTATAAGGGTAAAATGATACCCGGGGTCAAACAGCAAAGTTACCACAGCATCACTACAAAGTCAGTAACGGGTAAATCCTCCTCTGTTTGCCAAACAAGCATTGATCCGACGTGGCAAACTCCTAATGAGACTTCTAAGGTCATTTTGGTCCAGATTGTCCCATTCCTGTTGCAACGCAGCAGCAAGTTCTTGGACATTGGCAGGACGTTGTTGACGTTGACGTAACCTCTGTCCAAGCATGTCCCAGACATGTTCGATGGGGGAGAGGTCGGGACTCAGTGCTGGCCAAGGTAATGTGGTGATGTTCTGTTTTTGGAGGTAACCTGTAACGATCCTGGCCCTGTGACATCTTGCGTTGTCATCCTGGAAGATGAAACGGCGGCCATGACGTCGTGCGAACGGCACAACATGGACTGCCAAGATGTTGTCCCGGTAGTACTGGCCTGTAACACGCCCTGCAACAACATGTAAAGCCGTTCTTCCAGCAACAGTGATGCCTCCCCACACCATAACAGAACCACCCCCAAATCGATCATGTCTGATGACGTTAACGTCTTGGAAGCGCTCGTTTCGAAGACGCCACACCCTCCTACGTCTGTCCAAAAAATCAACAGTGAACCTTGACTCATCTGAAAACATCACATTGCTCCAGCGTCGATTATCCCAGTGTTGACGATCCCTACACCAACGACGTCTTGCCTGAATGTGATGATCTCTCAAACAAGGGATCACGCGAGGACGTCGGGCGCGAAGGTGACCCCTATGCAGTCGATTCCGAATCGTCTGGCCACTCACTCTCACACCAGTGTCTGTTTGAAGACGAGCGCTGATCTGATTTGCTGTGATGACACGATTTCTTAAGGCCAAGGTACGGATAAATCGATCCTGGGCTTGGGCGTGGTCTGTCCTGTACAGATTGTGTATCACGGTATCTGGACCATAGCCTGCTTATGACAGACTGAGAAACATTCATCGTCCGCGCCACAACCGCCTGTGTTGTGCCGATCTGTAGCATGCCAAGGGCACGTAACCTTTCATTTTGGGTAAGCCGACGCATATCAAAATTTGTTTTCTGGTCACTAAAACAATTAAACTGATGTTTCCACCCTGGAATTCAATGCCACAATGACTGTAACATTCAAAGTCCGAGTCGTGCAAATCTTGGGTTGGACCCCCATGATGATCCCAAGCATCACCTGCATTCCATGCGGTAGCTATTGGTGCGTTTGGGCGTCACACGTAACTGGGAATGTTTCTTCTGTTAGGTTCTATAGTGACTTTTTTCGTAGTCATTTGCATATTTTAGTATTATGCCCCCAAAATCAAATATCCCCTACTTTTTTAAAATATCCCCTATTTTAGTATATAATCCACGCCATGTTCAATTTCCACTATTGAGTATAATTTTTCCTCAAGAAATCCCATTGTTAAATTACTTAATTGTGGTGCCGCCTTGGTACTCATCGCTATAGCAAGAATCTGTTTGTAATTTGTTTCGCCAATAAAAGTGTTGTTATAGTCAGGATGATACGTATGGCTTTGAGGATAAAGTTTTTTTAAATTCTCCCACGACTGCATTCAGGATGTTTATCCAATCAATATTCTACGGTCTGAAGGCCATGGGAAATATTGCCATACATGTTACAAACATCCATGGTTACGACGAAGTCGCCATCATTTAGATTTTGGGGTAAAGTGTCATCCCGAATAACAGATTTCACATTTGGCACGTACGGCTTAAGTAAGATATATCAATAAGATTTGATAGCCTGTTAGTAGGGCAGCATGGACCGGCAATATTTGCCTGAAAGGGAGATCGACTGGTTTGTCGTTAAGTATTTTAAGGACGTTTCTCTCATAATATTTCGCATCCATGACAATAGGCCTGCAGCCAAAATTTCTAGCGTGAAGTTCCGCTACACGACCTCCCCCCCCAAAAAAAACCCCAAACTATACATTTTTGGAAAGCTTTTAACACCAGGAATACAAATCCGGAGAGTTCCAAGCAATAAGTCTGCAATTAATCGATTTAGGGCGAGATGAAAATGATGAAAATTGTAAAGTAAATCCTATATTTATATTAATAATTGTGAAGTTGACATAAAATTAAATATTGGCGAAAATACACGATGTATTCATCCTATGCAAAGAATATGCTGTTGGTTAAATTTTGATTTAAAGTAAAATGCAGAAAACATAATGGACAGGGAAACATAATTTCGGAAATCTATTTGTTCTAAAAAAAGGAGTTATGTCCCTTTATGGAAAATGTCAATAATTATTGATAATACTAACAGGTGTAACTACAGACAAGGGCATATATAAGTTCAATCTTATTTTCAAATAGGATTAGAGGTTAAGGGTCTAACAAACAATAGCTCCTACAGATATTTAGTTTTCTCACTGAAATAGATATAGCTGCAACTCAATAATACTGTAATGGGAGTGACATTATTGCAATAAAGGGAAAATATATCAAATGGAGTTTAATGTGTTACTGTTCTGTACCAACCCGAGGGGTTGGGATGGGCTAGTGGTCTAGAGTGCCGCGCTTCGACCTCTAGCTGGGCGGTCACCTCTGGCTTCCGGCTGTGGTTTCGATCCCCGGTATGAGCATATGTGGCATGGAGATAGGGGCGCCTTCTCAACCTCGTGAGTTTCCTCCGGGCACTCCGGTTTCCTCCCACTGCTAAAGACCCCAACGCGCAAGCGAATTATTGAAATAAAATTAAACCATGTGTTAGTCCCGAAATGACCTAGTTCGTGTCGAGTGGACGTTAAACCCCATTTCTCTCTCTGTACCAACCCGTATAATGAAGATGGGCGTAAGACATACGTTATTGTGTGTGTAATGGAGCAGTAAAGTGCTGATTCACTTACGGGGGTGGGGGTGCTCAGGTTTTGATCCTAATCTGGTGTAGTTTCCCCCTTGTCCGTGGCTCACTTATCAGGAGTTCCTTGGTTTGATCCCTGTGCCTCCCCTTGTCAGTGGTGCAGGGGGGGGGGGGACTGTGATGGGCAGCGCTTAGTTATTCGGATGGAATATAAAACTGACTTCCGGCGCACACGTTGACGTGCACTAAATTCGAAATACATGTAAAGAGTAGACCGTAAAGTTGCTGTTTGGACAAAATCCTCCCCTATAGCATAATGTATGGCGAGCGTATATACATCTTCATTATGACGGTTGATTTTTTTTCTCTTCATTATTTTATAGGTTTTGTCATATATATCTGGGGGGTTGGGATGGCCTAGTGGTCTAGAGTGCCGCGCTTCGACCTCTAGCTGGCCGGTCACCTCTGGCTTGCGGCTGTGGTTTCGAGCCCTGGTGTGAGCGTATGTGGCATGGAGATAGGGGCGCCTTCTCAACCTCGTGGGTTTCCTCCGGGCACTCCGGTTTCCTCCCACTGCTAAAGACCTCTACGCGCAAGTCCCGAAATGACCTAGTTGTGTCGAGTGGACGTTAAACCCCATTTCAAAAAAATTTCATATATATCTATTTCAGTAAGAAAATTACATATAGATGCTTTGTTTCAATTCAAATATGTGTTAGGAACTGCTTAAAAGCCCCAAATCTAATCTGAATTAAAAGCTTACATATATATTAGTAGAAATACTGTTTTGTAAGAGCCTATATGCCTACCCACCCGCCCTTTCAGATTCGTTCAACCGTCCATTTTCCGGGCAATGTATTTCAGTTTTTCGGGCACAATCTTCGGAGAATGGAGAACGCGACCATATCTCATGGAAATATAAATGTATATTTGTGTAATTAATTCAAAATAATCAACCTTCACAGCTTTGTGGAAAATTTATTTCAGTTAATGATTGATTCATTCAGAAAATTTGGGTGACAAATTTTTCAGGCAAATAGGCTCAGCACCCCCACCCCCCACCCACGTAGCCCCTTACCTGTTTAATCCGATTCAGTTTACTTCAATAAATTTGAATTGATATTTGTTAGCAAATTACACAATTATATATACGGTGTCAGTTTAAATGTTTGTAATTCGGCCTAAATATCTTAACTAGAAGTTTACCTGTTGTAAAATTAATGCAGGGTCTAATTGAAAGGCTGGGTTTACGTTTTAGTGGAAAAAATCATGTGGTTTCAATGCGATTTACAAAACTACGGACATAGTCTGGTCTCCATTACTTCATAGACATATTGCTCAACCAATGTCAAACATATCTCCTTGCTCATCAGACTAGGCGCTACATCCATAATTTCTGGGTAAACACCCCATTAACGATATAAATGTTGGATTTGTGTGCTCATACATGTCATGCAACATCAGAAGTAAACACTGAAATGCTGTTATCAATTGTGAATATTTGACAGAAAGGGAGATAACTCTATTACCGTTAATGGCTTTCCAAAATTATCTATGTTCCCTTGTCCAATATGTTTTCTGCATTTTGGTTTAAATCAAAATTTAACCAATACCATATTCTTCGCAGAAGATGAAGAAAATGGGTGTTTTCGCCAATATTTAGTTTTATGTCAATGTCATAATTATTAGTATAAATATAGCATTTACTTGACAGTTATCACAATTTTCATCTGGCCCTAAATCGATTAATTGCAGACTTTTTGCTTGGAACTCTCTGGATTTGTGTTCCTGGTGTTATAAGCTTTCCAAAAATGTATAGTTTGTTTTTTTGGGAGGACCGTGTAGCGGAATTGCATTTCTAAGCAAGCTAGAAATTTTGGCAGCAGGCCTATAACGATGGCACCTCCTTTATCGCTTTCCTTAATAAGGATTGTGTCGTTAGATTTCAAATATATTAATCTAGTCCTTCTTAACTACGGCACTATGTGCCAAATAGTTAAACCTCGTTTCATTTCTCTTATTTAAAACCCTTTAAATTCAAAAACTCAAATTGAAAACTGTCACCAGATCAGTAAATAATTTCACCAAATTTTTAAAAAATCAAAATATATTTTAAAAAACCAAATTAAAAAAAAATATTGAAAAATAATAATGAAAAAATTTAATGATAAAGAAATTAATTAATTGAATAATTGAATTATGAATAATTGATGGAAAAGAATTCATGAAACATAACGCTAACGCTAAAATATACGTCCATATTCCTGCTTTGATTGATATGGTACTTTGTCAAGAAGGCTAGGCGTTTGGTTTGTTTAGCGTTGAGGGTCGTGCCTCAACATCAATAGTTGCCGTCCTTAGAGTATAAGGAAATGAAATGAAATGGGGTTTAACGTCCTACTCTTTTGCACCTAACCTGGGCTAATGGAAGACGGGCATACGCCATACAGTGTCCTATGAGGGAAATTTTGCCCGGGCAGCGGCGCTACGGCCTACTCTTATATCGAATTCCAACTGCCAAGGGATCTTTTACGTGTACTCCAATGTGTACACGGGACCTCTGTTTTTCGTCCCATCCGAACGACTAGGCAGCTGTCCTTGTCAGGCCCTCCTTCTGCATCACTGACAAGGGGAAATCACGCCGGAAAATCAAGATGAACTTGCCTTCCTAACGCTAAAGGCAAAAAGTGGGCGTGGCTCTGCCCCTGGCGGTCAGGACATTCATCAATATCAATAGTGGACGCCCTCAGGCTATAAGGAATACATAAGCCAAGTACCAAGCTGATTCATTCAGAATTGCGGCCTGTAAACGACAAACACAAAATTTGGGCGTGTCTTGTCTGTGGGAGTCGGGAAATGCAGTTGACGTCCTTAGGCTATAAGGAATACATATCCCAAGTTTAAAGACGATCCATTAAGAATCGTGGCCTGTAGACAACACTGGGGATAGGAAATCACCCAAAACAATAGGGGTCATCTTTAGGGTATAAGGAATAGGTATGTACAGTTTTAAAAGGATCTGTTAAGAATTGCATCCTGTAGGCGAACACAAGACACAAAAGCATTGGGCGTGGCTCTGTCCCAGGGGGTCCGGCATGCACCAAAAATAGTGGTCAGCCTTAGGGTAAAAGGAATAAGTATAAAAAAAGTTTTCAAGACGATCGATTAAGAACTGTTGCCTGTAGGTGACACACAGACAGACAAAAAGAAAATGGGCGTGGCACTGTCCCTGGGGGTCGGGCATGCACCAAAAACAATAGGGATCTTCCTTAAGGTACCAAGAACAAGTATTCAAAGTTTCAAGATGATACATTAAGAAATGCAGCCTGTAGACGACAGACAAACAAATACAAGAAATGGGTGTTGCTGTCCCACGGGGGTCGGGCATGCACCCCAAAACAAAAGGGATCATCCTTAGGGTATAAGGAATAAGTATTTTAAGTTTCAAGATGACCGATTAAGAATTGTGGCCTGTAGGCGACACACAAAAAGAAAGTGGGCGTGACTCTGCCCCTGGGGGTTGGGCATGCACCCCAAACGATAGGGGTGTTCCTTAGGGTACAAAGAATGTGTATGCAAAGTTTCAAGATTATAAGTTAAGAAATGTGGCCTGTAGACGACAAACAAACAAATACTAGAAATGGGCGTGGCTCTGCCCCTGGGGGTCGTGCATGCACCCAAAACAATAGGGGTCTTTCTTAGGGTATAAGAAATAAGTATACCAAGTTTGAAGAAAATCCATGAAGAATTGCGCCCTGTAGGCGAACCACAGACATACACACACACACACACCTTCCAAACAACCGAAATACATGTACCCCGAATTGAGCCAGCCCTCAAACTCTTAATTTTTGACAAAACAGGCTGAAATTCTAACACCACCACCCGGAATATATTACAAAAGTGCTGTGCAAATTTCAGGTTAATAAGTTCAGCCAACATTAAATGACAGCACATTCACTTGAGCCAAAAACCGCATTTTGTTCAGCTTTCCATTAAAAATTGTCATTTTATGCTTATGACAGCCTAAAATATACAGTTCTAATTGAGCTATCAAGCTGATATTTGCACAGCCACTCCAGAATACATGTAGGAAGATTCTGTGAAAATTTCATTAGACTTGCTGCAATAATTCCCCCAAAAAACAGTGGTTGTACATGAGCACAGTGCGAAAAAAACCCCCAAAATTGTCCAACCAACCGAAATGCCCCGAATTGAGCCAGCCCTCAAACTCTTAATTTTTGACAAAACAGCCAACATTAAATGACAGCACATTCACTTGAGCCAAAAACCGCATTTTGTTCAGCTTTCCATTAAAAATTGTCATTTTATGCTTATGACAGCCTAAAATATACAGTTCTAATTGAGCTATCAAGCTGATATTTGCACAGCCACCCCAGAATACATGTAGGAAGATTCTGTGAAAATTTCATTAGACTTGCTGCAATAATTCCCCAAAAAAACAGTGGTTGTACATGAGCACAGTGCGAAAAAAAACCCAAAATTGTCCAAACAAACGAAATACCCCGAACTGAGCCAGCCCTCAAACTTTTGACAAAACAGGCTGCAATTTTAACACCAGCATCCTGAATATATGACCAATGTGCTGTGCAAATGTCAGGTTAATAGGTTGAGCCAACATTAAATGAGGGTACATTCACTTGAGCCAAAAACCACATTTTGTACAGCTTTCCATTGAAAAATGTCATTTTATGCTTATAAAGTTATGACAGCCTGAAATATACAGTTCTAATTGAGCCACCCGCAAATATATGTTGGATGATTCCCTGAAAATTACAGCTTCATTGCTCCAATATTTCCAAAAAAAGCAGGGCTTGTACATGAGCATAGTGCGAAAAAACCCGAAATTGTCCAAGATAGCAGAACTGAACACCACCGCCTTGGACCCTTCTATTCACCCAACCTCCTTGAAATTTATATATGCTCTCCAACAGTACCTGCAGAGGCATCTCTACAAATGACAGTCCACGTGGATTAATAGAAAGCAACACACAGCTTAACATAGATGACATTTAATGAGTCAGAAAATTACTGTACATTGGGTGAAAAATGCCATTTTTCTTTTTATTGCCCCTTCTTAAAGTCTCTCCAGCAGAAATAGCCAAGACTTTCTCTAGATAGTAGAAAAGGATATCTTGCATGCAGCAAAAACTACATACATTAACAAAAGCTAAATGTTCAATTATAAAATTTATTCATCCATATAACACAACACAGTTCTATGGATAACACTCACTATATTATATACAGACGACGTTTCGATTATAGAATTTATTAATCCAAATAACACAACACAGTTCGATGGAAAAAAAATCACTTTGAATCACTATATTATATACACACGACATTTCAACAAGAATTCACTGGTCGTTATCAGGCATACAAATTATCCATTCTTCCCCCATTCCTTCTTCTGCAGCTGTCTCCTTCTTAGTCCCGAAATGGCCTAGTTAGTGTTGAGTGGACGCTAAACCCCATTTCTCTCTCTTTCTCCTCGTCCTCTTCCCCTCGTTTTTGTTCTTCTCCCATTCAACCATTTTTTCCAACATTTTTAAAAATATTTTCCATGGCATCCTTGTGGTGAAGTTTGATCACACCTTCAATAAATGCAAAAAATTGTACATAAAAATTATTAAAAAACATGTCTATCCTTCTTTATATCAAGCATGGCGGCCTAGGGGTCTGTTAATGCAAGTGCCAAAGTTTAAGTCAAATAATTCTTATTTGCCAAGGTAAAAGAATAGTGAAATGAAGTTATTTAAATAATAAAATTACAAAAATGCAAGGAACTGTGACAATGGCTGACTGTGGGTAACCAGCGTGATGTCATAAGAAAAGCATATTTTGGCAGGTAAACTAAAATGCATACAGTATTGATATAAGTCGCCTATTTAAAGAAATGACATCACTTCAACGAAAACATATGAGCTACTGTCTATGAGTAGACAACACAGAGTCAGAAAAAAAACCTAGGCCTAAACTCGACGCCATATTGTTTCAACCACGACGTGTTAAATTGAAAATACGTTCGTTGGCTTCAAAGTCAAAGACCAAAATAATTTTACTTGTTATTCACTGCAATATGCTCTTGAACGAACAAATGTCCTGTGTCCTGTGCAAAAATATAAACTAACTCATCTACTAGTAATTCACACTTAAATTAAGGAAACGTATTCTTCGTTCTTACCTCAAACATAACAGCCTCTCCGAGGAACATGTGTTTGCTGGGTGACGTCACGTGATTCGCTAAATTACCCAGGCACCTCGTGTGTTTGTTGACCGAGAGTAAAGTGTGTGAAGAGAGCACACACATAACGGGTGTTAAGCACTAAGCGTGGACCACGTAGAAATTTTGTCAGGTGAAGTAGACTAGGTTATCCAACATAGAAATAGACTTCACTTCTCCGAGGACCACGAATTTGGTCCTCGGAAGATTTTTTGGTCCTCGGGTAAAAGCTGTGTTTTCTAACGAGGGTCCTCTGGTGATGGTCAATGCACACGCACACTCACACACATACACACACACACACACACACACACACACAGACAGGGGCGACGACATAATACGTTCACATTATGAATGTGGACGTATAAAAATAGTAATTAGATTATGAATAATTAATTAGAGTATACATAATTAATTATAAATGAGGGAGTAAAAAACTAAATGAACAATTAACTATACAATTGATTGGGATTTTAGGACGTGTGTTGGACTCTGGGGCGGGGCGACACGGGTCGCATGAGCGGTACAAATTTCGCGAAGGCATATTCATATGAACAAGTACATCCGATGACCTCAAACATTCAAAATACATAGTTGTCACATGATCATTTGTAAATCGCCTGAACTGCCGCAGCCGTCAAAGTGTCGCAGCACAATTTACAAAACTGCCCCGAGGAGAAACTGCCCCAGTACCTAGAAAGTTTCCCCCTATATTACTGGTGAGCGTGGCGCAGTCTCAATAGACGTGGCGAAAAATCAGTTTACGCCTGGTAGGCATGTCGTGGTGTAGTGAGCATGGTGGGAACACTGCGCGTAGCCAGAGCATAGCCAGTAAGATCATGAGCGCACTAGGCGAAGTAAGCGCTTGGTGTAGTCGTGGCAGGGGCATAATGGAGGCGTGTCAATTTATTGCCACGCTTATTGGCGCAAGCCCAACACTGTATTTACGCTCTCTTTGCCTTCATGCCAGGAAACCGAGGGGATAAGATTTTCTTTCCCATGTCATCTCGGATAATTAATTTTCATCGTTGGACATGACAAACCGGCTGTCAGGAATGTGCTACAAACTAATAGCCTACGTAGCAGAATTGAACTTGGAAACTTGTAAAACAACTACAAGTAAATATGTGACACTAATGTGTTTAGAAAACGTTCCACCGATTTGAAAATATGCTAAATTGGTGAACAGTCGATGATTTTTAATTGGCACAAATCAAATGTGCGCCATTGAGAACATATATGTTGACATCAAAGACGACTACTTAATCAAAATAAGCACATTGTTCCATTTTCCAGCCACATGTGGCAGCAATGTTGGAAATATGTGAAAATGTAAAAGTGTGATAATTTTACAAGGTTGTAAATGTTAGAAATTGAATCCACGCCCTCGTAAACATATACATTGACACCAAACACTGCTAAATCAAAATCTGCACATCCTACCATTTCCCGCCAAAAATGACCGCCGTGTTGAATCTATGCTAATCATATAAGCATGTGATCATTTTACAAGTTTGGAAATGTCGGAAATAGGATCAGCGACCACAAAAAAACATATTTTGACACCAAACACTACTTATAGGACAAAATCTTGACATCGTCCCGTCTTGGAACTATGCTAATCATGTGAACATGTGGTCATTTTACAAGTTGACACCAAGCACTACTAATAAGACAAAATCTTGATATCGTCCCGTCTTTGAACTATGCTAATCATGTGATCATTTTACATGCAAGTTTGGAAATGCCAGAAATGGGATCAACGACCACGAAAACACATATTGACACCAAACACTACTAATAAGACAAAATCTCGATATAGCCCCATTTTTCCGCCAAAAATGGCCATCATCTTAGAAATGTCGTCATGAAGTAATGCAGGCTGTGATTTAGCCACGAAAATCGTTTCATTTTGTCTCAGCAAATTCCAGGTGAAAATCTGACCCTTTGCTGCACAAGTAAACAAGTAAGCCGCCACTGTAGTACACATTTCTATTGCGATGGTTTGCACAATCAGACCAGCACTCAAATTACGCCTCGGACTATATTTGTCAAGTGCAGCCATAATGTGGTGAAGAAATCAAATTCTAAGCCAATCAGAAACCAGAAAAGCAATCAACGTCATTAGGTCAGGGGTCAATAGCCATAAATAGACCAGAGACGGAACACGTTGGCTTGTTTACATTTGTATGAGAGAATTTTTCTGCAAATATGCCTGAATTACGGGACAACAACATCAGATAAATGTCGTGTTGACACCGTGAACACGGCTAGCCCCTGATTTGCGGCAAAAATATGGTCAAAAGCGAAATTGTATCAATGAATGTGATATTTCCTGGAAAAAAGCATTTTTTTCATTTTATTTCAATAAACAATATCCATAAGAAATATAAATATAATATACAGATGAAAACGTTTTTGGCATGATTGAAATACTGGTTCGGTATAATAATTATATATAATGTTGAGAAAAAGACAAAAAAAAATAATACCATCTGAGCCCACTGATACAACAGAATATTAATAATGATTCACCTCACAACTACCTCTGTACATGCACCAATTATACTTGTTTTTGTTTTTTAAAAAAACCAAACAATATAGACATATTATAAGAGATGTCAAATAAGTATACATTTATTTAAAGAAAGAAATACAGTAATAAAGAAAAAAAAATGAATGCAATTTTATATACTTCCTCATACAGTATTCAACAACAACACTCGATGGCATGAGATTTCTCCGATATTAAATAGATTAAAACGGTTCAGCGATACTTTGATTTATTTAAATATGGAGGACCGAGACTTAGCTTCGTTCAACCAGTACAGTGGTTGAAATTGTTGAACACGTCTGTCAAACCTTCAAAGGCTAATATCTTCGCTTGCAATAGAGTAATTTGAATGAAATTTTCAAATTATTCATTTTACATTATCTACTTTTGAACTATTATAGCAAGAATGGCTAGTTCTTTATCTAAATCTTATATAATGTATCTTCAATGAAAAATGTATATAATAATATCATTTATATAGTGTATTAATATTGGAGATTGGGTTCTAATCTGCTTTTCAGATTTTTATATCCACAGAATCGGGCCCGTCGCCAGCTCATAAAATTAGGATTGGGGGCTACGGAATTTTTTGGAGGGGCTGAGGATGTGCCCGGCTAAGAATACTCCTAAGAAATCATCAATTTTGGGGGGGGGGGCTAAGCTGCACAGAATACATGTATTTACACACAGATCAGGTCTTGTGTGCATATACACTGTACAAAATTCTAAGATATATACCAGTAAAGAAAAGTACATATAAGAGAAAGATAGGTTGCCAGGCAACGAAACATACGCCCACAGCAGCTAAATCGTCCGGGCAGTCAACAAGGGTTGTCGCATATTTTTACTTTTTTGGGGAATGAAACATTTGTTATACACTAAAATCTGATTAAGAGTAACAACTCATTTTGTAATTATCTGAAAATCATTAGAATTTGTTTGCTTTTTATAAAGTTTTGCCCCACGCTAACAATTAGTATAGGAAACATTTAACATCATGGATTTAGCTGTTCAGTTATCAAAATTCATTGAAAATCAAAATACTTGTTCGTTTCAACACCTTAAACTCTGTGTATCAATCTGAAGTCAATCGGATGATAAGTTTGGCATCTGATCTATAGCGTCACAAGGTTTTTTGAAGTGATCAAGGGAGATAACTATTTGGAAGTAATTATTTGAAATCGCTGAAAATCAGTAGGCTTCTTCGTCTCATGACCTTAAACAGTGTGTGTAAATTTAAAGTCAATCAGATATTAACTTTGGCCTCTAGAGCGTCCACAGGATTTTTTGATGTGATCAAGGGCCATAACTCTGGCAATAATTATCAGAGATCGCTGAAAATCAATAGGCGTCTTCGTCTCATGACCTTAAACACTGTGTATAAATTTAAAGTCAATCAGATATTAACTTTGGCCTCTAGAGCATCCACAAGATTTTTTGAAGTGATCAAGGGCCATAACTCTGGCACTAATTATCGGAAATCCGTGAAAATCAATAGGCTTCTTCGTCTTATGACCTTAAACACTGTGTATAAATTTAAAGTCAATCGGATATTAACTTTAGCCTCTCGAGCATTCACAAGATTTTTCAAAGTGATCAAGAGTCATAACTCTGGCAGTAATTATCGGATATTGCTGAAAATCAATAGACTTCTTCGTATTATGACCTTGAACACTGTGTATAAATTTAAAGTCAATCCAATATTAACTTTAGCCTCTAGAGCGTTCACAAGATTTTTCAAAGGGATCAAGGGTCATATCTCTGGCAGTAATTATCGGATATCGCTGAAAATCAATAGGCTTCTTCGTCTCATGACCTTAAACACTGTGTATAAATTTAAGGTCAATCGGATATTAACTTTAGCCTCTAAAGCGTTCACAAGATTTTTCAAAGTGATCAAGGGTCATAACTCTGGCAGTAATTATCGGATATTGCTGAAAATCAATCGGATTTTAACTTTAGCCTCTAGAGCGTTCACAAGATTTTTCAAAGTGATCAAGGGTCATAACTCTGGCAGTAATTATCGGATATTGCTGAAAATCAATAGGCTTCTTCGTCTCATGACCTTAAACACTGTGTATAAATTTAAAGTCAATCGGATATTAACCCTGGCCTCTAGTGCGTTCACAAGAAATTGTGGACGACGGACGGACGGACGGACGGACGGACGGACCGACGGACGGACGGACAGACAGACGGACGGACGGACTGACAGACGGACCGACAGACGGACCGACAGACGGACGGACGGGGGCGACGGCAATATACGTCCACATTTCTATGTGGGCGTATAAAAACAAACAGTTAACTAAATAAAATGGTTCCAGTAAAATGAATAAGAAATAAAAATGGAGTTAAACGTTCTGCTCTTATACATGTACTGGACTAATGAAGACGGGCATACACTATACAGTGTACCATGAGGAAAATTTTGCCCGGGCACAGCACTATGGCCTACTCTTATATCAAATTCCAACTGCCAAGGGATCTTTTTACTTGCACACCAATGTTACAGAGGACTTCGGTTTTTCGTCACATTCGAACGACTAGACAGCAGTCCTTGTACCTTGTCAGCCCCTCTGCCTGCACCACTGACAAGGAGAAAACACGTCTGAATCGAATTAGAATAAAGAAGTAAAATAAAAACATATATATCAGCTTAAAATAACTAAATATGACATGAAAATATATCGACATGTACAGTACATTTAAGTAAAACATGTTTCAAATATGGAATGTAAAAACCGCTTAAAAAAATACATATGTATACAGGTTTAGGCCTACTCATAAAAATCACATAATTTCATCAATATGATTTGGCCGTCACTTTCATATTCGAACAATTTTCACAAAACCATACTAGAAAGATTTCACTTTCACTTCTAAAAAATACATCTATCTGTAGCTCTCATACATGTACTGGGTTAAGGAAGACGGGCATGCGCTATACAGTTTATTATGAGGGGAATTTTGCCGGCACAGCACTATGACTATGGCCTACTCTTATATCGAATTCCAACTGCCAAGGGGTCCTTTTATGTGCACACCAATGTACAAACCGCTTACAAAAATACATATGTACATGTATACAGGTTCAGACCTTTTCATAAAAAATCACATAATTTCATCAATACCATTTTGCTGTCACTTTCATATTCGAACAATTTTCACAAATCCATACTAGAAAGCTTTCACTTGTAACAAATACAACTATCTGTAGCCTAATGCAGCCTGATCTGCATCCGCAGTGAGAATATCGTTTGGTTCTTGATCTCTATAGTCAACCTAACCCTGTCATTTGTTACAGTTGAGTTTAACAAGAAGGGCATAAATTTCCGCGGCTACAGTAAGGCAACCAGGGGGGAATGCGCCAGAATATGCCCCCTATATTTCTTATAAAGTACTGCGCATGGTATTTCACCTCAATGGTGACAGTCTGAGGTGACAATCTTTACCATAGTGGTCTTCTGTCTTGGTCTGAGTAGTCCTTGGTCTGAGTTGTCATGCATTTAGGAATAGGAGAATATCTTCATCAACTTGCATTTGCAATAAAATGGGAAAATATTAAGATATGATCCCCTCAACAAATTAACCAGACCTATTATTCTTTTTCTTATTTCGCTGGTAAAATATTAGCTGCTCTAAACATAACTTTATTCATACACAGTTGGTTTTTTTACGTTGGTAACGAACGTACGTGGAATGTGAGAAGTCTGTATTGTTACTGTTAGTATACCCCAATGAGTCTTGTCTGCACATTCCTAGAACTACAATTCTTTGTCCAACAAATCAAATCAATATAGCATTTTGTCTCCTGTACAAGCCTGCCGTTTCCTTCTAATTTGATCCACTGGTTAGCATATTCCCTAAATTTTTCCCAGTTTCTCGCAGTAAACGGTTTTAGATCGGTGTTTTTAAACAAAATCTACACGGAGTATACAGCGCTAGTTATTCTTCCGCTTTTTTACTATCGGAACGTAAACATACCGGTGACCTTTCACTCTACACGACCCGTTGACCCTTCGTAGTGTGTGTCCTTTTGGCGAGCTATGTCACGTGATCTATTAAAACCAAATCACCGCGAAATTCAAATACCATCGCACATTGATAAGTAAGCCCATATTTATTTTACGTTTTCTGTCAAACGTCAAAGAATTGATAAAAGAAAAGTTGTGTGGAAATACAAAGTAATACTAGGAGAATTAGATGATGTGGTTTGTTTTCCGCCTGAAAATGGTCGGGATGGCGAAACAGAAGCAAGCTTGCTAGAAATTTCACATCAGGGCTTAATGGGGAAAAATCTAAAAAATTGTTATAGGCCCTTTCAATACTAATACAGTGCCAAATCACAGTTGATATGTCGATAACATTAAGGTGAAAATAAAAATAATAAGTTGGAATATTATCGCAAATTGGCTAATCTCAGATAATGGCCTTCCGTCTATGAAGACCTATCTACAAAAAAAAATGTCAACATTTATATTTTTACATTTAACATCGAAACCTTCAACATAAAGGTTATTTTGCGATTTCTACCGGAAAAGCCGACGGATTTACAGTAAGGATTGGACCATCACACAAAATATAGAACGTCCTCAGTCACATAGTAAACTGTCACATAATTTTTCACCACGGAGAGGGATTACAGATAGCTAACCAAGTTCAGCGTGCTTATATGATTGTTTATACGCTCTCTAGATACAAGACATTGTAATACAACCGTGGATGATGTAACAAGATTGTGATCAGTGCGTCTGTTGTAGTGATGGAGCGTATTTGTGTTTTTCGAAAAGAAAGGTAACGTATTAATATTATAAACGGAATGGACATCCAAAAATTAATTTGATTTGTCGTGCAATAAGTGTCGGTGTATGGCTATACAAAATAACGTTAGTTACCTGAATTTGCTAAATGATACCAAGTGTCCAAGACGGCTGCAATTATCTCTCTCTCTCTCTCTCTCTCTCTCTCTCTCTCTCTCTCTCTCATGCCCCCTCTCTCTCAATATATAAGTCTTGCACGTATGTATAAGTCTTTTAGTTATAATTACTCTTAGTACCAACCTGGGTATTTATATATGTAATATCCATCACCATATGCTGGGTTGCACTCGTTATACAGTTCTGGACACGATGACAAAGCTAAAATTAGAATTTAATGTACAGATTCAGCAAGGAACAACGAACGTCAAGCCGTTCGGATATGGCGAACAACCGAGGTCTCGCGTGCGAAATAATGTAGCAATATACGGGTACCTTGATCATTGTTTAAAATAAACATCTTGTGGGCCCTCATATAATTTTTGATATTATATTTATTAAGCTTGACTTTCAACGATTTCTGATACATAGACCAGTCAAATTCATGTCATTACATGTTTTGTGAAATAAACATTAGCGTGGGACAGAACTAGCACCCAACATTTTATAATGATGTCTTATAATGAGTGTTATAAATGTTTTCGTTACATACGACGATCATTACCACACCGACTTTGAACATTCTAAGTTATTGAGTCCCAAAATGAGACCGACAGACTGACTCATTAATAGTCCCCTGCTTTCTTGGAAAGGCTGGGGACAGGAAGTCAACAGTGAGGCTGATGTCCCGCCGCAATCATTCTCTTTATTTTACAAAAGTACCATACATGCATCATTGTATCTTATCAAAGCAGGCATGCTCTCGTTATAGTTGAAAATGGGCTCATTCATTAGCTAATCTGACATGTCGTACAAATTCGCAATTAGTGATTAATGTGTTAAAACTAGAAAACGACGTCTAGCGAAACCTGTTAATAAAAAGCTTCCTGTGAGCGCAGAACTTTTAAAGGGAATGTAGGATAAAACAGTTGTTGCCGGACGTGCTTATAAACAGACAAGCCAACTGTGAGGCTGATGTTCCCGCCGAAATCCCAAAATAAATGGATGACACATATTAATTAATCGCACATTTTTTTTTTTCAAACGTATCGAGCAATCAAACTGTACACGAAGTGTCATCCAAATGCGTTTTATAAAGAAAAATGCTAAAACCGACGAGAAAAATGAAAATGCACCGCAGTTAGGGGGGACCCTAAAGGCAGACAAAAGAGCCCCGACGCTTGACAAATGGGCCCCTCTGGCCAGGGGAAAGGGCCCTCGTGTCCGAGTCAATCGTTTCTATACACTGTTACTGTCGAATCCATTACTGAATGAGAATGCAGTCATTGTATTGGCATAAAAATCATCAGTTCTTGTCCCAAAGTATCAACCAATCAAATTGCTTATCTCTGCCTACCCTAAAAAGAAAATGCTCATCTTCGAACTCCATCAAGACATTGACCTTATAAGCATACACACCAATTTTGAACATTTTAACTAAATTCGAAGGAGAGTTATTGTGTTCCAAAGTCTCGGCAAATCAAATTGCTTATCGCTCTGCTTACCCTGAGCAGAAAATGCTCATTATCGATCTTAGTCAAGGTATAACTGTAATGAAACTACACACCAAGTTTCATCACTCTCACTTAATTAGACCTAAAGTTATCGTGTCCCAAAGCATCAACCAATCAAATTGCTTATCTCTGCTTACCCTAAGCGGAAAATGCCCATCAAGGCATTGACCTAATAAGCATAAACACAAATTTTTAACATTTTAACTCAATTCGAAGGAGAGTTATTGTGTTCCAAAGTCTCAGCAAATCAAATTGCTTATCGCTCTGCATACCCTGAGCAGAAAATGCTCATTATCGATCTTAGTCAAGGTATTACTGTAATGAAACTACACACCAAGTTTCATCACTCTCACTTAATTAGAACTAAAGTTATCGTGTCCCAAAGCACCAACCAATCAAATTGCTTATCTCTGCTTACCCTCTGCGGAAAATGCTCATCTTCGAACTCCATCAAGGCATTGACCTAATAAGCATATACACCAAGTTTGAACATTTTAACTCAATTAGAAGGAGAGTTATTGTGTTCCAAAGTCTCAACCAATCAAATTGCGTATCGCTCTGCTTACCCTGAGCAGAAAATGCTCATTATCGAACTTAGTCAAGGTATTACTGTAATGAAACTATACACCAAGTTTCATCACTCTCACTTAATTAGAACTGAAGTTATCGTGTCCGAAAGCATCAACCAATCAAATTGCTTATCTCTGCTTACCCTAAGCGGAAAATGCTCATCTTCGAACTTCATCAAGGCATTGACCTAATAAGCATATACACCAAGTTTGAACATTTTAACTCAACTCGAAGGAGAGTTATTGTGTTCCAAAGTCTCGGCCAATCAAATTGCGTATCGCTCTGCTTACCCTGAGCAGAAAATGCTCATTAACGAACTTAGTCAAGGTATTACTGTAATGAAACTATACACCAAGTTTCATCACTCTCACTTAATTACAACTGCAGTTATCGTGTCCCAAAGCATCAACCAATCAAATTGCTTATCTCTGCTTACCCTAAGCGGAAAATGCTCATCTTCGAACTCCATCAAGGCATTGACCTAATAAGCATATACACCAAGTTTGAACATTTTAACTCAATTAGAAGGAGAGTTATTGTGTTCCAAAGTCTCAACCAATCAAATTGCGTATCGCTCTGCTTACCCTGAGCAGAAAATGCTCATTATCGAACTTAGTCAAGGTATTACTGTAATGAAACTATACACCAAGTTTCATCACTCTCACTTAATTAGAACTGAAGTTATCGTGTCCGAAAGCATCAACCAATTAAATTGCTTATCTCTGCTTACCCTAAGCGGAAAATGCTCATCTTCGAACTCCAAGGCATTGACCTAATAAGCATATAAACCAAGTTTGAACATTTTAACTCAATTAGAAGGAGGGTTATTGTGTCCCAAAAAGTGTGACGGACAGACGGACGGACGGACAGACAGGCAGACGGACGAACCCATTTTAATAGTCCCCCAACTTTCTTCGAAAGGCGGGGGACAAAAATAATTTGTGCTTGTTTGTTGGCGTGCAGTGGTTTTCTTAGAAGTGCTGAATTATTAAATAATCTACTTCGGATTTAAGTTTTGACGATACTCATTTGTAGTCAGGTCAATATATGGAAAATAGTATATACCCTCTCGGGCCCCCAAAAATTACTGCAAAGGGTTTCTCAACTGATTCAGGTTGGATTTAGTGTACTTTATAACATACTAAAAGTTTACCAAAGTAGGACCCCCCGCCCCCGTAAAATGTTTTGTTCAAGATGGCGTCAAAGATGGTCACCGAAACGTCTCAGTGATCATAATTATGTAATTATCAACTCAAATTTGATGATCTTGGAGTCTATGCCTGGGTTTGGGGGCACAGCGAACTCATTCAGATCATTAAAAATGATATTGGCCTGTTATGTCAAAAATGGCCGCCAACACCTCCAAATGACCGCAAGTCCTTAACAACTGACTCAAATTTGACGATCTTGATGTTTATCCCCAGGGGTTTTTTTTTGGGGGGGGGGGGCAAGGAACATATTATGGCATCTTTGGGTGTCACCGAGCTGTTCAATCATTCGAAATTGAAATTATGACATTCAACTGTTCACTATCACCTACCGCACAAACACCCCTGTCCAAAGAATAAGGTTCGGAGCGTTCAGTTTTGAATGTCATTCTCCTCCTCAGTGTCGACCTATTGAGCGTTGTTTGAATTGTTACAATTTTTTTTCAGTTTGACAAGGGCCACACACAGCAGTGTAGCGAGTCCATAGCGTCTGCAGCTGCATCGAGAGGACTTGCATCCCCAGAAAAGTGGCAATGGATAATTTTCAAGAGTTCGTCAGGCGCTGCATTGGTTTAAATCATAATTGACCTTAACTGATCATTTTCCGTCTTCCTTCCCTATTCAGTTGGGTTCATTTCATTTGCCATCCCCGTCCATACCATAATTTGAAAGTACACGCGTTGGCTATGAAATCTTGCTGCCGGTGATGCTGGGGGAAGATGCTTCAGCAGTTGCCACTTTCTTGGTGAAAATGATATTCGGATTGCCACCAAAGAGATCAACCATCAGGCCCAGACCTGATATGTCCTCTTGAGATTTTTTTTGAAGGGTGAATATGTCCGATTTTGATGAAACTTGAAATGCATGTTTATAACCCAAAGATCTTGGTCCTTTTCGATATTTGCGCATATCCGAACGTAGCTGCCTGGATTATGGCCCCTGATTGTTCGAAAATTCACATTTTTAGTTTGTGGACCCGCTAGATGTCACAATTGGTATTCAGTTTAAAAACAAGCCAACAGTGAGGCTGATGTCCCCCGCCGAAATCCCAAAACAAATAGATGACACATAATTATTTATTAATCGCAAATTAATTTTTTTTTTTTTTTTTTTTTTGTTCAAAAGTAAGGAGCAATCAAACTACACACTAAGTCTCATCACACTCTATCAGATAGAATCAAGATTATCATGTCCCAAAGCATCTACCAATTGATCAACTCAATTAACTATTAACTGGAATTTGATGATTCTGGTGTCTTTCCCTTATTTTTTTTTTGTGGCAAAGAAAATGTTATTACGATTAACCAGCGGCTGCCAGACAGGATAAGCCAACATTTTCCAAGAGATGAATAGAGAACAAATTAAATCAAAAGCGATTTTCCATACAATCAGGGGACATAGTTCAGATAGTTATGGCCTGAATCACGCAAATATGGGAAGAGACTGAGATTTTTGAGACATATATATATATATAATGCTTAGCTTCAGCTCGAAATGTTAATCATTGAACTCAGTCAAGACATTCACCTATTGAACATCTACATCAAGTTAAAACATTCTACCTCAATTAAAAGCAGAGTTGTTATGTACCAAAGTCTTGGCCAATCAAATTGTTTATCGTTCCTTAGCCTAAGCAGAAACTTCTCACTATCAAACTTAGTCAAGTTAATGATATAATGAATCTATATTCTGAGTTTCATCGCTCTCACTTTATTATAAAAAGTTACCGTGTCCCAAATCATCAACCAATCAGATTGCTTATCTCTGCTTACTGTAGGCAGAAAATGTTCATCACCGAACTACATCAAGGCATTCACCTAATGATCGCCTACACCAAGTTTGAACATTCTTGCTCAGTAGGAAGGAGAGTTATTGTGTTCCAACGTTACGGCTAATAAAATTACCTATCGCTCTGCTTACCCTCACTTAATTAGAACTAAAGTTATTGTGCCCTAAAGCATCAACCAATCAAATTGCTTATCCTTGCTCATCTCCGAACTCCATCAAGGTATCGACCTAATAAACACCTACACCAAGTTCGAACATTCTAGCTCAATTAGGAGGAGAGTTATTGTGTTCCAAAGTTTCGGCCAATGAAATTGCTTATCGCTCAGCAGAAAATGTTCATTATCGAACTTAGTCAAGGTATTGATCTAATGAAACTATACACCAAGTTTCATCACACTCTCTTAATTTGAACTAAGTTATCGTGTCCCAAGGCTTCAGCTGATCAATTTGCTTATCGCTGCTTACCCTAAGCAGAAAAGACTCATCTCTGCACTCCATCAAGGTATCGACCTAATACCTACACCAAGTTTGAACATTTTAGCTCAATTAGGAGGAGAGTTCTTGTGCCCCTAAGAGTGTGACGGACAGACAGACCCATTTTAATAGTCCCCCAAAAAACGTTTAAATATATCACCGTTACACATCAATGAAGGTTTAGTTCGAATGAATGAATGAAATGTTGTTTAATGGCACATCCGCTCCAACCGGGCTATATTGCGCCAAACATAAGATGATGTTACGAGACAAACTAGAAACAAATAATCACATTATCTATATATACATAAATAAAAACAAATATCACAGTAAACATCAGCTAAAAATTAGTTCGAATTTCGTAAAAAAAAAATCTATGTAATGCAAAGGATGTGGACCCTCTACAGATCACAATTTTTATCCATTTTGATGAAATTTATTATATATATATATATATATTTATGTCTCAAAGATCTCAGTCCCTTCCCATATTTGCGTGATTCAGGCCATAACTATCTGGACTATGTCCCCTGATTGTATGGAAAATCGCTTTTGATTTAATTTGTTCTCTATTCATCTCTTGGAAAATGTTGGCTTATCCTGCCTGGCAGCCGCTGGTAAACCGTAATAACATTTTCTTTGCCACAAAAAAAAACTAGGGAAAGACACCAGAATCATCAAATTCGAGTTAATAGTTTCATAGTTATGATCATTTTAAGGCGTTTCGGTACGGAGCCCCTTAAGTGCACGATTCCACTCTGATATAATTTTTTCGTACATGATTCCACTCTTATATAATTATTTCGTTTAAACGAAATACTAATTCGTTATAACGAAATATTAATTCGTTTAAACGAAATATTAATTCGTTTAAACGAAATATTAATTCGTTTAAACGAAATATTAATTCGTTTAAACGAAATATTAATTCGTTTAAACGAAATATTAATTCGTTATAACGAAATAATTAATTCGTTATAACGAAATAATTAATTCGTTTAAACGAAATAATTAATTCGTTAAAACGAAATAATTAATTCGTTAAACGAAATAATTAATTCCTTATAACGAAATATTAATTCGTTTAAACGAAATATTATTTCGTTATAACGAAATATTATATCGTTATAACGAAATATTATTAATATTTCGTTATAACGAATTAATTATTTCGTTTTAACGAATTAGTTATTTCGTTTTAACGAATTAATTATTTCGTTTTAACGAATTAATTATTTCGTTTTAACGAATTAATATTTCGTTATAACGAATTAATATTTCGTTATAACGAATTAATTATTTCGTTATAACGAATTAATTATTTCGTTTTAACGAATTAATTATTTCGTTTTAACGAATTAGTTATTTCGTTTTAACGAATTAATTATTTCGTTTTAACGAATTAATTATTTCGTTTTAACGAATTAATTATTTCGTTATAACGAATTAATATTTCGTTATAACGAATTAATATTTCGTTATAACGAATTAATTATTTCGTTATAACGAATTAATATTTCGTTATAACGAATTAATTATTTCGTTTTAACGAATTAATTATTTCGTAATAACAAATTAATATTTCGTTTAAACGAATTAATATTTCGTTTAAACGAATTAATATTTCGTTTAAACGAATTAATTATTTCATTAAAACGAATTAATCATTTCGATTAATCGAATTAATCAATGTCGATTTAACACATCGACTAACCCCAATGCTCCAAACACCGAATTTAAAAAAAGAAATGTTAAAAAAAAAACAATCGTGATCTCTATCGTTATCTATACGGGATATACACATGGCTCATTTTCATATCATTAATTCGCTTGTGCGTAATGCTATTTCGCAGGTAGACCCGGAAAGAACCCTTGAGGTTAGACAAGTGACCCAGCTCTATGTCACGTAGAAGCGGCCAATTGAAACAATGCCACTATTTTCAATGTCAGGCCTCGTGTCCCCCAACATGATCTCCATTACGAAAACCTTGTTAACCCGATAGCAGCAAATGTTTTAACATATGTTTTAGGGTATCAACCGTTTGGTTTATAAGCGTATGCAGGAGCCATGGTGGCTAAGTGGATAAGACGCTAGCGCGCTAGCCAGGAGGTCGCTGATTCGCCCCAGTGTTGGCGGAGAAAGTTGATCTGCAGTGTTCTTCGTGGTTTCCAGTTGTGAGTGATGCAGGAAGGAGGGTCTGGCAAGGGCAACTGTCTAGTGTTTTGGATGGTACAAAAAATTCGAGGTACCGTATACAGATTGGCGTGCGCAACAAAGATCCCTTGGCAGTTGTAATTTCATATAAGAGTAGGCTGTGGTGATTTTGTTTGGGTAAAATATCCCCCAAAGCACAATATTTGGCGTATGCCCATCTTCAATAGCCCCGTCAATTTCAAAGCAGAACAGTAGGACGTTTAAGTCCATTTCATAAGGGTATACACCCTATCGATTTGTTAGTGTTACGTGACTTTCCGTTCCAGCGAAATGGAAGTTGGGTGGTCTAGTGGTGCGTGTGAAACTATGAGGTCTGTCATATTTGGTGTTTTGAGCATTTGGGTGTACACTGGACTTCGTTTGTTCGTCCAGTCCGAACTTGACAGCTCTCCTTGTCAGGCCCTCCGTCCTGCACCACTGACAAAAACCAGATGAACTATCTTGACAGCTCTCCTTGTCAAGCCCTCCGTCCTGCATCACTGATAAAAACCAGTTGAACTTTTTCCGCCAACACCGAGAACGTACCAGCGACCTCTAAAGCTTGTGAACCAATGGTTAATTCCCTAAAATATATGTTAAAAACTATAGGGTTCACAGGGTTTTCGTAAGGGGGATAATGTTTGGGAACTGGGTCTCTGGAGAAGTAGGTAGCGGAAACGATAGGATCCGTTTTCTCATTAACCCCAATGCTTCACACCAATATATGAAGAAAACAAAACTGATTTGAAGTGTATCCTCACAATAGGGGGAGGAGGAACCCGGGCCATCTCTTTATGTCACCAATGCTTCATAGACTCAATATCCATCACATGATCCCCATTACGAAAACCTATGAAGAGAAAAAACTGATTTAAAGTGTATCCTCAGAATAGGGGGAGGAGGAACCCGGGCCATCTCTTTATGTCACCAATGCTTCACATGATCCCCAGTGCGAAAACAGTGTAAACATGAGGTCTGTTATTGGGTCAAGTGCCGTTATTTCAATTAACCGCCTCTACGCGACAAGCAGCGGGATCGCTTGTCCAGTCTCGTGGGTTCTCCCCGCGCCCACTGCTACATATCCTTACGCGCAAACGAATTATTAAGATAAAAATAAACCACGTGTATATCCCGTATATCGATAACGATAGAGATCACGATTGTTAAATTTTTTTTTCAACTTCGATGTTTGGAGCATTGGGGTTAGTCGACGTGTTAAATCGACATTGATTAATTCGTTTAAACGAAATAATTAATTTGTTTAAACGAAATAATTAATTCGTTTAAACGAAATAATTAATTCGTTTAAACGAAATAATTAATTCGTTTAAACGAAATATTAATTCGTTTAAACGAAATAATTAATTCGTTTAAACGAAATATTAATTCGTTATAACGAAATATTAATTCGTTATAACGAAATATTAATTCGTTAAAACGAAATAATTAATTCGTTAAAACGAAATATTAATTCGTTATAACGAAATAATTAATTCATTAAAACGAAATAATTAATTCGTTAAAACGAAATAATTAAAATCGTTAAAACGAAATAATTAATTCGTTTAAACGAAATAACTAATTCGTTATAACGAAATAATAATTCGTTTAAACGAAATATTAATTCGTTATAACGAAATATTAATTCGTTATAACGAAATAATTAATTCGTTATAACGAAATAATTAATTCGTTTAAACGAAATAATTAATTCGTTATAACGAAATAATTAATTCGTTATAACGAAATAATTAATTCGTTATAACGAAATAATTAATTCGTTATAACGAAATAATTAATTCGTTAAAACGAAATAATTAATTCGTTTAAACGAAATAAATAATTCATTATAACGAAATATTTATTCGTTTAAACGAAATAATATTTCGTTATAATGATATAATATTTCGTTATAACGATATAATATTTCGTTATAACGATATAATATTTCGTTATAACGAAATAATATTTCGTTTAAACGAATTATTATTTCGTTATAACGAATTATTATTTCGTTATAACGAATTAATTATTTCGTTATAACGAATTAATTATTTCGTTTAAACGAATTAATTATTTCGTTATAACGAATTAATTATTTCGCTATAACGAATTAATATTTCGTTTAAACGAATTAATATTTCGTTTAAACGAATTAACATTTCGTTTAAACGAATTAATATTTCGTTATAACGAATTAATATTTCGTTTAAACGAAATAATTATATAAGAGTGGAATCATGTATGAAAAAATTATATGAGTGGAATCGTGCACTTAAGGGGCTCCGTATTTCGGTGACCATCTTGAAAAAACACTTTTCCGGGGTCGTACTTTGTAAACTTTTAGTATGTTAGAAAGTACATTGGGGAAGCCTTTTTAGCATTTGGTTGGGGGTTGATGGGGTATTTTCTATATATTGAACTGAATACATTTCATTGTATTTTGAAAAGAAGCAAAAAGATTCTTGTTAGAAGCGGCAAATTCATTTTTAACCCAAGATTGGTCTGGTTTAGTGAATGATCCAAAATATGCAACCTCTGGCAAAATGGATTAATATTTAAATATGTAGAATTACAGAATATAAAATTGTATCTGTACCGATATTAAACTCCTCTGTAATTTAATGCATTTGCGGAGTCTATGTATTCCAACTCGTACTTATGCAACTATTACGCAATGACCGAGACCGAGACTAGTTAACATGGGGTTACAAATGTAAAAGGGACATCACTCCAAACCCAAACACTATAAATAGATTAGATCCAGACCACTAACTATATTGCCATTATGTGGATACTACATTCCTTCCTTTTAAAGTGACATCATTTGATGCGTAATGTCAATTTTAACTAGGTCAAACCAATTTAATATTTTCAATGTCCCCGGAAATTACGTCATTTGGGCTAAAACTCTAGAGCCATCGAAACAAATAATTTATTCAAATGAGTCGTATTTGCTAGTTGCTTAAAATTTTAATATTTGATTCCAATCAAAATCCAATGATTATTGTTAATATTACGGCAATATTTTAAAAAAACGGCATCTTCGCTGATTTCGGACATTTCGTATTGTCGCAGATTGCCGGAAATAGCTTTAATCTCTACACTCACTTTCCCAGTAAAACTAAAGACATTGTATCGATCCGACAAGTAGTTGCCGAGATATAAGAAAATTGGGGAAAAAAATAATAACTAGACCTGCGAAGCAGCAATGACGGGTTTCACCGTTACCACATTACCTTTCTCAGTAAAACTAAAGACATTGTATCGATCCGACAAGTAGTTGCTGAGATATAAGAAAATTGGAAAAAAAATAATAACTAGACCTGCGAAGCAGCAATGACGGGTTTCACCGGTACCACATTACCTTTGAACTTAGGTCACTTTCGGTGCCACAATACCCTTGAACTCATACTACTTCAAGAACCAATGGAACCGATAAACAGATTTCCACATACACATTGCTCACATCAAATAAAATGGAAGCAGAATCAACCAAATCCAGCAATATCAATTCATTTTATAGATCTGTTACATGTAAGTGATCCTGACCAAATTACACTTTTACAGACCAAAAATCTTGAAAAGTGACCTTAAGAAAATCGTCTATTTCTCTGCGACCGTACAAGTTAGAAACAAGTTTTTGGTATTTGTATGATCGTATGGTTTCAATCTATTTGTTTATTGCTATCAAATATCGTAATTTTAAAAACGTTACAAGTCAGACTCATTTGAATAAAATTTGTTTTGAAGGCTTAAAATACAGTTTTTCCAAAATTAACGTTACTTCCGGTGATAATGAAAATCATAACTGGCATTAGGTATCACACAGTGAAAATTTTATGAAAATCGAATAATAATTGACACTTTCATGGACCAAAAACCTTGAAAAGTTAGCTGTTGAAAATCGTCTATTTCTCCGCAACTGAACAAGTTAGAAACCATATTGTGATATCTATACGATCGTGCGGGTTCATTCTATTGATTCTTTGGACTCAAATATCAAAATTTTAAACAAATAACAAATAGTACTTATTTGAATAGGGTTTTTGTTTCAAAGACTATAAATACAGTTTGGTTTTATCCAAATTAAGTCCCCGGGGTCACTGAAAATGTTAAATTGGTTTGACCTACATGTAATTGAAATTGACATTACGCATCAAATGGTGTCATTTTTACGAAATAATTGACTTTTTTTACAGGCAAACTAGCGTAAAAAATGACTTATGCAAAATTGCCCATTTCTCGGCAACTACGCATATTACAAATTAATTTTCACATACATACTACGAGTTTATAAAAGTAAATAGCTTATTTTGACACCTTTTTTACCTTTAAATACAAATGTCCCGATACGGAAATAGAATAAAACTGAGTGCACTATTTTGTGCACCTTTACATGACACAACCTTTCAGTCACATTAGATTTTTAAAAAAAAAAAATTTGCTTTCAAAAAGTGGTACTGAACTGTCAAGATTGTAGTTTTTGCTAAATTTACGTCACTTCCGGTACCGAGAGGAAACTTTACCAGTAACAGAAAATGACATTTGGGACCATAAATCATATGAACTTTGTTTATACAAATCGGATAATTTAATAATCCATCTAGAACCGATAAACTGAATTAGCCAATAGCGGCTAAGGTAAATTATCAAGTCAAAAAATGTTCACATTTTTTCCCAAATCAGACGACCCTTTAACCCTTCCCGAAAGGCCATCAAAAAATATTCATTAATAAAAAAAAAGTTTTTAATCGAAATTTAAATTTTCAAAATTTGGCGCCTAATATTTTCAAAGATTTGTCAAATATCAAAAATGTAATGCACCGTAGCTATGTGCCATGTCTCCAGCTATGCCAAAATGTATCAAATGTTAAAATCCGACGATTATTGTTGAAATTACGGCAATATTTTAAAAAAACGACAACTTCGGTGATTTCGGATATTTCGCATTGTCGCATAACATTCAGAATAGCTTTTTACTGTAAGTCACACCCACTTTCCCACTAAAACCGATGACATCGAATCGATCCGACAAGTAGTTGCTGAGATATAAGCAAAATGGAAAAAGAAAAATGAGAAGAAGAAGAAGAATTTGAACAAAAACAATAGAGTTTCACACAAGCTACGCAGTGTGAAACCCTAATAATATTTCACACAAGCTACGTAGTGTGAAACCCTAATAAGAATAATCGAAACAAAAACAATAGTGTTTCACACAAGCTGCGTAGTCTGAAACCATAATAAGAATTATTTTAACAAAAACAGTAGTGTTTCACACAAGCTACGCAGTTTGAAACCCTAATAATCCGAACAAAAAGAATAGTGTTTCACACACGCTACACTTTGTGAAACCGTTATAATAAGAAGAATAATAATCCAAACAAAAACAGTAGTGTTCCACACCAGCAACGCAGTGTGAAACCCTAATTATACTTCCTTCAACTTTTTATTGATCCGCATAATCAAATATTACTTGAGTTATAGCTTGAGTTACAGCCAATAAATCTATCTTAGATATACCCTGTTTGGTCGTCGTGTATTATTTGTGGTAAGAGAAAGAGAGAAATGGGGTTTAACGTCCACTCAACACAAACTAGGTCATTTCGGGACTAACATATGGTTTCATTATATTTCATTAATTCGCTTGCGCGTAGGGGTTTTTAGCAGTGGGAGGAAGACCGGAATGCCCGGAGGAAACCCACGAGGTTGAGAAAGCGCCCCCATCTCCATGCCACATACGCTCACACCAGGGATCGAAACCACAGCTGGAAGTCAGAGGTGACCGGCCAGCTAGAGGTCGAAGCGCGGCACTCTAGACCATCCCAACCCCCTATTTGTGGTAATATAACCGCTAGGTTCTTCAGTAACTATTCAAATCTAGAATGGTTCTTCAATCCTTTAATTACTGGAACTTATATCTTACATACAACGTATACCTACAACACAGTGGATGACCGACGTAGCTGCTACTAAGTTGGGTGACCTAATCCAAGCATTTTGAACATATTGCTTGGACTACATATTTTCCTATATTATGTATAGTCATAAATAAATAGTTTTTGTCACTTTATTATAACATAATATTATACATTGTAGTTGAGGCCAGAATACCGATAGTCAGACACTAATTCTCTTACCCTTGTTTAAATATAATTAAATGTATTCATTGCTTTAATCTTTTACAAACAGGAGTTTTATTTCATAGTTGTTTAAAGGATTTAGTATTTAATTAAGCTACTTCTACACCTTTATGTATTGTCTTATAATTAACATATTTTTATCTAATATAAGTCACTAGTGGCAATAATTTGTTTACCATAAAAACTATTGGGGATTAGTGACGTAACAACCATAGTCATAAATTAAACCCAAGTTTCCTATAGAACATATTAATATTATTATCTTTATCTAAAGAATGCACATCGTCTTGCTCATTCCCTTTTAAGTATAAATTGATTTTATTGTTACTGTTAAAATAAATCCATATCCAGATTGTATACAGTAGTTGTTCCTGATTTATGGAAGTAACCCACTAGGTTACAGTAATACCACTTTAAGACGTCGAGCTATAGTCCGGGAGCTAGGTGGGTTTTATTCAACATGAAAGGTGCGGAAGGTTAGGGATCCTAGTGGTGTATGGCTGGGTTAGGAGACGCCAGAAACCCAATTCTTAAGTTGCACTAGTGGTGGGTGTGGTAGGAGGAGCCACCCATAGCTCCCCAAAAAATCGTTTTATTCAACATGGAAGGTGCGGGTTACGCTTCAGTGGCATTTGATAGAGGATTGTGCCCTGAACCAGGAAATAAAACTTAAGAATCGAATTTTTATTGGAAAGGTCACTTAAGAAGAGGTCAAAGGTCACCAATTTGCAATTTTTCGATCTTACTTTGAACTACTTTTTCGTTATCTCATGATCTATTTCAGGTATTTAACACAAAACTTTTATACTGCTAGGAGCAAAAATAAGACATAACTATTCAAAAAAAGTAGGGGATATTTGATTTTGGGGGCATAATACTAAAATATGCAAATGACTACGAAAAAAGTCACTATAGAACCTAGCAGAAGAAACATTTCCAGTTACATGTGACGCCCAAACGCACCAATAGCTACCGCATGGAATGCAGGTGATGCTTGGGATCATCATGGGGGTCCAACCCAAGATTTGCACGACTCTGACTTTGAATGTTACAGTCATTGTGGCATTGAATTCCAGGGTGGAAACATCAGTTTAATTGTTTTAGTGACCAGAAAACAAATTTCGATATGCGTCGGCTTACCCAAAATGAAAGGTTACGTGCCCTTGGCATGCTACAGATCGGCACAACACAGGCGGTTGTGGCGCGGACGATGAATGTTTCTCAGTCTGTCATAAGCAGGCTATGGTCCAGATACCGTGATACACAATCTGTACAGGACAGACCACGCTCAGGTCGACCAAGGGCGACAACTCAAGCCCAGGATCGATTTATCCGTACCTTGGCCTTGAGAAATCGTGTCATCACAGCAAATCCGATCAGACACTGGTTTGAGAGTGAGTGGCCAGACGATTCGGAATCGACTGCATAGGGGACACCTTCGCGCCCGACGTCCTCGCGTGATCCCTTGTTTGAGAGATCATCACATTCAGGCAAGACGTCGTTGGTGTAGGGATCGTCAACACTGGGATAATCGACGCTGGAGCAATGTGATGTTTTCAGATGAGTCAAGGTTCACTGTTGATTTTTTGGACAGACGTAGGAGGGTGTGGCGTCGTCGAAACGAGCGCTTCCAAGACGTTAACGTCATCAGACATGATCGATTTGGGGGTGGTTCTGTTACACTGTAAAAAATATCTGTTTTTAAAATCCCTACTTTTTGTTATTTGAAGGATATTATCCGTATTATCACAGAAATATCTGTGATTTGAGATAAATTACTCGTATTTTTAACATAAAATCTGTTGTTTTACATGCATTTCAGTCTTTGGACCGAAACGTCGGTATTTTTACATACTTTTCAGTATACTAACTGATAGAGACTGTTTATTAACAACATCAATTGTATTATTAATCAAAAGACCTGTAATATTCCAGAATAGCCTGTATATTAAAGGAACTGTTCTGTTAATTCACATAGTTATACTGTTGTATTCGGTTAACGCATGCGCGTCGCAGACATTACTTATGGCGGCTAATGTTTGAATGTTCACTGACGATGCAGAATAAAGAACAGAGAGGAATCAACACTAAAATGTGAAGGTAAGTCTTTCTAATAATATTTATGTGAGAAGGAAAATCTACAGCATAAGTAGATACTGCGTATGCTATTGGATTTAAAGACACAACCTCTCGACTGTTGTTTTTTATGTTTAGTTTCCAAGATCAATGCACATAGTGACCATGCATGCAAATGTGTGTTGTGTTGTGAATTTGAAATCAACCAAGTAAACAATATTACAGTGTAAGAAACGCGATGGTTCAGAGAATATGATGCTGGATTATTAACATTAGCCAAGAAAGCTACCCGTGCTTACATTGACCCTGCACGTCAAAGACCCTTAAGCCGTAAACAGTTATCTCGGCGAGAGGTTAATCCATGAAATATATATGCAGGAAAGTTAACGGCAGCACTTCATCATTTTGTTTCAGGTTTCTATGCAAGTAACAGAATTTGCAAGAGGACAGAGCAACGGCAGAAAGTAGTAAACCTGGCCTTCAGAAAATTCATATTGAAAAATTACATTTACAGAAAATAAATTATTTTTTTACGGATGATTTTGTCTTATATTTAACCAAAATAATTCTGTTAAAGAACAGAAAATCTTCTGGCAGCAGATTTACCAGATTTTTTCCTGTAATTTCCCAGATACATGCTTCTGTGTCTTAACAGAAATTATCTGTTAAAGAACAGAAAATCTTCTGGCAGCAGATTTACCAGATTTTTCCTGTAATTTTACAGATACATGCTTCTGTGACTTAACAGAAATTATCTGTTAAATAAAGATAAAAATTACAAAAAATTCTGGTAAATCTGCTGCCAGAATTTTTCTGTTTTTTTACAGAATTATTTTTAACAGTGTATGGTGTGGGGAGGCATCACTGTTGCTGGAAGAACGGCTTTACATGTTGTTGCAGGGCGTGTTACAGGCCAGTACTACCGGGACAACATCTTGGCAGTCCATGTTGTGCCGTTCGCACGACGTCATGGCCGCCATTTCATCTTCCAGGATGACAACGCAAGATGTCACAGGGCCAGGATCGTTACAGATTACCTCCAACAACAGAACATCACCACATTACCTTGGCCAGCACTGAGTCCCGACCTCTCCCCCATCGAGCATGTCTGGGACATGCTTGGACAGAGGTTACGTCAACGTCAACAACGTCCTGCCAATGTCCAAGAACTTGCTGCTGCGTTGCAACAGGAATGGGACAATCTGGACCAAAATGACCTTAGACGTCTCATTAGGAGTATGCCACGTCGGATCAATGCTTGTTTGGCAAACAGAGGAGGATTTACCCGTTACTGACTTTGTTGTGATGCTGTGGTAACTTTGCTGTTTGACCCCGGGTATCATTTTACCCTTATAATGGTCAGTCTGTGCATTACTTAGTCTAACGATCATTTGGAATAAATCGATGAATGTGAACTTCATTTCATTTTGTCATTTGTTTCTTCGTCAGTTTCATTAGGTGACTTTAATAACACTTAAAAATCAAATATCCCATACTTTTTTTGAATAGTATATAAAATTAATGAAGCTCATTTCTTCATAGCTCGAGAAATGCGTTCAACAGGCATCAATGATTATGAAAGCACAGATTCTTGTTAAAATGGTTGGGGTGAAGACAATGGGCCTAAGGCAGTGTGAAGTTAGCTCGATTTTCGTTTTTCGTTTTTCAATATTGGTGAATATCGAAAAACGAGCTACTCGTTTTTCGATATTGGCGAATAACGAAAAACAACTAGCTCGTTATTCGATATTGGCGAATGTTGAAAAACGAGCTACTTGTTTTTCGACATTCAAACTTGAATCTCAAAAAAGTAGATTTGATGGAGGTATATCTGTAGAATGTCTCCAAAACACATTTTATTAAATACGTTTTCTAAAACGAACTAAAGATATCATAATTCAGGATGCCTGAGCAGTGGATTCATATAAAAACTGCTCTTTCTCCTTGTTTTTTGATATTGGCGAATCTCGAAAAACGAGCTTCTCGTTTTTCGATATTCAAACTTGAATATTAAAAAAAGCAGATTTGAAGGATGTATATCTACAGAATGTCTCCAAAACAAATTTTATTAAATCAATGATCTAAAACGAACTAAAGATATCATAATTGAGGATGCCTGAGCAGTGGATTCACATAAAAACTTTTCTTTCTCGTTGTTTTTTTATATTGGCGAATCTCGAAAAACGAGCCACTCGTTTTTCGATATTCGAACTTGAATATCAAAAAAAAAGATTTGGTGGGTGTTTATATACAGAATGTCTCCATGACACATTTGATTAAATTAGTGATCTAAAACGTACTAAAGGCATCATAATTGAGGATGCCTGAGCAGTGGATTCATATAAAAACTGCTCTTTCTCCTTGTTTTTTGATATTGGCGAATCTCGAAAAACGAGCCACTTGTTTTTCGATATTCAAACTTGAATATCAAAAACGCAGATTTGATGGATGTTTATCTACAGAATGTCTAAATTGACACATTTTATTAAATGAGTGATCTAAAACGAACTAAATACATCATAATTGGGGATGCCCGAGCAGTGGATTCACATAAAAACTGCTCTTTCACCTTGTTTTTTGATATTGGCGAATCTCGAAAAACGAGCTACTCGTTATTCGATATTCAAACTTGAATATCAAAAAAGCAGATTTGATTGATGTTTATATACAGAATGTCTAAATTGATACATTTTATTAAATGAGTGATCTAAAACGAACTAAATACATCATAATTGGGAATAACCGAGCAGTGGATTCACATAAAAACTGCTCTTTCTCCTTGTTTTTTTGATATTGGCGAATCTCGAAAATCGAGCTACTCGTTATTCGATATTCAAACTTGAATATTAAAAAAGAAGATTTGAAGGATGTATATCTACAGAATTTCTCCAAAACACATTTTATTAAATCAATGATCTAAAACGAACTAAAGATATCATAATTGAGGATGCCTGAGCAGTGGATTCATATAAAAACTGCTCTTTCTCCTTGTTTTTTGATATTGGCGAATATCGAAAAACGAGCCACTCGTTTTTCGATATTCAAACTTGAATATCAAAAAAGCAGATTTGATGGATGTTTATATACAGAATGTCTAAATTGACACATTTTATTAAATAAGTGATCTAAAACGAACTAAATACATCATAATTGGGGATGCCCTAGCAGTGGATTCACATAAAAACTGCTCTTTCTCCTTGTTATTTGATATTGGCGAATCTCGAAAAACGAGCTACTCGTTATTCGATATTCAAACTTGAATATTAAAAAAGCAGATTTGATGGATGTTTATATACAGAATGTCTAAATTGACACATTTTATTAAATGAGTTATCTAAAACGAACTAAATACATCATAATTGGGGATGCCCGAGCAGCGGATACACATAAAAACTGCTCTTTCTCCTTGTTATTTGATATTGGCGAACCTCGAAAAACGAGCTACTCGTTATTCGATATTCAAACTTGAATATTATAAAAGAAGATTTGAAGGATGTATATCTACAGAATTTCTCCAAAACACATTTTATTAAATCAATGATCTAAAACGAACTAAAGATATCATAATTGAGGATGCCTGAGCAGTGGATTCATATAAAAACTGCTCTTTCTCCTTGTTTTTTGATATTGGCGAATATCGAAAAACGAGCCACTCGTTTTTCGATATTCAAACTTGAATATCAAAAAAGCAGATTTGATGGATGTTTATATACAGAATGTCTAAATTGACACATTTTATTAAATAAGTGATCTAAAACGAACTAAATACATCATAATTGGGGATGCCCTAGCAGTGGATTCACATAAAAACTGCTCTTTCTCCTTGTTATTTGATATTGGCGAATCTCGAAAAACGAGCTACTCGTTATTCGATATTCAAACTTGAATATTAAAAAAGCAGATTTGATGGATGTTTATATACAGAATGTCTAAATTGACACATTTTATTAAATGAGTGATCTAAAACGAACTAAATACATCATAATTGGGGATGCCCGAGCAGTGGATTCACATAAAAACTGCTCTTTCTCCTTGTTATTTGATATTGGCGAATCTCGAAAAACGAGCTACTCGTTATTCGATATTCAAACTTGAATATTATAAAAGAAGATTTGAAGGATGTATATCTACAGAATTTCTCCAAAACACATTTTATTAAATCAATGATCTAACACGAACTAAAGATATCATAATTGAGGATGCCTGAGCAGTGGATTCATATAAAAACTGCTCTTTCTCCTTGTTTTTTGATATTGGCGAATCTCGAAAAACGAGCCACTTGTTTTTCGATATTCAAACTTGAATATCAAAAAAGCAGATTTGATGGATGTTTATCTACAGAATGTCTAAATTGACACATTTTATTAATTGAGTGATCTAAAACGAACTAAATACATCATAATTGGGGATGCCCGAGCAGTGGATTCACATAAAAACTGCTCTTTCACCTTGTTTTTTGATATTGGCGAATCTCGAAAAACGAGCTACTCGTTATTCGATATTCAAACTTGAATATCAAAAAAGCAGATTTGATGGATGTTTATCTACAGAATGTCTCCATGACACATTTGATTAAATTAGTGATCTATAACGTACTAAAGGCATCCTCAAAGGCATCGTAATTGAGGATGCCGGAGCAGTGAATTCACATAAAAACTGCTCTTTCTCCTTGGTTTTTTGATATTGGCGAATATTAAAAAATATGGAGAAAGATCAGTTCTTCATGAATCCACTGCTCGGGCATCCCCAGTTATGGTATTTTAGTACGTTTTAGATCACTGATTTAAAAAAATGTGTTTTGGAGAAATTCTGTAGCTATACATTCATCAAATCTATCAAATCTGCTTTTCTGATATTCAAATTTGAATATCAAAATACAGCGAGAAGGAACAGTTTTTATGTGAATCCTTATTAACGACATCTTTAGTTTGTTTTAAAAAACGTATTTAATAATAAAGTGTTTTAGGGACATTCTATAGTAATACATCCATCAAGTCTGCTTTTTTGAGATTCAAGCTTGAATATCGAAAAACGAGTAGCTCGTTTTTCGAGATTCGCCAATATCAAAAAACAAGGAGAAAGGGCATTTTTTATGTGTATCTACTGCTCAGGCATCCACATTTTTGATATCTATTTCATTTTAGATCGCCGATTTAATCAGATGTGTTTTGGAGACTTTCTTTAGCTACACATCCATCAAATCTACTTTTTTGAGATTCAAATTTGAATGTCGAAAAACAAGTAGCTCGTTTTTCAACATTCGCCAATATCGAATAACGAGCTAGTTGTTTTTCGTTATTCGCCAATATCGAAAAACGAGTAGCTCGTTTTTCGATATTCACCAATATTGAAAAACGAAAAACGAAAATCGAGCTAACTTCACACTGCCTGGGCCTAAGTGGATGAAGACAATGATGCCTGTAGATATGCAAGAACTGTTTTATGCATGACAATGAGTGCGAGGACAGTACAGCATGCAGTGATCTGGGCGACTTGGAAAATTAATGCTATAGCATTGTGAGTGATTTGACATACCAGAATACATTCTAAGGACAATTAAGTATAAACCTTACCCCTTTAAGCTCCCCCATTTTAGTTTGTTTAGGAATTGACCGACGGACTCTTTTTAACTTGTTGTCAATCGATTCAATTAGCAGGTATGACGCCCAACGATGAATTACTATCCAGCATTGGTTTGGGCGATCACTATGATCTCGACACAATAATTGCGAGGACAATACAGCATGCAGTGATCTGAGCGACTTGGAAAATTAATGCTATAGCATTGTGAGTGATTTGTCATACCAGAATACATTCTAAGGACAATTAAGTATAAACCTTAACCCTTTAAGCTCCCCCATTTTAGTTTCTTTAGGAATTGACCGACGGACTCTTTTTAACTTGTTGTCAATCCAATCGATTCAATTAGCAGGTATGACGCCCAACGATGAATTACTATCCAGCATTGGTTTGGGCGATCACTATGATCTCGACACAATAATAAAACTTCCCTTTGCAAGAATTACAAATAGGCTAGTACTAGGTATCATTAATAAATTTCCGACCAATACAGAGCACCAGTCTATAATTACTGCTTTACATAACGACAGCGTGACGTTTGAGGACAACGGTATTCGAAGTAGGCTGGTCAGACTAAAGACAAAGACTAGAAAGCTTGGTAAACACATAAAGACTTCTAATAAATCTTTAAAATTATATAACGATTATCTCGACAGCCCCCGTTTTCCCGGGATAGTGGACAAGACACCATCCGCAGTTGCCAGCAAGACACATTTTATTACTAGAGAGACACAGACATCTATCAATGCGACTTTAACCAAATTAAATAGGAAACATAAGCATTGAGTAAGGAGGGTTTAAAAAAGTCCATTTAACAAATCGACTATGGAAGGCCTCAAAAGAATTGATTCGCCCGAAGGCTACTGGCTAAATGTCGAAAATTAAAGATACACTTCAGAATGCCATAATTTGGTCATGCAACTAAAAACCTCAACGTTTCCGATAGGAACGTCGACGCGGTTATAACTGCATGTTTGGCTGCCGCGGGACTCAAATCTAATTACACTCCAACAAAAACTATAGTTCAAAGAATATCATGTGAGCGCGTCGGTGTATCTGTAAAACATATTTCGGAAACCCTAAAGTCAGCGAAAAATACCACTTTATATACGGACGAAACTACAAAATTTGGCTCCGCATTTGGTACATATATGAAATAACCGCTGACTCGACTACGACGCCAATTATTATTGGTCTTCGAAATATGGCTGATAAATCTGCGAAAACTACTCTTACAACCTTAAATGAAATTTTGGCAGATGTTGATGAAATAGCTGGACCCATTAGTAAATTCGTAATTTTTTAAATTAGAAATACAATGCCAGACAGAGCCAGCACCGAAAAGCTTTTTAACACTTTATTTACACAGTATATAGGTAATATTTGTTCTACATTAGTAGGAAACTGGTCAGATTTATTAGATTCAGAGCGAAATATTCGCCTAAATAGAGATCATTTAGTTTGCGGTCTTCAACTATTAATTGGTTTGGCCGATAAAAGTGCGTCTGATTTGAAGAAATTTGAGGAAATGTATTTTAAAACGTATTCGACCCAAACGTTTAAAAGCGCTTCTTCATTATTTATTGCCAAACGAACCTAGGTGTGTTCGATTGATTCGGACCATCTGTAAAGCCTTCACGCAGGGTGGGGACGAAAAGTCGGGTTGTTATTTGCCTTTTAAGTTGTATCTCAAGTCCATTGGGATTTAAAAATTACCGCTAACGCCATTTCGTGGTAACCGGTATAATATAATTTTCCACAATGCCGCAATTGTAAATTATATGGCCAAGCATGTAACAAATTTTCATGGTGATTTAGGAACAGAAAATTGATTGACCCAAAGCATATTTTTAGATATTAAAATTCCGTTGCCACATTTTGAGTGCCACTGTGCCGCATAAGGGAAAGCGGCATTAATGTACTTGACAAGAAAACTATTTATCAGATTTTTTCGAAAACCCTAGTATTCAAAATTTTGTGGAAGGTAAATCACATCCATTTGAATTCTGATTTAACTATTACATGTAATTCAAACCCGGTCCATCTTTTAGAAGTCCTCATTGTCGAGTTCAGAAAGTACTTTGCAAAATATTTTACTGGAGTATCGAGATGACTTTAATCCTTCGTGTTCTGCCATTCCTCACAGCAAATTACCAGAAACCGTGTTCAGTCATCTCGATAGATTAATGAGGATCGCGCCCTCGACTATTATTTTTGGCAACGAAGCCTCCATTTAAATTTATTCTTAAATATGTATTTTCTAGTTTGTATTGATTTATTTAAACCCAGCTTCGAAATGTCAATGTACATCTCAAATCTGTACATAACTTGATCAGCTATTGCATATTTTTCATTCAGATTGATTAAAATAGTCTGTCATTGTTTATTTGATACTCTAATTATTCCATAAAACTTTCCTTCAATAAGCATACTTCTTTTATTATTATTATTATTATTATTACAGCATATTTACAGTGTACCCTTTCACATAACATGTTCAGGGGCACTTTACAAAGTGACAATGTAATCATAAATAAACAACAAGATTATGGACATGTTAACGATTGCATACCGGGTCAGTTAAAGGCTTGATTAAATAAATGTGTTTTATGTTATTTTTAAAAGAATATAGATGATGTACAACATCTTAAACTAAATGATAGATCATTCCATAAAACAGGTGCTTGATAATTAAAAGAGCGCTGATCATAAGAGACTAGTTGAATAATTTGGGGCTTTAAAAGTAGTTTATCTGATGTACGTAATGTTCGGCTGGATGTATAAAGTTCTAAAAGACATGAGAGGTAAACAGGAGCTAGATTATTTAAGCATTTAAAAGTAAGTAATAAAATCTTAAAATCAATTCGATATTTAACAGGTAACCAGTGTAAATTGTATAAAACAGAAGTTATGTGATGGCATTTCTTAGTTAAAAAAACAAGTCTAGCAGCAGTATTCTGTACTTTTTGTAATTTATCTATAAGCTTTAATTTTAGAAAGTTCTTTGACATCCATTTTCTAATTTAACAGGTAACCAGTGTAAATTGTATAAAACAGGAGTTATTTCTTAGTTAAAGTAAAAAGTCTAGCATCAGTATTCTGTACTTTTTGTAATTTATCTATAAGCTTTAACGGTAAACCAACTAAAAGTAAATTAAAGTTACCTAATCGAGAAGTGACAAGAGAATAAACAAGTAACTTAGTGGCCTCTTCAGTTACAAATTTGCGTATGTTACCTATACTTGTAATATTAAAAAAGCACAATTTACAAATATTATAAACGAGGCATTTTTACGAAGTCTTGTTCTGAACAAAATACCTCGTTCCAAAAACAGGGCAATTTAAAAAAAAAACTCGTTTTGGAACTGCAGACAATGAGGCATTTGTTTTACCTCGTTTGGACAGAAATGCCGAACGAGGCATTCTGAGGTTTATAAATTATAGTGTGTTACACTGTAATGACGGCCATCGCACGCAAATAGTGTAAACATATTATGGTATATCAAGGTTGTGGACTCTCTAGGGGTGACAATTTTGATGAAACGTGAAAAACATGTTTATAACCCAAAGGTCCTGCCCCCTTTCGATATTCGCGCATTATTGCCCTTGATTATACGAAAAATCGCGGTTATAGCTTGTGGTCCCTCGAGACGTCACAATTTTTATCCGATTAAATAAAAACGTTTGAATATATCACTGTTACACCCTACTGATGGCTGAGCTCGAATTTCGTGAAAATGTGACCAACACTGCTGGACAAAATGACCGCCTCTGGTATGCAAATGGTATATCAAGTCGTGGACCGTCTAGAATTCACAATTTTGATCCGAATTATATGAAACCGGAAATATATGGTTATAACCCAAAGATCTTGACTTCTGTCGATACTCGCGCATATCGATTAGTATCTTCCTGAATTGTGATCCTTAATGGTACGTAAAAATTATAAGGAGTTAGGTATTCTTGCCATAACAATTCAAAAATAGGTTGCCAGGCAACGAAACATACGTCCACGGTAGCTAAATCGTCCAGCAGTCAACAAGGGTTGTCGCATATTAAGTAATTATCCTAAAATCATTAGAATTTGTTTGGTTTTTATATAGTTCTGCCCCATGCTAACGTTTAGCATACGAAACATTTAATGTTATGGATTTAGCTGTTCAATTATCGATTTTCGAGAAATTCAAACTCAACCATCATTAATGTGTAACGGGGATATAGTCAAACGTTTTTTTTCAATTCGGAATAAAATTGTGACCTCGTGACCTCCATATGGTCCACAATGTAAAAAAACATTATTTTTCGTACAATCAGGGGCCATAATTCAGGAAGTTATGGTCCAATGTGCCCGAATATTGAAAGGAACCGCAATCTTTGGGTTATATAAACTTCAATTTCAAATTTCATCAAAATCGGATTAAAATTGTCACCTCTACAGGATCCACAACCTTGATATACCATATTTTTACACCATTCGCGTAAAAGTGGCGGCCATTTTGTTCAGCAATTTTGGTCCGATGTTCATGAAATTCGAACCGAACATTCATTACAGTGTAACGGTGATATTATCAAACGTTTTTTAAAGGCTCAATACCACTCTTGTTGTAACTGAATATTATGTCCCAATCTTTATTCTGGTCAAAAAATTTGTATTATGTAACAATATTCCAATTAATTGATGATACAAATTTCATCTTAACACACCTAATTTAAAAAATTGGAAAAATTCAACTGAATGATTTGAAAAGCCTAACATAAAACTTTTCAAATGTGACATGGATTTTAAAATATTTTCGAACCCTCTGGACAAGTAAAATAGGATGTAATGGATAATTTACACAACAGGTTGGACGCTTAAACATCAAGTAATTATAAGGCTATTATTTATTTTCTAGAGATGCCAAGCCAGCAAGAGTGTTATTGTCCGTTTAAATCAGGTAATACTTGTGACCTCCAGCCGTCCACAAGATAATAAAGGCGATTTTTTGTACAATCAGAGGCCATAATTCAGGAAGTTACAAAATGTGCAATATTAACAAGAACCAAGATCTTTAGGTTATAAAAATGTATTTCAAGTTTCATCAAAATCAAATCAAAATTGTGACCTCTATAGGGTCCACAACCTTGATATACCATATTTTTACATTATTCGCGTACAAACGGCGACCATTTTGTTTGTTAATTTTGGTCCGGTTTTCAAGAAATTCGAACTCAACCTTCATTACCATGTAACGGTGATATAATCAAACGGTTTGTTAAATCGGATAATAATTTTGACCTCCAGAGGGACCACAAGCTAAAAAGGGTGATTCTTCGGACAATCAGGGCCATAATTCAGGAAGTTACGATCCGATGGGCGCAAATATCGAAAGGAACGATATTTGGGTTATAAACATACATTTCAAGTTTTAACAAAATCGGATCATAATTGTGACCTCTATAGGGTCAACAACCTTTATGTAACATATTTTCACTATATTCGCGAACAAACGACGGCCATTTTGTCTGTCAATTTTGGTCCGATTTTAACGAAATTCGAACGTCAATTTTCATTACCATTAGGCTTGCAGCCAAAATTTCTAGCGTGAAGTCCCGCTTTACGGTCCTCCCAAAAACAAAAACTATACATTTTTGGAAAGCTTTTAACACCAGGAATACAAATCCGGAGAGTTCCAAGCAAAAAGCCTGCAATTAATCGATTTAGGTAGGGCGAGATGAAAATTGTAAAGTAAATGCTACATTTATATTAATAATTGTGAAGTTGACATAAAATTAAATATTGGCGAAAACACACAATGTCTTCATCCTATGCAAAGAATATGCTGTTACTTAAATTTTGATTTTAAAAAATGCAGAAAACATAATGGACAGGGAAACATAATTTCGGAAATCCATTTATTTTAAACAGGAGTTATCTCCCTTTATGGAAAGTATCAATAATTATTGATAATAGTGACAGGTATAACTACAAAGGGCCTATATAAGTTCAACCTTATTTTCAAATAGGATTAGAGGTTAAGGGTCTAACAAATATTCAACCTGAAACATAGCTTCTCACTAAAATGGACATAGCTGCAACCCAATAATATTGTAATGGGAGTGACAATATTGCAATAAAGAGAAAAGATATCGAATTTTCTGTACCAACCCGTATACTGAAGATGGGCGTAAGTCATACGTTATTGTGTGTACAATGGAGCAGCGGTGAGTCGGTAAAGGGCTGACTCACTTACGGGGGTGGGGGTGTCAGGTTTTGATCCTAATCTGGCGTAGTTTCCCCTTGTGGCTCACTAATCAGGAGGTCCTTGGTTTAAACCCTGTGTCCCCCCTTGTCAGTGGTGCCGGGAGAGGGGGTGGGTGATGGGCAGCGCTTAATTATTCGGATGGAATATAAAACTGACTTCCGGTGCACACATTGACGTGACCTTAACGTTGCTGTTTGGACCAAATCCCCCCTATAGCATAATGTATGGCGAGCGTATGTACATCTTTATTATGACGGTTGATTTTTTTTTCCTCTTCATTACAATTGCCACTCCCTTACAGTATTATTTAGGTTTTGCCATATACATGTATATCTATTTCAGCGCGAAAATTATATATAGATGCTTTGTTTCCATTCAAATATGTGTTAAGAATTAAAAGCTTACATATATATTAGTAGAAATACTGTTTTGAGAGAGCCTATATGCCTACCCACCCGCCCTTCCAGATTCGTTGAACTGTCCATTTTTCCGGCAATGTATTTCAGTTTTTCGGGCACTATCTTCAGAGAATGGAGAACGCGACCATATCTCATTGAAATATAAATGTAAATATGTGTAATTAAGTCAAAATAAACAAGCCAACAGTGAGGCTGATGTCCCCCGCCGAAATCCCAAAATAACTAGATGACACATATATTAATCGCACATTTATTTTTTTCAAACGTATCGAGCAATCAAACTGTACACGAAGTGTCATCCAAAAGTGTTTTATAAAGAAAAATGCTAAAACCGACGAGAAAAATGAAAATGTACCCTAGTTAGGGGGACCCTAAAGGCATACAAAAGGGCCCCACGCTTGACAAAAGGGCCCCTCTGGCCAAGGGAAAGGGCCCTCGTGTCCGAGTCAATCGTTTCTATACACTGTTACTGTCGAATCCATTACTGAATGAGAATGCAGTCATTGTATTGGCATAAAAATCATCAATCAAGATGAACCTAAGTTATCTTGTCCCAAAGTATCAACCAATCGAATTGCTTATCTCTGCCTACCCTAAGCAGAAAATGCCCATCTTCGAACCCCATCAAGGCATTGACCTAATAAGCATATACACCAAGTTTGAACATTTTAACTCACTTAGAAGGAGAGTTATTGTGTTCCAAAAAGTGTGACGGACAGACGGACAACAACCTTCACAGCTTTGTGGAAAATTCATTTTAGTTAATGATTGATTCATTCAGAAAATTTGGGTGACAAATTTTTCAGGCAAATAGGCTCAGCCCCTCACCCAACTGTGATTAGCCCCCTACACCCACGTAGCCCCTTACCTGTTGTTTAATCCGATTCAGTTTGTTGAATCAAATATTGTTTAAACTATTGTTTTCCCTCCGAGCCCACTGACAGAGTGAAACCGTACAGGGATTGTATTGAACATGGCCAGTACATGTACGTATCTAATCTGTGTAAATGTGAAAATGGAACAAAACAACTGTTAAAGAAACAGAATTTGATGGTTATACGCACATGCAGTGACGGTTATGATGATAACGACTAACTTTGATGACATTTAAAGTGAGGGTAACTGCGTAATTTTTATTTTCAATAATTGATTTACTTCAATAAATAAATTGTGTCTTGAACTGATATTTGTTAGCAAATTACACAATTATATATACGGTGTCAGTTCAAATGTTTGTAATTCGGCCTAAATATCTTAACTAGAAGTTTACCTGTAGTAAAATTAATGCAAGGTCTAATTGAAAGGCTGGGTTAACGTTTTAGTGGAAAAATTCATGTGGTTCCAATGCGATTTACAAAACTACGGACATAGTCTGGTCTCCATTACTTCATAGACGTATTGCTCAACCAATGTCAAACATATCTCCTTGCTCATCAGACTACGCGCTACGTCCATAATTTCTGGGTAAAAAACCCATTAACGATATAACGAAGTGTGTGCTCCTACATGGTTTTGTGCGTCATGCAGCATCAGCAATTAACACCTGAAATACGTTATCAATTGTGGATATTTGAGAGCAAGGGAGATAACTCTCTATTACCATTAATGGCTTTCCAAAATTATCTATTTTCCCTTGTCCATTATGCATTTTGGTTTAAATCAAAATTTAACCAATACCATATTCTTCTCAGACGATGACGAAAATGGCTGTTTTCGCCAATATTTAGTTTTATGTCACTGTCATAATTATTAGTATAAATATAGCATTTACTTGACAATTATCACAATTTTCATCTGGCCCTAAATCGATTAATTGCAGACTTTTTGCTCGGAACTCTCTGGATTTGTGTTCCTGGTGTTATATGCTTTCCAAAAATGTATAGTTTGTTTTTTGGGGAGGACCATGTAGAGGAATTACGTTTCTAAGCAAGCTAGAAATTTTGGCTGCAGGCCTACATGTAACGGTGATATAATCAAACGGTTTTTTTTTAAATCGGATAATAATTTTGACCTCCAGAGGGACCACAAGCTAAAACGGGCGATTTTTCGGACAATCAGGGGCCATAATTCAGGAAGTTTACTATCCGATGAGCGCAAATATCGAAAGGAACCAAGATCTTTGGGTTATAAACATACATGTCAATTTTCATTAAAATCGGTTCAAAGTTGTGACCTCTATAGGGTCCACAAGCTAAAAACACGATTTTTCGTACAATCAGGGCCATAATCGATGAAGTTTAGATCAGATACATGCCAATATCGCAAGTAGTCGCGATCGTATGGGGATAAACCTATATTCCAAGTTTCGTCAAAATCGGATAAGAATTGTGACCTGTACAGAGTCCACAAACAAATTGTGGGACGTCCGGACGGACAGAGGCGACGACAATATACGTCCACATGAAAATGTGGGCGTATAATAATAGCTGATGAAAGAAGAATAGATTGAAAATTTCAGTCAAATTACATGTCACATACATGTCAATTTTCATTAAAATCGGTTCAAAATTGTGACCTCTATAGGGTCCACAAGCTAAAAACATGACTTTTCGTACAATCAGAGGCCATAATCGATGAAATTTCGATCCGATACATGCCAATATTGAAAGCAGTCGAGATCTCATGGGGTTAAACCTATATTTCAAGTTTCGTCAAAATCGGATAAGAATTGTGAACTGTAGAGAGTCCACAAACAAATTGTGGACGGACGGACAGAGGCGACGACAATATACGTCCACATGAAAACGTGGGCGTATAAAAGTAGATGATGAAAAAAGAATAGATTGAAAATTTCAGTCAAATTACTTTATTCTGAACACAGTTATCACCACTGTTATTTTTGACTAGAAATGGTATATAACTCCATCTTCACCGATGGCCGATCGTTTGATTGACAGGCGTTAACTCCACCTACATAATCTCGATCTGCAATTCCACTCGTATTACATTTATTTCTTACTACTAATTAGAATTAAGACTTTTAATATACTCTTCAAAAAAAGAAACGCACAACTCATTTTTTATCATTCTTTATTTGAACAAGGTCGCTTTTTCGATAAATCTTATTTTTTTTTAATGCCATTATGTAAGGATAAAAGAAATTCATTATTGGTTTTAAAGGTAGGGTCACTAATTGTGACAGGTCATACTTTTTCCGAAATTTGTTTTCGCTTGATTACACCAGGACACGAGAGTTTAACAACTTTAAATCTAAGGCCTTTAAAATCCCGGGGTACTCGGTGTCCAAATCAGTTGCACAGGTAAACACTCAACGAACCGAGTGAACATCTGAACGAAGACCAACGCAACAACGATATTGGTCGGTTACAAGCAAGTGAATCCTAGACAGATGTAGCCAGATGTTTCCCCGAGTACCATTTCTCGCCTTTGGGATAGGTACCAACAGCGAAGTTCAACACGTGACCGCCCAATCTCAGGCCAAACAAGAGTTACCCCATCTGCCTTTGATCGTCACTTCCGGTTACATCATTTGTGGAAACATTTCTCAACAGCGACCTCTATCCCAGCAACAATTCCTCGACGGCGTAGAATCTAAGACCAGACAGTACGGAAACGCCTACGTGAAACCAGATTACGAGCCAGACATTCCGTAAGAAGTGCTGTTTTGAAATGCGTCGATACCCTCAAATCCGACTTCATTGGGTTCAGACCAGAGGGTATGGTCAAAGCAACAATGGAGAACATTTGGGTTCAGCTGCGTGTCGCGGTTCCTGTTGCAACGAGGGGATGGATAGAACGAGGGTATACCGACGACGAAATGTCACATTGCGTTTCTTTTTTGGGAGAGTATATATAGATAAGAAGAGAAAGTCGGCAACAGACTTTTAAAGTTTGAAAGGAATGGACCAAATCAATGAGGCAGTATTGTAAATAATTATACTATAGCCGACTTCTTCCGTTGCCTTCTTGTACTTTAGGTAGGCACTCCCGAAGCAGAAGACAGAGATCCGATGGGACTGCAATTCAGCTGGCTGATGTTAGCTGCGATGTTTATCAATTTCCATAATTTTACTGTAAACGCAAGTGACAAAAGAACGTATAATGCCGACAGTGTGTTGCCCTAATTACTTCACTCAACAGCGACCTCGCTTAGTGCACTCGATCTAGGAGTATGACGTCAACGTAACGGTTAATCTCCTCTCACGACGCCATTTATAATTAAATCAATCAATGAAATCCTGTTTGAATCCAAGCTCAATCCAAGCCATCCTTGGGTCTACAGAGTTGATTTTATGCTTGTTGTTTAAATAAAGATCTAATTTATAATTTCTATGAACCTGGAGCCTAAATAAAGACTTGCAATAGTCAGATTTAGCTCTTGCATTATATATGTTTAACTTGTTCTCTATCCGTCTCTTATAAAATGTGGGTGTATCTTGCTACACAGGATTAAAATGGTAGCAAATGGGCTTACGATGTCATTCACCACCATTTTTACCAACAGAAGTATGGGCAAGGCTGTTTTTGAAATCCGTCACGCATGCATTATGTAGTCATTAATTCATCCGGTGTTCGAAAGCTTCAGCAAGGACATTCGTAAGTATCCGCACAAAGAATTCATAAATAATTCACGGGCAATGATAAACATTTGCGAACCCTCACTTTTTCACCAGGCCAATCTTATATTCGTCAACGTAACGGTTAATCTCCTCTCACGACGCCATTTAAAATTAAATCAATGAATGAAATCCTGTGTGAATCCACGCTCAATCCAAGCCATCCGTGGGTCTACAGACTTGATTTTATGCTTGTTTAAACAAAGATCTAATTTATAATTTCTATTACACCTGGAGCCTAAATAAAGACTTGCAAAAGTCAGATTTAGCTCTTGCATTATGTGTGTTTAACTTGTTCTCTATCCATCTCTTATAAAATATCGGTGTATCTTGCTACACTCCTACACAGTGGTGAAAATGGTAGCAAATGGGCTTACGATGTAATTCAACACCATTTTAGCCAACAGAAGTATGGGCAAGGTTATTTTTGAAATTCGTCAAGCATGCATTATGTAGTCATTAATTCATCCAGAGTTCAAAAGCTTCAGCAAGGACATTCGTAAGCATCCACACAAAGAATCGTAAATAATTCACGGGCAATGATAAACATTTGTGAACCCTCACTTTTTCACCAGGCCAATCTTATCATATTCGGCAAATTTCGAATTCGCAAAGATATTTTTCACTGTGTGAAATAGATCAGTAAGTAAAAGAGCACAGTTGGAATGCGTGTACTGTTTAGTAAAACACAATCCAAAACCTAAACATTGCTGATATCAGTAACTGAATATTAGTAATACAGAGTCAATCTCGGGTTATGTTTGTGTTGTGGTTGTATGACAATAACTGCTTGTTTTAATGTGCGAATGTGAGAATACAATTGTGGATGCTAGAACAACTAGTATTATTTAATACTTTCATTTTGGAACAATTTGAGAACTTAATCACCCATCGGATGTGGGTAGCAATTTATTCATACGTCCTCTGTTTATAGAAAGAAAGCCTGCATTAGCTTTTCTAGTGACCAAGAATTTTGCTTGTTTTAATGGCGACCTAAAAACCAACTAATAATATACATTATAATTTTAAAAAATGAACTTGCCTGTACATTTAGGATCCTGCCAGGTACCGTTGTTGAAACATGTCCAATTACTTAACCGATAGTAAGAAGTCCAGCATTGAAATTTTAGGTTGGTTCCAACAGGCCATAAACTTACCGATTGGTCATATTCTGGTGTAACATGAACATGGACGCTCGTAGTTGGTGGCGGGCAATCTGAAACAATTAATTTGTCGGTTATAAGTTTATAAAAATATTGGAATACAGCTTAGTTTGCCAACAGGTAGTTTGTAGCATATTAATTATACTGCAACTGACAATGAAATGCTCATCAAAATGACATTCCTAAACATCGGCTTGTTTCCTGTGAGGAATTGGTTATGTCAGAATTATCAAATCAATTCCAGCATCGCTTTTGGTAAAATCTGAAAGACGGTGGGTTGTTCCTTGCTAGATGACATCAGGTAGGAACATGTGACGAATTATAGTCGACAGTTTTTGTAATAAGTTAATATATTCGACCAGCCATCGATCGACATGGACATTATAACTAATATGATGTACATGTATCTGATGAGGCCAACTAGGACCAGCACGATGTCTTTACAAGCACCCTCTTATCCTCATCAAACACAATAACAGTTGGTAAGCTAGAGATCAGTACGACATTCGGAAGAAGGAAGAAAAATATTTTTAGACCACGCCAAAAATGGAAAGAAACGAAAAAAGAAAGGTCACCCAACACCAAAACAGATACGGATATAAAGGTAATTAATCTATCATCATAGACCGCATTCTCGGATCGAAAAACCCGTCACCTTCGCTCCCGATGAACCGGTCTACAAATCGAATTATCAATAATCGTACAATCAACATGTCAACAAAGTTCTCCAGTATGTCACGGGGTCGTTATGAAGAACACGCCAAAGACATGTAAGGTTCTTTATTCAGATTACTCAGTATAATAAATCTAAATGAAATGACCTCCAAAACAACAATTACACCAAATGCAGATAAACAATATTACGGAAAATAATATTATACATAACACAAATGCACCACTTTAAATTATAGCCGTTCATACTATAATACTGTATGCGAATTGAACACGTCATACTTAAAACTAATCTAGAGCTGTAAAGCTATCGATAATAAATATATTGATTTATAAAGATTGAATATAATCTTACCATTCAACGTGTGGTTTAATACTGCTAATACATATGGTAGAGTGGTTCAGGCTAAAAATGTTTTATAACAAACAGACACTATTTCGGGACAGTAAAGACATTATATGATAAGACTTACTATAAAAACTTCATTGATCAACAATGGAAGTCTGGCCACTTCTGATTTTTGAGGATATATAACCATTTGGACATATGTTATAAATGGCTCAAAATCTTCCCGGCTTCCATAATCAAATGAGTTATCTCTTAGTGAGAATAAGAGCTATGTCCCTTGGCTGTACTAAAATAAATATGCCCCAAGCTACGCACGTCCCGGAAACGAAATAACTTTATCGCAGTCGGAAAATATCGTTTATTTCCATACTGCGAAGTAACAGAATACACTCTATGAGAGGATTGGATTTGACATATGTACGCATGCGCGAACGCTTAGTTGTTTTAACAGTAAACCCGCGCCTTCAAATGTCTTTATATTAACTGTGTTTATAATGCTACAGTAGAAATTAAAATACATGTTAAGCTGGAGATGAAAAGATCGGCATTTGACATGAATTATTTCAAGATATATTAAAATGAACAGTGCGTTTACTTATTTATACCCAGATGGCCTATTTATAACGGCATGTTATACAGAGGGAGCGAGGGAGAGAGAGGGGTCTATAAATCTTATAATGTAACACTTTAATGTTAATCTCAAAGATAACTAAATATTATATTGTGCAGATAAACACCCCAATAAAACTATTAATTTAAGACTTTATTTTTTATCCCCCAGATAAATAAATATATTGTACTGCATGATGTTTGTTATGAAAAAAGAACACATTGCTGGATAAGTGGCGTATGCGCCGAGATAGCGATTATTGCGTCTGTACCGAATTTAGAGCCAAATTGTGTAGTTTCGTCTGTATAAAGGGTGGTATTTTTCGCCGACTTCAAGGTTTCCTAAACATGTGGACACCGACGCGCTCACATGATATTCTTTGAACTGTAGATTTTGATGGAGTGTAATTAGATTTAGTCCCGCGAGAGCCAAACATGCGGTTATAACCACTGCCACGTTACCATTGGAAACGTTTAGATTTTTAAGTTTCATGACCAAATTATGGCATTCTGCTGTGTATCTTTGATTTTTGACATCATACAAAATTCCGTCGTTCATCTAAAAAGGTTTGGACTTGCAACCATTCTTTTTACCTGCCAATTGTTTTTTATTTCCATTATTAACCTTCATGCGAATCATTTCTTTTTTAGTTTTCCGAAGTTGATTTTTTTTTTAAACTTGGCGATTGTGCTTTTATGACAATCGCCGCAAATACTTTTTTTCTATCTAAATCAGTTAAGGTCGCATCGGCAGATGTCCGAGTCTCTCTGTTTATTAAATTAATTTCACTTGTGTCTGCCGATGGAGTAACGTAAACTATCCCGGAAAAAATGGGGTGTCAAGAAAATCGTCGTATGATTTCATACATTTAGTGGACTTAACCTTACTTTTACTCAGCTTCCTAGTCTGGAAAATAAAGACTACAAATAAAAAGTTTGTTTCGGTTATTTTCCGGTCTCAAATAGTTCTGCGTATTTAGAGCTAGCAAATATTTATTTCCTAACCACGATAGATGCCAGCGTAAACCAAGAATGTAGCCACTTAATAAAAGTAAATCTCGAAAGGTTGTAGTAAATTTATCTGGGCGATCTCATGTGGTTGAAAGTTAGAAATGAGACGAAGCTATTACAGCTAGCTCTGTATTTAAATCACCAAAATCAAAAATCAAATCAAGGAGTGAAATCGAAATTTTTGCTCACGTTCGCTATTAAATAAGCACGTAAGTCGAAGCCCGTAATGAGTGTATTTTTTACTCGGCGTTATATACCAATACATGTTTGTAAAAATACCTCATGTGACGTATATTTGCTGCGACTTCATAAACCACGTGCGCGGCGCTAACTTCTGCTCACTTCAGAAGATTTCTCGACGGAGCAATCACACAGATAAGCGGGTCAGTTTTTATAAGGACAAATATTGTGTCTCTGAACCACTCTACATATGGAATATGCAATCTATAAAGACATACACATGTAAATGTGTTTATTCAATATGTCTACTCTATACGATGTTCAGTAGTGGAGTGCAATTGAATATCCGTGCATTTCGCGGGTGGAGTTAAAAGCCAATCGAATCATTCAAACAATCACACGTGACGGACACACACAAGCTTACCGACGAAGAACAAACTATGGACAACCTCAACACACAAAAATAAAATATGCTAGGGCAATATTAATATAATTATTAACCGTGCGACAAACATATTTGTTAATTTAATAGTTTAAGCTCGGAATAGGCCAGAAATCGACGACTTATTTCTTTATACTGCGTAGCCATATTTGCGTATGTGTGAGTTGGATGCTGCGCAGCTATTTAAAGGTTGACCAATCACGGGTCGCGCTGGGGGGGTTGGGATGGCCTAGTGGTCTAGAGTGCCGCGCTTCGACCTCTAGCTGGCCGGTCACCTCTGACTTGCGGCTGTGGTTTCGAGCCCTGGTGTGAGCGTATGTGGCATGGAGATAGGGGCTCCTTCTCAACCTCGTGGGTTTCCTCCGGGCACTCCGGTTTCCTCCCACAGCAAAGACCCCTGCGCGTGCGCTAAGATAATGAAAATGGAAAAAAACAAGACTTGTCTGCGATATCACCTTCGGTGGAAGCGGACGTTAAACACCAAGAACAACATCAACGGGTCGCGCTTGTCTGCGATATCACCTCGGTGGAAGCGGACGTTAAATAAAGCTATTTCACACACGGGTCGAGCTTAGTCTGATATCAACTTTGGTGGAAGTGGACGTTAAACTCCGAGTAACTCACTCACACACCGGTCGCGCTTGATGGGTCGCGTTCAAAAGTTATTGGGTCAAGTGCCAGGTCACTGCATTTGTAAACAAAGCTATGTGTACGATTTACCTTGTACATTGTTCGTGGTCGCGGCGATAAGATATTCAATGAACAAAATAAACTTCCCATCTATCTAGAGAAGTGATGTAAGAGGGCCCCAGAAAGATATTCTGATCACATTGACACAAAATGTGGCAGTCAATTTAGTTTTTTTCCACACGGACTAAGGATATGGGGCCGGTCGATTTCACTGGAAATAGTGGAAAAATGCCTTCATATCATGGGAGATTACACACAAGGGATACAACAGGGCCACTGTTTCTATAGGTATAATTCTAATGAAAGCATTCATTTTACATAACAAAATACTTAACATATGTTTGGCCTGCTGCCCATGTATAGTTTATAGCTAAGATTAAGAATAAAAAACATATTTTGAAATAAAGGATGAGAACTGTTAAAAAGTTGCAAAAATATTAAGAATAAATGCTTAAATAATTTAAACTAGCTCTGAATTGTCAGGGAATAGCCCAGATGGAAGAAATAAAATTTGGCATCTACAATATAAGCTTATAATGGATATATGAATTCAAATAACACTTGACTGTAATTAAAAACTGTCAAATTCCATTCTTATGTAGAAAAATGGGTTTTGTCTGCAATTGCGAATGGACCCATCACTAAATTCTATTTTATTTATCCTGAGTAGTCAAATGATTACATGTACAGGTGAGCCCTATATTGACGGCAGATGGGTCCATTCGCAATTGCAGACAAAACCCATTTTTCTACATAAGAATGGAATTTGACAGTTTTTAATTACATGTTCCTACCTGATGTCATCTAGCAAGGAACAACCCACCGTTTTTCAGATTTTACCAAAAGCGATGTTGGAATTGATTTGATAATTCTGACATAACCAATTGGGCGCCAAAGGACACAATACGAGGTCAACGACCAGCGTCTCCATATTAGCGCCACATATGGTGAGACGCCTCATAATGATCCACACGATTAACACCACAACTGATGTGACGCCCAAAACGGCTTAATTTGTGGGGTGCCTTATCCAGGAGAGGCGCCCATAATGACATGATTGGTGGGGTGCCTTATAATGTTGGGCCGCACATAGTGCATACTGTCGAATCGAATTGGTTGGGCGCCCACGACTTGATCAATTGGGCGCCCAAAACGGCATGATTTGCGGGCTGCCACATCCGAGAGGTGCGCCCATAATATAATCCTAGTGAGATTGGTTAGGTGCCCATGAATGAACTTGGCGCCAAAAAGGCGCGATCATTTTCTAAATTCAAAGAGCATGATTTGTGGGCTGCTTCATCCCGGAGGGCGCCCATAATGCCGAGATCGTGGGCGCCCAGGATATATTGCTAGTTAGATTTGTTAGGCACCCACGAATGAATTGGGCGCCCAAAGCGGCGTGATAATCTTCAAAATTCAAAGGCATGATTTATGGGGTGCCTCATCTCAAACGGGCGCCCAGAATGCCGAGATCATCGGCGCCCATAATATAATGCTAGAGAGATTTGTTAGGCGCCCACGAATGATTTGGGCACCCTAAACAGCGTGATAATTTTCAAACTTCAAATGGCATGATTTGTGGGGTGCCTCATTACGGAGGGGTGCCCATAATGACGAGATAATTGGCGCCCATACTGCATTCTGTCGAATTGAATTGGTTGGGCACACACGACTTGATCAATGGGGCGCCATAAAGGGCATGATTTGTGGGCTGCCTCATCCCAGAGGGGCGCTCATTATAATGCTAGTGAGATTGGTTAGGCGCCCATGAATGAATTTGGCGCCCAAAACGGCTTGATAATTTTCTAGATTCAAAGAGCATTAATTGTGAGCTGCCTCATCCCGGAGGGGCGCCCATAATTCCGAGGCCATGGGCGCCCATGATATAATGCTAGTTAGATTGGTTAGGCGCCCACGAATGAATTGGGCGCCCAAAACGGCGTGGTAATCTTCAAAATACAAACGGCATGATTTATGGGGTGCCTCATCTTAGACGGAGGCCCAGAATGCCGAGATCATGGGCGCCCATAATATAATGCGCATGATTTGTTAGACGCCAACGAATGAATTGGGCACCCAAAACAGCGTGATTATTTTCAAAATTCAAATGGCATAATTTTTGGGGTGCCTCATCCCGGAGGTTCGCTCATTATATAATGCTAGTGAGATTGAATGAATTGGGTGCCCATGAATGAATTGGGTGCCCAAAATGGCGTGATAATCATCAAAATTCAAACAAGTCGCTCTCTAACGCGATTCCGAACTTTTCGTTTTTCTCAACAATAATTATAGGTACATGTACGTTAAAAGTCGTATTCCCTCCTTCAAATGTTTATAATGCTCATACCCAAATTTCATAATATGCGAATATCGCAAATTCAAATTCAAAATTGAAATTTTCCGTCATTTTCAGGTGCAAACCCTACTTTCCTAAATCGTCGGAGGGGAGAGCACCATAGGTAATCTGACTGCTCGGGCAGAAGGGTAAAGGGAAAACAAAAAAAGAATATTTCATCTGGTTGGCAAAATAAAGTGCCCGAAATCTAATAAAACACTACTTTTACTTCACTTTAAGCTGCAGATCGCGAATTAGTACTAAATGGACTATTGATTAAAACATTTTGTCTGAAGCCACTCTAATTTGTGCCACATATTTCGGGCATCAATTATTATTTGTGAATGTAGCTGCAACAGTCCGATCGGATGGTTGTAATTCGGGTCGGAATAGAGTGGGATTTCGGATACAAAACGATTGGAAAATTGGAAGTTATTTAACTCTTGGGCTAGAATAGCCAAAAAAAAACGCATATGCGGCGTTTGGTTGGGATTCAGGTAGGCCACCATATTCCTGAAGCAATGGCCCAAGAAATCCATTCCTGGCCTCTGCTGTCCAGCAACACGACAGTCCTTCGTTTAATCTGGAGCTGCTCTAAAATTTTGTAGCCTTGTTTGTCACGCAATTAATTTTTCGGCAATATTCTGCTATGCACTGGTTAATTGGGTATGACGTGAGCCATGACGTTACGTTATATAAGAATATTTGGTCCAGTTTGGAGCTCTGTTTTGAGCGCAATGGTATTGTAACGCAATTAACTATTGGTTGTTAATCGAACTATTGACCAGTCATTATTTGGGACAGAAATATGCTTACCTTAAACTTTACCTTAATTTTAAATAAGAATGATCTACATAATAAACAATCAAAAACTCACATTTAATTGGTGACTTTTCTGAACTTAAAACATATTCATATTCATCTTTTTTTACAATTTTCAACAGAGGCTTTCAACCGTGCTGGTGCCTTGATTTCCACAAAAAATCAACATGGCTGCGTTGCTAAGCAACCTGACAGAGCTTCGGTCCTAGCCCAACAATACATTAATTACTACTTTGTTGTTATATTGCTCTAAATAAAAAATAGTCATCATGCATAATGGAGACAACATCCTATTTATTTATTTATTTAATTTTCCTCTGACCCCCCCCCCTCTCTCTCATCTACGGAGCAATAATAAGTTTTTTACCCTGATATTGTTGTGCTAATTAATCCTATACTTTTTGCTAAGTTTCCTTTTGGTCTGTTACTTTTCAAGGTTATGATTTAGTGGTTTACCCTAATCTATTATTATTATTGCTTTATCAATGTAATTTAATGTATATGTTGTTACAATTTTTACCTTTGAACACTAACTTTACTAAGATCAGTGGCTTCGTTAATTGTTAATTAGCTATTATTAGTATTTATAGATTTTATGTATACGGTTTCGTAAGGTCCTGTTGACTTAATATATTTATGGTTTCACTATTCGTTATGATTAATTAGCTGTTACTTGTTTTTGTATATAAACCCTCTGTACATTATTTTCATCTACAGTATGGTAAAAAGACAGGTCAATTCACTCTGGGAATTAAAGCTCGTTGAACTTGACACATACAGATTCCGGCTGGATGACAAGATCTACACGAAGACAGCTATCAATCACCCTAGAAGAGATATATGCAAACTTATATCGAAACTAAGGGTGAAAGAGCGGCTGCGAGACTACAAACACCAAGTCATCGTCTGTGAGTGCGGAGAAGAATGTACCACCAACCATGTCCTGGTAGACTGCGAGGTATTCAAGGAAAAGAGAACGGAACTAGTGGAGATGATGGAGACCAACAACATACCGCTCAACACTAAGAACCTACTCTTTCCAAGACCCGATCTGAAGCTGCAAATCTTCGAACTAATCCACGATTTAATGAACACCGTTGGATTAAGTAGAATAGTGAAGTAAGAGGGGGCTACGATAAGACGAGCTCGGCATCTAAACACTAAACTACATAGGGGATATACACCAAAGTAGCGGGCTAGTGGAGTAAGGGAGGGTCACGGTAAGACGGGCTCGGCATCTAAACACTAATCCACTACAAAGACACCAAACCCACAAAGTAGGATAAGTGGAGTAAGGGGAGGCCACGATAAGACGGGCCTGGCACCTAAACACTATACCCCAAAAGATGACTTCTACCAATCCAGAGACGAGACACATATTATGTCTGCATAAATGCTGTCCCTACAGATCAACTACCAAACAATATGTGTTTTATTAAATAAAGGGAAGAACTTCTCACTAAACCTACTCCATGGCTCGAGGCCGCAAATGGAAAGATTGCAAAATCATATTCTAAAAACAGGAAGAAGCCTCGGCTCTCCTATGTCTTGTCTGCGATATCACTTCTGTGGAAGCGGACGTTAAAACAGCAGGTAGTAGTAGTATTTTCATTACGTTAAACTCTCAGTAACTCACTCACTCACTATTTTCATTAACTAAGGGTGAAAGAGCGGCTGTGAGACCAAAACACCGAGTCATCGTCTGTGAGTGCGGAGAAGAATGTACTACCAACCATGTCCTGGTAGACTGCGAGGTATACAAGGAGGGGAGAAGGGAACTAGTGAGAATAATGGAGACCAACAACATACCATTCAACACTAAGAACCTACTCTTCCCTAGACCAGATCTGAAACTACAAATCTTCGAACAAATCCACGCCCTAATGGACACAGTTGGACTAAGTAGAATTGTGAAGTAAGAGAGGTCATGATTAGACGGGCCCAGCCAAACTGATCCCGCAGTGAATATTCGCTTGGCCGCTACTGATAAGCATGACATCGACGAGGCTTAATAAGTACGGCATATTAACTTTTTTACTCCGACAAATTAAATTCTCAAACATTTTTTTGAGGTAAAAGAAAAATAAATAAAGACGTTTGAAGTATTTGAAGTTAAAAAATATTTCCTATTTAGTGTAAATGGGTATTAAAATGAGTAAAATGCATCATTTTTCCCGAAGCAGTTAGGTGTTAAGTAAACATTGCACGAGCAGTTGAGCCAATGACTGGCGCGGTGAGCAGTCAACGCACGTGCTATGGACACTTATTTGTTACAGAGATAATTCGTAAGTAATTCTCTGTGAAACAGATTGGGGCCCGGCATCTAAACACTAAACTACATAGGGGATTTATACCAAACTGGCAGGATAGTGGAGTAAGGGAGGGTCACGATCAGACGGACTCGGCATCTAAACACTATTCCGCCAAAAAACAGACACCAAACCTACAGAATAGAATAGTGGAGTAAGGGGAGGTCACGATAAGACGGGCCTGGCACCTAAACACAAATCCCACAAAGATGGCATCTACCAAACTAAGCAGGATAGTGGAGTAAGGGGGAGTTTCGGTCAGACGTACTCGGCACCTAAACACTATTCCGTAAATAAAACTGATACCAAACCCATACAGTGGGATAGTGGATAATGGGAGGCCACGATAAGGCGGGCCTGGCACCTAAACACTACCCCAAACGATGACATCAACCAATCGAGAAGCAAACGAGATCATCTACCAAATGATATGTTTTTTATTGAATAAAGGGAAGAACTTCCCACTAAACCCAATCCATGGCTTAAAGCCAAATGGAAAGATTGCAAAAGCATATTCTAAAAAACAGGAATCAGCTTCGGCTCTCCTAAGTCTTGTCTGCGATATCACTTACGTGGAAGCAGACGTTAAACACCAAGTAGTAGTAGTAGTAGTATTTTCATTATCATTCGCTTGAAAACGTTGAGAGAAATGACCTAGTTTGTGTCAAGTGGACGTTAAACCCCATTTCTCTCTGTGTCACAAAAGTGATCAAGGGCCATAATTCTGGCAGTGATTATCGGAAATCGTAGGAAATACAAAGACTTCCTCATCTAAAAACCTTAGACATTGTGTATAAAACTAAAGTCAATCGGATACCAACATGAGCCTCTAGAGCGCTCACAAGATTTTTCAAAGCGATCAAGGGTCATAACTCTGGTAGTAATTATTGGAAATCGTTGGAAATCAATAGGAGTCTTCATCTCATGACCTTAAACACTGTGTATAAATCTAAAGTCAATCAGATGCTAACTTTAGCCTCTAGAGATTCCACAAAAATTTTCAAAGTGTTCAAGGGCCATAATTATCGTAAATCGTTAGAAATCAACAGGTTTACCCATCTCTTGACCTTAAACACTGTGTATAAATCTAAAGTCAATCGGATACCAACTGTAGCCTCTAGTGCGTCCACAAAATTTCCAAAAGTGATCAAGGGTCATAATGCTGGCAGTATTATCGACAATCGTTGAAAATCAATAGGATTCCTCATCTCATGACCCTAAACATTGTGTATAAATCTAAAATCAATCGGTTATTAACTTTAACCTCTAGGTTGTCCACAAGATTTTTCCGTCTCATGGCCTTTAACACTGTGTATTTATTTAAAGTCAATCGGATAAAACATTTTGCGTCCACAAGATTTTTCAAAGTGATCAAGAGATATAACTCTGGAGGTAATTATCGGAAATTGTTAAAAATCAAAAAATCAATAAGGTGTCTCATGGCCTTAAAAATGTGTATTAATTTCAAGCCTAGTACCAAATACATGAAAGAATCAATAGAAATATTGAAGTATATTATTTAGTATACAAATGTTTCTTTTGATTTAGCATAATCTTGATGATTTCTTTTTCAAGTTGTCCACAAAGACAATAACAAAAATTTTTTTTTTACATTTTTACTTTTTGCTGTTAAAGCTATGTTTCCAATGTAAGAGATTTAAGAAACGAAATACATTTTGTTCTTAGAAATTTGATTAATGTAAATCTATTTAAGACCAAACAGCTCTTTATTCAGTATTCTTAGTTCTTAGTTCTAATTTCATATCCTTAATTCTTACTTCTTCATTTGTTGTCGTATTTCGACATTTGTACACTAAAATTAACATTTCTATCTTAAAATCAATATTTGTTTCACAAATCAGACATTTTTCGTATCAGATTTGTAAAATGTATTTTGATATAAGATATTTATTTTTTTTTAGAAAATCAAAAAATTAGTCTATGTTTACATTTCATCAGAAAAATAAAACGAAAAACAAATATCGAACAACAAACTTCAAAATACAAATCTTGCACAACATTTCTCTAAAATCATTTCTCCAAAACCAATTCTCCAAAAAAATTTCTCCCAAAAACATTTCTCCAAATACATTTCTCCAAAAACATTTCTCGAAATTTATCGAACCGGAACATTAGAAATCAACCTGGCATACAATAAGTCACCATACAGTAAAGAAGAATCGAGCAAGCATACAACAAGTAAAATCGTACAATGACCGTGAAATCGCGTGCGTGTTATGTTTCTATACATAAATATATTGGTTAATAAAATAAATTGAAAGTAGACATATGTCGTTGGATCAATGAAAGGGGATGTTATCTCTTCTAAATCATGTATATGTCAGAAAATATGTGTATGTCAGAAAATAGTTTACAATTTTTAAAATGTATTTGGACCTTCTTAATGGTGCGCTACCCGATATCTTGTATTTCGTGTTATGGCCGGTATTTTGACATTAAATACCTTCTACACCCTTTTGTTAGTGCCAGTCATTTTTTTTTTGTGCAAGTTATCTAAATATAAATGTACATTTTGTGGCAAGCAAAAAAACTACTTTCCAGTAGCATATGAGCAAATACTGAAATTTCTTATTGAGATCGTTTTTTAAGATTTAAATCCCCGCCACCTCCCCTCACTTAATAAATGAAATAAAAGTTTAACGTCCTACTATTCTGCTCCGAACTGGGCCGATGAAGACAGGTATAGGCTATACAGTGTGCTATAGGGAAATTTTGCCCGGATAGCGACACTGCGGCCTACATGGAATTCCAACTGTCATGGGATATTTTACGTGCACGCCAATGTGTACACGGGGCCTCTGTTTTCCGTACCATCCGAACGACTACACAGGTGTCCTTGCTAGGCCCTCCGTCCTGCATCACTGACAAGGGGAAATAAAGCCGGAAAATCTGTATGAACTTATTCCCAGGCACATTCATGAAAACATGATTAGAAGAAGGGTACAATCCTTCGTTTGATCAAACTAAGGGGGGTCTAATGAATAGCACGTACGCGCTGTACCATAAGGCCTGTCATTGAGTTACCTGGCGTGTCGAGGAGTAGGGACGCCTGTTCAATCTTGTGGGTTTTCTCCGGGGCCTCCGATCTCCTCCTACTGCTAAAGACCCCTAAGCGCAAGCGACATGTGTTAGTCCTGAAATGACCTAGTTGTGTCAAGTGGTTATTAAACTCCATTTCTCCCTCTCTTTGAACTAAGAAATATGTCGCTATCAGACAAAGCCTAATTTCTGAAAACAGACTTGTTTCAATTTAATTTCGTTATCGAAGGCCCGGTCCGATTAGCCGTTCTACGCACGTGGTTTCACTAGAAAAATGAAATGAAATGGGGTTTAACATCCTACTGTTCTGCTCCTAAACTGGGCTAATGAAGACGGGCATACGCCATACAGTGTGCTACGAGGGAAATTTTTCCCGGGCAGCGGCGCTACGGCCTACTCTTATATCGAATTACAACTGCCAAGGGAAAGTTTCACTGGCGTCGCGGTCACCGAGCGATTGTTCTTATTGTACATGTGCTTATAGTCGATTCCCATTATTGTATGGTGACTTATTGTATGACAGGTTTATTTCTAATGTTCCGGTTCGATGAATGTTTTTGGAGAAATGTATTTGAAGAAATGTGTTTGGAGAAATGTTTTTTGAAAAATATTTTTCAAGATTTGTATTTGGAGATTTGTATTTTGAATTTTGTTGTACGATATTTGCTTTTGTTGTATTTTTCTGATGAAATGTAAAAATAGACTAATTTTTTTTATTTTCAAAAAAAAATACAAATCTGGCGTGACAAATGTCTGATTTTAAGATACAAACGTTAATTTTAGCGTACAAATGTCGAAATACGACAACAAACGAAGAAGTAAGAATTAAAGATTATGAATTTAGAACTAAGAACTAAGAACACTTAATAAAGAGCTGTTTCGTCTTCCATATTATATAAATCAACATTTCACATTTTTATACTATAATTAATATATTTCTAAATGGCATTTTATATGTTTGGCACTTCCGATCTAAGAGATTTAAGAAACGAAATACAGTCGTGTTCTTCGAAACTTGATTAATGTAAATCAATATATAACATTTTTATACGATAATTAATGTTGCTAAATGAATTTTATATATTTGGCACTCAGTTCAACAGTTGTATATAAAAAAAAAACTGCATATTCCTTGTGTCTCAATGTCAATCAACTCGTAAAATTACATTGTAATCTTCCAAATTGGCCCATATACAAAAAAATCCCAGACCAAAAACCCACTACAATTAGGGAAGGTGTAGTATTAAAAGCGGATAAATAAATAAAGAATACAGATATAGCAGGTTTATACAAAAAAAAAGACAAATAGTGGTAATTTCGGATTTTAAACGAAAAGAGGGGGCATAAAATTAATCTGTTCCTGTGCTTCTGTTGCACCAGGAGAACAAATGTGACTTTGATATTAGCGACGGAAATTCATATTTCGATTACTAAAAGACAGTCACGGTGGTGTAGGATGAAGGGCCTTGCAAGGGACAAGGTGGGGTCATTATGATCGGATAACAAACCTAAGTACATGTACTGTGTAATATAACCCTTGGCAGTTACAATTTTGTATAACTGTGAGCCCAGGCAAATTGCCCTCATAGCACACTGTATGGCGTAGGCCTGTCTCCCTTAGTTCTGCTGGAGCTCAACAGTAACTTTCATTTTATTTCATTTCGAATACTAAATATATGTGAACTCTATTTTACTTGACTTTCTTTTTCCCACATTTTATTTCTATCTTGCCCACCCATATGAGCCCCTTCAACGTTTGGGACCCTAGGATGGGAAAAACTGTTCTAAACCATGTACTTTTCTAATCTACTTCCTGTAATTGGGCCCCTTTATCAATGATAAAAGTCTTTTTAATCACTGATTATATATAATTGTAATCAAAGTTTAAACCTTGAATTTTAATCGTTGATTACAAAAAAATTATAGTCAAAGATTAGCTAATCTGACTTTTGAGAATACCAAACTTAGTCGATCACTAATTTCTAACTAGCTAGTTACTGATTGGACCTAATCACAGATTATTTTAAACACTGTTCGAAAATACGGGCCTAAGAACCTACTCTTTCAGAGACCAGATCTGAAGCCGCAAATATTCGAACTAATCCACGATCTAATGTCCACGGATGGACTAAGTAGAATAGTGAAATAAGAAGGGGATACAATAAGACGAGCTCGGCATCTAAACACTAAACTACGTAGTGGAGATACACCAAATTAGCAGGATAGTGGAGTAAGAGAGGGTCACGGCTCGACATCTAAACACTAATCCTCTACAAAGACAGGAAACCTGCATAGTAGGTTAGAGGAGTAAGGGGAGGCCACGATGAGTCGGGTCTGGCACCTAAACACTAAACCCACAAAGATGGCATCTACCAATCCATAGACCAACACCAAACTATACGTTTTTATTAAATAAAGGGCAGAACTTCCCATTAAATCTACTCCATGGTCCAAGGCTGCAAATGGAAAGATTGCAAAATCATATTCTACAAACAGGAAGAAGCCTCGGCTCTCTTATGTGGAAGCAGACGTTAAAAGACCAGGTAGTAATAGTAGTAGTAGTAGTAGTAGTAGTAGTAGTATATAAAGTGATTCAGATAGCTACACAAAAATCGAGGCCGAAATGAGCGCTAATACATTCAAGAAGATGGAACAGCTCTTGTACAAATTCACTGATCAGGTGACGAAAAGAAATACGATTATCTAACACAATTCGCGTGTAGAGAGAGCAATTTTACGCCTGCTAGAAATTCATACTTCTAAACAATACCTTCCAATTTGATGGTGACCACTATAAACAGATGAAAGGAACAGTTATGGGGACAAAAATGGCGCCAACCAACTCTGGTACTAGCCTATTTAGAGGAACGTCTATATGAAAAGGTTCAGCTACAATTCGGAGACGTATTTGCGAGCTATTTCATAAAAGCTTGGCGTCGGTACTTGGACGACTGTTCCGTAATATGGACCCGTTTAAAAGATGACCTGGATATTTTTATACGCCCACATTTTCATGTGGACGTATGTTATCGTCGCCCCTGTCCGTCAACAATTGTTTGTTGACACTCTATAAGTCACATTTTTTATCCGATTTCAACGAAACTTGAAATATAGGTTTATCTCCCTAAGATCCCGGTTTCTTTCGACATTGGCATGTATTGGACCATAACTTAATGGATTGTGGCCCCTGATTGTACTAAAATCGCATTTTGGGCCATCGGGAGAGAGAGAGAGAGAGAGAGAGAGAGAGAGAGAGAGAGAGAGAGAGAGAGAGAGAGAGAGAGAGAGAGAGAGAGAGAGAGATGGGATTTAAAGCCCACTCGACACAAACTAGGTCATTTTGGGACTAACATATGGTTTAATTTTATTTCAATAATTCGTTTTTAGCTTGAGTTACCTCTAGAGGTCACAATTATTATCCGATTTTAAAAACAACGATCGAACATATCACATTTAAACCTTAATTTTGGTTGAGTAAGAAATTCGTGAAAATCGGAAAAATCAATTATATAGTTATATAACCCAGAGATTTTGGTTCCTTTCGAAATTTGCGTATTTCAGACCATAACTTTCTGGATTATTGATTCTGTAGAAAAATACGCCTAGGTTTTAGGGTAAAGGAAATGCCCAGGAAAATTTCAAACTGAATGGCCCTTTGTAAATTCGCGAGATAAGTATGTGGGTCGGTATAAGGTTTTAAATAATAGGTTTAAAGGGAAACAATGTAAGCAATGTACCGGTGTCCAGATTTCGTGTTGTTTTGTAAAAACAAAATGTGTAACGGAGAATAAGTTCAAAGTATGAGTTAAAAGTGGGAAACATGCCATGGTAAATGGGTAATTTAACGTTGGATTCGAATGTGCGCTTAGCTGTCGAATACATTTTGAATTCCCTGATATGTCATGCGTAGTGTAAACGAAACCATCTAATGACAAGGAAACGTCAAGAATTTGTTATTTGTTGTGTGTGTTAAGCGTAAGGAATTTAAAAACCTATGTGATGTGGTTGTTTTGTTATTACAACCAGATGTATAATACAATCAGGTCTTGAGATAAATATTGATCACATTTGTTTAAAGATGCTGTTTCGTTTGAATTCAGAAGGAAGTGAATTCACGAACAGGTATAAAATGTTAATAGGGAATATCCATGTGGAAATTAGAAAAAGGGGCGTACCTGTCTAATTTGATTTATTGAAACTAACTTAATAACTCGAAAAGTACTATAATAGACATTGCAGTTTCCTGTATTTAACCTTTGTATTTTGTTGTATTTGTTATATAAACTTAGTTACGGCATAAACGATGTTCCTGAGTCAGTTAATTGAAGATTAAATAATTGAACATTGGAAATAATTACCACAGCGTGAAGTCGGAAGAAAGTCATTGACGTTAGTGTCACATCTACGCCATAGTGTCAGGGTCCGCTCTGTTTGGTACCGTGACACCGGATAGTGTTACAGATACCTGCGTAGGAAACTGGAGGAACAGTAGAAAACCCACGAGGTTGGGCAGGCGACCCTTCTCCTTTCACGTACAACTTGGAATCGCAACCACGCAAGCTGACTCAGTGAGAGAGATCTAATGATACAGCGCGCACGCGCATACCCCCTCCCCCTATGGTTTGCCGTTCCATATCAATTATTATGTAAAAAAAGTATTTGACATCACTGTAAAAATGTTACACCATTTCTGGGCATTAATTCATTGATATTGAAGTGCGACTAATACAATTTCGAGGTAATTTTCAAATAGGCATTCCGCGAAATAAATCAATTAACGGATTTTAAATTGTTAGTCATGCGACAACGAGGTCTTTTGGGTTTTCAACGATTTTCGATAATTATGGACCTTGATCACTTTGAAAAAATCATGCATGTCAGAGTAATTGCCCTTTTCTGATAAATAGAAAAGCTAAACTCATGATATTATTACATGTTTTGTATATTTAACATCGGGAAGAACCAAACAAATCAAACAAATTCTAATATCTGATTATTACTTAATGGGTTGTTGGACCCTCACTGAACGCTCTGGCGATAAAAGTTATCATTCGATCTGCATAAAATTGATGGTGTCTTGCAAATGCTCTTATTACATACAATAGAATACTTATACGACAACCGTTGTTTACTACCCCGATGATTTACCTGCTGTTTGTTTCGTTGACTGGCAACATATCTTTGTATAATTCAAGGATCTGCCAGTTTTGCACAATAATCTGGTGGTATGGGGTGGTATTTGGTAGTATTTAGTTAGTATTGGGTATTAATATATATCGCCGCGTAAAACCGCAACTCCCGACTGGGTTGTTAAATATTTATTTGTATTATAGGAGTTGTAAATGTCTGCATTGTCATGATTTTGAAATTAAGCTATTAATTACATTGTGTCCTCGGGTTTTGAAGGCTAGAGGTGACAGTTATTGAGGGAATCTGTACAAATTTGGTGTACATGATTGTAGTCATGAGGGGGTGAATTCATGCTTTTCGAAAACGCGATAGAGGCTACCCACTACCGCATCCCCTTTGCCGAAGATGGTATAGTTTTTAACGGGTTGTTTTCAACTTTGGTGGGAATCATTGGGTCTGGGTTACTTCTGTTTGCCGAAATATTTGTGAAGTGGGTGCATATTAAGATCAAACTGTATCAATACTCGGTTCCGAAGGTATCGCCCCTTGGCCAGAACCCATCTGAAGTAACTCCTTCAATTTGAATCATTGCTGGAGATCGTTTTCTATAGCTACCTGGGATTTTTATTGTTTAATATATAGCCACTTTGAATTGGCTATTGTTTAATACAACAGGGGGAATTATTTGTTATGACACCGTTTTCACGGTGTTTAAATAGGACATATCAAACAGAAATAATATTAATCTCACATGCTATATTACAGACATATCCCGGTGGGCCAGGCGGCGATTCAACACAGACCGAATATTGGTCACAAGGTTTACTGCTGCAAGCTCCGGGCTGAAATAAAAAGAACGTTTTCGGTAAAATAAATATCATGTAAAATAGATCTATATTTGACAGCCAAAGGGTATCGCTGCCAATGTTAAATGCTCTGCTAAAATGTCTTTTCCATTGATTACGTGTAAACAGTGCAATGTACAAAGTGCCAATACCGGTAAAGCCAAAGTGAAATGTAAAACGTTCAATGTGTCAAATGACAAATGTTTTACTGGAACATGCTGTGTTTGACGTGTGTACATTAGACATTTCCCACATTACATTTTACATTTGCGCTCTGCCACTTCCCATTTGTCGTTTACCCTTTCTACATAAGATCTTCCGCAGAGCATCAACTATGATATGCAAATGTGGATATCACGTGGATATGTACGGAAACAAGGCCGAGATCAACCTGGCACACAGTAATCCAGCACACGTTATGTCGTCGGAAAGCAGTTTTATTCGAATTGACATAAAGTTTATGTAATATAATATGATGATTGCTATTGATTTTGTTATTAAATTTGTGTGAATCTTAGGGGCAGTGACTATACACTGAACAACCTAATAAAATTTTGAAAAATTGAATCAATATCCTTGATTTGAGGTCATTGCTGTGAGCAAATTCTAGTGAACAAGAGACCCACAAACAGGAATCAGTAGGACAGAATCTGGAAATCTTATTACACAATGACATATGTCATAGAAGCGTCCTGCCATATTGAAATACGTGTAAGTGATTGTAACATAAACCTGTTGCTATCAACACCCGGCTGGAATTCTTGGTAGCATTCCTTATGTCATTGTGTAATTTTAACTCGTTGTTGGCATGTCTTATCTAACTTTCTTTGTCTGATAAACTATACTGAATGTTAAACCTGATATATGATGCATGATACATTAGACAGGTGTCTAATGAGCTCCTTTGTCTAGAATCGTTTTATAAACTCAGAACAGAAACGAATCGTCAGTGAGGTCCAGTCAGGGCTAGGAGTTAGGTTCGGCCAGGACTGAGCGAAGGCCATGGGCGCCTTGGCACGAGACGAGACGAGAGCCTCTGGAGTTAGCACACTCGTGTTAAGCCAAGCTAAGCATGATTCCCTTCATAAAAGTTTGTTCTACGGTCGTTTACATTACGATGTTTGTACTTATTGTAAGAAGCAGAATAAAAGTATACCAGTGTTGTCATCATCAAAGAACTTGATTAAAGAACGAAATACTGTCACATATTAATTGATGCCGTAGACCAGACCAACGCTTGAAGTCCTATTCCACTAGAAGAACACTGGTCACAGCTCTGAAGGGGTAAGTCTTTTCAAATTCTACCATGGCCACGGTGAATAAATGACATGTATTATAATTTAACTGGGAAATCAGCAGTTTATCATCACGCGTCATTAGTATCATGGTGTAGTTACTAAATTTAATATATTGCCTTTGAAGCTAGTGGTGGAACAGAAAAATGGCTAAAACAAAATTGTATATATATTATTTGTTTTAAAATGCGTCATGTTGTTTTTAAAAGATTATGAATTATAATTGTTTGTTTTGAACACATATTTTGGCTTTTAAAGTTAGTAGTAGCTAAGTATTATCAGGCTAATAACTGCGAAGTGAAATGTTTTATGATTGTTTAATTATCTGGAATAGAGTTAAGCGTATCCTAATTGAGAGATATAGCTCTTTAAACATTCACACGGTATTAACGGTTTTATCTCTTATAATTTTTTTGTTGTTGTTATTTTGTCTATATATATTTATGCCCCGAGGTTTACGGGAGACCCGATATTTACGGTAGAGAGTTTTATTTGTAATACCCCAAAGTTTTAATGGGAAATGCCCCGATATGTAACGGGAGAAGCTTTATGTGAAGTGGTTTAACCCCAGGAGGGTTGTGCTCGGATTTAAGAGCGAACGTATTGTCTTGTTTTGTGTTGTGTTTAAAAATTATAGAGATAAACCGTTAGTTCTTTCAAAAATACCTTGTTTAAGATTGGTTAAATGTGTTCAGATCATTCATTATTCTTGAGATAAAACAATATGACTCCCTAATTTCAATTGTATCCATGTAAATAATACTGTAAATATCGTTAGATCGTTATCTAAAGTCAAGTCTGTTCCACTTGCTAATTTGATTAACTATTAAATAAGTTCACTCCATGATATATATGATAAGCAGATGATAAATTTGGGCACGGGTGGCAGTTAATACTCTTCATAGCACATGTCATAACACACCGTTTGGCCAGACGGTGTGGATTTAATGAAAAGACTACCGGGCAACCAAAATAAGAGCTACACTAAGAAGTGGAACTACTGATCCCTCGCCTTTATGGAAAGCGTAAACGAAAAAAACCCAAACAAAACAGGAATAAAAGAAGACGACGACGACACAATAAAAGACAAAAAAAACCCAATAATTTGTTTCTCCCTACCACACAACGACGACGTACGGAAGATGAAAATGGAAATATTTCGTATTGTAATTATATATATGTGATTTCAATAATTCGCGTGATAAAAAAAGAAATAATTGTATTATAATTATTTGATTCCAGTAACTCGCGTGTGTGAACATTTTAATAAGGTGTATTATCAGATATGTGATTTCAATAACTCGCGAGGTGAAAAAAAAAAGAAGAAAAGAAATTTTTACTATATGTGATTCCGATAATTTCGCGTGTGTCCATTTAGAAGAACTGGCATCATGCGATCGTGTGAGACATAGTGGTGTAAAAAAAACCCAAAAAACTTTGTGTATATATAACTCTTAAATTAGTGTTTTGTTCTTTTATTTTTGTTTATGGTATGACATTTAATTAGTGTTTGATTATTTTTTGGTGTCTTTTCATTATTATTGTTATTTTTATCTTAATTAGGGTAGATATTATCGATTCCAGTTATATTCAAATTTGTAAAGGCTTTAAAAAATATTTCATATTTCTTTTCCAAAAAGAGGGAAAGGTATACTACACAATGACATATGTCATAGAAGCGTCCTGCCATGTTAAAATACGTGTAAGTGATTGTAACATAAACCTGTTGCTATCAACACCCGGCTGGAGATCTTGGTAGCATTCCTTATGTCATTGTGTAATTTTAACTCGTTGTTGGCATGTCTTATCTAACTTTCTTTGTCTGATAAACTATACTGAATGTTAAACCTGATATATGATGCATGATACATTAGACAGGTGTCTAATAAGCTCCTTTGTCTAGAATCGTTTTATAAACTCAGAACAGAAACGAACCGTCAGTGAGGTCCAGTCAGGGCTAGGAGTTAGGTCCGGCCAGAACTGAGCGAAGGTCATGGGCGCCTTGGCACGAGACGAGACTAGCGGTACTACTAACTAGGCAGTTCACTTTAACCGTGAATATGATAAGAGCGCAGACAAGAGAGAGAGAGAGAAATGGGGTTTAACGTCCACTCGACACAAACCAGGTCTTTTCGAGACTAACATACGGTTTAATTTTATTTCAATAATTCGCTTATACGTTGGGGTCTCTAGCAGTGGGAGGAAACCGGAGTGCCCGGAGGAAACCCACGCGGTTGAGAAGGCGCCCCTATCTCCATGCCACATACGCTCACACCAGGAATCGAAACCACACCCGCAAGCCAGAGGTGACCGGCCAGCTAGAGGCCGAAGCGCGGCACTCTAGACCACTACGCCATCCCAACCCCCCTAAGAGCACAGACGAGTGGAGAATGTTGTCATAATGGAATCTAGCAGCTCAGGCACGAAAAAATATCGGATATGTAACTGACCTTTTTATTTTTGGGAACTGGGCTTGAAAAATTTTAGTCAGTGTCATGACTGATGGGATCAGATGCTTGTTAACAATAGGATAAGAAATGGGACAGAATCTTGGGGCTCCTCCGTCAATTTCGACCGAGAGTAGAAATAACAATTCTACCGTCTGTCTACCCACTCACTAGTGGTACTACTAATTGGCCGATTCACTGTAACTGTGAAGTGATAAGATTGTATAAGACAGAGGATTGAAGATTAATGATACAATAGAATTAAGAGGCGTAGGCGGCAAAAAAAAATAAATTATGTAACGTCTGTCCGTCCGCTCTGGGGGCTACAATTAATATCCGATTGACTTTAAATTTATACACGGTGTTTAAGGTCATTAGACGAAGAAGCCTAAATGTTTTATTACTGAAAAAAGTAAAAATATACAACAACGTTTGTTGACTGTCCAGGCGATTTAACTGCTGTGGGCGTATGTTTCGTTGACCGGCAACCCATCTTTTGGGACTGTGCTTGAGGGGATTTTCTCACGGGGGTACTTACTTGGTCTCTGAAATGCCATTTATTGGACTTTCGCCTTAAAGATACATTATGGGAGATTTTTACAAGGAGTTAGCCATTCTTGCTATAACAGTTCAAAAATAGATGCTGAAACAAGAATATATTGAAAATTTCAGTCAAATTACTTTATCCTGAACAAAGTTGTTATCACTATAATTTTTTACTAGAAATGGTAGTTAAAATTCATCGACACCCTTTTCCCATTATGGCCGATTGTTGATTGACAGGCGTTAACTCCACCTATATAGTCTCGATTATCAAGTAATGTTTACAATGACTAGTACCGATAGCGTATTCGGTTTGAGACAGGACTGCAATTCAATTCGTATACATTTATTTTTTACTATAAATTAGAATTAAGACTTTTAACATATAGATAAGAAGAGAAAGTCTGCGATAGGATATTAAAGTTTGAAAGGAATGGGCAAAATCAACGAGGCAGTATTGTAAATAAATTATTATAAATAGCCGACTTCTTGCGTTGCCTGCGTGTACTCTTTTGTACTTCAGGTAGGCCTAAGCGACTCCCTAAGCAGACGAATAGAAAACAGTCCGGAAGTATGATGACGTCAACGTCACGGAGAAGCCCCGCCCACGACGCCATAGTGATTAAATCAGTCAACGAAATCCTGTTTTAATCCGAGCCCAATCCAAGCCATCCGTGGGTCTACAGAGATCATTTTAGGCTTGTTGTTTAAATAAAGATCTAATTTATAATTTCTATGACTTCTGAGGCCCAAAGGAAGACCGACAAAAGTCTGTTTTTGCTCTCCCATAATGTATGTTTAACATTTCATAATTTAAAGATTTGTTTACGTATTTCTGAAACAAACTATACTTGCGATAACTTCTTACAAACTGTTCGACTATGTTATTCGTATGAAAATCAATAATATAATTTAAGTTATCAAAATCTTCGTAACAAGCTCTCTCAATTTTTCTCACTGGGGGGATTTTTTTTTCTTAGAGCAACGTTGACAAGGTTATTTTATGCTAAAAATTTGAGTGAGTAGCAGGACGTATGCAATTTAGGTGCACGGATTCACGCAAATACATAAATTTGGGGATTTTACACGTAGTCAATAGAAAAGACATTTTAGCAGAGCATTTAATATTGGCAGCGGTACTCATCCATACGGAACGGTCATAAAATTGTAAAACATAAGATCACCAGAAATAGACGACATAGCCGGGTCAGTGACGATTACTGTTTTAACAGTTGGCAACAAGCGGCTAACTGAAGAGTGTACAAAATGAAAATGTGTTTACAAATCCTTATATTGGATTAACTTATTTCAGCTAACTAGACCTATGTCGTTGATCCAGCCAATGGCGTCAGCATATGGCGTCGACGGCTAAGCATAAAAAGCGTTTACATTAAGACATGAAACTTTGCATAGGACTATCACTACTAAGGAATAAGGGTAATTAACAATGGCACGCCCTGTTAGCCTTTATTTCGATTTCCTAAATGGTTACCAAAATAACCCACAAATTGTTCATGTCTCCAATTCGGCTGCATTTCAAATATGATATCCTGTGTCTATGCCCATATTTTCAATGTCAAGGAACATTATGGAGGCAACAGAGATTGGGTCAACCAACCGCCATATTGGAGTTCAAGGTCTTGCCACGTATTAGAAATTAATTTATATCTCAAAAACTATAAATAATAAACATCCAAGCAGTTTTTCAGCTTTGAAAAATAAATATGCAGAGGGTTTTCATATATTATAACTACATGTATATCCAAAATGCTGAGTTATGACGCTGCCGAGGCTAGGGGCATAGCGTTATTTCTGACGATTAAACAATAAGACCAATGATTTTCAACAAATTTTCCATACAACTTAAATATACATATTCAGAAATAATTCCCCTTGTAACCCAAGCAAAAAATGTTTTGGTAGGCGATAAATTTAAGTTTGATTAATACCAGAATGTAATTGATTCAGCATGCTCGCTGGTCTCTATAATAATCATACAGATTTGACATACGTTTACCAATGGATTTTGTTCACGCGCCGTCGTTTGGTCTAACGTAGATTCTTTATTAGGATGTTATAAACAGGAACTTGTGTTTTTTAATCATAAGCCCATATAAGTCCGTCGAGTAAATTCAGTCATACTAAACAGCAAACTGATCCCGCAGTGAATATTTGCTTGGCCGCTACAATCACTGATAAGCATGACATCGACGAGACCTCATGAGTTCGGCATATTAACTATTTTACTCCGACAAATTAAATTCTCAAACATTTTTTTGAAGTATAAGAAAAATAAATAAAGACGTTTGAAGTATTGGTAGTTAAAAAATAGTTCCTATTTAGTGTAAATGGGTATTAAAATGAGAAAAATGCATCATTTTGCCCGAAGCAGTTTGGTGTCATGTAAACAATGCACGAGCCGTTGAGCCAATGACTGACGCCAAGTGAAGTCAATGCACGGGTTGTGGACAGTCATCTGTGACAGAGATAATTCGTAAGTATTTCTCTGTGAAACAGATTGACTAAACAGTACGCCACTTATTGTTTAGATCACGTGGTTTGTTTGACAGCTTGTTGCATTTGACATCTTCTTCCACGTTTCGTGCTGCTAACAATGTTTTTAGCATAAACAGATCAAATTATGGTTAACTACTTTTCCGTTTTTTCTTTCATTTCATCCCCTTCCATGGTTTTGGAAATTTAAATAGTTATTTGAATAATGTGAGCCAAAAATACGTTGAAGTATAACACACTGTCACTTCGATCAGGCATTTATATCGTTAATGGGGTGTTCACCGGGAAATTATGGATGTCGCGCCTAGTCTGATGAGCAAGGAGATATGTTTGACATTGGTTGAGCAATATGTCTATGAAGTAATGGAGACCAGACTATGTCCGTAGTTTTGTAAATCGCATTGAAACCACATGATTTTTTCCACTAAAACGGAAATCCCAGCCTTTCAATTAGACCCTGCATTAATTTTACTACAAATAAACTTCTAGTTAAGATATTTAGGCCGAATTACAAACATTTAAACTGACACCGTATATATAATTGTGTAATTTGCTAACAAATATAAATTCAAGACAAAATGTATTTATTGAAGTAAATCAATTATTGAAAATAAAAATTACGCAGTTACCCTTCACTTTAAATGTCATCAAAGTTAGTCGTTATCATCATAACTGTCACTGCATGTACGTATAACCATCACATTCTGTTTCTTTAACAGTCTTTTTGTTCCATTTTCACATTTACACAGATTAGATATGTACGTGTACTGGCCATGTTCAATACAATCCCTGTACGGTTTCACTCTGTCAGTGGGCTCGGAGGGAAAAAAATAGTTTAAACAATATTTGATTCAACAAACTGAATCGGATTAAACTATAGGTAAGGGGCTACGTGGGTGTAGGGGGCTAATCACAGGTGGGTAGGGGGCTGAGCCTATTTGCCTGAAAAATTTGTCACCCAAATTTCTGAATGAATCAATTAAAATGAATTTTCCACAAAACTGTGATGGTTGTTTATTTTGAATTAATTACACAAATATACATTTATATTTCCATGAGATATACATGGAACCAATCACATCACTTCCGATGTTAGCGAAAATTAATTTCTAGCTTACAAAGACTTGTTTTGCTTGTATTACAAAGGGAAGTACGTCTGAATATATTATATTCAAGTTTTATTGAAACCTTGTTGAAAATAGTTGTTCTTCCATTTTTTTTTATTTTAAAATCAGCTTTGTTCTTGCATGAATAGAAGCAGTGGCCATTGGTCCAATCGTGTTGTAAGTTTATCAACACCGACCTGGAGTCAATCACAGACGGTATATTATATAACGCAAATATCAGCAGACATTTAACTTAACATTTTTTTTCTACACTAAGAAGAGGACGTTCATATTAGTTAGTAAAAAAAAACCCAAATCAATATTACGCACGTCTTACTTCTCAGAGTTCGTTGGGTGGGTGGGGGGATTCATTCCAGTATTCTACCCTTTTTACAGGATGCGGTACCGTGTCTAGCAATGACAATGTATAGGACGCATGTGAAAACGTGACTCGTGATTGTACTCACATGGCACTCTTTCACTACGCATAACTGCTGATAATTATATATGTTAAAATATAATTATGTAATTGATCCGTAAGACGATGTTTTGGCAGAATACGCTCTTGCAGCATTCAAAGCCATGCATATGGTCTACCAGCGTGAAGAGTCATCAACAAGCACCGAGTATAATACTATAGGGCCGATATACAGCATAGATTGTTTAATTTCTCTAAAAAGATGCTCTGGTTAATGAATTGAAGTTGTTAGCTTGTAACAGTGACAACGAGGATATGGCTGGTAGATTAAAATCGAGCAATGACACCATATTCTGGTTAATTCAAATATGGTAATCCCATGCATTAGACACGCGGGCAACTGTCCTCCTTGTGGTCATATTAGTACATCCCGGGAAGCGTCTGAGCAGTTGACCATTACGATAAAGGTGTACCTCCCCACTTTCCCGGGGGTTCATTACATGCCTCAGGCATGTATCCTCTTTATGAAGAACGTGCGGGATTTAAGTTTCTTTAGACATTATCCGGATTTCAGGGGATCATTATACTCACGGCATAGAGGCTAGGGTGAGGCCATCATGATGTCGTATTCTCAGAAGGACGGTCCCACTGGCCAGGGAGGCTGGGAAACACCGCCACAAAATACAAGTTAGGGGATAGAGAACTTAAATTAAGATTATATGTAATGTCATAACTGTGTGTGCGGTTTCCTGTATATAATTGTTGTATTATGGATGTTATAAAGATATAAAAACAAAGTTAATGTTTTAGCGGTTGCGATACCCAATGTAAAGAATTACAAAATAACCAGAGACAATACTAGAGAGAGAGAGAGAGAGAGAGAGAGAGAGAGAGAGAGAGAGAGAGAGAGAGAGAGAGAGAAATGGGGTTTAACGTCCACTCGACACAAACTAGGTCATTTTGGGACTAACATGGTTTAATTTTATTTCAATAATTCGCTTGTGCGTAGGGGTCTTTAGCAGTAGGAGGAAACCGGAGTGCCCGGAGGAAACCCACGAGGTTGAGAAGGCGCCCCTATCTCCATGTCACATACGCTCACACCAGGGACCGAAACCACAGCCGCAAGCCAGAGATGACCGGCCAGCTAGAGGTCGAAGCGCGGCACTCTAGACCACTTGGCCATCCCAACCCCCCACAATACTAGACGATCACAGGGCTATTATAACATGTAGCAGTAAAACGAGTATTCGTCACAGATTGGATGTGGGAGGTTCCTTTTCGCGGGCCCCCGTGTGGACCATATTACCCGCGGTCACCACTGACTGCAGTGAAAAAGTAAAATGTAGCTGCAGGAGCCAAGAAGGGTGTGATGCTACTTGTTTAGACAGAACGATCCAACGGAACAATGGAAGTACAAGCATTAAGGACATACACAGCGAGTGATAACAATGTATATTGGTACACATTCATACAGTCCATGCGAATACTGAAGTGGTTTGTTTCTGTCAAGTATGAACTTTTCGTCTTTTTTGTAATGAAAACAGCCTGATTCTTTCGAGGTGGTATAATTGGTTCCTCGGCCCTCAAGATTGCTATCCTGAGGGTTTAGGAAACATAAAATACCTGCACACCAGGTACTATACGTTCTCCCTTGCCAAGTCCCCGGTCCTACACCACTGACATGGACCAGACACTACACCAGGAATGGAACAAACTAACACAGGCTCAGATCCAACGTTTCATTCAGCCTATAGGGAAAGTTCAATCGGTGATCCCGGTTGGCGGGGGCTACAGTAGATATTAACTTTGTTCACTATTTCAATGGCTCTATCGACAATTTCAACATGAAAGAAAGGGCTGAACTGTATGATTTTATTTTGACCATTATAATCAGTCCTTCCTTTAATTTTGAACCCGACAGAATCCCATTACATCCTCCACTTAAACTTCAGATTTTTGTATTTCTTTTGCGTTTCCTCATAGTATTTCGGGAAGATTAAATACCTTCCAGCACGTGAAATTGCAAACTAATCGACCAGTATTCCAACAGCGGTGTTACGATACTTAGTTTTCTGTATATATTAGCAACTCGTTTATCGCCTATTGCTGTGATATATCGTCATCAAATTGATGTTGCACAGACCAGTCGTACTGTAATTAATACAGTTGCTTACACCCCCCTTATATTATGATACTTACCGGCGGATATTGATCTGCATTACTGTAGAAACTTCCAGGTTGGTTGCCTATATATGATATATAATCTGTAAGCATTGTTTCTGTATTTAATTCACATCTATTACTAGAACTCTTGTAATTAAATGATACACAAACTGTACGAGAATGACAGGCATCAGCACATGCCGTTTCAGTACCAGCAGTAACGGTATCAAAGACCTTGCCTATTAAAGCAGTATTCGCCTGTTGCACCACATTATCTGAAATGAAAATGGCGAATATCAAGGTTTAAACCATCAAAACATGTGTTCCAATTACATAATGTACCTTTCCAGTTTCGGATGATTGGATCACGCCTTAAAGGGATATAGCCAGCTATTACAGCTGTGTATAATACTGAGTTGTCTATTCGCTGATAATAGTTTGCCGAAACATGGTATTTATTTATTATCATAAATGATGTTTAAGTAGTTTTATATCCCATTTACGAAAATAACAATCAGACCCATTTTTTTATGGAAAAGCTGCACGGAGCCACAACTTGGGGTCGTGACCTTGGGTCTATTTCTGATTAGTGGTGATTTTGGGGGAACTGGGAAGTATTAAAACAATGAGGACGGCAATGGGAATTATAAAGAACAATCCACAGAAATATAAACGAACATACGAGTTCATTACAACATGTTTCGAAATGTAGTGTTCGAGTAGGTGGTATTGTTGTAAAGTGGAATTTAACTACAGCATATATGGGTACAAAACGGATATGCGAAATTACGAAAGGGATAGAAATTGTACTTACAATAAATTGCTTGACATGTGTATCCTGTGGGGCCAGGTACACACTTATCTAAATCTGTACATACATCATTGGCACATGTGCTTCCTATCGTCTAAAACGGCAACAAAAACATAAGAAAAGTCAAATACTAACACAAAAACCATGACACAGATATATAGAGAGGTTTCGAATAACTAAAATATTTTGTAAGGGTGAGTAGTAGGGACGCCTATATAGGGACGCACGTGCACGTGACCTTGTACTGAATGACCACCATGACCATGCACATGCGTGACCTAGATCTCTTCCACGTGCGTAACCCCTTGCACGTGTGATTGCGCACGGGAAAAGAGAGAGAAGAAGAAGAAGTAGAAGAAGAAGAAGAAGGGGGAAGAGAAGAGGGGAGGGAGGGGAAACAACTCTTTTTACATAGATTCAGGGCCGTTGTCCTCACTAGAATGTGACGGTACGACGCACTTTATGTCGGTTGCGTCTAATGGCCTCCACTAATTCTGAAGGAGGTCTTTTCCTGGGAGGTGTTTTTAATACCTCGTCAGGTAAGACAAAGATATCGTCAGGGGTAATCATGGCAAAAGTATGACCCTTGAGATACATGAGAGTGTCCATGCTGCGATTGTCTTCGATGCGTAAGACCGGAGCAGCCATTCTGATACTGAGAAACGGGTGTTGTGTCGTTTTATAATCGTAAGGACGAATCCATATGAGGGGTATGACGTCACAGACGAGGCCATTCATGGAGTGACGTCACAGTGCTGAGGGTAACGTTATGCATCGTAGGTTGAACGTTGGGGGCTAAAAATAGATGTGATGTAACGTTATGCATCGTAGTGTGCACGTTAGAGGCTATTTATAGACGTGATATAACGTTATACAGCGCTAGTGCAACGTTATACAGCGTAGGGTGTACGTTTGATGCTAAAAATAGACGTATGGGAAATCCAGTATTGCGCAACCACATGTTAAGTATTGCACAATCTATGTGTAATTACATGGATATGACGTCACGAAATAAGGGGATAAAAGGACCGGGCGCGACAGCTTCTGGCACTTTGATGCGATCACGGAACGAAGCGAGATGAGTTTTTCTTTACGACCCCTTGACAGAAGATACAGCCGATTGTTTGGGACCGAATCGTTGTGTGTGGAAATAGATTGGACTCATGTTCCAGCCAACGATGTACCACAATAATTACACGACACGTTTGAGGCCATCATTGGGGAAATTCGTCAAACCTTGGACGCCATTAATCACCCAAGACTCAAATCACCTATCTGGTTACCGTTCCGTGGGCATCGCTTGTTAAAGGCCGAAGACGTTTTACAGAAATAGGCTGCCGTATTACAGAGTAATGAAGAATTTCGACTGGATGAGTATTTGTCACGTGTCCCCTCCCGATGGCAGAGGTAGCGGAACAAACATAAAGAAGAGACACAATGCTAATTTCGACGAATAATTAAAGAAAAGGAGATGCCTCGTCACCATCAAAAATAGTAACAAACTATGTTTCCAGCGAGCCATTGTCACCGCCGGTCACTTTGCAAACAAAGACACACCTGAATGGGAAGGGAGAGGAACAGACTTCAGAACAGGACCCCAAACCAGAAAAACGGAAGCCCTCATCGATGCCGACGGTGGAGTCAAACAAGCCTGCACGGGTGTGGAAACCTGGGAACTGTTCGCCAAGTATATGGGAGAACAAGGATACCAACTCAATGTTTTCTCTCGAGCCATCTTTGGTAAGGCGATCTATCGGGGAACAAAATACGTCACCGGAACATCAAAACATCTGAACCTGTATTTACACGACAGACATTACGACGTCATTACTTCCACGCCAGTCTTTGTGGAGAACTCGTATTTTTGGGAAACCTGTCAGGTGGGATACGACCGTGCCGAGAAACATTCGCGTCACGTCATGTGCCAAGGATGCACGACAGTGGGTCCACCCTGTCCACCCGATCCCAACACAAAGACGTGTTACCGATGTCATTGTGTGTTTGTGAGCCGCCAGTGTTTTGACAATCACCAGAGCCAAGTGCAGTGTCTGTTATCGATGGAAGAAATGTGAGAAGTGTTAGAAGGAGTGGGATGTCATCAAATCCAAGCGAAATTTGGAAGAACACCGATGCGGAGAATACGAGTGTTCCATCTGCCGGCACACGGCCGAAAAGCAATATTGCTACATTCAACCGCTGAAATCACCCATCGACATAAATGGAGATCGAAAGACCCAAATCGACAAACTACGGATGACAACGTCGACCCGTTTCGTCTTCTTTGACTTTGAATGCCAGCAAGATACCGGTGAGCACATTCCCAACTTATGTGTCTTGCAAACATGCTGTCACTTTTGTATCGACAACCAAGAACCCTGCGAGCACTGCGACTTGTACTGGAATCACCAGCGAGAAATTGTGTTTAAAGGTCAAGACACGCTGAACGATGTGGGAAAATGTTTTTTACAACTCGCTGCACACGGTACGGTGGTAGATGGTCGGAAAAATGACAGTCATGAAAGGAGCCCCGTGATTGCCGTGGCTCAGAACTTTAAAGGTTACGACGGACTGCTAATTTTCCAGACGCTGCACAAACATTCCGTGGCGCAACCCGAAGTAATTATTAATGGTTGTAAAGCGATGACGATCACCGTCGGTACGGTAAAATTCAACGATTACCTCAACTTTTTACCGATGGCTTTACGAGACATGCCCAAGACCTTTGGCATGCAACAACTCAAGAACGATTATTTCCCTCATCACTTTAACAGACCGGAGAATGAAAATTACGTGTGCGCCTATCCTCCCGACACCGATTACGATCCAGATGGCGTGAGTGTATCGGACCGAGAGAAGTTTCACGAGTGGTACGAGCAGCACAGTCACGATGTCTTTGATTTTCGGCAGGAAATTCTGGCCTACTGTAAGAGTGACGTAGATGTTGTGGCGTGTTTCGAGAGATATTTCTCATGGACACGGGAATCGATCCCTTTGAGAAGAGCCTAACCCTAGCCTCCGCCTGCGGTCATGTGTTACGCACGCACTACCTAAAGAAAGACACTCTCGTCGTCATTCCTCGAGCCCTGATGCATGAACCGAAACCTGGTAAAGACTGGCATCGCTTCCAGTCTCGACAAAAGTCCAACAAAGCCCCTCGATGGTTGGAATGGAAACAACACCGACAGACCATGACTGCATTCCGAAACCAGACCCCTTTACCAAACATTCGACACGCCCGCGACGGTAGTGAATGCCGAGTCGGCCCTTACTGTTTAGATGGCATGGACACGGGTACGGTGTCCGAGTTTCCCGGGTGTGCCTTTCACGGTTGTCCCAAATGTTTTTCGGGTCCCGTCAAAGACGTTCAATATAAACACCCCTCCGATCCATCTCACAGTATGAAGACCAAGGAACGTCACCGTCGACTCCAAGAGCAGTACGGTATGCAGATCATCCGCGTCATGTGGGAGTGTGAGATGGAGGAAGAACGACGCCATGATCCCGAGATGGACGAATTTTTGAGAGGCTTGGAAGATCAGCAATGGCCCGCTCCCGAACCTCTGATGCTCCACAACGCTTTCTTCGGCGGGAGAACCAATGCCATCTAACTGTTGGAGAATGAGTCGGTCGAAGACATGCGCTACATCGACGTGATGTCCCTGTACCCTTACATTTGCAAGTACGGTACGTTTCCCGTCAGGGAACCCACGATCGTCACACAGCCCGATCAAGACCAGTGGCAGCAGTACGCAGGATTGATCCAGTGTTACGTCTTACCGCTTCGTGGCCTGTACCATCCAGTGCTCCCATTTCAACGCAAACAGAACTGCGTCGACGAACACACAAGGGGAGATTGCGGAATACCAACCTTGTGATCACACCGATGATCAGCGATTCTGGGTGGGTACGTTTGTCACCCTGGAACTCCAGAAAAAGGTGGCCCTAGGAAACCGACTACTGAAGGTATACGAAGTCTGGCACTGGAAAGAATTCAGCACTTACGAAGCCAAAACGGGAGGTTGTTTACTGGGTACATTAATCACTACCTCAAGAAGGAGATGGAAAGTAGCGGTTATCCCGACACCTGCCACACCGAAGAAGACAAGGCCCACTTCGTCAACGACTTGTACGACACCGAAGGTATTCGCCTGGATCCCGCGTCGATAAAACCCAATAAAGGGATGCGGGCGTTTAGTAAGCTGCAACTTAACACAGCATGGGGGAAATTCGGACAGAGAGACAACTTTTCCAAGACAGTACATCCGGGGATTCACTTTGAATTATCGTGCCTTCCAGCAGCTGAATTATGCCATCTTGAAGGAGAATGTACGGCACGTCGATCAAAACGGGCCTCTTGTCATCGCCAATTACGTGACCGCCGTCTTAGGACACGCCCCGAGAACAAAAGATATAAAATCGTGTATGACAAGCGGATTCAATGACGATGGCCAACCGAGCAACACTTACCCCTATGGATACTGACTTTCGGGTCTCAGGACGATGGCGAACAAACATAGAAGATGACTACCCGGAAGAAAATACGGATATGATCGAGAAACTAAGACGACGATGGCTCAACTTTCTAGTGTTAAAGTGTTTCCTGCCCATCATAGAAGAAAGGCAACACGAAGAGTTTATCGGCTGCAAGTACGAACATCCCAGCCAGAGATACCACTCGCGTCTGGGACTGGGCGTGTCTTCCATAACGGGTCAACCCTCACATCCCGTGGACGATTACAATCACTACCTCTGGGTGGACGAGCCGAAACTGCAAGACATCGATAGCGTGCAAGGCAGTATGACGGACGATTCTCAGGATCAAGTCAAGACGTGGGAGGACGAACAACGATCACGAGAAGACGTCGACAAAGCCTTGAAAAAGTTCTTGACTGTGGTACCGGGCTTTAAGACGGCGTTGATCAAACGCAAAGACGAGTTCGTCTAACAGAAAGAAGACCCCATGCGTCAGTGGATAGACGAATTGTCGAAGAAAAAGAAACGATGGTCCCTGGATCAAATGGATATCAAATGGGGATCAGAGAAGCGCGGATCAGTCAAGCCAAGATGAGTCATCCTAACAACGCGCCCATGCAATTTTTACCGTGTTCAACCAATGGCGACAAAAACACGGTAATCGAGCCGACCTGATGACGTTGTTGGAAGTCTTCGCGTGAGTTAAGCCTTGATCAATTGGGACAAAGTGAAAAGGTACGTGGAAAGCCTGGAAATCATAGACTAAACAATGAACCAATCAAAACGAAGGAAAAGAAAGAGCCATTCAAAAGCGAGTGACGTCACGACCAAGACTCTAAGAAGAGAAGTGTCAGACTGAAATTTCATTCTGCTCTCGATGGCTAGTCAAGCTTGTTTCTCCTGTAACAATATCGGACACTGGTATAGAGAATGCCCTGATCGTTCCCAACAACAGCAACGCAAGACAAAACAGACCAGCCTATGGCTCCTATGGAAGTTGTTACCTCTGTGGAGAACCAGGACACTGGGCAACCCAGTGTGGAAAACGAACCGAAGCCCAAAAATCGAAGAGTGATAAAGAAAGAAAAGAAACTGTCAAAAGAAAGTGTTAAGGAATCAAGAGACCCGCCGACGAAAATCACAAGTGCCTCAACTGTCGACAGCTCAGAAACAGTCTGTTCGAGTGCCAAGAAGAAATCCAAACAGAAAGCAACTTTGAAGCCGTTGTCAGTCGCATGTTCGACAACAACATCGACATGCTCAAATACAACACTCGCTTTCAGCGATACTGGTACTCGTGTGGAGAAGCGTTTGAACTCTACAGGCGATACAAAGAGAGAAAAAAAAACAGCCGACGAAGCTTTCCATCCCACCCACTATTCTCCCGACAACCAGTGAAACCCCGAACGTTGAAACCTCCAACGGTGAAACCCCGAAGCCGGCTGTCCTCTTGTTGGCAGAGAAGGAAGCAGAAAGTTATTCCCGAGCGCTCATCCAATATGCGGGGTCCGAGAGATATGTCCCAAGTCTTGTCGTATCCCCATTGTTTCGATATGAGTGAATGGATACCCGTCGTCGTCACGTTTGCTGAAGTGGAAGACTGGCATCCACATGACACGATGCAGAAGCTTTTGGGACATGTGCATTGGATTCCTCGTGCCCTGAGAAATGTACTCTGGTTGAGGCAAGAGATCCTGAAGAGAGAACGCGATAACTAACAGTTTTTTCTTTTCCTTTGTATGATATGTTTTTTGTATTGAATGCTCCGAGAGATATGTCCCAAGTCTTGTCGTATCCCCATTGTTTCGATATGAGTGAATGGATACCCGTCGTCGTCACGTTTGCTGAAGTGGAAGACTGGCATCCACATGACACGATGCAGAAGCTTTTGGGACATGTGCATTGGATTCCTCGTGCCCTGAGAAATGTACTCTGGTTGAGGCAAGAGATCCTGAAGAGAGAACGCGATAACTAACAGTTTTTTCTTTTCCTTTGTATGATATGTTTTTTGTATTGAATGCTCTTTTTGTATTTTTTGTAAAATAAATTGTGTTCTTATTTCACTCCACGTCTGTTGTTCTGGCGCGAAGGTATAAAAGGCAAGGGAAAAGGGAATGGGGGGAAACAGTGCAAGATGGATGTGACGTTCAAACATCCCTTTACCATGTTAGTCAGTGGTCCAACGGGTGTTGGGAAAACGGTCTTTGAGCAGAAATTTCTTCAAGCGTTCCTGTTGGACGTCCCTCCCCAACGTACCGTGTGGGCTTATGGCGAATGGCAGGAAAGTTACGATCGCTTTCCATGACGACGTGATGGGTCGAGTCAAGGATCCACAAGTCTTAGTTGTAGACGATTTGATGGGAGAAGACACGGAGATATTGCAAAAGTTGTTCACGAAAAAGAGTCATCACTACGACACGAGTGTCATTTACCATCGCAAGTATATGCAAGAAGCTTATGAAGATTGGACGAGTACCCCTCGCAGTTACTTACTCGTTGATTTGAAGCCCGACACCCCCGAAGCTTTGCGACTGAGATCCAACATTTTATCCCTAGAGGAACCACCCATCGTCTACGTCCAAAAAGTATTAAAGGGGACCTGTACCTCGAAATGACTCTTGTCACGATGGCTCGCACGAAGAATACGCAGAGGAAACACCCACCTCCAACCCTGCCCAGGGCGACGTTCCCGACCCTGGCACAGGACCTCGTGATCCCACGGTACGAAGTCAGACTCGCCCGAGAATGAGGGCCACCAGACACAGTGGTTACCCCCCTCGATGACACCACCCACGAGTCCCCTGTCTCCATTACCGGCCACACCACCACCACGCCGTACCTTACCGGTCACACCTCCACGCCTCACCTTACCGGTCACACCTCCACGTCCCACGTCACAACCTTCCCCTTCTCGGTCTCTCTCTCCGATCATTCGCAGACCACAAAGAGAAAAGAAGAGTTCTAAGAAAGGACTCAAGTCCTTCATTCGCAAATTACAACATCTGACTCCCGATATGGCTTATGGACAGTTGGTCAAGAATACGGGCCGGTCACGTATTGGGTTGTTGCAGTGGTTCAAGTTGGCGGCCAACCATTTGCTGAAGGGTAACATCCAACCACTGCACACCCAGGCCCAGCACAAGAAATGGGTGGAACGAAATCGACAAGTGTTGACCCAACTGAGAAACATGCCGATCTAAATGATCATGAAACCCGGGGGACGTGGGGTGGTTTTTTTCTTGGGGGGGGGGGGGGTGTTGATTCGTATCTTGCTGCGATGGAAGGAAAGACTGCAAGAGGAAAGAAACAAGAAACGAAATCAATTCGTTCGACGGACCACACAGCGCGGAAGGGGACTGAGTACTGATGAGTAATCCACGAACATCCCCTGACGTCAAACGGCGACTTGACGATCAACAGGGTGGTGCCATCGGTGCATTGCTGGCAATGGCTCTCCCAGCTTTGGCCCCTTGGTATCTAAACTATTGGGTGGACAACAGCCTGGTAAACATCTCTGTCCTTGGAAGACGCGCTATGGCTTCCGAGCTATCTAAACTATTTGGTGGATAACCCAGTGGACAGAAAGGTATAAAAAGGGAATTGGAGAACGGCCCCGAGTCAGTCATGGAGACACTGCGGTAGTGCGGTATCTATTGAACACTGCACCTAAAGACCGTCCCCTTTTACTCGAGACCCAACCCATCGTCGACGGTGTGTGTGAATGTATTGGAAACCTGAAACCTGATTCGCGGCAACGTTCCTGTGACCGACAAAGAAGTCAAGCGCTTGAAAAAGGACGCCCCCTTGTTACGACGTTTGGGCACATCTAAAACACCTTGGAAGACCCGTCGGCGACTTCTGAAGCAACAGAAAGGGGGATTCTTCACCCGATTGTTTCGGTCCTTTCCAAAAGATAAAATTCGCCAAGAAAATGAAACTAGTGCCCTTCGACGGACTCCCTGACGTCAAACCCGTCGAAATCAGGCAAGTCGAACCCGCGTACGATCGAGATCCACTGCAACAGGCCGTCGAGAATGTCCACCAAGACATGCAACACGTGTTAAATAATCCCATCCTGACCGACGAAAATAAACTGCAGCGGTACGGACAGTTGTTACATCGTTATCAAACGATGCAAAGGAAATGAAAACAGATCATTCCGTTGTTGGACTAAAAAAAATACCCGAACAAAAAGAAGAAGACGTCTTGGAGGCACCCATCCTGGAGTCGGCCCCTCGACCCTATCAACATCGAGCTCGCCTTTTGTTGAAACACATGAATGAGAAGACACCTTAGTCGTGGAACAAGAACTTGAAATTGGTTCGGAATGGGGTACCCGTACCCAACACCAATGCCACTGACATCGTGAAAGATTTGGTTCGTCGGCGAAAGAATACCCACGCTCCCGTGGGATGGTTTGGCGTGATGCAAAGTTTGAAGAACGTACTTTTCGAAGCCATTGATAATCAAGAACGATGGAACGTGTTGTCCACGCCACCGACACTGACTCCGCCGCGACGCCCGAGACAGAAGAAAATCTCCAGCACGGATACCCCTAGTACACCTACCAAAAGTGCCAGACGGATCGCCTTGCAAAAACTATAAATAGCCTGTTCATAGGGACACCTGCTGAATCATGGAACGAAAGCTGAAGAAAGTGTATTACGACCCGCTTTCGGTGGCGCTCATGGTCAACACAAAACTACATGTGTGTCCTTGGACAAAGTCAAGGCATGGTTGAAACAACAAGGGGCGTACACTTTGCACAAGCCATTGAAAAAGAAATTCTCGCGGTCTCCCATTGTGGTGGCCAGCATAGATCATCAGTGGCAAGCCGACTTGAGCGATATGTCGGCCTTGGCCAAACAGAATGAGGGATACAGGTATTTGCTGTGCGCCATCGACGTGTTTTCCAAGTATGCTTGGGTGTTGCCCCTCAAAAACAAGACGGGGGACAGTTTGGTGGATGCCTTTCGTCAAATCTTTCAAAGTCGACAACCCCTGCGACTTCAAACAGACAAAGGTATCGAATTCCTCACTCGAAAAAATCCATGCGTACCTGAAGAAGAAAAAAAATTCATTTTTTCGTGACACACAACGTCGAAACAAAAGCCAGTGTGGTGGAACGATTTCAACGGACACTGAAAGAGCGCATGTGGTGATACTTTACTCGTCGACAAACACAACAGTACATTGACGTGTTAGACGACCTGGTTCGGGCTTACAATGCTAGACGAAATCGGACCATCGGAATGGGGCCCAAAGATGTTCGCCCCGAACACGAGTGGATGTTGACAACACCTCCTCCACGTCCCCTGAAAAAGAAAAAATCAATGGACATTGGTACGACCGTACGTCTGGCTTTGCCGAAACATGGTGCCTTCGACAAAAGTTACTTCCCAACGTCCGTCCCGGTTACAAACTGTTGGACGAAAGAGGCGAACCCATACAGGACACCTTCTATCCCGAAAAATTGCAAGCGGTCCAAGTCAACGACGATGAAATCTTTCCCATTGAAAGATTACTCGAAAGAAAAAAAGACAAAGTATTGGTGAAATGGTTGGGCTATCCGGCGAGTTTTAATTCGTGGATCGACAGGACCAGTCTCCAAAACGTATGGGAGCGAGAGACGCCGACATCAGTCAACATGCTAGACGAAACCACGTCTACGCCCGTGAGTGCCCACAATTGGTCGCGTTTGGGAAAACGTGTGGCACAAGCGGAAATCGTCTTTTTCTGTCAAGTGATCTTAGCGTACGTCGTGGCGGGTGTTCCTTTGTCCCAACTGGCTTTCAAACCCGACGGATCACAGACCACATTGTGGACGGCCTTGCTCTCCAGTACCTTGGGTTACCTGTTATCTTGCCCAACCTTGAAAACCAAACATAATGAACAACGACCGGCCCTTTTACCTCACACTTCCTAGTGACAGTTCCATGTCGTGGTATCCCGACAACAAAGTCTCCATGTATCATACACATCTGGGCCCGCCACTTCACGTCAATCATCGGGAATGGGAATTGGGTCTGTCCATGATCACGTTACCTGACCAATGGCTTACGCATTCATCCTTGGTCGCCCTCGAACGAAGATACACACACATTTTGCAAGAGATGGACAGAGAACAAGCTAAAAAAAGAAGCAATTTTTTGTACAATCGGAGGCCACAAAGAAGTTACGGCAGGATATTCGTGAACTTTGATCTTCAGGATATAAACATTTTAAATTTCGTCAAAATCAGATAAAAATTGTTACCTCCACAGGGTTCACAACCTGGTATTACATACTTTTACACTATTTGCGTACAAAGTGCGACAATTTTGTAGGGCAGTTTCGGTCCGATTTTTACGAAATTCAAACTTAACCTTCATTGATGTGTAACAATGATATATTTAAACGTTCTGTGATATTGATTAGCGGGTCAACAAGCAATCAGGGGACATAATCCAGGAAGTTACGTTAGGATATATGCCATTATCTTAAGGAACCAATATCATTGTGATATAAACATAAAATGATCGACTTTGTGGCCTCTATATGGTCCACAACCTTGATATGCCCTATTTTTACACTATTTGCATACGAGGGGAGGAAATTCACATCAAATCATCATTAGGGCCTTAAGGTGATATATTCAAACGGAGTTTTTAATCGGATAATAATTGTCACCTCTAGAGGGGCCACAAGCTAAATTCAGGAGATTACAATCCGATGTAAACAGACATTTGAAGTTCCATCAAACTCCGATGAAAATTGTGACCCTGCGTTTGTCGGCAAGTTAAAACCGTGAAGTTATGGTCCGATGCAAGCCAATATCTTTTGGAGTTGGGCCTATATTTCAAGTTTTGTCCACATGACACTGTGGAGGTATAAAAACTTACTTCCGGCCATGTGTCGATATTGCTGTAAGATAGACCCGTTGTATTTTCTCCAGATCCTGCCATAACGTCTGCGTTTAACTGACATTCATCGATAGCATCTATATAATTAAACGATTTACACCGCCGTCTGTATTTACATTCTCTAGCACACAGTGCCAAACCTCCGGGAGATACCTTATCAAAAATACTGGTAGACAGCGAAGTATCTGGAATTACCGACCCAAATGTGTTAGCTGAACATCGAGAGCCTACGGCACATGATGCACATAACAGGAACAAGGAGCCCAATAAGATCCGCCCAACAGACGCGTGTTGGTTTTGGAAAGCTTTCATTATCACATATTCCATATTAAATGCCAATCCTCACACCATGTACCTGTGCATGCCGTGGTTTCTTAATACCTGGAATGGACAAAATAATTGTTAAGTTCCTTCTTATAAGCTGATTCACGATAGGGAAAATATGGCTTTTATAACGCTCACTCAACACAAATTATGGTTTATCTCTATATTAATAATTCGTTTACTCGACGGGGACTTTAGCACCGGGGCGGACTGGGAGAAACCACACAAGGTTAGTTTTGCGAATTAATATTTGGATTGTTATACGTATTCAAAAGAAATATATTTGGGGACGCAATAGTTGAGCCCTAAATAACGTTGTAAGGTGTTCAGATAGTGGAGTTTTGGGGGTCGGTGCTGGAAAAGGCTTTTTTTCAATATACATATGACATGTCATCTAAAATCAAAAGCAATACATAAAAATTGTAGATTATTACCGTACCTTTAAGATTAAGGTAAAACAAGTTGTAGTCGGGACTGAGGTAACTTTAGCCCGGCAGTTCGATTTATTTAAATGTAGAATAAAGACGTGTTTTAGAACCACCTTGGTGTTATATTAAACCCCAATCCAATACACAATAATTGGAGACTAGGATCAAAAATGGCAACTTTTAGTAAAATAGAGCAGTTTAGTGGTAATAAAGATGAATGGGACCAGTATATTGAACGTCTTGAACAGTATTTGGTGGCAAATAATCTTGCTGAAATTGAACTGAATAGAGATGAAACGAACGCAACTGCAGTCAACGCACGTGCACAGAAAAGGCGTGCTATTCTGTTGAGTGTTATTGGGCCGTCTACTTACTCAGTTCTACGTAACCAAATATCACCAAATAAACCGGCAAGTAAGACATTTGATGAAATAATTGATATATTAAAAAATTATTTTTCTCCAACGCCTTCTGAGACCGTGCAGCGTTTTAAATTCCATACGTATCACAGACGACAGGGAGAATCAATTATAGCTGACTACGTTTCAGAATTACGCCGACTTGCTGAAAATTGAACAATCTGAACAATATGCTTAGGGATATACTTGTATGTGGAGTGGCAGATGAACGGATACAAAGTAGGCTTTTGCTAGAAACGTAGCAAACGTTTGAAAATGCATACAACATTGCGTTAGCCCAAGAATATGCTACACGTTCGTTAGTGTTTTACAAGGTGCAAATTCCTCAAATGACGCAGTATCATCTGTACATAGGATTGGTGGACATAAATCGTTCTCAAAAGACAAAAAGACACCCAATCAAGACAGCATTAATATAAGTCTACGTCGTAAACCCTGTTTTTGTTGTGGTGGAAGTAATCATACGTCTGACAGATGCCATTTTAAAGAGGCTGAGTGTAATTTCTGTCATATAGCGAAGGTTTGCTTATCCAGACGTATCAGACAGTCGCGTAATTCTGGAAAACATCCAAATTTTAAAGCGAATGCGATTAGTGCAGACTCTGACACCGATGTGTTAATGAACAGAAATCTCTTCTACCACTGATTGTAGTTGACGGAAATGGCCCACCTTTGTTAGGCAGATCATGGCTTCAAGAGTTTAAACTAAACTGGGATGAAATCATGACATTGTCAACAATTCAATCTTCTCCTAGTTTAACAAGTTTATTGGATGAATTTGATGAATTATTTTCAGACAAAGTAGGACTTTTGAATGATTATAAAATTCATTTAGACATTGTAGACGATGCAACTCCAGTGTTTTGTAAAGCAAGATCTGTACTGTTTGCGATGAAAAAATAATAGGAGAAGAGCTACAGCGGCTTGAAAGTGATGGTCTGATTCAGAAAGTGACATATTCGGATTTGGCAGCACCAGTGATCAAACCTAATGGAAGCTTGCGACTGTGTGGTGACTATAAACTTACAATTAATAAAGTGGCTAAGCTTGATCGTTACCCCCTCCCGTTGATAAACGATATCTTTTCTACTTTAGCTGGTGGCAAATATTTCACAAAGTTGGATTTGTCACAGGCATATCACCAAATAGCTTTAGATGACGTGTCGAGAGGCTTAACAACAATAAATACCCACTGTGGTCTTTATGAGTACTTCCGCTTACCTTTTGGCGTCAGCTCTGCCGTTAGTTTGTATCACAGAGCTATTGAAACTGTTTTAAAGGGATTAGTTGGACAAAGTGCATATCTTGATGATATTATTATAACTGGTTGTAGTGAAGAGGAACATTTAGAAAATCTCCGTGCTGTTTTATCGCGTTTAAAATCGTGTGGTTTAAAACTGTAAGTTTTTGTTGACTGAAGTAGAATATTTAGGACTTAAAGTGACGGCTGATGGTATTCATCCTACCGTATCCAAAGTGTAAGCTATTAAAGAAGCAAAGGCACCTTCTAACGTAACATAGTTGCGATCATTCGTTAGGATGGTAAATTATTATTCCCGGTTCCAACCACACCTTTCACATCATATGGCCCCACTTTATGATCTATTAAAGGTTGATAAGAAATGGACTCAGAATAATAAACATGAACTCATATTTCAGAAAATAAAATCTATGATGTCTGATGAAATAGTGCTTGCTCATTATAACCCTGATGCTGAGTTAGTACTCTCCTGTGATGCCTCGTCGTTTTGAATTGGAACTGTTCTACAGCAACGAGAGAAAAATGGTAAACTTAAACCCATATCGTTCGCATCACGAAGCCTTTCCGCTGCAGAGAAAAACTACGCCCAGATTGAGAGGGAAGCCTTATCAATAGTATTTGGTGTTCAAAAATTTAGACAATATTTGCTTGATAGAAAATTCACGTTATTGGCTGACCTCGGGTCCGTGGAAGAGATTACATCTAGATTTCGTCGGTCCATTTTTAGGCCACTCTTTTCTGTCGTTGATTCTTATTCGAAATGGTTAGAGGTCATTCAAATGAAATCTATCAACTGTTAACGAACTTAGGAAGCTATTTTCTACATTTGGTACTCCCGAACACGTAGTAATGAAATGAAATGAAATGAAATGGGGTTTAACGTCCTACTCTTCTGCACCTGACTCGGGCTAATGGAAGACGGGCATACGCCATACAGTGTGCTATGAGGGAAATTTTTGCCCGGGCAGCGACACTACGACCTACTCTTACATCGAATTCCAACTGCCAAGGGATCTTTTACGTGCACTCCAATGTGTACACGGGACCTCGGTTTTTCGTCCCATCCGAACGACTAGGCAGCTGTCCTTGTCAGGCCCTCCTTCTGTATCACTGACAAGGGGAAACCACGTCGGAAAATCGAGATGAACTGCAGGGATCGAACACCCGACCTCCAGACTAACGAGCCAGCGCCTTGCCCACTTAGCCACCGTGATTCCCCCGAACACGTAGTAACCGATACTGGTACTCAATTTACTAGCAGTGAGTTCTTCGAGTTTTTAAACGCGAATGATATTAAACAAACGCGTACAGCTCCAGCACAACCCGCGACGAACGGTATGGCTGAACGATATGTAGGTTACATTAAGAAACAAATGAAGAAAATGGCGGACGACCGAGGATCACTAGAAGAAAAAGTTTTTCGGTTTTTGTTGTGTTACAGAACAACACCACATTCAGCGACTGGTGAAAGCCCGTGTTATCTGTTGATGCATCGACAACTTCGTACAAGTTTTTCAAGTCTTAGACCTTCTTTAAGTTTTAAAAAGGAGTGTGATGTGTATGATCGTAATTATGTTTCCTCCCCATTGTTTAAAGTTCGTGACCCTGTTTATGTTTTAAATTTGAGATCTGGTCCGCACTGGTTACCCGGTATCATTATAGATGTAAAGCAACGTTCGTACGATGTTCAAGTTTACTAACAGGTTTGGAAAAGACACGAGGATCAACTTCGCAAACGTTCTCGTAAATTAAAGGATAAAGCGCCGGAATTATTAGATCCGACACTTACGTCAAATAAGTTGGGTCGTCAGTTTAATTCTAAACCATCCCCTGTTATTCCCGACGGACTGATAAGAGACATTCCAATTCGTAAAACTAATAAAACTGATGTTAATAAACCAATATTGTCTGAAGTCCAGAATCCTCCAGATCAACCAATCGTTACAGAACGTCGATATCCAGACCCTGTAAGACGAGTTCCAGATCGTTATCAATAAACTTTTCATAGATAATAGTAATTAACGCTATTTTTAAATTTCCTGAAGAGAGAGATAATTGTTATGTATTGATTGTAGATTATTACCGTACCTTTAAGAATAAGGTAAAACAAGTTGTAGTTGGGACTGAGGTAACTTTAGTCCGGCAGTTCGATTTATTCAAATGTAGAATAAAGACGTGTTTTAGAACCACCTTGGTGTTATATTAAACCCCAATCCAATACACAATAGTTTGCCTATCGACTGGACATGCAATGACCGAGAAACCCCACAACGTTAGGCAGAATAGAAAACTATTACACTTTTATTGTCATAAAAATGGCCAGTATTAGAAAAGAATGCCCCTGTTCCATTCTAGGCGACAGAACTTTCATGCGCAATTTTATGTATAATTTTAAGAAATTTTGGATCATCGGAGAATGGGGTGATAAGAAAGACCTGTTGGCTGGATAAAACAAAACTGATGGAATTCCAGCCTTAAACCAAGGACATCATATACAGGTATTGTTGGCGGAGGCACAACTGACCTCCCCGCGCTTCATCTCTCTAGTCTAATTCCCAGCTGCTTTGTACAAAAATCAAATGTAATATACTAGTCCAAAAATAATTATATATATTTATTGGAAAACAATATGAAAAATGGTATCTTAAAGCAACAGTTACTGTTGAGATAAATCGTCCTTTATACTGATAACGGTTTTATTTTAATGGACTGACATGTAACATGTTCTTGTAAATATAAATATTGACTTTAGAAATATCCAGCATGTCGGGGAGTGTAATTAAGATCATTGAATATTCTCAAGGGGGATCATCAGAAAACAGGAAAGTCTATGAAGCGAAAAGATATAAAATAAAATTACCAGTATTGACCGAAACAGTTGTCTTACGCACTTTATATTCACGTCAATGTTACGTATCGCCCTCACTGTATCATTCGTATCTGTTGATTTTTAAAAAAAAACTAGATCTAAACATTCGACTTAAGATATAGGACAGATATATGTCTAGAATATTTGGTTTAAATTATAATCTTTCAAACGTTTATATAATAATGGCGGAGAGAGCTGTCAGATAAAAGAAACAAGGAAAATGTATTTTAAATATGTTTTGACGTTCCGGGGTGACAATATATAAAAACATTTCGGGAATGACTTAAAGGCTGATTTGTATACATTTGGTATTTTAAATATATTGAACGTATGATTATTTGTTTGTTTGTGGTTTGTAGGTGTGTTCGCAACAAGAAACCAACAGTTAAACTTGTAATTTATGACATAAATCTATAATAACCAGATTTTAACATAGGTAATTAATGGTGATGAAATTTATTATGTATTTAGTGCAGTATTTAATGATGAAATTGACAGTTAATGGAAGTTAGAAACGCTCCAAAACATACCCTACATACCCTACTAGTTGTTTCCTTTCAAAAAACTTTCAAGGCAATGTTGCGTGCAACCCCGGCTAACTAGATGTCATTAAAACACGCGATTATCCTTTCTTTTCATATGTCTATATATTTATATATTTATATATTTAAACTTAACAAAATGTCGAATGCAATGTAGTAATTATAAGACAAAATACTGGTTCTACCTCACTGTCCTACGTCACTCCGAGATTCAGCGAGATGATACATAGCGCGGGAACTAGTCAGTATACACTTAGCGCTTGAAGGGAAAGGTTGTTCAGTGACTAGAGCTCCAATTCCACTTCCATTTCAACATTATTTAATTTGAAATAGAATTTGTAGGTATAGGCATAACTTTTAATATATCTACAAGATTTCATTGGGTTGTGTAATGGATTTAGACACATCAAATAAGGATGACACAGCGGATTGTGTTAAAAACAAAATCTCGTCACACGTGTCGGAAAGTCCTCACGATAAATCTAAAGCCACAGGCTCTAATTTAGATAAAGATGATAATATTTCCACAGGAAATAAATCTTCTAGGGGTAGAAAACGTTCTAAAACTTCGAAGAGTAGTGTCAACAGAACTTCTGGCAACATGCCAATAATAGGCCTTCCTCAGCCAACTGACCTTCACCTAAGCCATTTTGACAGTACGAGCAAACTTGGTCAAATGGCTAACAATAATGAAGTAAATGTTTCTAATATGATGGCCACCATGCATAAAATGCAAATGGATTCCATGAAAATGATGTTTGATGGGTTCAAAGAGGCCATGATGGGTGGTTTTCGGCCATTGCTTGAATGTGACAGTTCACCCCCTGATTCTAAAAGACGGAAAGTCCATGACATGAGTGAATCAGAAACGGAAGGAGAGGGGGGTGAAGAGTTGGATCACCTCATGGATGATGATAATAGGAGTAATGTTTCAGTTTCAAAAGATAATGAAAATGATGGGGTTGATATGAATATTGATCCGGACCCAACATTAAATGATCTATCAGAGTTTTTCAATTTATCTGGTGAATGCAGTTCAGAAATTTCACAGAATTTAGCTGACATTGTGGATAGTGGGATGATTTGTTCCAACCTATCCTATATAAAAATTAAAGATATTTGTGACAAATATTCTCGTCCAAGTAATTGTAAAAATGTTGTTGTACCAAAGATCAATGAAAAAATTTGGCGATCTCTGCCTACAAATGTCAGATCAAATGATTTACGTTTGCAAAAATGTCAAACATTTGTAGTTAAAAGTATTATTCCAACAGTTCAACTGATGAATCAGGCATACAAGGCTAAAACAAATAAGGAACAATTAGATGCTAAACAGTGTTTTGAACTTATGTCAGATATATTTAGATTATTGACGGCTGTTTATTGTGAAATGTCACAACGCAGGAAGGACGGCATAAGGCCACATCTAAATGATCCATTTACTCAGTTGTGTTCTAGAAACAATCCTTGACCTTGACCTTTCAAAACAGGCGAAGGACTTGGCTGATGTACACAAATTAACTGGAAAAGTACATAATAATCAGAATAGATATTCAAAAAACGAGTATAGGAGGGGACAGAATCATTACAACAGGATCTCAAACTACAAAAAGGCCCCTCCTTACATTCAGAACAATTACAAGGGGTCAAACAGAGTTCCAAGCAAGATTTATTACAAAAAGAAAACAGAGACACAGTCCCCAAGCTCCAGCAAATAGATAATTTTAATCGAAATGGAATTATGTTAGATCAAGTACATGTAAGTGATCAAGGTAATATAACCCACTCTCCTTTAAGAGATATTTTCAATACTGTTGACAATTTCATTGCTGGAAAACTTTCTGTTTCTTTGGGTACTTGGAGTACTATTACTTCAGATTCCTGGATTTTGAATCTTATTGGGGTGTATCTGCAAATTTAATGGATTTTCCAAGACAATTTTATCCACCTAGGCCTATCATGTTTAATGCTCATGAAAAGGTTGTCATGAGGAATGAAATAGAGAAAATGAAATCAAAACAGATTATTACGGAAGTGGAACCTGTTCATGGTCAATTTTTATCAAACATTTTCTTGAGACAGAAATCTGATGGCATTTCTTATAGAACTATTTTAAATTTAAAAAGATTTAATGAATCAGTCAATCATATACATTTTAAAATGGATACATTGAAAGACGCTATTTGGTTGATGAAAAGGAATTGTTATTTTACTTCAGTAGATTTTAAAGATGGTTATTATAGTCTTTTATTGAATGAAAAGGACAGAAAGTTTTTCAGATTTCAGTTTGAAAGTAACTTATATGAATTTAGGGCCTTGCCTCACGGTTATTCTGATGCACCAAGAATTTTCACTAAGATTATGAAGCCTGTTTTATCCGAGCTTAGGAAGCAAGGATTTAACGTGTTATCTTATATCGATGACAGCTTACAGCAAGGTGACATCTATTCTGATTGTAAAGACAATGTTTTAGCTTGTGTAAAATTGTTTGATAGTCTTGGATTTACCATACACCCTCAAAAGTCTGTATTAGAACCTACCCAACAAATTGAATTTTTGGGGTTTGTTTTGGATTCAAGAAGTATGACAGTATATCCAAGTAGTTCTAAGGCACAGAAAATTAAACACTCTATAAGAGAGTTTTCAGAAATTATTGGCACTTTAGTGGCTACAGAACCAGGCGTTTTGTATGCTGCTATATATTATAAACGTTTGGAAATCATCAAAAATAATGCATTGGTGGAGAATTATGGTAATTATGAGGCCAGAATTTTTACTAATGAGATTATTAAACAAGATATTACATGGTGGATTGAAAATATTGATAAGGTTTTTAAACCCGTCTGGACGAGGCCTTATGAGTTAGAGATTAAAACTTATTCATCATTGTCAGGCTGGGGTGGAACATGTAATGACATTTCCACTGGTGGTCTTTGGTCTTCAGCTGAAAGGGAAAAACATATTAAGAGTCATTCCACGAGAAAACCATGCAGAAGGTGGGAAGGTGGGGGTCGGCAGATCGAGTTCATCTCGGGGGGATTTTATCGACTGCTCTGGACTACTTCACAGCCAGAACAGCCGATCTCAAAATTTAATCGTTATTGAGATATAGCCTCAGATTGATTTTTGGACATTTTTGCCCTTTTTCGCGTCATTTTTGGTCAATTTTCAGCCACCTATTCTGACGAGTCTAGGGTTTGGATGAAAATAGTGGTGGTTGGTGATGTTAGTGGGGGTCTTCCTGTGCCCCAATGTAAAGACCTTATGATCGCATCTATTCTCTGGGAGTAATGGTCAGCAAAATTGTATCATATGGCGAACAAAATAGAAAATATACACCTTCGAAGATTAGCCCTATTTTGTATGATGCGGGGGTAGGTTAAAATATCGAAATGGTTTTATGCACAGCTCGACCCCCTCTATCGATATAAGAAATAAAATATCTGTCACCTCGTTTAATTCAATGCGAAATCATGAGTCAAAGTTGGTGAATTTTCCATATTATAAATCTCCGATTCTCTTGAAATGACCAACTACTTTCATACAGGGTAAGCCAGCTTTCTCCAATTCTTCGCCAAATCATTCGCCCATGCTCGCTGGTAGCAGCAATAAACCGGTTCGAGCAAAACTGGTCACTTTGATGAAGCTTGGTATCCAATCCAAGATGGCCGCGCCCGGGATCGCAGAAAATTGAGGTTTTTCTTCATTTTTGGCCATTGAATGTGGCACATATCCCAACATATGAGAACTAAAATGACTGCATACACTTGAAAGACTGTACTTGAAACATTAAAGTCCACTCTTTAGCACATTACATAGCAATAAGTTATGTGAGAGCCGAATATGAGCTAATTTCTTGACGAAGTGGAAATTTTGATCTTATTGTGCTTCCAGTCGCTACCGCCTGGATCTCAAATGAAAAAGGGCGTAAATATTCCCTGCATGGTACCACACCTATGGGGAATCCATACAAAGACTGTGCTGTGTACTAAGAGTGTACTAATATAAGAACATCACATTAAGGTCCACCCTTTAGCACATTACATAGCATTAAGTGATGTGACAACCGCATGGGAGCTGCAGATTTCTTGACGAAGTGTATTTTTCTTATCTTGATTCGTCGAGTTTAGACGGAAAGGTGATATGTGCTGCCCATCGCTACCGCCTCGGTTTCAAACGGAATATTCCATAAGGGGAATCCTTACAAAGACCTTGATGTGTCACTTAGAATCTGTTTATTCCTATTGCATGGGGTAAGTGAAATATCGATAAAAAGATCTTGTATGTGTGAACGACAACAATTGAGTTAAGTGATGGACTACAGAAGTCCTCAAACTAGCTGTAATACCTTTACTGGAGGCTAGCTTGTTAATTTTAGAATTTTTTCTTCTGTTCTATGTATATGCTGAAAATGTTATAATGTCAATAATGAGGAAATGAACTGTAAAAAGAGCCAGGTTAGTTCTTCAAATAAATAATATGGTATAGGGTCAAACATTCAACTTCATCATGTGATCATTTCCAGAGCCCAAAATGGATCTTGACAGGCCTTTTAAAACTAAATTATTTCACGTGGTTTGATATTACTGTGGGAACTGATGACATCCACCTCACTGCTACATCATCTGCAGCTACTGGTAGTGCCTCTAACACCCATTATCAATCTACTGCTACTACATCATCTGCCACTATGGGTAGTAGAATTGAAACACCGCCTCCACTTCCTGTAACAGCTACTAGTACATTGAACTGTCAAAAGTGGGAGGGATGTCATCAGTTCCAACAGTAATTTCAAACCACATAAAACAATTTTCTAAACTTATTCCATATAAAATAATTTACTAAATTTATTTTCTAAGTATCTCCATGGATCAAAATTTGAAAAATTTTCTTTACAAATCAAGTGTCCAACTGATCAACTAGCCTGGTCCCTGTTACCAGCCGGTCCATCATTCGGAGACTAGATACAAGAAAATTTTCCATGGCAAATGTACGTTGCGTTTGATATTTTGAGAGGTGGCCCCTGATAGAAATATCGTGGGTGGGGAGTCAAAAGGTCGTATCTGGATTTGGGGAAATTGTCCAGGAGAGCCTAAAACAGCACAGGACAAGCATAAGAATCAAAAATCCTCGTCAAAATGTTGTATGTAAAAGGTCATATTTCTGAAGCTTTTCTCAAATATGTATTTACAAAATGTAAGTGTAGCCATTTAAGCAGTATGTAACTATCTGCACATATCAAGCTCAACATCTAGTACAGAAATAATGAGTGAAAGCTCGTCATTTGCAATTCTATACAGCAAAGACGTATCTCCGAAAATTTTTATTGGACTTCGAATTTTGACTAATGGTTTGGATTGTTCGTACTTGTTTTTATTTTATTCACCTTTACCTGCTTCAATTTCATAGATTTCACAAAGAAAAGCCTCAACAATAATTTCAATAATAGGTATTTAATCATAAAACACTACTGGCTATATTTCATTTGATTGTAATACATTTTCGCTCTTAATAATTTCTTTTTTTGGAACACCCCATATACGACATTTTGAAACAGTATCTATAAACCCTCTTTTTATTGGCTTAAAATACGACAACCAGATGAAAAGATGCGCCAGAAAATTCTCATTCTGACGAAGCAAAAAAGTGAATTTTGCAAAATATGCTTGATACAACATTTTGACTCCCATTCATGTACACATGTAGTTTTACAAGGTCTGGCCAGATCCATTTTGTGCTCTGAAAACGATCATATGATGAAGTTGAATTTTGGACCCCATGCCATATTATTTATTTGAAGAACTAGCCTGTTTTTTTTCACGGTCCATTTCCTCACTATGGACAGCATAAAATTTCCGGTATGTACCTAGAATAGAAGAAAAAAATCTAAAACTAACAAGAATTTTTTAATGCTGCCAGGTTAAAAAAAACCAACACCTTCAGTAAAGGTATTACAGCTATATCACACTCAAGGCAGCACGTTTGCGGACTTCTAAAGCCCATGGCTTTACCCAGTCAACTCGAGGTTCACCGCACAACTTTTTTCGGCCAATTGTGTATATACCGCACAACTCTTTTCTGCTAAATTAGTTGTGGTCAAGCACACATAGAAGGTTCTTATTGATATTTCAGAGACACAATTTTATTCCTTCCTTTTTTCAATAGTATTTTATTTCACTTAGCTGATTCTAAGTGACACGGCATGGTTTTTCTATGTATTTCCCTTAGGTGTGGTACCATGCAGGGGATGTTTACATCCTTTGGGAATATTGCGTTTGAAATCCAAGCGGTAGCAATAGGCAGCACATTAAGATCAAAATTTCCACTATACGTCAAGAAATCAGTTCCAATTCGGTTCTCACATAACTTATTGCTACGTAATGTGCTAAAGAGTGGACTTTAATATTTTTAGTACAGTCTTTCAATTGGATGAAGTCATTTTAGTTCTCATGTCTGGGATATGTGCCACATGCAATGGCCAAAAATGAAGAAAAACCTCAATTTTCTGCGGTCCCGGGCGCGGCCATCTTGCATTGGATACCAAGCTTCATCAAAGTGACCAGTTTTGCTCGAACCGATTTACTGCTGCTACCAGCGAGCATGGGCGAATGATTTGGCGAAGAATTGGAGCAAGCTGGCTTACCCTGTATGAAGGTAGTTGGTCATTTCATAGAGGATCGGAGATTTATAATATGGAAAATTCACCAACTTTGACTCATGATTTCGCATTGAATGAAACGAGGTGACAGAGATTTTATTTCTTATATCAATAGAGGGGGTCGAGCTGTGCATAAAACCATTTCGATATTTTGACCTACCCCCGCATCATAGAAAATAGGGCTAATCGTTGAAGGTGTATATTTTCTTATTTATTCGCCATATGTTACAATTTTGCTGACCATTACTCCCAGAGAATAGATGTGACCTTAAGGTCTGTATATTGGGGCACAGGAAGACCCCCACTAACATCACCAACCACCACTATTTTCATCCAAACCCTAGACTCACCAGAATAAGTGGCTGAAAATTGACCAAAAATGACCTGAAAAAGGGCAAAATTGGCCAAAAATCAGTCCGAGGCTGTATCTCAATAACGGTTAAATTTTGAGATCGGTTCTTCTGGCTGTGAAGTAGTCTTGAGGAGTCCATAAAATCCCCCCAAGATGAACTCGATCTGCCGACCCCCCACCTTCCCGATTCTGCATGATTTTGCATGGTTTTCTCATGGAATGACACTTAATTATCTTGAACTGTTAGCTGCTAAAATTAGTTTAATTATATTTTGTAAAGACAAAAGATTCATTCATGTAAAATTATTAACTGACAATACTACAGCTGTAGCTTGCATCAATAAAATGGGTAGCACCAAATCAGATTTGAATATATTGACTAGAGATATTTGGTTATGGTGTAGAGAACATGATATCTTCTTGACAGCTTGCCATATTAAAGGCAGTTTGAATACTGTTGCAGACAGAGAATCAAGAAGATATAAAAGTGAAACTGAATGGATGCTAGATAAAATAATTTTTGGAAAAGTACAATCTACATTCGGAATTTTTTCAATTGATCTATTTGCTACAAGGGTTAATAAACAGTTAGATAATTATGTCAGGTGGAGACCGGACCCTGATGCTTTTGTTATAAATGCTTTTAGTATTAATTGGCATGAATTTAATTTATCATATATATTCCCTCCTTTCAGTTTGATTGGTCGAAATTTGCAAAAAATAGAACAGGACAATGCAGAAGTGGTTATGATAATGCCATTATGAACGACACAAGTCTGGTTCTCGAAAATGATGCAATTATTGGTGGACAGTCCAAGAATTTTACCAAAGATGAAGCATCTTCTAGTAAATCCACACAAAATACAGGAAATTCATCCGTTGTATCCGAAAACACGGTTAATAGCATGTCGGCTCTCAGGAAATCTTTCGAACTGTATGGAGTTTCAGAAGACACTGCAAAGATATTGGTTAGCTCCTGGAGAAATCCGACACAGAAACAGTATAACAGCTATCTCAAGAAATGGGTGCAATTTTGTAATGAAAGGGAGACTAATCCATTTTACCCTACTGTAAACTGTTTATTGCAATTTTTGACAAAATTATATCATGATGGTTTGGGGTATCGCAGCATTAATACAGCAAGGTCTGCTGTGTCTGCTATTAGTCTAAATAACCAAGAAGCTATTGGTAAACACTTTTTAATTTGTAGATTTTTCAAGGGTGTGTTTAATCAGAGACCTAGTTTACCCAAAAATAAAGTTATTTGGGATGCTTCCATTGTATTGAAATTTATTAAACAGTGGTATCCATTGCATTCTTTATGTTTAAAACAATTAACATTAAAAATGGTAATGTTATTTTTACTTTTGTCAGGCCAGAGAGGCCAGACTATTATGTGTTTTGATTTGAGGAATATGGATTTAAATGATAATAGTGTTTCATTTAGAATAGGTGATTTACTTAAAACCAGTAAACCTAGATCACACTTGTCTCAAGTAACATTTCCAGCATTTTCTGAGGATAAATCATTATGTGTTGTGGAAACATTGAAAGAATATTTATCTAAAACTGAAAGTAATAGAAAAGATGAAACGAAGTTGTTGTTGAGTTGGGCAACTTTTAAACCTATTTCTAGGGATACTTTAAGTAGATGGACCAAATTGGTCTTGAAAGATTCTGGAATTGATTTGAAAAGTTTTTCAGCTCATTCAAAAAGATCAGCATCGTCGTCGAAAGCTTTAAGTAATAGTGTGTCTATTCAAACGATTTTAAATACAATTGGATGGAAATCTGATAATACATTTGTGAGATATTATAAGAAAAGTATTGTATCACATGATTTTGCTAAGGCATTGTTAACATAAAGTTAATTCTGAATAAAGACGCATATTTTTATTTATGTTATATTTCTATGATGGGTTAAAATGATCTCAGGCTTTAAAGATCTCGCTGAATCTCGGAGTGACGTAGGACAGTGAGGTAGAATTATAAAATTAAACGAACTTAACTAGTGAAGTTTAATTGGGATTCTACCGAATCTGTCTGGAGTACGTAGAGATTATGCGCCCATCCCTTTGGTAGTTTATACACGGTATATAATGGGTACCCACCCGTTGTTGGCAGAATTATCTGAGTTCATTTTATTTGCTGTAAAGACTGACTAGTTCCCGCGTTATGTATCATCTCGCATAATCTCTACGTACTCCAGACAGATTCGGTAGAATCCCAATTAAACTTCACTAGGTAAGTTCGTTTAATTTTATAATTATTCGCTATACAACCGTTAGTTCCCCACGTTGCCATATTAATAAACTCTGAAATCAGTGGTGAAATAAACAAAAAAAGAACTCAAAATATGAAAAGCGCGATAGATACACCCTGTTTGACTGTCCGTCATACCTTCTGCCAAATACTAATAAATCTATTAAATAGGGTTTATTATGACCACAGCTAATAGACAGTGGTTATGTCGGTCAAATCATCTCTTTTGCTAAGCTTTTTCTAAAGTCTATCAGATTTATGCTTTTTCGCGTAACAGTGATACTAAAATATAAGATACTTATAATACATGTACTTTACTTTTAAGAATAAGAGAAAGGCCTATAACAATTCGTCTGTGATATCAAATTACAAAACAATTATTAAGATCCATACCTTAACATCCACTAGAATCTGGCCAGCAATAAATCCCAATAATAACTTACTAAGATGAAATCACTGGCAAGGTTAGTAACGATTACAAACATGAAATAAGGTTGTATCTTGAAAACAATGAAGTTTGATCAGGTAGTAGACTTTATTGATCGAAAATATTTATCTCCAACCAAACAGCTTTTATTCACACCACACAGATCAACACTTGTCAACTGCGAATTAACGTAGAGTAATACGTAGTAATACACAAGCTTTTAATAAAGACATAAAGGGAGTTATTATTTTGTTTCCAAGACAATCGTGGCACAAGCAATTAGTAATGTGTTTGAGAAATATGCAGTGTAAAATTTAAGAGTTACATCCCTTGTGATCATGCACACAGATCACACACTTGTTACCAACCATATAAGTCGTCTTACGACGAGTCGCGCTAACTTGAGCATGCAGATTCGTAGTTTCCAATTGCATAGTCGTATATCTTAGTACAGACAAGCATTTGCAAACACAAAGCACATAACAAAAGCTTCCACAAAGCTAATTGGCATTATCCGTTTAGCATGAAGGTTTGGATGGCGAAAGCAACAGTCCTTTTGATAAAGCATCCCCGAGATTGTAAAGCATCCTTTTAATTTTCATCGATATAAATAAATATGTTACTAAGACCGTGAGAAGCAATCATCCTAATGTAGTCTTGGTCCGTAGTCACGTTTTACAAACGTCGATATCCAGATAGGGATGGGATAATAACAAAACTTTTTAAATGCAAAGTGGTTTCCGAAGCGAAATTAGCTGAAAAAAACGAATTTGGCCAAAAGAAATTTCTAAAATGGATTTTTCACTTGGTGCAGGCCATTTTTCAAAATGGCCGGCACCACTTCGATGAAAAATGAGTTTTTCGATCGAATAAATGAGTATTACGTAATATATGGCTTCTGATATGTGAAATTATATAGTTTTTCGTGTCGCTGAATTCAGGTATGGCAGCAAAATTTAATTTTTGAAATCCAAGATGGCCGAAATTCAAAATGGCCACCAGAAATTATCCAAAATGGCCAATTTTTTTGATAATAGTCATTTTTGTCTTAGATATGGCTTCTTGTATGTCGTTCCTATGTTTTTCGGTGTCACTAATATGAAAATAACTACTAGAATTAATTTTTGAAATCCAAGATGGCGGCAATTCAAAATGGCGGCCAAATATTCCCCAAAATGGCCGATGTTAAAGATATTCTTCTTTTTGTCTTAGATACGACTTGTAATATGCCAGTTCTATGTTTTTCGGTGTCACTAATATGAAAATAGCTACTAGAATTAGTTTTAGAAATCCAAGATGGAGGAAATTCAAAATGGCGGCCAAATATTCCCCAAAATGGCTGATGTTACAAATATTGGTCATTTTTCTCTTAGATACGACTTGTAATGCCAGTTCAGTGGTTTTTGGAGTCACCCTTGAATAATGATACCAGAATGCTCACTCCAACGGTTTCAGCCATTTTTTAAAAGGCGGCGGCCATCTTGAATTGTGGACCAATCAGCATATTTGTTGCGTATTGGAGGCCAGACAAAATCTGACCGAACCACACCCAGGGTGAATGTCCGGTCAGATTTTGTCTGGGATCAAGTCCCCATTGTCGAGCTGGCTAGAAAATTTCTAAGGAATCGCGATACTCTAACATAAATGTATTTACGACTAGTAATCACGAAAGTCATGTAGCGCAATGCCTTTTTTCGTTTTCGGTAGTCATCGGATTAGGTAGGTATCATTAAATGTCTTAAGCATCATCATTGTCGCTACTGAGGTCTTCGTCTGTTCTTCTTGTGCTTTGGCTAGTTTCCACTGCTGATGAAAAACAGTATTTGCGATTGCAACAGTACATGTAATTCCAAGTTCACATCCATTCACAGTTCGACCAGGCCTGCTCCTCTTAGGCGAAACAATTTCTTCTGTAGATAGCAGTACTTGTTCCATATGTTCGTGTTTCATATCTTCTCGTTTCATATCTTCTCGTTCCATCTCTGCGGACCGTTTCTTTTGTTGTTCATAGTAGTCTCTTCGTTTGTTTTGTTTCTGCTTTTTTGCCCAATTTAGTGGTACGGTTTTTGTACAAGTGGCAACACAATCTCCACGACAGTTATCCATATAAAATGTATCATCATCAGATGGCATACGGACACAGTAATGAGAGGCTGTATTCATGAAACATGGTTCTCAAAAGTAGATGAAATTAATTAAAGAATGACTATATTAGAGCAAAAAACTCAGCTTTCGAAAAAGCCTTGAGCACAATACTGTTTCTGTATGGCGTCTGATGACGAGGCATTTTATACGGATAACTGCAATGGAGACTGCCATGCCACTTGCTAGATGCTACCGGTACGGAGCTTGGTAGATTATAGATTCACAACCAACAACTATGGTAATAGCGAATACTGTTTTTCACCAACAATGGGCACGAGCTAAAGTACAAGAAGAAACAGAAGAAGGCCTCAGTAGTGACAATGGTGATGATCAAAAAATTTAATTCGATAACTACCTACATCGAAAGATGGAATAGTGCTACATAACTTTCGTGATTACTAGTCGTAAATGCATTTCAATTTACCTTCGCGACACTTCTTTTTTAAACTTATAATTGTTACAAAATATATAACTGACAAAAATGAATCAGTGGTTACCATCGGTTTAGATGACACCACAAACGATGCCGAGCATAAGAGTCTTCACTGTAAAAAATGTCTATGTAAAACATATTACCATTTCCGAACCAACAGGAGAGGTAAATTCTAAACAACTGGATATACAGAAAAGGCTTTTCATGTGAAATGGTGAAAAAGGGCACTGGGCAGGGTGTATTGACTTTCTGAAATTATTTTTGACCACAAAATTGAATTCAGTAAGACTGAAACTCTATTTGGTACATTTGAATAGAAATATTCACAAGAAAAATGATGGTTTTTCTGAAAATCCACCATTTTGGAATCCATTTTGCCCGCCATTTTGAATTTTCGCCATCTATTTGCCCACCATTTTGAATTTCCGACATCTATGATTTGCTAAATGAATTTTTGAGACCAGAATTGAATTCAGAGACCCCGAAAAACATATAAAAGACATATTAGAAGTCCTATCCAACAGAAAAAATGACGATTAATTTGAGATTCCGCCATTTTGGAGACAATTTTGGCCGCCATTTTGAATTTCCGCCATTTTGAATTTTCTAAATTCATTTTGGAGACCAGGATTGAATTACAACACCTCAAAAACCATATAAAGGACATACTAGAAGCCATACCAAACAGAAAAAATAACAATTAATTGAAAATCGGCCATATTTGGCCGCCATTTTGAATTTCCGCCATCTTGGATTATCGTAACCCATTCTTGAGACCAGAATTGAATTCAACCACCCTGGAAACCATATAAAAGTCATATTAGAAGACATATCTTATGAGTTACTGATTAGTTATATGAGAAAATGCCATTTTTTTACTAAATATGGTAGCCATTTTGAAAAAATGGCCGGCACCAAGTGAAAAATTCATTTTTTGACAAAAATTTTGTCAAATTTGTTATTTTCAGTATATTTCGCCTCTAAAACCACTTTGCGTTTAAAGAATTTTGAAAAAAACTATTTATTATCCCATCCCTAATTCCAGAAACCGAATAGTCAAATACTATTCCAGACCAACAATTTGACAAGCTTCCAAATCAACCCTTCTGAATGCAAGGAAAAATCGAAATATTAAGATATCACAATTCATATTTTAACCATAGACAAAAAAACAAAGATGTGAAAGGTGAAATCATTTAAATACTGCCCTAGACTACCATGATGTTTTTATACATGTATTTACAATTCTTCATAAAGCTGTCGTCTTGCAAGAAATAACATGTTTATTAACAACCTTGAACTTTTTTATGTAATGTTTTATGGATTGATAACTACATGTAGACATTGACGTGCACGTAAAAGATCTCCTGGCCAAGCAAAATTTCCCTCATAGCACAGTGCGTGGCGTATGCCCGTCTTCATTAGCCCCAGGTTAGGAGCAGAACGGTAGGACGTTAAACCCCATTTCATTTCATATTTATTTATTGATACAGCAGTATGCTCTCCTACAATCAATCAATCGAAAAAGAAAGTATTCAACGTTTGTTATGAAATCATTAGCTATGAAATTCCAATATATACATATTATTTCTATTAAACCCACAGGGAATAGCGTGTTCAAAATTTACTAAATACCTTCAGCGATGAAACTAATATATACCTACAGCCACCGTGATTCAAAATGACACAGATTGCGAAATTTCGACCTTGGCAATAGAACGTCAGTTTAAAGTTGCAATTTCATATTTTTAAGTTATATTTTTAAAATGTATTAAAATAAAGTCCTAAAATAGATTGTATCTATAAGCAGTCCTATCTTGTTGAAGAATAATCCTATTAATCCTATAATTCACTATTGCCAGTTTAGAAATTGGCAAAAATATAATTTTCAACTTCAAATTCAAACGTTTGAAGAAAGCCATTCCCATGGGGTAGAATGGAAAACAAGGGAGATAATTGTGTTATTATTTCCTGTGTCACTGATTTTAATGCCTGGGAAATACTGTCCATGATCGTATAATAGTGAGTTGACAACCTTTTGAGCAAAAGACATAGAAATAATTATGTTTGACTTCCTTAGAAAATATGAAATTCCCGCTTTAATGTAGCTGAATGTAGGACGAGATTGTAGTTAAGTTTAATTTGACGCACAAAAACCAAATATTATATCAGAACAACATCACGAAAAGGCCCTTAAAAACAACATAATCCAATATTATCCAATAATGAATTTTTAGTATATTATTTAAATATTGGAGACCGTATTGTTCATGATAATTTATTTTTATGAGACCCTTAAGAATTGACACAATTTGATTGATACGAGTTAACATGTACTCTTTCAAACATCAATTTAAGGCAAACATAATTATTAACAAATTTTCACGTCGGAATTCAGTCAAAAGCCGGTATATTAAAACACGAAAACTACTTCAAATACATTTGTAATATTATATTGTTCATGATAATTTATTTTTATGAGACCCTTAAGAATTGACACAATTTGATTGATACGAGTTAACATGTACTCTTTCAAACATCAATTTAAGGCAAACATAATTATTAACAAATTTTCACGTCGGAATTCAGTCAAAAGCCGGTATATTAAAACACGAAAACTACTTCAAATACATTTGTAATATTATATTACAAGTATCTTAATGGTTCTTTTGTTTACCGTGAAAGAAAAACCCTAGAAATATTAATCTTTAAAGGCACTAGGAAAAGAATAAACATTAACATCGGATATACAGAAATGTCATATTAAGTGGTAAGCGTATTAGTTAATTAGTAAGTTCATTATTATTTTTACTCTTCTACTGATTTCTTCAATATAAAGGAACAAAACATTGGGAAATAGAACAGGTCACAAATGTAGAACAATAATTAGACATGGTCAGTGACTTTATATAATGACTCAGTTCTTTAATAATTCGAATTTCAATAATACCTCATTTTGTGTTATCTATTCTTTAACCTGACGAGGCCAATAAATATTATGAAACAAGTGTAAAGATGGTGGCGAATGGAGGTGCCGAATGGTGAAATCAAGAAACCTAAACATTTTATTTATATATGAAACCATTTAATTTTGAGACTGGCATAACAACTGTGTAATATGGGTATTTAAGTGGAAATGCACGGACGTACTCTAATATTCAAGACAACACAGCCAAATGTCTTTTATATAGTCTGATGATAGCACTGTACCATTCTTAACATATATATAATTTTCCGAAAATTTACTTGTTTTGTCATGTTTATAGCAATAAAATATATATCAACATTACTAGTTGGTCATTTTGGTTCCACTGTGATATTCAAACCACTGGTTGGCTGACTCTTCTGGTGACCTATTGCTTCGAGGTTATCATAAATCCAGTAGCTTCAGCTTGTGAATCTTGGCCCAAGCTATGGCTCCATTTAAATATAATTAGTGACGGATTCGCCTTCAATATATGAAATGAAATAGGGTTTAGCCTGGGTTTAGCCTCTCACTGTTCTGCTTCGGCTGGGCTAATTGCCTTTATTAAAACGTTACCGTGTGTTAGTTGAAGTTATGTGCTCATATTCATCAGAATACCATATATGTATTTCTGGAACTACGGAAGCCATAATAAAACAACAAAACTACATTGTTCAAAATTTGGTAACTTATCAAATTCAATACTTACTGTGCACACCATTTCCTTTCAGTGCACACCTTTAACAATCATGGCAATAGACTAAAACACGCATTATTCCCATAGCGATGTTTGAGTTCTGGTGCAATTTATCCCCAATTAAAATATCTATATGTCTGGATCGACTATCCCTAGGGAAAGGATTACATCTCTGCATTGTATGAAATAAAAATGCGATAGTCGATCAGTTTGGCACCAGGAAGCATGTCTAATGTTTCGGCCGGGAAGATCATTGAACGAGCCTATAACTGGAAGGGAAGACAGTCTGAGGTTCGAAGCCACGAAGACCAAATCTCAAGAAGGCATTTCACTTTGCTTTCCGGTCTTTATCCGGCATGCGTACCTCTTGTGTTTAAACGAAGTGAAATGACTTCGCGGTTTCGGAACCAGGAGATTTTCGTCTTTAACCAATCGGCTGCTGTGGCTCTATCTACTATTAAGATTTTACATAAATCAAACTTTACTGAGTGAACTCCATTAGTTTGCCCTGCATTAATTGATATTTGGGGTTGATGACGAAAAAATCGGAGGTAATCGATTAGATCGTACCTAATAACTTGCACCAATACATCACATTAAATATTTATTAGATTATTATCTTGCCTTTTCTTTATCTAAATCATCCCAAAGGGACATGGTCGATACCATGATATATAGACTATTATTCAATCAAATAAAGAGAAAAGTATTCTATATAAATAGTACTAATACAAACTTTGTTGGCAAGACAATCAGAATACTGTAGAAATGTCATCGATGGAAAAAGCAAATACAGGACATAAATAAAATAGTTTCAGAATTGGGGTGATTAAAATATATTGTCATCGTCTGTAAAGAGAGAACCTGGTACTATTATATATGTAAACAATGAAACTTCCATTTGATTGAATATATCTTCGATTACGGCTGACACGGACATACCATACTTACAACGTTGTCCTGGTGCGGATTTAAATCTCAGCAATTTGTATGTCAATAGAGTCACCTGCTTAGAATGATCATATAAAATGTAACCGATTCCACAATACTTCTTGAGCTACCAAATATAAAAACCATAGGTATGAGACTGGCGTATGTATATGCACATGGACGGACAAAGTACGATAAGGAAATCAGAACATATTACTAAATTATTACAACTGAGGCACTATATATAGTTAGTGAGACGTTCTTGACATATGGCTATCATTACATAATATATTTGATCCAGTTTTCGGGAGATTAACACAGAGAGATAGAAATGGGGTTTAACGTCCACTCGACACTAACTAGGTAATTTAGTGACCAACATGGTTTAATTTTATTTCAATAATTCGCTTGCTGGACAAGCGACCCTACTCCTTGTCACGTACATCCGGGGATTCGAAACCACGCCAGTTGACTCAATGATAGGCTTTATGATACAGCACACACATGCTAACCAATCGGCCACCCAACCCCCCGTGAGATTAACAAATGTGCCAATGAACAAAAATGTAGCAAATTATGTTGGTTGACAATGTTTAGTCTGTTTTGAAATTCACGGGACTCGCTCGGTGAAATTTATTATCATTACCCAACTTCAAAGAAAATGAATCGATTGAAAAACAAATAATGAACGAAATAGTTTTAAGAGAATCTAATAAAAATTTGATTTTTATTTCATTTCGGTTTTAATTTCGGTTTTCCTACACTACTGGAAGATTTAACCACTTCTTCATCAATTCTCTTTGAGGTCTTATTTCAGACACGGTCAAAATCAATCTCTCAGGCGCGTTTGTTCATTGGCTAGTATTTCTAAAACAAAAATACAGCCTAGATTTATTCAACATCAAAAAGGAAACGAAATATGATCCAGTTTTGTTTTAATTACACTAGTGGATACCGTAAAGATTCTAGTTTGTCGACAAAGTGGGGTGATTAATTAATTGGTTGTCAACATTAGGCTCTTTGCTATTAGGTCCTCATAAAATGCGTATGATTTCACTGAAAATGTATATCCCACTATAGTGACCACAATAAATCGAAAATAGCTAAAGGAAAATAAAATTATCGTACAGTTTAATGATGTGCAAAACGTGATATATTTAACTGTGAAAGAATCGGTATCCATAGGAAGATGAATATTAATAACCTGTCTAAAATTTAAATAGATATTGCAAAGGCATCATGGGATATTTTGATAACGCTTTTACATCAGCACAGATAGATAGTACACATCCTTCTGTTATAGTCGTGGTATTTTCAATTGTGTAGATGTTTCAATCATGAGTCAGCCATGGCTAGATTCTTCGTTGAAATAATGTGTTTCTATATAGAAAAGAACACTATAGATATAAATTCAGATCATTTGTTTAACTCATTATATAGATCATCCATATGTTAGGGATAAAGTATGCCACTGAAATGAATTTGCTTTTAAGTATTTTTACAAACCCGGAACTTAATGTGAAACTAAATGATATATGGGGAGATTTGACATTTCCTATCGTGGATTCTTATTTATATCCTATATAGCCCATGGCTGCACCAATATGCTAGAGTGTGTATATTTTAATGCAGATAGCCTAATTAGCTATGTTTAGTGGATCCTAAACTGTGTCTGTATCTTCTGTAATCATTGCATATTTCTGTTTTACCAATTGTCCGGTTTATTATAGAAGTCTGGTTTGAGCCCGAGTTCGGGCGTCTCGAGGGATTTGAGCACACTGAGCAGCAGTGAATATTCACTAGGCGGCTACAATCACTGATAAGGGTGACCTCGATAAGACATAATGAGCCCCAAATATTAACTTTTTCCCCTGACAAATTAAATTCTAAAACTTTTTATATTAGAAATATAACTAAAGACGTTTGAAGTATTTGTAGGTAAACATATTTCCTATTTAGTGTAAATGGATATTAAATTGAGTAAAAGGCGCCATTCTCCCCGAAACAGTAACGTCATATATAAACAATGCACGCGTCATTGAGCCCAATGATTGACGCCGCGTGATGTGTCGTCACAATCATCTTTTACAGAGACATAAGACGACTTTTATTATCCTCTGTGATACACATTAGACGACTTTTGTAATCTTCTGTGAAACAGATTGGGATTTGAGCAGGGAGGTCCAGGATGGAAACAGCATTAAGTTTGGCGTGAGATCCAGGGGATTACCCGGGAATTTTACAAAATCAGACAATATTTCTTCTCATTGAGGTGCACACATGTACAGGACGTCGACTGATTTCGGGAGTCTCCCAATGTAACAGAACCTCCTCTTTTTCGAAACATTTCCTACTACTTCAAGGGAAGGTCGGGTGTTTTGTACCTGCCCGCTGGCGATGTGCACTATTACACTGAATTGTAACGTAACTTTGTATTATGGATTCAAATGCTCCATTGGATCGATTTACGATATTTTATTTCAAAATCCATCCATCGTATATAAAAGTTCAAACACCCTTCCATGCAAATAAAAAAACGGGAATAAATATATACAAGCCTTTCTGCATTGGAGCTTGAAATCAACAGAAGTTACTTCATAGATACGGAGAAGATAAAGACATGCCTGATTCACCCGGTTATCAAAGTAAATTTTGTGATGAACGAAAAATTGCAAACATCAAATCCATACCCATTATTATTTTATATGTGCTTAATATTTTGAAATTTACCTCACTATTGAATTGACTACCCTATTGTTGTTTCTGGGCTTTGTGTTCATCGTGATCGTTACTAAACTTCTTTTGGGGGGATGAAAATAAAGACAATTCATTAATGATGATATTGATCTGAGCCAGTTAAATATCCTTCATTCGATTTTTGTTTCAACGGATCGAAATATTAATAAAAAATGCTATTATGGACGTTGATGAATAACAATGGTCGGTCGGCATTTTTTAGAACAAAGAATAAACGATCAGAAACATTTACAGACACAATGCCTTGATTTGGATTATCACAAAATCGTGTCTTCTAGACTAAGTACTTTAGCACATAACAGTGGAAATTATGGAAATAGTACATTGAATAATGCCCCAAAGGCTAGCACATATTTGCTTATTGGTGTCAGTTCGATGTCTTTTTGCCAATACCCAAAAGGAGTACGTAAATATTGGGCACTGTCGATCAGGGCTAAAGGGTAATCGCAGACACAGAGTACACATTGGCAAAATAGAAACTGGGCTAAAAGGCAAACGAAAAAGTCAGTCACCCATATTATTTATTAAATCCTGAAATCTATAATCACATTCATTTAGCTAAAGTAACGAAATGTCGATCGTATGCATTTTTTGTTAAAATATTTCATTTCTCACATTGATTATTTAACAATGAAACAAAAATATTGCAGTTTACAAGTGATTCCTATAGCGCTAACATGACACATCTGGGCTTTAAGTTTGGACACCACTTATTTGTGGTCGATTATTTGAAACGCAATAACTTTAAAATTGAAAAAAATACGCGACAGTTAGTTAAGAAAAGATGGCTATTTACATCAAAAATAGTTAATTTGTGAAATTGTTCATCTGGGTTCAAACAAAGTTTATTATTTCATAATACATTAAAGTCGCAATATCTTAAAATAAATTTAACTGTAGTGTTCAAAGCGATGGCACACACCATAAAACCTATATCTATTAAATGAATGTATGTTCCACGGGCATTCAAATTGACATTTAAAGATACAAGTGATTACAATGTTTTCATCTTAGACGCGTCAAGTAATAATAATGCTATATCTTTAATACAAGCCAACCCCTTTTAATACTCAGATATGTTTAAACACATACTTTACATTAAAATAGTACATATGTGACTAATCTAGATTGCTGTACCTATCTATACCTTCTGTTGTATGTTTTTGCAGAACCTTGGGCAGTTGTTCTGTGCAATTATTATTTCCATGCAGCATAACGTGCTTAGATGTTAATTCTCTTTTAAAATGTATACTATCCTTTGTTGTCTTTATACAGTCTAGGGAGACTTGGTCTAATAGGTTTCTCTCCAAGAACCCTTACTACCACTTCCGACCTGGAAACCTGTCAGATGCCACGGTGTGGGTTCGTATTCGACAAAGGACCATAATATAACATTGATGTTTGTTGCAGTATGTATAGGCAATCTTGTTAATTTGTTTGGGGGACAGTTTGTTGTTTTTTGATTTATTTTTAAAAGTAATTTTCGTAGACAGGTTTAGTTTTCAAGATTCGGAAGATACATCTACTACTCGGTGAGCCTTTTAATTTGGTTGCCGAGTAAAATCACTTTGTCTAGAAAGAACCCAGTCTTAGCGCCAGTAGCTTCGACTTCTGCATTCTACGTTGTCTCGCTGTTATTGACTGGTTGAACACCTGATACAGCTTCTAATGTGTCTGTACTTTTTATTATGTAAAGAAACTAGACAATTAAGGGAATTAATGATAGGATACGAAAGGTTGTGCATAAATTGAATTGAACTAGGAGATAATATGCATAAGATACTCTGACTGTATAACTATAATATGCATAAGATACTCTGACTGTATAACTATAATAATATGTATAAGGTACTCTGACTGTATTATTATAATATGCATGTATTACAATAATATGCATAAGATACTCTGACTGTACTAGTACTACTATAAATGCATAAGTTCAACTGAATATAATCTGACTTCACATACATAAGTTATTCTGGCTGTAACTATACATAATGTGCACCTGTATAGTGGAATAGAAGCAATTAATGAGAAAAACTTTACATCGCGGTAAATTTGAATTATGTTGCTTCACGCTGTGATCATGTAGGGATTTATCGAACGATCTGTCATTTAATAATAGAGTATATTTGGTCATTGTTCTTATTTTTGCTCATGGTGTTCACTATTAACAGTCATAAACTGTCCTTGTCGTGCATGATTTGCTTACACAGGGTGCAATCTCTAAGATACCGATGGAAACACTGCCATCGATTAAAATTGTGAATTAATTATCTGGATAAGATCAGAACAGAATGTAAATCATGTAGTCGGGATACATGGTTATTTTCTACCTGTAACGTTTACTTTACTTGACGTACCCAGGCTTAGTAAACTGCTAATTTTATTGCACAACCATAATTACCTCTTTTGGTCAAGTGGATAAATTAAATGTCCATCCAAAAAAACCTCATTTCACATCCTTTTTGTACAAAACTGGAAGTCCTCTTTTCCTAGGTAGGCATTAAAGATATATTTGTTTTGTAAGGTTAAGATTTTCATTAAGTCTGTTTTGTTGTACCATTGTTCGTGTTAAGCATTTTGAACTTATTTCGAGTTTTTGACCATTCAGAAGTCAACACCCAAAATAACCTAAAGTAATTTCCCTTTTACTGACAAATGAAAATACTTGACATGTACATTATTATTACCGACAATAATTACAGTGATGGGTATTTTCAATGACTTGAGTAACGTTGCATCCTGTGAGCCATGTAAACAAATTAACAAATCAGAAACACCATCAGAAACACCTTCAAAATATTTACATTTTGTCGTAATTCAATCAACACGATGGGAGTGGGCTTGGTTGCTTAAGTAGAGACTTGACGTACATTAATTTTAGATTAATAGGAAATTAACAAAAACTAATATTTATCTCAATTAAAATATGACAGCTCATCGTGATATTTTGGAATGTTTTTGATCAATTCATTTTATAAAAATAATGTATTGTTAATTGGCTATTAATTATTTGGAACGGTAATATAATATGAACGCTGTTTTTGATGTGGGAACAAAGAAAGATTATTAGGATGAAAGTGAAAGAATAATAATTTATAGGCGGTTGTATGATGACACTGTTTTCCATAACAATAATTGATTGCAATCGTCAAGGCCGAATTGCATATCACTATTTTTAGAATTATTGGAGGGAGAAGGCAGGGGTTGAAATAGTGAAAAGGGTAGGATAAACGCCAGTGGTTTCAACATTAATCTCTTTATTCAATGTGCAGTACAAAAAATAGATATAATCAAGGGCCTAACACAGAACCTCGGGTAATACCAATGGGATTTTTCTGTGCAACTCCCCATTGCCTGTAACAAATGTCCGCCTATGCTTAAAAGCATATCCTATCTCGTGAAAGACAGACATCACTACTTATTTTGCCTTAGGACAGTGACTCATGCTTATTCCAACATATTTCAATCTGAAATGAAGTGTGTCCTTTGCTGAAAATCAATTGTTTTCTGCAACCACAGACTGAGTAACAATTTATCAGAGTAAAGCAACATGGACATTTATATTTCTGTTCAGTATCGAGCAATCAATCCTTGCCTCAATATGATTGACCATAGCCAAAGTTTTGGTGACGTGGAAGTAGTCACCAAGTTTAACCACTCTCAGTCAATTAGAATCAAAGCTATCGTGTCCCAAGTTCTCGTCAAATTAAATTTCTTACTTCTCCTTGGCTTATCATCAAACTCGGTCACATTTACCGAATGTACATCTATACGAAATCTGAGCATTCTACCCCAATTAGAAGCAAAGTTTTTATTTGAATGAAAAGGCTTGGTCAATTAAATTGCTCGTCCCTACTTAGACAAAACAGAAAATTGTGGAACTATAGGCAGATCATGCTCACCCAATTAAAATTAAAAAATGGGCGCTCAAAAGTCACTACGAATCAACTTGTGTATCTCTGTTTAGCCTTAGTAGAGTTGCTAATCATCAACCAAGTAGAGGTATTACATCAAGTATGACCATTTAACTGGAAATCGTTACTTGGACAAAGCAGAAAATGCTTAGTCATGATATTGGTGAAATGAAGCTATACATCAAGTTTCATCACTCTTAACTCAGATATAAGTTATTGTTCTTCAATGTCTTTACCTATCATATTGTTTAATGATGTATTCAACATAGACAGAAAATGCGCATTATTGAACTTAGAGTAACCTTGGAACTGAAGGTCACGGAAAGCTGGATATCTTTAGGTTTCGTTCTCCTGTGAATCCAATTCTTCATACTGTAGCTTCAAATGGGTTCATAAATCTTGAAGGAAAGGTCGCGAAATACTGATAATCGACAGTATTCCTCCTCTCATGACCCTAATGCTTCGTATCAAATTCGAAAACAACTGTAGTGTCTATCGCGTTCCCAAGGTTTTCATAAAATGGGACATAATTCCGGAACGGGCAGTCGCGGAAAGCTGAACACCGATCCGTTAAAAGCTAGCGTCAATCGCGTTTACAAACCAATTGTTAAAGGACGGACAAACAGACTGGGTGACGACATAATATGCCCAACACTGAAATGACCTGCATAAAACGTTATCAGGATATGATCTGATAGACGCGAAAAATATTGTGTGTTATGCCGCATCAGTGGTAAAATTGCTCCTGATTTAACAGAGAGAGAGAGAGAGAGAGAAATGGGGTTTAACGTCCACTCGACACAAACTAGGTCATTTTGGGACCAACACATGGTTTCAATTTTATTTCAATCATTCGCTTGCGCGTAGGGGTCTTTAGCAGTGGGAGGAAACCGGAGTGCCCGGAGGAAACCCACGAGGTTGAAAAGGCGCCCCTATCTCCATGCCACATACGCTCACACCAGGGATCGAAACCACAGCCGCAAGCCAGAGGTGACCGGCCAGCTAGAGGTCGAAGCCTGGCACTCGAGACAACTCACCCCCTCTGATTTAACAGATATGTCTAGTATTAACATAGTATAGCTTGCATGCATTACTTAGATAAAACTCCGCCTTGTCAGTGATGCAGAAGGAGGGCCTGACAGGGACAGCTGTCTAGTCGTTCGGATGGGACGGGAAACCGACGTCCCGAGTACATATTGACGTGCACGTAAAAGATCCCTTGGCAGTTGGAATTCTATATAAGAGTAGGCCGTTGCGCCGCTGCCCGGGCAAAATTTCCCTCATAGCACACTGTATGGCGTATGCCCGTCTTCCATTAGCCCAGGTTAGGTGTATAAGAGTAGGGCGTTAAACCCAATTTCATTTCATTTCAGATAATACACAATGATTTCTCAGATATTGCACCATTATTTGGAGCAAACTTTACCATGGAAGGAAAATGCGAATCAATACAGGTATTTAAATTTATGTCACTAAGTTTAGACAATGTTATACGAAGGGCCATTACTGTGGAAGTGAACGGGATTCTTCCTCCTGTTTGCGGCCGTTAAATTTTCTCCCGACGGTCGCGTCTATATGGATAGTCAACGATGGATTGGTTAATTGGAGTTCAAGTCAGCCACCAACAATAGGCTATATTGGAAAACATGGAAATTGCTGTATTTATTAACTGGTTTGAATAGCAGGAAATCGCCTCAAAGTTTCCAAAGTGGCTTGGAAAGATACCTATATAGGGTACGCTCCGGGCATTCGTTGTTCGCTAACGAGAATTTTTGGGGCATTTCAGGTCTACCCCGACCCCCACCCCAACATTAATGGGGCCCTTACGTCTATGGTTTTAAATATTGGTATTGTATACAACATACACGACATAAAGGTATAATGATTATCTTATATCCATATATAAATATAATGAAAATCCCGTAACAATAAATTATTCAGATTGTATTTTTAGAAGTCGATTTTATTGTATGGCTAGAAAATCCACTAATTACAATAATTAGTACAATGTGAATAGTTACAATGCATCTATTATACTAGGGTTAGCGGACCATTAGTAGAGTGGTTCAGGCTAAAAATGTTTTATAACAAACAGACACTATTTCGGGACAGTAAAGACATTATATGATAAGACTTACTATAAAAACTTCATTGATCAACAATGGAAGTCTGGCCACTTCTGAATTTTGAGGATATATAATCATTTGGACATATATTATAAATGGCTCAAAATCTTCCCGGCTTCCATAATCAAAGGAGTTATCTCTTAGTGAGAATAAGAGCTATGTCCCTTGGTTGTACTAAAAAAATATGCTCCAAGCTACGCACGTCCCGGAAACGAAATAACTTGATCGCAGTCGGAAAATATCGTTTATTTCCATACTGCAAAGTAACCGAATACACTCTATGAGACGATTGGATTTGACATATGTACGCATGCGCGAACGCTTCGTTGTTTTAACAGTAAACCCGCGCCTTCAAATGTCTTTATATTAACCGTGTTATAATGCTACAGTAGAAATTAAAATACATGTTAAGCTGGAGATGAAAAGATCGGCATTTGACATGAATTATTTCAAGATTAGCCTCATACATATATTAAAATGAACAGTGCGTTTACTTATTAATTATACCCAGACACTGGCCTATTTATAACGGCATGTTATACAGAGGGAGCGAGGGAGAGAGAGGGGTCTATAAATCTAATAATGTAACATTTTAATGTTTATCTCAAAGATAACTAAATATTATATTGTGCAGTACGATGTTTGTTATGAAAAATAAATTGCCAGGTAAAGTACGTGGAAAATATAATGACATGTAATACGGGGAGTGAGAGAGAGGGATAAACACCCCAATAAAACTATTAATTTAAGACTTTATTTTTTGTCCCTCAGATAAATAAATATTTTGTACTGCATGATGTTTGTTATGAAAAAAAAAACACATTGCTGGGTAAGTGGCGTATGCGCCGAGCCAGCGATTATTGCGTATGTACCGAATTTAGAGCCAAATTTTGTAGTTTCGTCTGTAGGCCTATAAAGGGTGGTATTTTTCGCCGACTTCAAGGTTTCCTAAACATGTGGACACCGACGCGCTCACATGATATTCTTTGAACTGTAGATTTTGATGGAGTGTAATTATATTTTTTTTTTCCGCGAGAGCCAAACATGCGGTTATAACCACTGCTACGTTACCATTGGAAACGTTTAGATTTTTAAGTTTCATGACCAAATTATGGCATTGTGCTGTGTATCTTTGATTTTTGACATCATATTAAATTCCTTCGTTCATCTAAAAAGGTTTGGACTTGCAACCATTCTTTTTACCTGCCAATTGTTTTTTATTTTCATTATTAGCCTTCATGCGAATCATTTCTTTTTTAGTCTTCGGAAGTTGATTTTTTTTTTAAACTTGGTGATTGTGCTTTTATGACAATCGCCGCAAATACTTTTCTTTCTATCTAAATCAGTTAAGGTCGCATCGGCAGATGTCCGAGTCTCTCTGTTTATTAAATTAATTTCACTTGTGTCTGCCGATGGAGTAACGTAAACTATCACGGAAAAAATGGGGTGTCAAGAAAATCATCGTATGATTTCATACCTTTTAGTGGACTTAACCTTACTTTTACTCACCTTCCTAGTCTTTGTCGTCAGTCTGACCAGTCTATTTTGAATGTATTTGTCACCAAAAGTCACACAGTCGTCATGTAAAGCAGTCATGATAGACCGATGCTCCGAAGTTGTCGGGAATAAAGTTGTCTAGCATAAAGCCTATTTGTGATTTTTGTCATAGCTAGTTTCTTACAGTTCCCAAATCATAGGGGTACTTGTCCAATCCAATGCTGGATAGCAAATCATCCGTGGACGATATCTTGCAGGGCTCAGTCTCAAATCTAGAAAAAAATAAATCCGTCGATCAAAGTCTATGGCTACAGGATGGTTAGATAATATACTATGATTATAAAAATAATTTACACCATGTTACCGAAAAGGGTCTGGAAAATAAAGACTACAAATAAAAAGTTTGTTTCGGTTATTTTCCGGTCTCAAATAGTTCTGCGTATTTAGAGCTAACAAATATTTATTTCCTAACCACAATAGTCGCCAGCGTAAACCAAGAATGTAGCCACTTAATAAAAGTAAATCTCGAAAGGTTGTAGTGAATTTATCTGGGCGCTTTCACCTACTTGAAAGTTAGAAATGAAACGAAGCTATTATAGCCAGCTCTGTATTTAAATCACCAAAATCGCCAAAATCAAAAATCAAATCAAGGAGTGAAATCGAAATTTTTGCTCACGTTCGCTATTAAATAAACACGTAAGTCGAAGCCCGTAATGAGTGTATTTTTTACTCCGCGTTATATACCAATACATGTTTGTAAAAATACCTCATGTGACGTATATTTGCTGCGACTTCCTAAACCACGTGCGCGGCGCTAACTTCTGCTCACTTCAGAAGATTTCTCGACGGAGCAATCACACAGATAAGCGGGTCAGTTTTTATAAGGACAAATACTGTGTCTCTGAACCACTCTACCATTAGTTTTAAGATCCGGTTTATTACATTTTAGTAATATAATTGAGGTTGTTATAACGCATATATGAAGGCATAAGGTTCGTAGCGAAGGCTTCTCAATCTATTGCATTAAGGACACACACACGCTAAAATATAAAACCCGAATACGATTTGCCTTGACATTTTGAGATCTGAATCTTTAAATATCTTGCGTGCTAATGTATCGAGAGCATATTTTAAATTGTATAGAACCAGCTAACTCATCGCGTTTCCGCTTCAGAAATTTGAATATATTATTTCTTTTGGGAAGGATTTAATCATGACAATGCTTTTTTTTAATGCTTTGTCTTCAGCATGCAATTTATCTTTTCATCGACTGGCAATATGTCACTAGTAATACAAAACATTATTTGCATCAGAAAGCTTTTATCCCCATAAGACAACAAACTAAATATTGAAAAAATAATCGAAACCTTTTGAAATTTACATTTTACATGCAGTAATACCGGAGGAAATATAAAACTCATTTAGATATTATCGAAATATCACAAAAATATACCAATATAAAATGTCAGAATATGTTTTTATTGCTACCCGTACGATCGTGACGCAGCATACGTAAGATTATATTAATGGTCTTCGTCAAAGTATGGAACGCGACGCATTGTTTCAGACGTTTCGACAGCTATTCCTGCGCTAAAAAACAATGCATAGCACTCCATCTTTCTACCACCCATATGAATATTATGGCGAAGGTCTGTTCCTATAAGAGTTAACGATCAATGGAGCAATACTCTTCTTTTCTTCGACATTTTATGGTGCCCAGTCGCCGCACCAAATACACGATATAACACTAAACAATCATAGCTCGAAGATAATTTTTTTATTAGGCCCCGTCAGACCGGGGTGGCGTTCTTACGGCGCTGCTGCGATTGTACGGCGACCTGAAAATGCATAAGGTCGCCGGCAAACGTGAACACAATGGGAGAAAATGCCCCTAAAAATTACAAACTTGAAGAAACTTTGTTGGTCAGATCACAGAACCATGGCGTTTGTTTTGAACATGCTCAAACAAACGCCGTGACTCGGCGATCATTGGCGAACATCGAGACCACACCACGGTATCTGGCATTTCCACCACGCTTATGACGATCTTGACGCGCTCAGAGACCATTTTCCTTCGCCGTAGCAGCGCTGTAAGGACGCCATACCGGTCTGACGGGGGTATTAGTTTCAATTTGACATAATCATGAACAGATATATTCTTAAGATGACTTAATCGTGGGAGAATGGATGTTGAACACAAATTTTCAACACTAGTTTGTAGAAAGCATGCTCCGATTTCGCCAATGTCGTGAGTAATATAATCGACAAATGTCTGTGCAAGTTTTCCCACGAGATGCGAATTTCGCTCGGTTCCATGTCGTCGATTATGCGGATGAAACCAAATAATCCAGCAATTTATGTGTAAGCAGCAACTCGTCTCAGTAACTGCAAATACAGATTACCCAGCACCACCAAGGAACCATGGACAGGAAAAGCCCGTTTTGGATCGAGCGCAGCCTCCGGGGTGTATCCGTAATCGAGTGACTGCATTGTCGAACATTTCGCTGGCGCTTATGGCTGACAAAGTCATCCACTTCCTAGTAGCACAAATAGCTATGTAACCAAAATATTCCTGCTAAAAAGGATTTAAATGCGTTTTATAAAACATCTTTCCCGGTAAATGACCCATGAAAAAACACATGCGCAGATACCAGACGAAAGTACGAAGCGGAGCCGCTAGAATATACTGAATTCTCAAATGTCATCCGCAGCACGGGCTAACCATGGATTGAAGGAGACAATGAGGGTCTCGGAGGGTCTCGTCATTGCCACTAGTAGCTCGATTCCTCGATCTACAACCATGCTCACATCGCTTTTTGTTAAATATTCCCACTAAAGAGGATTTTCTTGATATACTCTTCCCCCTAAATAAATACAAAAACACGTACGCGGATACCAGTCGAAAGCACGATGCGGCTTTGACGGCTTATACTGAATACTCGGATGTCAACCGCAAAAACAGACCCACCATCGATTGATGTGTTCGATGAGGGCTGGACTGGGGCTTTTATCGCCAGCTGATTCTTGTTTTGGGCTTGTGAAGAATTCTACGAAGGCTGGATGAAATATTCTAAGATTGACAATGAAAGACCTGAACAAAGTCGATGGTTTCCATTTATTTTTCTACATAGTCCGCTTGTAGGTGTACACACGTTTGCCAGCTAGGAAGAAATTTTCTTCAGCCACCTTTAAATAAAGTCGTTTACAGCTGACATGACGTCATCAGTACTAGGAAAAGGACGACAGGCTATTTCATTTTTGAGAACAGATCCCATACATGGTTACAGATCTGGTCAAAAAATTATCAGGTTCTTCTTCAAAACGGCGCTGATTTTCACGGGACGTCAGGGGAAATGTGACAATTTCTGATCCGCAGTCAAAATCTTTGGCACCCGTCTGGCAGAAACGTTGGTCATTTCTTACTTGTTGGAGATAATATGTTCAACTCTCTCATACGAGATGTCTACAACACTGTAATGTCGAGTGCTCAGTCGTCGATCAGCCACCCCATGCAGGGGCAGATCCAGGGTAGGGGACTAAAGTGTGAAGATCGTGTGCTTTATCCTTTATCATCAGATGGTTGGATAAGATGGGCATTCACAGCGCGAGATAATGATGATCCTTTTAATTCATTATATAAATTGATGTCAATTAAAAGGCTCAGTGTATGGAAGCCAACGTAATTTTGAGACGATAATAGGAAATTATGCATTGTTAACTGTCAAATTCCCTCAACAGGAACCGGCCAAACCCCCTACAGCAAAAAACCCTTCTTTTCAGTTGTATGTACTTGATAAATGCCATATAGCCAGTTGGGGTTAAACCTTCATTTCAGGTACTGGATGACTGCCCTATAGCCATGGTATCCATAGCCCTCGTCGCAGCCAGATTGTGCTGTGTGTGTATGTATATACGGTAATTATTACATAGGTGTGATGAAATGATCGTGAATAATTATTACTTAGGTGTGATGAAATGATGCTGAATAATAATACACTATGAGGTCAGTCGATGTAAACATTTTAATTCTTAGATAATTTTACTGATTGCTGATCGGGCGCTACCACGTAAAGTTATGTAGGTTTACTTTTCGAGTGCTGCCGCCGTATTTTGGGGGCAAAAATGATACAGCCCCCCCCCCCACACACACACACACACACACCCACACACACACACACACACACACAAGGAAAAATCGACCCGAATGCCTATGGGGTAATTTACCTTGCACTCTAAGGTTTCGTATACAATGGACTTAATAACGCAATCTGTCAATCTGTAATGTTTCGTATACAATAGTCTTGATATCACACGCTGGTTTAGCAAGATTAATTTCAAACGAAGAGCACGCAACACCAATGGCACTCAAACTGTGATGGGCAGCATGAACAAAAGCAGTCTATTTTAAATGGATATATCCTAGAAAATACGACATGAAGGAATATTTTAGTAGTTGATGAGATGGGATCAAATAGGGTTATTAAAGAAATATCGTGCTATAACTATGCATAATGTACTGCTTTGGCGTTCGGGATGTATTGCTATTTCTGTGCCGTGGGGTTACTTCATTTTATCTAAACCTCGAAGACAGGCATGGTGTCATAGATAGTTCACAATATCATCTTTTATTTAATGACTGACAGCTGAAATATCTAGAAATATACCTTTCAAAGGAGATGGGGGACCTTATGGAGTTCTTGGAATATACTTGAAATATCTACATACACCCCTTTTAAACACGCGGGATCCCTTTAAAAAATGAGTGGCTAAGTGGGTAAGACGCTGGTTTGCTAGCCTGGAGGTCGGGTGTTCGATCCCTGTCGTGGCGGAGAAAGTTCATCCAGATTTTCCAGCGTGCCCCCCCCCCCCGCTTGTCAGTGATGCAGGACAGAGGACCTAACATGAATAGCTGTCTAGTCGTTCGTATGGGACGAAAAACCGAGGTCCCGTGTACACATTGGAGTGCACGTAACAGATCTGGTGTTCGATCCATGCCGTCGCCGAGAAAGTTCATCCAGATTTTCCAGCGTGGCTCCCCCTTGTCAGTGATGCAGGACGGTTGACCTACACAAGAATAGCTGTTTAGTCGTTCGGATGAGACGGAAAGCTGAGGGCCCGTGTACACATAGGCGTACACGTAAAAGATCCCTTGACAGTTGGAATTCGAAGTAAGAGTAGGTCGTAGTGCCGTTGTCCTGTATTATGTATGCCCGTCTTTATTAGCCTAGTTCGGAGCAGAATAGAAGGACGTTCAAACCCATTTCATTTCATTTCATGTCGTATCGACATTTCTGAAAATATCTTTCGGACTCCTGGTGTCTGTTGTATCTAAGTATATATACTGACGCGAACATGATTAACTAAACAATACGTAATACACATACTAATACCAACAGGTAATGAGTTAATATGGATTTTCAATATATATCGTGGTGCATGTTGTATTGTATACATTCATTTGTCACAGTTTTGCTTAAGTGTTTGATATCATGCCGACAACAGCGCGGGGGGTCATGATCTTGGGAAATGTATGAATTGATGGTGGGAATTAATTCTCATTTTGTTTCTCTAAACCGCAATTTAAAATATGTGGAGGCGTATCAAAATCCATAATATGGAACAAAATTTGACCCCTGACCCCCATGTACATACCCCCTGAAAATGGGGTACCCCAAATTAGCCAAAATATCAGTTTTTCTGTCATTTCACCACTAAAAAGTTTGTTTAGAATGCCTTTGACAGATTCATATGAAGGTTTTCATGGTCTGTGAGTCTCAATATGACATTGAAAATGACCCGCAGCAATCCAATATGGCAACAATCCAACATGGCGGCCAAAATGGCGCCGCAAATATGTATTTTGTGTTTTTCGACGAAATATAGTGTCGTAATATGTCGACTACTATGTATTTAAGGTTGTAGAATCCGAATTTGTGGTTATTTCAAACACAGAAGGAACCCCTTACAACATATTTATCATGAGGTGAAATATTCATCAATTCGAATACGGTTACATAGTATCATTATTTTGGCAAAGTGAAGCTATCTCGGACTGAATTCAAATCTCTCATCATTACGTCTGCTTTACAGCTGAGATTGCTTAGGTAAACCTTCAAATTGGCCCCATAAACAGATGCTGGCAACTTTTTATGGTCCTTTAATAAACAGAAAATGTCACTTTGTTTAGGTACCAACAAGGCCGCGCCTCGAGCATATCTTACTTCGATATAATCAATTAATTTCTCCTCTTTTTGTCAAGGAATAAGATTGCTATTTCCTTCTTACAAAAGCTTCTGTTTCTTCGTCGCGGGCTTTCATTACAGCAGGAATATCATACTTAGCGATAATACTATATCCTCAGAATGCACCAGAAGATTGTGATTCAATCAAGTCCTAAGATTTGGCTTTCACTTGTTGCTGCAAAAGCTTTTGCTTCTCTTCCACGTTTTCATTACAGCAGGAATTTCATACCTAGCGATATTACTATATCCCCGCAAGGTACCAGAAGATTGGGATTTGATGAAGTCCTGGGAGTTGACTTTCACTTGCACAGTTGATGCTCATTTCAAATTTTTAGCGCCTCCTTGCTTGAGCTCATAGTTTATGAAACCCACTGTCTATTCCGAATCTAGATGGTGTATTGAAGCACTTTCTAGGATTTCCGAATCCATTCCTGACAGTAATATCGGATTCAAAGAGCCTGCATTTAGCTTTATTTCTCAAGAATGTTTCGATCAAAAAAACAAATAGTCATGATGTACATGAGTCAATAGGCAAAGCAATTGAAGGTACACGCTAAGGGGTGATCAAGGTCCCCGGACTCATCGCTATGCTACCACCTAAACTAACTGTCGGTTTTCAACGCAAGAAGGACGAAATATTTGGATTTGGGTCTTGTAGCAGTGAGTAAGATATTGCAACGAGGCGCTAAAAATTTAAAATGTGCATCCACTGTGCATGTGAAAGCCAGATCCCAGGACTTGATTGATTAACAATCTTCTGGTACATTCCGAAGATATAGTATTGATATTATCGCTAAGTGTGAAATTCCTGCTGTAATTAATGCCTAGGACGAAAAACAGAAGCTTTTATGCAAGGGAATAGCAATTGTATTCCTTTACAAAATGCGAAATAATCATTTGATTATACCGAAGTAAGAGATGTGCAGCCTTATCAGTACCTGAACAAACTGACATTTTCTGTTTATTAAAGGACCATAAAAAGTTGCCATCATCTGTTTATAGGACCAATTTGGAGGTCTACCTAAGCAATCTCAGCTGTAAGGCAGATGTAATGATGAGTGATTTGAATTCAGTCCGATAGCTTCACTTTGCCAAAATAATGATACTATGTAACCGCATTTGAATTGATGAATATTTCACCACATGATAAATATGTTGTAAGGGGCTCCTTCTGTGTTTGAAATAACCACAAATTCGGATTCTACAACCTCAAAAACATAGTAGTCGACATATTACAACACTATGTTTCGTCGAAAAGCACAAAATGTATATTTGCGGCGCGATTTTGGTCGCCATATTGGATTGCCGCGATATTGGATTGCTGTGGGTCATTTTCAATGTCATATTGAGACTCACAGACCACGAAAACCTACCTATGAATCTGTCAAAGTTATTCTAAACAAACTTTTAAGTGGTGAAATGACAGAAAAACTGATAATTTGGCTCATTAAGGGGCATCGATATTCATGGGGGTTAGGGTTGTCGAGGTTCGAAATTTTTTTGTATTATTAATTTTTATACCTCTTCACATGTTTTTAACACCGTACCAAAGGAATCGACTATTATCACACACCCCTATTTATATTGCTCTGTTACCATACTTTGTAAGGACGATTCTGTACAAGCCCTTATCCATTAAGCTCCGTCAAGAATGAAATGTCAAACACCTTTTCGGTGATCATAATATAGACGTAACTTACCATCCTTACTATCAGGATACATTGTAAGGAAAATTAAGTATAAGGTCTTACCGTTTAAACTGTCTGAAGAATGAGATGTGAAACATCTTTTCAATGATCATATAGACATCTTATCAAATTATATCTTAGATAACACTTTGTAATGCTTATTTAAAGCTTAATTTAGAATGGATTTAGAGGCCATTTTGAAGAGCGCTCTCATTTTCCACCTCCTTACAGACTATGTGTCACACATGTATACTATTCAAAAAAAGTAGGGGATATTTGATTTTTAAGTGTTATTAAAGTCACCTAATGAAACTGACGAAGAAACAAATGACAAAATGAAATGAAGTTCACATTCATCGATTTATTCCAAATGATCGTTAGACTAAGTAAGGCACAGACTGACCATTATAAGGGTAAAATGATACCCGGGGTCAAACAGCAAAGTTACCACAGCATCACAACAAAGTCAGTAACGGGTAAATCCTCCTCTGTTTGCCAAACAAGCATTGATCCGACGTGGCATACTCCTAATGAGACGTCTAAGGTCATTTTGGTCCAGATTGTCCCATTCCTGTTGCAACGCAGCAGCAAGTTCTTGGACATTGGCAGGACGTTGTTGACGTTGACGTAACCTCTGTCCAAGCATGTCCCAGACATGCTCGATGGGGGAGAGGTCAGGACTCAGTGCTGGCCAAGGTAATGTGGTGATGTTCTGTTGTTGGAGGTAACCTGTAACGATCCTGGCCCTGTGACATCTTGCGTTGTCATCCTGGAAGATGAAACGGCGGCCATGACGTCCTGCGAACGGCACAACATGGACTGCCAAGATGTTGTCCCGGTAGTACTGGCCTGTAACACGCCCTGCAACAACATGTAAAGCCGTTTTTCCAGCAACAGTGATGCCTCCCCACACCATAACAGAACCACCCCCAAATCGATCATGTCTGATGACGTTAACGTCTTGGAAGCGCTCGTTTCGACGACGCCACATCCTCCTACGTCTGTCCAAAAAATCAACAGTGAACCTTGACTCATCTGAAAACATCACATTGCTCCAGCGTCGATTATCCCAGTGTTGACGATCCCTACACCAACGACGTCATGCCTGAATGTGATGATCTCTCAAACAAGGGATCACGCGAGGACGTCGGGCGCGAAGGTGACCCCTATGCAGTCGATTCCGAATCGTCTGGACACTCACTCTCACACCAGTGTCTGTTTGAAGACGAGCGCTGATCTGATTTGCTGTGATGACACGATTTCTCAAGGCCAAGGTACGGATAAATCGATCCTGGGCTTGAGTTGTCGCCCTTGGTCAACCTGAGCGTGGTCTGTCCTGTACAGATTGTGTATCACCGTATCTGGACCATAGCCTGCTTATGACAGACTGAGAAACATTCATCGTCCGCGCCACAACCGCATGTGTTGTGCCGATCTGTAGCATGCCAAGGGCACGTAACCTTTCATTTTGGGTAAGCCGACGCATATCAAAATTTGTTTTCTGGTCACTAAAACAATTAAACTGATGTTTCCACCCTGGAATTCAATGCCACAATGACTGTAACATTCAAAGTCAGAGTCGTGCAAATCTTGGGTTGGACCCCCATGATGATCCCAAGCATCACCTGCATTCCATGTGGTAGCTATTGGTGCGTTTGGGCGTCACATGTAACTGGAAATGTTTCTTCTTTTAGGTTCTATAGTGACTTTTTTCGTAGTCATTTGCATATTTTAGTATTATGCCCCCAAAATCAAATATCCCCTACTTTTTTTGAATAGTATATATACTTTTCAATAGCTTTATTTAAAACTAATGCAAAAAGATGTCAAATCTTTTCTTAACCTGCACAGACTCGTATCCTTTTCTCTGAGTAAAGGTTCACAATATAGCTTGTTTACCTCATATTATTATATTCTAGTTCAGAATTTAAAAAAACAGGTCTATAAAAACCACATGAAAAATTTCTACCACTTCAGGTGGCACCTTCCTCAAATATAACCCGCACTAATACAATGAAACATATTTATTGTTATTTCCTCAGCGTAGATTTATTAAAATCTACTTTGGCAATCCCATGTTCAGATTAGTTACCCCCATTTCATTTCATAGACAAACAACACATATATTGAGATCAGCAAAGTCTCCTAGTCCTCCACCAGGACTTTCTTTAATTAGTTTGGGCGTATAATATCATCATCGTGTCCTTTAGTCCATCCGTCAATGATTGGCATTTGAACACAATAGAGGCTACAGTTTTTGACGGCTCTTTTGTATATTGTCGTCGCCCCTCTCTGTCCGTCCACAAAGAGTGGACACACTACTACAGGTCACAATTCTTATCCAATATTGACGAAACTAAACTATAGGTTTATCTGCACACGATCTTGGTTAATTTCGATATTGGCATGTATCGGACCTTATCTTCGTGGATTATTGGCCCCTGATTGTACGAAGTATCACGTTTTTAGCTAGCTGTCATAATTTTCATCTGATTTTGATATTCGATATTCGCGCATATCGGATCGTAACTTCCTGAATTATGCCTACTGATTGTACGAAAAATCGCCTTTTTAGCTTGTGGTCTCTGTAGAAGTCGCAATTATTATCTGATTTTAAAAACAAGTTCAACTTTATAACCGTTGCACCGTAATGTTGATTGATTTCAAATTTTGTGAAAATCGGACCAAAACGCCGGACAAAATGATCGCCCCTCGTACGCAAATAGTGTAAACATATGATATGTCAAGGTTTTGGACTCTCTAGATGTCAAAATTTTATAACCCATATAATATCATACTGCAACTTCTTGGATTATAGCCCTTGATTGTTCGAAAACTCGCGTGTTTAACTTGTGGTCCCTCTAGAGGTAAATTGTGTACAAATTTGTTATACAAAGTTGCGGACCCTATAGAGGTCACAATTTTTGTCCGTGTTTTTTATTTAGCTTGCCCTCTATCCATCTCTTGCAAAATGTTTGCGTATCTTGCATGGCCACTGGTTCAAATTTGGCGCGAAGCCTTCTGATCTAGAAGACAATGAGCCTTATCGATAATCAGCATTCCGCGAACTTGTGAGACTATCGTTTTTCAAATGTGGTGTGATGCATTAGGGGTATGAGAGGAGAAGCTCTATCCATATATATTGTTGCCTGACCTTGCCTTTTGTAGTTATCCCGTTTTGTCCAAAACCATGTGAACATGATATAAGCTACAGTTTAAACAAATTTTTGAGTAATTTGGGTAACGAATTAAGGTTATCAGGGGACAAGAGTACGAATCGTATCAATGTTCTTCGTTCCCCCACCTTCGGTGCGGGGGGTGTCCCCTTTTCCGAAAACCCTGGGAACACGATAGAGGTCAAGTTTACATGAAAATACTTGTTCACTTCAACATCCACGTTTTCCTTTTGGATAAGCTGCTTTCAAGACATAGCTGCTGTGTCAGCGTATTTCTTCGCTTTGTGTGGCTACTCCAGTCATATAATGAATGAATTTATAAGCTTGAATAGAATAGAATACAAATACAAATGATTTTATAGACATAAAACATTCAATCAACAAGAAAAAGAAACGAACAGAGGAAATTCAGATTTATAGTTAAATTATCAAGTAGTTGAATACAAAGAAATTGGATTTCATTGTTTTATTTTTTTGTTGTTAATTGAAAAAAATATAAAAAATAACTTTGATATGAATTATGTCTGAATTAAACAAAGCGCCAAATAAAAAAAAAATCATTGACGATTTGTCTTATCGTCTGACGGATAAACACCGATTTATGTGTTTTCCTGGAAAAAAGACCCATCAAAGCAAACTTGGTCTCAAACGAAAGGTGTGGTCCGTAAGTACTCTAGACAAAAAAGGTCCATCATGATGGCTTTGGGAAAATTAGGGGGGTGGGCTCAAAGGTCAATTTCAATCAATCAGATAAAAGCAAGCAATATCTCACCGGAAATAACACAATTACCTCCCTTGTTTTTCCATTCTCCCCATGCAATAGCTATCTTCAAACGTTTGAGGGGGTTGGGATGGCCTAGTGGTCTAGAGTGCCGCGCTTCGACCTCTAGCTGGCCGGTCACCTCTGGCTTGCGGCTGTGGTTTCGATCCCTGGTGTGAGCGTATGTGGCATGGAGATAGGGGCGCCTTCTCAACCTCGTGGGTTTCCTCCGGGCACTCCGGTTTCCTCCCACTGCTAAAGACCCCTACGCGCAAGCGAATTATTGAAATAAATTGAAACCATGTGTTAGTCCCAAAATGACCTAGTTTGTGTCGAGTGTACGTTAAACTCCATTTCTCTCTCTCTCAAACGAATTTGAAGTTGAAAATGACATTTTTGCCAATTTCTCAACTAGTGAATTATAGGATTATTCTTATAGTTAACATCTATTTTAAGGCTTTATCTAATATATTTTTAAAATATAACTTTAAAATATGAAATTACCACTTTAAGAACGCGAAATCCCGAATAAGAACAACAAAATATATAGTCATCAAGCAGTAATAAGAAGTTTTATTTTAATCCCTTCAAGTGCCTGTGAATTGGGACAGATCCAAGGCAGATCTGCAAGCCAGACTCTCTCTCTCAGCTTCGGTTTCCTCCCACTGCTAAAGACCCCTACGCGCAAGCGAATTATTGAAATAGAATTAAACCATACGTTAGTCCCGAAATGACATTTGTTTGTGTCGAGTGGACGTTAAACCCATCTCTCTCTCTCTCTCTCTCCCTCTCTCAGCAGTTTATTAAACATACATTATGCAAGAGCTAAATCTGATTATTGCAAGTCTTTATTTAGGCTTCAGATCGTACGTAACTAACGTACGGAAATTAAATGGAAGCTGGCTTTTTTTTTTTCGGACGTATACAATGAATGGCCATTTTGCGCAGTAATCCCAGCCAAAATTTGGCTATTTTTTTAAAATTGCGTTAAAGTTTTAAATTTTTGTTTAGAACTGAAATAAATTAACTATTAGTCAATCCCCACGCTAAAAAACATCAACAGAATTGGTTGTGTATATCTGAACTAGACACGACCGAAGCACAAAATAGTGCCAATATGCCGACGTCAAATCTAAATTTGTAATGTTATTTTTGTGAAAAATCATTGGAAGATGCGATAAGACGTTATGGCTGTACGGATTATATAGTCTTAAAGGCTTCAAGAAGGCTATTGTTTACAATGTAACATTGTGTTGACATTGTTTGTTGACGTGACCTCATGACCTGTGACGTTTAGATAACGTCATATGATATCATGGCTATTCACTGTGTCAGTCACTTCTCTGCAGGTAGGGTGATTCTGTCGTTCAGATTGGCTTCAGATGTCATAGAAATTATAAATTAGATCTTTATTTAAACAATATTAAGCATAAAATCAACTCTGTAGGCCCACGGATGGCTTGGATTGAGCTTGGATTCAAACAGGATTTCATTGATCGATTTAATTATAAATGGTGTCGTGAGGGGAGATTAACCGTTACGCTGACGTCATACTCCTAGATCGAGGCTAAATGATATAGTGTACTAAGCGAGGCCGCTGTTGAGCGAGGTAATTAGGTCAACACCCTGTCGATATTATACGTTCTTTTGTCCCTTGCGTTTACAGTAAAATTATGGAAATTGATAAACATCGCAGCTAACATCACCCAGCTGAATTGCAGCCCCATCGGATCACTGTTTTCTGTTCGCCTGCTTCGGGAGTTACGTAGGCCTACCTAAAGTACAAGAATACACGCATACTGCCTCATTGATTTGGTCCATTCCTTTCAAACTTTCTCTTCTTATTTATATATTAAAAGTTTTAATTCTAATTTGTAGTAGAAAATAAATGTAATACGAGTTGAATTTGCAGATCGAGATTATGTAGGTGGGGTTAACGCCTGCCAATCAAACGATCGGCCATCAGTGAAGATGGAGTTATATACCATTTCTAGTCAAAAACAACAGTGGTGATAACTATGTTCTGAATAAAGTAATTTGACTGAAATTTTCAATATATTCTTCTTTCATCATCTATTTTTGAACTGTTATAGCAAGAATAGCTAACTCTTTATAAGAAATCTCCCATAATGTATCTTTAATTAAATGTAAAAGATGTATTAAGTAATATTTAGATAAAGAGCTGGTATTTATTGCTATCATAGTTCAAAAACGATCATTCAAAATGAATATATTGAAAATCAATTAATTTATTCTGAGGCGAGATATCACTGTTTAAAGTTTTGACGAGACGTGTGCATTCATGTGACATCTTAGGTGGCAATCTGTTTCACAGAGAGAATTACTTACGAATTAACTCTGTAACAGATAACTCTCCACAACAAGTGCGTTGACTGCACGCGCGTCAGTCATTGGCTCAATGTTTACATAACACCTAACTGCTTCGGGCAAAATGATGCATTTTACTCATTTTCATACCCATTTACACTAAATAGGAAATATTTTTTTAACTACAAATACTTCAAACATCTTTATTTATTTTTCTTTTACCTCAAAAAAATGTTTGAGAATTTAATTTGTCGGAGTAAAAAAGTTAATATGACGTAAGGTTGCAGCGATAACCCGGGGATGGCGATATATCGCGATAATTAGGTCAGACGATAAAATTATCGTCTGAAATCTCAAATATCGCCTTATCGCGATATACGCGATAATTTTAAAAAATATCGCGATATTGAAATTTTAATTCATAATTCACGTAAAATCCGTTCAAAATATTCGAAAAATGGAGAAGAAATCAAACTTCAACAAGTGCCGACGAACGAGATCTTTTCCATTGTGCACAACAGACATCAGTTTTTAACGCCAGGGGTCGACTGTCACTAGTTCACCTCATGTATTTTTTAAGTAGGCTATATTTCACTGAAAAATAGTTTATTAGTAATCATAATTTTCCACGCGTAGGCAACGGCATCCACAATATTAATAATTATGACAGACTAGGAATGATGCACGCGACAATATACGTCGCCATAGTAACGGAAGTGGTGGTTTATCTTTGATTACCCAGTCCGTTGAAAATTACATTGATAACGTACATAGAAAAGCCGCCTGGATAATATTTCCTTTATTCTTTTAATAACATGGCTTCTTCTGAGGCATCCCAGATCGAAAATACCGATGTTCCCGGTGATAGTTCAATACCGCAGGTGCCCAAAGATGAAAAAGAACACATCTTCTGTGGTGTGGGAATATTTTAGTTTGATAAACACAAATGACAAGGACGTGGCAATGTGTAAAGTGTGTTAGAAGGAAATTTAAACGTCCGGTGGAAATACGTCAAACCTTTGGCATCAGTTGCGAACTAAGCCAGCTGATTAGAATAGAATTGCGGTCACGATACCTGCATGAATATTCTTACTCCAGGTTATACTTCTATTAATGCAACTCACATACAATGCTAAATAGCAAACAGATATATACTTGATACATAATCCATTTATATACCCGTTACACCACACTTAGGTAAATTTCACATCAGTAATCATCATGATAATGAATTTTTGAACCACGATAATTCTAATTATCGCGATAATTTACTCCATACGATAATCCATGATATCGCGATAATTTTTTTAAACAATATCGTGATATATCGCGATAATTTTTTTCAGTATCGTTGCAACCTTAATATGACGTACTCATTAAGCCTCGTCGATGTCATGCTTATCAGTGATTGTAGCGGCCAAGCGAATATTCACTGCTGGATCAGTTTGCTTAGGTGGATGCAGGCTGCTTAATCCGACTCGGAGATATAGGGTTCATACATGTTGATAATACACTTATTGGGTCTTACATTGTTAGTTTTTGAGATTTCGACTGCTAAATATATACGAGTGTGTAACAATTTAGCTTCACCATGCAACTCCTATATATTCGTCCTAGGTTTACTAAATGGCATATTACTTTATAACGATGAGGGGATATTTGTCGAAAAGCCGTGCTTTTAGAAAAAAACAGTGATTGTTTCCCATAAAAAACTATGTTCTGTTATTTTCTGATTGGTCATCCTTGATCTTTGACGCTGACCAAGTGTTCATGATGGGTGCTTGTTTGTTCTGGTGTACCTGCGGACCCCACCTTTAATTTGAGACCAAACCAATTGAAAGATGGGTGATTATTAATGAAATAAGTGAATGCAGGTCGTCTTCCAATGTAAAATAGAAGGCCCCTACGTCCTACGTATCACCATCATACTTTTCTTCACTACGTTTCGTTGCAAAATGTCCATAACTTCAAATGCTTAGAGCACAATACAAAATATACGGTTTGTTCCCTATTTGCCAGAAGGTACTGTTCTCGGATAAAATCAATGATCTGTGGCAGATTGGAGGAACAATAGGTATATAATATATAGTATATATCATATTAATAATTATTTTATTGGCAAAATCCACATATTCAACTTTACAAAAATCAACAAAAATATCTAAAATCCAAATAGATGGGAAATGGCATCTCCATTCTAATAAGTTCTTATCATTAGCCAATAATTTTCTTTTTCTTCCTTTCTTCTTCTATCTTACTGTATGTATTTCTATTTATTTGAACTTAACAAACCACCCTTTCCAAATTGTAGCATCTGTCCTAATCCTATTCTGATTTTAATATTTCTATAAATTTCTATATATTAGGGTGGCTGGTATGACGGGCGGATGCGGTCACAATGGGCCATTTATATGACTTACTAATTTCATTTATATGACTTACTAATTCCATTTATAAAGCTTTATAATTAATTACTTACTTAGGCACGTGCGAACGCTGAAACCCCTCGAAGCGTGTGACTGAATTGAATATTATTTTCATAGCTTGATAAATGATTTATAAAGTCTTGTAAATAATATGGTAGCTATATAAATCTATTTTCTAAGTCTTATAAATGAATTATCTAACGAACTAAATATTCGGGAAAGTTCGTACATCTGCCCGGAAATTCCCGAGGATGCTTCGGCCAGCCAATCACAGGTAGTCTTACTGAATGGCAAGCACCTCCCACTCCCGTCCGCGGTTTTCAAGTTGTGTGCGTCGCTGTCATACATCATTTTATTCGTACATTTTTTCCTTTAATGGAATTCGGACGCACTAATCTTCCTGCATAAAACTTATTCTCGTCATTTTATGTTTACAATAGCCGCCATGAAAGGTAAAACACCGCTATATGTAACGAGGGATTTCATTGGCCAATTGGCCGACTCAACGAAGGAGTACGGAGATTGCCGATTATTTTCTAAGTTATATAAATGGATTTATAAGACTTGATAAATAATTACGTAGTTTCATAATTATTTATCAAACTATGAAAATAATATTCAATTCAGTCACCCATTTCGATGGGTTTCAGCGTCCACACGTGCCTAAGTAAGAAATTAATTATAAAGCTTTATAAATGGAATTAGTAAGTCATATAAATGGAATTAGTAAGTCATATAAATGGCCCATTGTGACCGCATCCGCCCGTCATAGGCTGGCGGTTATTTTTTTTAATTTTGACAGCTTTCTATTTTATTATTTAAGCTGGCTGGGTATTCTGTTTCTGTCCCCTAAGTGTGTTTTTAACCCTGCGATGAATATAACACTACAGGGACTATATACTGTAGAGGTTGACTTAGTTCTGTAAAATATGTTCGTAGGAGAGACATAGGACGTTGAGGGATAGCGTCAGTAAACTTGCCTTACGAAATGGTGGGATAAAGAGAGTCAAGCTGAGGAAAGAGAACTTATTTGGCTTATATCATAGCTTTGTGCGTAGTTTCCTGTATTATGGATGTTATCAGGGGCGGATCCAGGATTTTCCGAAAGAGAGGGCGTGTTGCACCCACTAGGGAGTGCGAAGCCTGGAACCGTGATTTTTGAGTGGAAAAAATGTCCACAAGGACTAATTTCATACCAGTACTGTAAATTACTATTTCCAACCTAAACTATTATTGTTCTACTTTCTCGCGAGAATATATGGAGCTAAAAATTGTTCGCCACCTAAAAAAAAAATAGAGGGGGCGTGCGCCGGGTGCGCCCCCCTCTGGATCCGCGCCTGGTTATAAAAATATGAAAAAAATATAATAGTTTACGTAAAAAGTATTCCAGAGTTAATTGATCACAGCGTGAAGCCAAAGAGAGTCCTAGACGATAGTTAGTCTTCTACGCCATTCTCTGTATCAATTTGACATGCCCGTACGCTGTTGGGTAAAAAATTGGAAAGTCGAATTGAAAACGAAAGATATGGAAAATTGAGCAACGGTATGATACAAAAGATAGGTTGCCAGGCAACGAAACATACGCCCACAGCAGCTAAATCGTCCGGGCAGTCAACAAGGGTTGTCGCATATTTTTACTTTTTTCGGTAATGAAACATTTGTAATACACTAAAATCTGATTAAGAGTAACAACTCATTATGTAATTATCAGAAAATCATTAGAATTTGTTTGCTTTTTATAAAGTTTTGCCCCACGCTAACAATTAGTATACAAAACATTTAATATCATGGATTTAGCTGTTCAGTTTAATCAAAATTCATTGAAAATCAAAATACTTATTCGTTTCAACACCTTAAACTCTGTGTATCAATCTGAAGTCAATCGGATGATAAGTTTGGCCTCTATAGGTTTTTTGAAGTGATCAAGGGAGATAACTCTGGAAGTAATTATTTGAAATCGCTGAAATAGGCTTCTTCGTCTCATGACCTTAAACATTGTGTGTAAATTTAAAGTCAATCGGATATTAACTTTGGCCTCTGGAGCGTCCACAAAATTTTTTGAAGTGATCAAGGGCCATAAGTCTGGCACTAATTATCGGAAACACGCTGAAAATCAATAGGATTCTTCGTCTTATGACCTTAAACACTGTGTATCAATTTAAAGTCAATCGGATATTAACTTTGGCCTCTAGAGCGTCCACAAGATTTTTTGAAGTGATCAAGGGCCATAACTCTGGCACTAATTATCGGAAATTGCTGAAAATCAATAGGCTTCTTCGTCTTATGACCTTAAACACTTTGTATAAATTTAAGGTCAATCGGATATTAACTTTGGCCTCTAGAGCGTCCACAAGATTTTTTGAAGTGATCAAGGGCCATAACTCTGGCACTAATTATCGGCAATTGCTGAAAATCAATAGGCTTCTTTGTCTTATGACCTTAAACACTGTGTATAAATCTAAAGTCAATCGGATATTAACTTTGGCCTCTAGAGCGTCCACAAGATTTTTTTGAAGTGATCAAGGGCCATAACTCTGGCACTAATTATCGGAAATTGCTGAAAATCAATAGGCTTCTTCGTCTTATGACCTTAAACACGGTGTAAAAATTTAAAGTCAATCGGGTATTAACTTTGGCCTCTAGAGCGTCCATAAGATTTTTTGAAGTGATCAAGGGCCATAACTCTAGTAGTTATTATCGGAAATCGCTGGAAAACAATAGGCTTCTTCATCTCATGACCTTAAACACCGTGTATAAATTTAAAGTCAATCGGATATTAACTTTGGCCTCTAGAGCGTCCACGAGATTTTTTGAAGTGATCAAGGGCCATAACTCTGGTAGTTATTATCGGAAATCGCTGAAAAACAATAAGCTTCTTCGTCTTATGACCTTAAACACTGTGTATAAATTTAAAGTCAATCGGATATTAACTTTAGCCTCTAGAGCGTCCACAAGCTATTGTGGCAGCCGGACCGACGGACGGACGGACGGACGGGGGCGACGACAGTGTACGACCACATTTCAAAGTGGGCGTATAAAAATCACAATGATCCTTTTTTTTGCGATAATTCATTTTTTTTAAAATATGAAGTCTAGTGTGGCGCAAAAGACCTTAAGGGAAACACTGGGTCAATAATCAAGTTTAGTATATTGAAATCTATAATAGCAAAGAATTTATTTATCTGTGCATGTAAGAAAGGATTGGATGATAAAAATCTCCTACTCGTCTTTTTTGATATCAAAACATATCAACACTCGTCGATAACCGATGAGAGCCTAGGTTGTTTTTTTTTTACTTTATCGACTTGTGTTGATATGTTTTGATGTAAAAAAAGACGAGTAGGAGATACTCTTTTTATGACACAATCAATAACACTATAAACCTCAGAATGCCTCGTTCGGCATTTCTGTCCAAACGAGGTAAAGAAAATGCCTCGTTGTCTGCAGTTCCGAAACGAGGTTTTTTAAATTGCCCTTTTTTTGGGAACGAGGTATTTTGTTCAGAACGAGGCTTGGTAAAATGCCTCGTTTACTAAACGTGGTTTTTTCAAGATAGTTATTAGCGGTATATCGGCCAATTTGTAAAAATTAAAATTTATGTTATTTAATACGAAAATAAAACCAGTTCAAACTATATTATTATCAGAGAAATTGGCAAGACAAGAATACACGCCATCAGTGGAGGTGTAAAACAATTGCAGACACACAGCTATACCTTGATTAATTGATTGCCCCCAATAAAATGTCACAACACCACAGTTGTTTCTTAACACCTATACTGATTGGGGCAATAAATCAATCAAGGTAGTTATGTGTCTGCAATAGTTTTACACCTCCACCGATGGCGTGTATTCTTGTCTTGTCAATTTCTCTGATAATAATATAGTTTAAACTGGTTTTATTTTCGTATTAAATAACATAAATTTTAATTTTTACAAATTGGCCGATATACCGCTAATAACTATCTTGAAAAAACCACGTTTAGTAAACGAGGCATTTTACCAAGCCTCGTTCTGAACAAAATACCTCGTTCCAAAAGAAGGGCAATTTAAAAAACCTCGTTTTGGAACTGCAGACAACGAGGCAATTTTTTTTACCTCGTTTGGACAGAAATGCCGAACGAGGCATTCTGAGGTTTATAGTGTAACTTTCATCATAGTCAATGAATACACACGCAACGACATAGAGCAAAAGCCGAGGGGGGGGGGGGGGGTCAACCTAGCTGAAAACTGTACGCATATCTGCTATCATCAAAATGTAAATCTGCCAGATATCTGGCACACTGATCAGCAGTGAATATTCGCTAGGCCGCTACAGACACTGATAGTGATAAGGATGACATCAACGCGACTTAATTTAGTCTCCCATATTAACGTTTTTCTTCCGACAAATTAAATTCTAAAACATTTTTGCTATGTATAAGTAAATAAGTAAAGACATTTGAAGTATTTGTAGTTAAAAAGTATTTTCTATTTAGTCAATCTAATTAAAATATAGATCTATATTTCGTTTCGTTTTTTATACTTTCGATGGCGAACTATAAAAAACGAAACGAAATTGGATCTGTGTTTTAATCAGATTGCTATTTAGTGTAAATGGGTATTAAAATGAGTAAAATCCACCATTTTGCCCGGAGCAGTTACGTCTTATGTAAACAAAGCACGTGTCATTGAGCCAATGATTGATGCCGCGTGATGTCATTGCACGTGTTGAAGACAGTAATCTGTGACAGAGATAATTCGTAAGTAATTCTCCGTGAAACGGATTGGATTTCTGACGGTAGGTGTGCCTGTGAGGGCTGGGACTGGGTATGGATTCTTGAGCTAGATTATCTCAAAAGTGTACCACATTAAAATGGCACTAACCACCCAAAATGACACGCCTCGCAATTACGCTAGAGTGGCTGAAGTGTGTACCACCTAAAACTTCTTGAAATGTTCAGCACTCAAGGGATCACACTGCCCATTGCTAGATAGTTTGTGTGATGGGGTTCTCCCAAGAAACACGACAGCCAAGCCCCCCCCCCCGCGCTAATCGTGTGAATAATAATAAGTAGTGGTTCAATTCAGTGACCAGTGGCATGCCACCCATTCACAGGGGCGGATCCAGGATTTTCAGAAAGAGGGGGCGTGCTGCACAAACTTGGGAGTGCGAAGCCAGGGACCGTGAATTTTGAGTGTAAAAAGTGCCCACAAGGACTAATTTCATACTAGTACCGTAAATTACGATTTCCAACCTAAACTATTTTTGTTCTCCTTTCTCGCGAGAATATATGGAGCTAAAAATTGTTCGCCACCTCAGAAAAATAGAGGGGGCGTGCGCCGGGTGCGCCCCCTCTGGATCCGCGCCTGATTCATGTTTAGCATGTTAAGCACTAACATCGATAAGAAGAAGGTCCGGTTGCCAAATCCCATTTTAAGCCATGGAAACACTCGGCAAACCTCAGCAGATTCCAGTACCCTACATCTAGCCTCGGCTGTATGCCCAAGTCCGCCATTAGAACTACTTTCAAGTTCCCGGGGGTCAAATTCAAAATGGAGGCTCATTTTGGAGGGAAACTCATTAAGTTCACTAAAAAGATGGGCAGTATATTCAAATATAGGTTTTGAGCGGATTATATATCTTTAATATGTGTAGATTCAGAATCTTAGTAATGCCAGCTGGCACCCTCGGGAAATTTAAATATTCAAGATGGCCGAAATTAGACATTTCTGGTTATTTACTTCAATTTAGTGGGGTAAAAGTCAGGACAGATTCTCTCGGCCCTTGGTATGAAGCTAGTTTCTATCGTAATTTGACCAACTGAACCAATGAATGTTGCTATTCCTACTAAAAGTGATGACTTATTCAAAACAGAGGCTTATTTTGGGGGGAAACTTTTTTTTATAGTCCCATAAAATTTTGGGCGTCTGTAATGGGTAACCAATCACACAAACTGTCTGGCAGTGGTCATTCTTGACTGGTATGGTGGTGCTGAACGACTTCCAAGCAACTTAACCACAGTGATCCCCCTTTTCATATGGTACACGTTTGAGCTAACCTAACCCAAGAATTCAGGCACCGGAATCCCAGCCCTCATGGCCACACCCACCACTAGATACACGACAGACTTACATTCTGATAATACCAGATATTTATGCTTTGTACAGTTTTCAACCAGGCTAACCTCCCAGGCACCCGGTCTAAAAATGTACGCGTGTTAGAATCGACACCAATTTTTCTGAACAGAAAATTCGGAACGTATGATTGTATCGCTTATATTAAAGATACATTATGGGAGATGTTTATAAAGAGTTAGCTATTCTTACTATAGCAGTTCGAAAATAGATGATGAAAGAAGAATATATTAAAAATTTCAGTCAAATTACTTTATTCTGAGCATAGTTATCACCACTGTTATTTTTAACTAGAAATGGGATATAACTCCATCTTCACCGATGGCCGATCTATATAATCTCGATCTGCAATTCAACTCGTATTACATTTATTTTCTACTAAAAATTAGAATTATGACTTTTAATATATAGATAAGAAGAGAAAGTCGGCAACAGAATTTTTAAGTTTGAAAGGAATGGACCAAATCAATGAGGCAGTATTGTAAATAATTATACTATAGCCGACTTCTTCCGTTGCCTGCGTGTATTCTTGTACTTTAAGTAGGCCTACGTAACTCCCGAAGCAGGCGAACAGAAAACAGTGATCCGATGGGGCTGCAATTCAGCTGGGTGATGATAGCTGCGATGTTTATCAATTTCCATAATTTTACTGTAAACGCAAGTGACAAAAGAACGTATAATACATCTGAAGCCTAAATAAAGACTTGCAATAATCCGATTTAGCTCTTGCATAATGTATGTTTATATCTTAAAAAATGAAAAGCAGATACAAAATTTCAAAAACTTTAGGGGAAGCGAAACTATCACGAGATTATAAGGGCGTGTCAGGTTTTCGGAAAGTGTACCTTAAGAAATAAAAAGAGGACCGCAAAATTTATCCAAATAATCTTCTATACACAAACTTGCTGCGTTAAGGTCAAGATTCCAGTTTCAGTTTCTTGATTATGGGAGATTATAGTTAACTTATTATTGGTAAATATAGAATCTCCTACGAATCATTTTGGATATCAAAACATATAATGACAAGTCGATTAAATGAAATAAAAAACCGAGGCTTTGTCGATTTTTTTTTTTTTTTTTTTTTTTTACTTTATCGATAGGAGCGCTGCGAGATCGTAGTGGGTCACTAAGGTCCTAACGTGCCAAGATCACCATAAGTGTGGCAAATGCGTGGTGGAAACGCCAGATATCGTGCTGTGGTCTCCATGGTCGCCACTGATCGTCAATGACCTGAAAAGCTGAGAGAACGAGGTGAGGTCGCGAAAGTGGTAACATCTCTATAACGCGCAGCAGGCGCGGATCCAGAGGGGGGGTCCAGGGGGTCCGGACCCCCCCCCCCCCCCCCGCTCAGACTTGAAAATTTTTTATGCGATTTTATTGGCGATTTTTAGACCTGTAATTTTGGAAGTTACCTTCCGGAAATACGTCAGAATGCACCAAATTCAATCTAATTTACCAAATTTTTCTGGGGGAGGGCCCCCAAACCTCCCGTTAATTGGTTGAGCGCCTTCGGCAATTATCAAACCTCGACCCCACCCTGCAAAAAATCCTGGATCCGCGCCTGCGCAGTACACACGTGGCAAAGACGCTGCGAAAATTGTAACACCACGAGCCTCAGGTGTCGGCGACGAGTCATTATTGCGTTGTCATGGCGATGTTATGATGATTTCAACATTGTTTCGCGATTGCATCACCACCTCATGGGGCTACCACTGCGTCTATGGCGATGAGGTCCCCACTGCGTTTATGGAGTTCTTAATAATACGACCATGGCGCGGTTACCAAGCTTGCATTACTCGCCTCAGGCGTCCATGCTTTTCATGTACATCATTGTGTATGTCGTCATCTTGAAATTTCCCAAAAATCTAACACCAAATACTGGAAAACACACTTAATACCGGAAAACACCCTAAATAGGTAGCCCGGAGCCTGATCCTCTGTGTGCGTGGGTTAGGGTAAGGGTTGGGTTACGTTTTTCCGTTGTGGGTTAGGGTTAGTTTTTTGTGTGTTGAGGACCAGGCTCCGAGTTGCCTATTTAGGGGAATTTACGGTATTTGGTGTGTTTTCCGTTATTTAGTGTTTTTCCGGTGTTTTCCGGTATTTAGTATAACATGAAAACAATTACAAAGACACAACTAAGAAACGGTTCATGGACCCCTGCTCTCTTTTTTTCTTTCGTCTTTGGGCCCACAAATACAAACGAAAGACTTCCTCTGTGTCACTGTCAGAATTCATGATTGCAAATGACAATATGTTATCTCTGACAAACAATTCAGCCTTGAAAGCCGGACGTTTTCGCGTTTTCTATTTGAACGGCAAAACGCGGATACGGATGCGGGTGCAGATACGGATGCGGATACGTTTATGGATACGGATGTAGTATGAACACGCAGACGTAGAAGACGCGTGGTTAGAGCGCCGCGGGTTCGCCGAGACAACCATTGCCAAGTTAATAATCTCAATAGAAACGCCATAAGCGTGGAGTGATCGCGAGAACGCGGTATAATCGCACAGGTCGCGTAAGAACGCGACTTTTTTAAGTTTTGTAATTTTGGGATTTTTTCTGCGTTGTGTTCACGCTTAATTGCCGGTGACCGTGTTCATTTCTTGGTCTCCGTGCGGTCTCAGCAGCGCAGTAAGGACACCACTCTGGTCTGACGGGGGCATTACACATCTTAATAGCAAGTCACCCGTTGCAAAGTCCTGTATATTGACGCAGTGTTACCTTTAAGGTTATGGGGAGTATGTGACACTACGGCGTAGATGTGACAATGACGTCTAGCCCTGGGGCTTTCTTCGTCTTCACGTTGTGGTATTAATTAGTTCAGTCATCAGTGAGATCAATTCAATCATCAAATAACTGACTCTGGAACACCATTTAAGTTTTTACTGTTTATATATCGAATATAGCAAACTACAATGGTTAAATTCAGTAAACTACATGGTAGTTACTTTAGGAGTTCTTTAAATATTCACGGTCTGAGTTTAATGTCCTTTAAAGAGCAGACTTAACACCTTAAACGTGGCAAGAGTCACGTACTTCTTGATAGTTCTACTTAATATTCGCGCTAGGAAAATGAGTACACCCTAGACTCTAAGCTCAGGGGCTATGATGCTCCTCTCTCGGACCCTCTATGATGTCGGAGTTTAAATCAAACTTGCTATCTCCTATAAAGAAAGTATAATGGGTCATCTATAAGGGCGAGACATTTATCATGTTTGGGTAAGTGCTTTATTTAGGCACAGTTTTAAACCAATCTTATTCTATTTAATTGTACTAATCTGTGCATGAGCTGACTGGACGATAATACCCTACATTCCAGAAATGGATACTGACATACCTGTCGATGAGTTAGTCTAAGATAGTAGCAGAATAATGCAAGCTACGTCATTACCCTAGTTTTCGTCACACATGATTTAGGTAAAGAATGATTATATTAAACAGAACACCTTTCTTAGAACTAAAATAGGCCTATAGTCTAACAGTTATTGTAATTGTTTATGGTAATCCAGAACTTTTTTCCAACAGTATAAGTGGATCCTAAAAGTAGATCCTTTTTATTTAATAAAAAAAGTAGTTCCTTTTTAACTGACTAACCAAATTCATGTAGATATTTACTGTAGAATGTGTAATAGCGTGAAAATAGGGTAGCTTCGTGATAATAGGGTAGCTTCGGGTTGGTCTTAGTACTTTTTTCTGGAAATGTTTGTACATGGCAGTTTAAGAATACAGATGTTCAAATAATCCAATTCTCAAAATAGCTTTCAAAATGTTTTATTAAATCAAAACATATATTTCATTATGTAGATATGAAACCAATACAGACACACTTTCCTCAACTTAGCTAGTGCCAGCTTTTATTGGCAATCTTAGTAGAACCCGATCTGAAAATTCCAAAGCTTTCATCAGCTCACAACATATAAATTGTAACATTTATATATTTTAATGAGAAAATGACCAGTCTTACTGATATTCCTACCTTCTGAATGATTAATTTCTCTTCACAATACAAAAATATCTATGTCTTTAAAAAAACGGTGCCATAATTTTTTTATTATTGGCATCTTTTTTTTAAATCAAGATTACGATTTAAATCTTTATCAAAGAAAACATTTCTAACGAATAAAAACTGTACTAATAAAAAAAATATTTAAAACGTATTATACAGCAAGGTTTAGACCGAACTATTTACCCTGGAGATATTAAAACACTTTAATACTTTAGGCAGCATTAAAACATGACCTTACTTTTTCAACAGATCTCCACATACCCTTAATTAGTTAAAAAAAAAAAATTGAATATTTAGAAAAATATATTACAATTCCGGCAAGATATAATATATTTATATGACAAAGGCAATTACTGGTATTATTTTACAGTCAAAATTAATAGTGGACAATTAAAAATTTAATAATAAAAAGAATCAAAATTCCTATCTAAAACCTCTTTGAATGGAATAGCAATAGTATAGTCAGGTTTCTCTGAATCAACGAAACTTCTTTATTACTTCAAAAGTATGTTCCATTTCTTTAATAATAAACTAAATCAAGAGGGATGTAGTCATAACGGCCCTAAACCATAACGGCCAAAAACGGGTTTGGTCATAACGGCTCTAATTTAGTCATAACGGCCAAAACATTTGGTCATAACGGCCAAAAACATTTGGTCATAACGGCCAAACATTTTTTTGGCCGTTATGGTTTGGGGCCCGTTATGTCTATAAACCAATCAACATATTCTATAAAAGAAAGTTCAGAAATCAACTTCAGATTTTGTACTAAAGTCACTTTGGATTTAGTTACATGTAATTATTTATGAAATAATGCTCTATAAAAATACAATACGTTATAAAAATACCATATAAAAATCTAAATTAAAAACAATTTCACATTCACAAAAATGCACACCACATAGAAATGGAACTCGAGGAATATTACAAAATGTATGAAATGACACGAAAATATTTACCATTGTAAAAATAAATATTAAAAAAAAAAAAACAACAGATAAATATTTGTAACAAAAAATAAATTATGTGAACAAATAACAATAAAGTTACACTCTTTGATACAAAGTTTTTTGAAAAGTCATCATATAATATCTACAATAATTTCTTGTAAAAAGTCATTTCATATCACAGATTTTTAAAGAGATTTTGTTCAATGTCTCTCCACAACACAAAAAGTCATCACAAACATTTCAGCACAATTTATTCACGTTTAATATGTTTTTGTTCCCATTCCTTTTGTCGCTGTTTTTCTTTATCTCTTTCTTTTTCTGCCTCCTGTTGCAAAAGAAAAGCTTGTCAGTTTGTTTTTTTTACGAAGAATTGTTAACAGTCTTTAGACAATATAAATTAGTTTTATTAATTAAATATATTACTAAAACATTATCATTCATAGATTCATAGGAAAATAGGTGCATTGCAATTAAGGGTCAATAAAGCTATCAAAGGATACCATAATTGAATGGATTCTGGAAAGTTGGTGTGTGTACTTAATTAAGGATAGCTGAATGTCAATAAAACTATCAAAGGATACCATAATTGCATGTAGACTCACGTGTATAGGAATTCTGAACAGTTGAGGTATGAACAGTAGAGAAAGTATATGTGAATGGGCCCATAATTCCTAACCTTTTTATATCTATCTTTACATTCAACTTTATTCATGTTCCTGATACATCAATGTTCTTAAAGGCTTTGCAATTCCACATGGCATTTCTTTACTTCTAGTTTTGAATCTTGTGCTTTGTTTGAAGTTCTATTACTTGTCTTATAGACATAACAGGAAATGAAATGAAAAGGGGTTTAACGTCCTACTGTTCTGCTCCTAACCTGTTATGAGGGACATTTTTGCTACAGCCTACTCTTATATCGAATTCGAACTGCCAAGGGATCTTTTACGTTTAAGCCAATGTGTATACAGGATCTCGGTTTTTCATCCCATTCGATCGACAATACCGCTGTCCCTGTCAGGCCCTCCGTCCTGCATCCTTGAGAAGGGGAAACCATGCCGGAAAATCTGGATGAACTTTCTCGGCCAATGCAGGGATCGAACATCCGACCTCCAGGCCAGCAAGTAAGCGTCTTACCCACTTAACAACGTGATCCCCCAACAAACAGGAAGCATAGCTCTCTGTAAATATTGAACTAAGATGTTTACAATTTTCTTACCGTAGCTTTCATTTTATTCACTAAATAATCCACCTGACTCATCAGGGTTTCCAGTTTTTTGGCACTGCTATCTTCTTCATGTTGTAAACTCAACGCTCGATTCATTGGGAAAAATTCAAAACTCTCTCTTACTCGCTGTAATATGAAATAAAATGAAATGGAGTTCAATGTCCTACTATTCCACGCTAATAAAATACAAAAGCAAAAGTTTCTCAATGGTTCGAGAAAATCTGTGTCCCAAAATAACAGAATAAAGTTTAAATATAGAGTTTAAGACCATATCCTAGAAAACTACTAGGAAAGTAAGCATATCCCCACCCCTTACTTCCAATCCATTTCGTTTAACTGAGAAATTATTAGGTTTAAATAATAATTATGAATGAATAACTAACCAGATTGTTCACATAGAGTTCTAATGCAGAATAATCATTGGGTCGAGTTTCTTCCAAATGAATAAAAAAGAATAAATAAGCCCATTGATTGTGTTCTTTTTTTACATGGTGTTCAAACCCCTGAAAAATATAAATTTAAATCAAACATGCAGGTATCGTTAAGCTAACTGGTCTATAAATGTATCCCACTAAATCCATTTGCTTGATTTACTGGCCATAAATTTCGCATAGAAATGAAATGAGGATTAACGACCTACTTTTCTGCTCCATCTGGGCTATTTAAGACAGACATATTATAATGGGAAATTTTGCCCATACAGCGGCACTACAAGATCAAGATCTACTCTATTTCAGATTCTAACTGTCAGGGTTCTTTTTATTGTGTCAAAACATGTACACTGTCCCTGGTCAGACCCACCTTCATGCACAACTGACATGGGGGGAACCAGTCTGGAAAATCATGTGAAACTTTCTCGGCCAACAACGGGATCAAACTCAGGATTAAATCTGGAATCTTGACGCTAGCCAGCTAGTGCCTAATCCACTGAGCCACCAATTCTTATAACTAGTAAACTGATAATACATCTAATTGAAAAATTTACTGTCTATTTTAGGCAATTCCATGGATTGAATATCGTTTTATGCCATATAATTATAAACAATTTAAAAAAAACTTACATTTCCCTGTCTTTCAAAATCATAATTTTCTCTACTACATATGAAACAATTAGACTTCATATCATTATCAATTTGCCACTGGAAATAAAAAAATAGAAATAATCTGCCTATTACGTGTCTTTCTTCAGGCCTGAAATGTTATCTAAATTATTAATTAGACATTAATTAACTTATAATCCAGACCATAATAAACTCTCGATGTGAAGGCTAGCCTTCGATGTAAGCTAGATTAGATTCAAATATGCCGATGAACGGCCATTGTAATTAAATCACAACATTGGATAATCGAGACTACTCTGTTTTTACTAATGATGACCGAGGCTATTCAGAAATTTCACGCACTCCGTTCTCCACCTATTACGTTTACACTATAGTTTTAAACTATTATAGTGAGAACTGGCAACTCTTTATAACCTCGCAGGTTAGAGTTAACTACGCATGAGTAGCTTCATATTCTTTATACAGTTCTCCTATGCTTTCAATGACACTGGCACTGTCTGACCCCAAGACTTTCCCAGAAATCTAACTTACTGCATATAGCGCATGCTCAAAATGAGCTGGAGCCAGAGTTTCTAAGCCAACCCGTTCAGCCAACCAAAGATGAACCAGTCTAAAATAAAAAGCCTTCTCGAAGACAGGTTGCGAGCTGTTTTTTGAAACTGGTTTATTTTATCCACATTTGCATTCAAGACTACAAAGCTTAACTGTTTTAACGAAACCCAGGGTTTTTAAACCCTTTCAACTTAAGCGTCTGAATGCGCTATATGTATGATGAAGTAAAAGATGACAAGTTTATTTTAACCGTCTATTTATTAGCATCCACAAGAAACAGTTTATATTTCCGATCACTTCATGCTCAAATCTAATAATGTTAATTATATATCTGCACTGCCTAATGTTTCAGATTTATCATATTTAAAGGCAGTGGTAGGTGTCACACAATAGGCAGGGTATGCTTACTACACTTTCATGAACACATGGAAAAACTTAATTACTTGATTGTACTCATTTTTCAACATAATAATGTACTATACAGCAGGCCTACAATCATCCTTACCTTTGAATCTCTCAATTCAGAGAAGGTGTCGACAATGATACCAAAGATAATGTTCAGACCAATGGTTGTAACAACTATGAAGAAGATGACATCATAGGCAGCCACACCTGCAGACACTGCAAATGATTTACCAGTAAGCATCTGTTCAAACGTCTGAAATACAAAGAATTCAATGGGTTTTTTAATACTAGATATTGTTTTGATTATTAAAAAATATTATATTCAAACATTTTAATCATCTTTGCCAAACAGTTTTACATGTATGACTACCACTTCTACAAACAAACAAATCCATCCAAAATATTTATCACATGTGCCATTACTATTTAATAACTGCATCTAAAAGGCAGGGGATTGTTGAGCTCAATAATGTTAATTGACGGATAAATAATTAGGTATTTGACTACACAAATGAAAGATAATAAAGCAGGCATACTGACGAATTACAAGGTAAACCCTGATTCCACTGCAATAAATTTTAAATTTTTTTATATTTTATCATTTACAAGAATTCTAAATACTTACATTATACATTCCATCTGAGAGACCATGATGTATAACAGTAATAAAACATTGAAACATGGTATCACATTGTCGTCCTTCATTACTGTCTAACATGTCACGGAAAAACGCAAAGGCAGCCAGTGCATGTATATATATGATAGCCAGACCCATTAAACCAACCAATATCAAAGACAACCCTGCAAAAAGAAATATTGACAAATGAAAGATTTACTTAGGAGTTGGTTATTTTGAGAATGATATGTGATTTATTATATATTCTAATGTTATTTCTTTGATAAATACAATAGGAAATGAAATGAAGTTTAACGTCCTACTGTTCTCCTAAACTGCGCTAATGAAAATGGGTATATGCGCCATACAGTGTTCTATGAGAAAAATTTTGTCCGGACAGGTGCACTAAGGCCTACTCTTACGGTATATCAAATTCCAACTGCCAGGGGATCTTTTAAGTACACGCCAATGTGTACATGGGACCTTGTTTTTTTGTCCCATCCAAATGACTAGACAGCTGTCTTCCGTCCTGCATCAAAGAAAATCTGGATGAACTTTCTCGGCCAATGCAGGGATGGAAGACCCGACCTTCAGGCTAGCGATGTGATCCTCAAGAGCTACTCATCTTGTTCTTTGTGGGAGTGACGCTCTTTGAAAAAGAAAACTAAGGCTCCAACAACTCGAGAACAATTGTCATGAAACTTTTAATATGATTTCAAAATTCAAGTAGGCTTGTACAAGATTTACTTTCTTCACATGTTTGAACTGATACATACCATTTCTAGTAACAGCTTGAGTAACTCGAATCAACAGCTGATTTAATTTGGCCATGTGTAGAAGATGGAATGAAAAGAAATAACCATGGAAAACCGTTCCTGCCACAGAAAATATTAAAAATGCCTGAAATGAAATACAATTTGTTATTTAAACCATCAATCTTAGACGTTAAATGTAGTTTAACTAAATATTATCCATAATCCTTACTTTAAAAACACATATCAGAAATTAACTTGGTCCATTACTACAAAAATATAGGGTCCTGATAAACCATGTTTAAATATCTCCAATTAAGACAAATGTGCATTCTAAATTTAGTTTTGTCTATGGTCTCAGGGTATCATTTGCAAAGAATAGAAATTCAGCTCCTTAACAGAGTGCAAATGTTGGGGTTTGCTATGAAATAGGGGGGTATTAATTTTTAAGATTAAGCCATTAATATTTACAGAGTATTGTTAGTGCTATTGAACTAATAGTGGTCTGATACTTAAAAGGGAGATAACTCATTTACGAAAATCTTCAATGAGTGAGGCTGTAAAGGTCACTTTTACAAGCCGCCATTTTCCCTGAATAAATAATAATCCTATTTCACAAGCTTTATTCATTTTCTTCCACAGGTATTTAGTTCTTTTATTGTTTATTGTCATAATTGAATTGATTGCTTTTCCAAGCAAATATGTAGCTTATTTTCCATTGGTGACATTGGTGTAACTTGCCATGTTTGACCTTTGAAGTGAGGCAACGTTAGGGTTCCACACCCACGTGTGAGGCCTTGATGTCAGTGTTTATTGTTATTAAAATGTTGCAAGATTACTTAGCTGTCCCATGTTCAATCAAGCTGTGATTGATTATTTAGTAGATCAAGAATATTATATAATATAGAAATATACAAAATGAGCTAACCACAATCAATTGTAATTGTTACTCATTGTTAGGCTACGACGGTAGAGGCCTACATGTAGACTATAGTATATATGTATATTATTTTAATGCAAGCCAAATGTTAGTATTTCCCTAGACAGTTCTAATATACAATCTTGTTAAAGGTTTCAAGTTTGCATTCGTGTTTAAATTAATATCTTATTATGTAAACTGCAGACGACTTTTACAAGCCGCCATTTTCCCTGAATAAATAATAATCCTATTTCACAAGCTTTATTCATTTTCTTCCACAGGAGATCAGATCCAGGGTCCGGATATATCTATATATTAAAAGCTACAACAAATAAGCTTTACATTTGGGGGCTTGTCCGGGATCTGACAACATGGAGGAAGGGAAAAAGCTAGCCCTGAAGTATGGCGTTTTGGGAAGACTGTATCAGTCACCAGTAGATGTCCTGATAAAATGCCTAACACAACTGAAACTGGTAAAAAAGGAGCCAACTGATATCAATCCTATAGAGGCTCAGAAAATCATTACAGATCTCCTTGAAATAGAATGTGGTGAAGAAGATGGGGGCGAGGGAGTTCTCATGCGGCTAGATGAGATTTTGCCTAATTTTCAACTTTTGAGGAGGGAGTCAATGGTTAGGTCTGAATCAACTGGGGTTGAGTCTAATTGTGTTCCGGAACCCGTTAAATCACCAAAGTATGAAACTCCAACGGAGACCAAACATGTTAGCATTTTCAAAAAAGACTTCAAATTAACAGGAACAATCGGTGAAAACAGCAAAACAAACGTTCCATTCATCTCGTTAATGCGACAAATCGACAATGCTGAGAAGAAGGGTTTCTCTGAAGTCGAGATCGTTGAGGGAGTTGTGCGAGCGATATCACCTTCTTCACAACTGCGAGTGTACCTGGAGGGTAGGACAAACATTTCCATCAGTGATTTGAAACAGATGCTAAGATCCTTTTATCAAGAAAAATCAGCGACGGAACTATATCAGGAATTGGGATCAACTCTACAGAAAAGGGGTGAATCAAGTACTGACTTTTTACTTAGATTGTTGTCTTTGAAACAAAAGATACTTTTTGTAACTGATGTAGATCTAAAATATGATCCAGAATTGGTCAGTCAGCAATTTTGTAAAACACTATATTCAGGTCTTCTCGATGAAACCATTCGTAGGGAAATTCAGCCATCTTTAGACATGAAAATATCGGATGAAACACTTATCCAAAAGATGAGTTTAATAGAGTCTAGAGAATCAGATAGACAAATTAAAATGAGAGGGCACTGTAAAGTGAGTGAAGTGTCACAGGCTGACTCAACTCTGAAAGAAAAACCAAAGAAAAACAAGATAAAGAAGGAGGAAAGATCCGAGTTACAAGAGTTGAAAGCTGAAGTCGCGCATTTAGCAGAAATGATTAGAGAAGATAGAAAGAAGAAAGTGTTTGATAACAGTTGTAATAAGTGTCGTGAAAAGAAACTTTCAAATTGTAGACATTGTTGGGAATGCGGTAGCTCAGGTCACTTCCGGTCGTTTCATTATGATAAGTCGGAAAACGGGAGGAGATCACCTCGAAAGGGGGGCAGGTGATCTGTGAAACCACACCCCCAGCAATGTCAGTAGTCAAGGGTCAGGTGTTTTGTCTGTCACCTCGCAAGCGTTCAAAACTAGTTAAGTTAGTTGGTGAAAAATGTCATGTTAATTGTAAACTAAATGATGTAAATGTAACTGTTTTATGGGACTCTGGGGCTCAGGTGTCATTAATTAATAAGTTGTTATTAACCAAATATTTCCCGAACCTGGAAATACGCAGCATACAGGAATTGACTGGTGAACAACCACTCAAACTTTTATCAGCAAATGGGTCAGATATCCCTTTTGAAGGATGGGTCGAATTTAAATTCAAATTAGGTTCTAGTGCCCCATTGTCTGTGCCATTCTTGGTAACTGAGGCTGCAGGTTTAGATGTTCCAATTGTTGGGTATAATATTATTGAACAATTTATTATGGGTAGTGATAAGGACAATCTGGTAGAAAATTTAAAATATTCTTTCGGAAAATTGTCAGTAAATCAAGTATCGGGTTTAGTAGATATTGTACGTCAAAATAATCAAGAGGCTATTTGTCAAGTGTACTCTGGATCACGCAATATTCGTATAAAGAAACAAACCTCAAAGGTAGTACGTGTATCCATACGTACAGGCTCTTTTCAAAACTCTCTTGATTGTTTATTCAAACCTGAATGTAACAGTTCTGGGTTAGATTGTCAAGAAATGTTAATTAAGGTAAACAAATCCAATAGAGTGAATTTAATTGTTAGTAATCCTACGAAATGTGATATTGTTCTCAAAAAGAAAACACATTTAGGGGAGCTTCAGTCAATTCGGTCATTGTTTTACATTGTACAGTCAAGTAATTATACCCAAGTAGATGAGGTAAATGTTGCATCCTTATCTAACACTCAAAATTCTGATGTATGTGAACCGCCAATTGATCTAAAACACTGTGATATTACCTCTGCCCAGGAAGACATTATTCATACATTATTAAAATCTAATAATGACGTTTTCTCTAAAACGGATGACGACATTGGGTACATACCGGACTTGAAACTTGATATACATTTGAAAGATAGTATTCCGGTAAAACAGTCATATGTTTCAATTCCAAACCCACTGTATGAAGAGGTCAAAGATTATCTGAGAGATTTGATAGCCAAAGGATTTATTCGGAAATCAAAATCGAGTTATTCTAGTCCTTTAATCTGTGTGCGAAAAAAAGACGGCGGGTTAAGACTATGTTGTGACTATAGGAAGATAAACCAAAAATCAATAATAGACAGTGGGCCGTTACCCCGCATTCAGGATGCACTGGATAGCTTAGGGGGTAGTCAGTGGTATAGTCTGTTAGATCAGGGACGCGCTTACCATCAGGGAGTTGTAGGGGAGGAGAGCAAACACATAACTGCTTTCGTCACCCCCTGGGGTCTATATGAGTGGGAAAGGATCCCGTTCGGGCTCTCCGGAGCGCCCTCTGCATTTCAGAACTATATGAACGATTGTCTAGATGGACTAAGGGATAGGTGTTGTCTCCCATACTTGGACGATATCCTCGTATACAGTAAGACGTTTGATGAACATGTGGAACATCTCCAACTTGTGTTTAATCGCCTTCGTGAAAAGGGTGTTAAACTGAAGCCTGCAAAGTGCCTAGTATTTCGAAGGGAAGTGAGATATTTAGGGCACCTTGTGACTGCATCGGGTTATACAGTGGATCCTGAAGATAAACGTGCGGTTTTGGAGCTTAAAAACAAAATTCCTGTGAATGTGGGAGAGCTACGTAAGATTTTGGGTCTTTTGTCATACTATCGCAAATTCATTCCTGATTTTGCACGAAGAGCTAAACCTTTGTACAATCTTTTGCGGAAACCACCAGACTTATCCAAGGAAAGAGTTAAAAGATTAAAGGGAGGTCAGTTGTCGTCGAAGGAAAGAATAGGATGGACTAAAGAACATTCGGACGCTTTAGGGGATCTCATAAACTTCCTTGTGTCGCCACCAGTAATGGCTTACCCTGTGTTCGATCGACCGTTCTCTTTACATGTAGATGCATCTGGCGAGGGTTTAGGAGCCATTCTCTATCAACTAGGTAATGATGGACGTCAACATGTTGTGGCTTACGCATCAAGGACACTAACTCCGGCCGAGCAAAATTATAATCTACATTCGGGTAAATTGGAATTTTTGGCGTTAAAGTGGGCTGTCGTAGATCGCTTTAGGGACTATTTGTACTACACGCCACATTTTACGATCTATAGTGACAATAATCCGTTGAGTTACATCATGACAACGCCACGTATAGACGCAGCGAGACTACGATGGGTAGCAGAACTAGCAGACTTTAATTTCAACATCAAATATAAACCTGGACCATTAAATACTGATGCTGATTGTTTAAGTAGGATGCCACTGAAGTTTGAACAATACAGCCAAGAATGTTCCGAAGAAGTTAAATCCGATATTGTTTCAATGAGTATAAACTCGGCTCAAATTCAAGAGAATCAATCATTTATTTGGATGTGCGGGCTAAATGTTCAACCGGCAAAGACTGAACCTTCAGAAAGGGTGAAACTTCGGTTTAGTACGGACGAATTAATTAAAGCTCAAGAAGACGATGAGGACATTTTTGTGGTAAAACTATTTGTGCGTAAGCGGGAAAAACCCAGCAGAGCCGATCGTGAGCGTATGTCATCAGAATCTTTAATGTTAACCAGAGAATTTACAAATCTTCAAATTGATCAAGATGGGCTTTTAAAACGTAAACGGTGTATTCCAGGTCAAGATACAGGTTATCAATTAGTGTTGCCGAAGAAATACCGAAAGTTGGTCATAGATGAACTGCATTGCAAAATGGGTCACCTTGGGACGGAAAAGGTGATATCCCTTATTCGAAATAGATTTTATTGGCCAAAAATGGTGTCTGAAGTTGAACACTTTATAACAAAAATGTGCACCTGTGTGAAATCAAAGAAACCAAATCGTCTTAATGAAGCACCTTTAAAACCGATCGAAACGACACACCCATTCGAGTTAGTTTCGATTGACTTTTTACATTTAGAGAAATGTAAAGGGGGGTATGAGTACATATTGGTTGTTGTTGACCATTATACCAGATTTGCTGCTGCTTATCCAACTACCAACAAATCTGGAAAGACAGCTGCGGACAAAATATTCAATGATTATGTTTTGAAATATGGTTTCCCTGAAAAGTTACACCATGACCAAGGCAGAGAGTTCGAAAACGAACTTTTCCATCGACTTCAAAAATACTGTGGTGTAGGACGATCACGTACCACTCCATACCACCCAAGTGGTAATGGACAATGTGAGAGGCTGAACAGAACTTTATTATCAATGTTAAAGACTCTGCCTGAGGATCATAAATGTGATTGGAAAAACCATATTAATAAAATGACTCATGCATATAACTGCACGAAAAACGACACTACAGGTTTTTCGCCATTCTATTTGTTATTTGGAAGACATCCTAAACTTCCCATTGACATTATATTTGGATTCGAAAATAGTGGAAACGGTTCGTATCGTGGTTATGTTCAAAAGTGGAGTAAATGTATGAATGACGCTTATAAAATTGCATCACGCAATGCCCAGAAATCTAGTGCAACTGCAAAGAAGCACCATAGTAATAAACCTACTAGTGTGACTCTTGTCCCAGGAGATCGCGTGTTAGTGCGGAACTTAAGTGAACGCGGTGGTCCAGGGAAATTACGCAACTATTGGGAGGACAACATTCATACCGTTTTAAGGAGAATGTCCGACGATTCGCCAGTGTATGAAGTCAAATCTTCACACAAAAATGGAAAAATACGGAGACTCCATAGGAATTTATTACTTCTGTGCAACGATTTACCACTCGACAAAGACTTTGTGATTGACACTACAGAAACTCATGTTACACGGAAACGTTCGAGATCTAAAACAGTGAATGTATCAAAAAATGACTCAAATAGTGACTCTGAAAGTGATGAGCCATTTAACTGTTTGCCATTGTCAGATAAACGCATTGAATTAAATCCAGAAGCGGAAGAGTTTGTTCCTGCTTTGCCGGAAGCTGTGAATGTACCAGAACCAGAAGTTCAGATACAAGACACGGAGACGGAAGCGCAAAATCAAAATTCATCCGAAGGAAATGAATCAGGATCTACGGGTCATGTTTCTAATGAATCCAATGTTCAAGCAAACGACAATGATACCATTGAAAGTGATTCGGAAGCTTATGAAACTTCTTTGGAATCTGTGGAATCAGCGGATGAACATGTTCGACAAAATCGTCGTGCTGTACAACCGCCCCTTAGGTTAACATATGACCAGTTGGGTCAACCTTCAAATTGTGCTTGGTCTAATACAATTGGTGAATGCCCTTTAAGTGTGGTTTTCTAAAGTAGCCCAATTTTATTACAATATTGCAGAGGTAATAATGAATCTTGAATGATTATGTACAAAAATATGATCATACATCACGATTATAGCATTATTAGAATTTGTTAAGAGTGTTGGGAGTTAATTAGTTCAAAGTTGTTTTATTACATTTTGGTAAACTCTTGTTGATAAACCAATAATATTTTACTATTTGTATTTAGCATGTTGGGTTAGTGAAAAAAAAAAGAAATTGTTGAAACTGACAAGTCAGACATTTAATCATACTCACAGTATTACAAACCATTATTATGAATGATTGTCAATTATATGTGTTTTCCAGACTGATCACCTGTAAAACTCCATACTGCCATGCGATATTTTAGAATATCTGAGTAATACATGTATTTGAAGTATGTGTCAACATTATTAGTTATTACTAGAAAGTTTATTTTTTTTAGTGATGTGAGTTTCAAAGCTTGAAACCTATTGTGATTACATATGTTGTTTAAAGCTATCTTGATTGTTCAAATGTCGGGACGCCATTTAATTTAGTGGGGGAGTATGTTGGGGTTTGCTATGAAATAGGGGGGTATTAATTTTTAAGATTAAGCCATTAATATTTACAGAGTATTGTTAGTGCTATTGAACTAATAGTGGTCTGATACTTAAAAGGGAGATAACTCATTTACGAAAATCTTCAATGAGTGAGGCTGTAAAGGTCACTTTTACAAGCCGCCATTTTCCCTGAATAAATAATAATCCTATTTCACAAGCTTTATTCATTTTCTTCCACAGGTATTTAGTTCTTTTATTGTTTATTGTCATAATTGAATTGATTGCTTTTCCAAGCAAATATGTAGCTTATTTTCCATTGGTGACATTGGTGTAACTTGCCATGTTTGACCTTTGAAGTGAGGCAACGTTAGGGTTCCACACCCACGTGTGAGGCCTTGATGTCAGTGTTTATTGTTATTAAAATGTTGCAAGATTACTTAGCTGTCCCATGTTCAATCAAGCTGTGATTGATTATTTAGTAGATCAAGAATATTATATAATATAGAAATATACAAAATGAGCTAACCACAATCAATTGTAATTGTTACTCATTGTTAGGCTACGACGGTAGAGGCCTACATGTAGACTATAGTATATATGTATATTATTTTAATGCAAGCCAAATGTTAGTATTTCCCTAGACAGTTCTAATATACAATCTTGTTAAAGGTTTCAAGTTTGCATTCGTGTTTAAATTAATATCTTATTATGTAAACTGCAGACGACTTTTACAAGCCGCCATTTTCCCTGAATAAATAATAATCCTATTTCACAAGCTTTATTCATTTTCTTCCACAGGAGATCAGATCCAGGGTCCGGATATATCTATATATTAAAAGCTACAACAAATAAGCTTTACACAAAACAAAAAGATAAGGCATGTCAATTGAAGTTCTTAATCAAAACAGTTGGAGCAGTGAGAGCAGTATAAAAATTGATTTCAATGAAATTATTATAATAAAAGCAACTTACAAGATAGTAAAATGTTGTAAAACTAAGAAGTTTAACATGAAGATGTGATTCAGATTTCTTCTTATCTACATCCCCTTCTTTCTTCCTTCTATACAAACAACATGTCATTAATTAATAAACATATACATTCAAATGTCCTACTTTGGTAATTCAATTATATATTCTAGTACACATTGTATATCAGGATTAGAATTCTTTTATTTCTAAATATGTTACTTAAAATAGACTTTATATTTAGAGAAGATTGACCACAACTACAAAGTTTGTCTACTAAGCATTGAAAAGCACAAAAATTTCCAGATTAAGGAAATTTATTTCATTTTTATCAGTAAAAAAGACAAAAGGTTACCAGTCCACAAAAACTCTACACATATAATATATCATTTTTTAAATTAGGGGTTTGTGTGGTCTAGTGGTTTAACGCATGAGCATGAAATCACAAGGTCTGTCATTGAATCAAGAGGCGTGGTAGGGCTGCCGGTCCAACATCATATGATTTCTATAGGTCCACCAGTTTCCTCTCACTGCTGAAAACCCCTTGCGCGCAAGTGTATTATTGGATAAAAACTGAACCATGTGTTAGTCCCGAAATTACCTTGTTTGTGTCAAAAATAGATTTCTTCATTTGAATAAGACCATTATATGTAATAGCAACTTACTTGAACATGGCTGTAAAATCTGTCCAATGTGGTAATATAGGATGATTTGATAACAGATAACTTATAAACATGAGAAGTGAAACTAGGTTATGCATGCCACCCAGAATATAAGTAGCCTCTGTTGTAAATGGGTAAGCACTTGTATCAGGTACAGCACTGAAATTAAAATCCATTTCTTTTTAAAACTTTCCGAATAATTTACTCTTTTTGAAAAAGGTATCCAACGGACTTCATTAAGTTGTGGTTATGAACATCCAATTCTGGTTATGAAGGGCTGAGAAATAGCATTCGAAAGATGAATGGTCAAAGGGGTTGGCTCAGGGGTTTGCAAATAGCAGAGAAATAAGACTTCAAATGAACTGTCCCGAAAGAATACGAACGGCACTAAGACCCCATTGGGTGCCTTGAACCACAAGGTAAAATAAAGCAAGACTTTTAATTGTTCTATGAAAATATTCGTTATTTTCATTAATGTTAATTACTAACTCTCTGAAAATTTTTGTCATTCATCAAGTCACTTGTGGGAGTAGGGTTGAATTAACTTCATTTGGTCTATCTATAATCATTTCACAAATAACAAATTAACAAATACAATAAACTTACTCAGACACAACAGCAGAAGCCTTCCATGTTATCAATATCATCACCGCTATTATAACTGATAATAATAATGCTATCACATTTAAATAAGGCCTGAAATAGAAACACAAATGTAATACATGTACACAAAAACCCTACAACTTTATTCATATAATTCTTGTTTCTATACTTAAAAAACAGAATTACTTTATTCATACAAGTCCTGAATATATAATGTATATACAAACAGTATTACTTTATTCTTTATCATTCCTGAACACATGTATATAAACAGTTTATTCATAAAATTGCTCAACATATGTATATACAAACAGTATTACATAACAATATAACTCCTGAACCTATACTTCCTGAAGGTTTTTTTTGCAGCAAACTATAAATCAATTGAATCTGCATTTTTAAAGAATATTGGGTGAATTGCATTTTGTCTGAACAAATAAAATTTCTCATGGCTTAATCTGAGCATTCGGATTGATCATTTTCAAATAACATTTAATTAAGAAATCAATATCAACACTAGATAATCTCCCAGGATGGATACATTTACATCGCTTTATCATATCTTTGTAAATAATGAACAGAATTGAAACACTTTTAGACTGATATTCCTATTAGAAATTCATCTCTTAGGATATCATAGATTGCAAAGAATTCATATATTGCTCAAATCATCTCCTGATAGTGTGCTTACCATATTTTAACAATGAATTTAGCTAATGGAATGGAGTTAATTTTCCTTTGGTATCGAATATCATCAATAATATCACTTGACCATTCCATAAAATCTCGTAATTTATTGCTAGGACTGGAACGATCAACTTCATATTTGAACTTGTCTTTGATTTCTTCACGAAGAACATTCTGCAAATTAAATAGACGCATATGTCAAATAAACCTGATGAATAGATTGACAGACAGAAATAGGATTTAATATTCATCTGCCACAAACTAAGTAATTTGGGGACTAGCATATGGTACAACTTTATTTCAATAATTGTATGCACATAGGGAGCTTTATCAGTGGGAGGAAACTGGAACAGCCGGAGAAAACCCACAATTTTTGACATGCAAACCTACCCCTTGACACATACAAGATGGGAATCAAAACCACATACATTAGACCACTGGACCACCCAACCCCATCCTAAACATAACTCTGATCTTTAATCAGCAGTATTCATAAAATTTCCACAAAGAAATTCCTATCTTTAACAAATTTAATAACAGATCTTTAAGATTATAAATGATTCTTGGTGTTCACAATAACAAAAATTTAGCCTCAAACTTCAAAGACTGACATGGTTTCCCAGTCAGTGATCTAAGATGGAATGACTTGCATGGCGCAGGGGTGAGTTGTAAGGATGGGAAAAAACAGAGGTTCTGCACATACATTGACATGCACATAAAAGAACCCTGTAAAGGTGCGTAAATAAAGAGTGTGCCTCTCATTTTATTTCAAAACAACCTCAACTTACCTTATCTTTAACCATGAAGTAAATTTTCTGTAATATATCATCTTTTATAATCTCTATTGATAGAGAACTGTTAGAAAAATATGTCCACGCTGCTTTAGCATCATCAGTCTTTAAATGTTCTACAAAAAATATACAATTCATATATATATATAAATAAATATATCATATTCATATAAAAATTGTTAATACCATATATATTTACTATAAGGTGTTTATACAGTCTTTACTGTATGAAACAAAGAAAAGTCAACAATAGAACTATTACACACAGTCATTTCCATTAAAATGCTCAATTTTCATAATGCAGAGATTTTATAAATGTTAGCAAAGCAGAAATCTGTTGATTTGTTCATTCATCTTAGATAATCAGGTAATGATGAAAAAAAGTTTTAAAATTCAACAGGTAATGACAACAAAAGCATTTGGGTTTCAACAGCAAAACGTAGAAAAATAAATTCCTCACCTTCCAGCTCAGTACCCCCATGAAGATCAATTCTACGACATAATAAATGATGATACATGAAACCCACTGATGTTAACAACCCTTCATTATCTTTACATTCTTTATTATTCGACTGAAATTAAAATATGTATGTAAAAGAAAATGAAATGTGATGTATGAGAGGGAAGTCTTGCCCAGACAGCAGCATGTCTGCCTACTTCACACATTGCTAACTTGCCAGCGTAAACTTATGGCTTGCTATTCCTTGCAAAGCCCTCTGTCCTGCATCAATGACAATAGGAAATGTCATTGGAAAATCGAAATGATCTTTCTGGCCAACCTCAGTTCGGGACCTCCTGTTTAATGAATTAGAATAGATGGAGATTTGATGAAGTCAATATTGGATCACAAAAACATACAGCTTTATATTTACATGTTATTGTGAATCACAAATTTAATATATATGTTTTAAATATGATATATATGTTTTAAATATAATATATATGTTTTAAATATAATATATATGTTTTAAATATAATTAACTCACCTGTAAATCTTTGTGGGATGTTATCATGGCATTAATTAAAGATGCTTTATCTAAATATTCATACACTTCCTGAAATAATCAGACACAAAAATTAATATATTTTAACTTCACAGTATCCTTGATTAAGAAGTAGCTTCTGTACAGCAAGAAGAAGCGGAAGACGAAATGACAGACAAGCATAATCACATAACATTTAAATGTTGTTTGATAGTAAATTTTTAAGTTGACATTGCAAAAATTTCATGATGTTTAAATCTAATAAAGACAACCTATTAATCTTTAAATTTTCCCCTGGACAAGGCATGACATGATGATGTCTGAAATCTTGATTGCTTTGTTAGTATTGTTACAGCTAGTGACAATTTGGTGAATATTATCAAGGTTTCCTAATAATATTAATAAGTTTGGGTGCCAAATATATTGTGTATAATGTATTAATATAATTAGTGTTAATTATTAAACATGTAAATCTACATTGAATAGTTATAAACTAATAAATAATGATTAAAATATAATCAAATTTAAGGATACTATACGTTTCATTTCTCATTATATGATCCATGAAAATCATAATATGAATATAATTGCTATTTTACTATTACAAGCCAATAAAATAGAAAGCAGCATATATATATGGCTTATAGACAGAGTATGAATGCATGAAATAGGGTTTAAGTCCCAATTTTCTGCCCCACTTGGGTTATGAGACTGGCATATGCCATGCAGTATTATATACCCTTAGGGACATTTTGCCAGGACAGGAATTAACTTTCTACTGCCAAGAATTCTTTTACGTGAACACCAAGATTTCACAGAACCTTATTTTTTGTCATTTGAACCACAGATAAACCCATTTTAACAATTTAAGTATGTACATCAATTTAAGTATGTACATCAATTAAACTATTACATTTACCAATGACACCAACCTAAAAATCATAAATTATTATATGTATGTATAAACTGATATCTTAAAATTTATTACAAAAGGATGGTGGCTCACTGAAACCATTATTATATGTTCAACCAACACCATAAAAAAATACAAATGGCAGACATATTTATTAACATTTAAATACATTTTCAACAGGATTACTTAGCCTGCTAAGTCAAATATTAAAATATCAAAATTATAAGATTCATTCTTCAAACTGCTTGAAGGTTTTTTGTATGAATGTATATAAAAATGTCTGAAGCAAGTTTTAACATGATTAATACAACATATTATACAACAGATACTTATAACAAGTTATTACCGAACATGTTTGATCTTGAAGTTGTTTCTACAATAAATGAAACTAAGTTACACAGAATTCTATGAAAAACATGAAATAAAGAGGGGGTGTATCTAAGAAGTGAACAGACTAAGATGAACAAGTCCATAAGTATAACAATATAACTAAAGTCTATAAAACTACAACCCTTGGTTTCCTGAGACTCATTATTGCAAAGACAAGTTAGTCAATCATTTTGATCAGAAGTTTATCGTGATGACTTGTAAGTTGCAACACGCCAACACTGCTTAGTAAAAGATAAACAAAGTGTTTCTCATTTCCAATCCCAGGGAACCAAGAGTCAATTTCAATAATTACACTCTAAATATCACATGGAAATTTCTACAGAACACAAAATAGATAACATTGGGTTAACAAATATCTATATGGAGCAATCTTCACCTTTATATCAAAATCTTAATTTTCTCACCAATTTTGAATTTGCCAGTGGCTAAAAATATTGATTTTAAGAACAGGATTCAAGTGTTGCAGTTTGACTGAGAAAATGTCTGAATTATGATATAAATGTAAGATTGTTGTGTCTAATACTACTGATAATGTGCTCTGGGTTTTAACACCGACTGAAATAGCATAATCTTACTTGTAATAATGTAGTTTCATCTTCAACATTAACTGGTGGAGTTTCTTCTGTTAAAGATCGTATTAACGTAGCTATTGACTTTTTTAACGTATAAATCTGAAACAGTAAGAAATTAACAATTTACATTATGTGAAAAACAAATCCAAATGTAGCCTAAATATTGAATTAATTGAAAGACATAATACAAACATTACAAACTGTTCAGGAAACCTGCTTTATAGCTAGCTACCCATTAAGTATTATTGCAAAGTTTCTTTTTTTTTTATGACATAAAGTTATTCAAATAAGAATACATCAAGAATACCAACCTGTTCCAATTTACAGCCTTTGTAAATTTCTGATCTTAGAATATGATTGATATAATCACAGATCTTATTATCAAATACAACAGTCTGATTAGCCAAATTACCCTGAAAAATAGAAATATTTCACATGAACATTTATACACAGTACAAGTGCAGTAACATTTAACTTAATAACACTTAACCTGGCTGTGCCCATTGCATTGTTCCATGTCTTATAAGCCATTACAAACTCTGATCAGCTGAAAATTGTTTTTCAAGAATTATAACCATTTTAAGGTTAAATTCATTGAAACGTCTATTTTATGTCAATTGAATAACAGGTAAAATCTCCAATTAAATTCTCAAGATCAGTAATTAAACTATTAATATAGTCCTGTTATAAACTACATTAACATCCTTATGAAAGACCCGTTCTGCCACAACAATCAAGTTCAGCTAAAACCAAAGTTAGCAGTACTGTATTCCCATTATAATGTGTATCAAAGGAGGACAAGCCAGAAATTTGACTTTAACCCTTTTGCACTTAGATAGCCCCAAACCACCCTAACTAGGGCTTCTTAGCTAGACTGTCCCAAACAGCCATGTCAAGTGCAGAGTTGTTATGCCCAAATGGTCCTATGATATGGAAAGCTAACAAAATATCTTGGGTGGTTTGAGGTGGTCTAAGAAACAGCTAGTTTTGATCATCCAGGGATGTACCTGTATTAATACACATTTCTCAAAAAATTATGTGCCTTTGTGTTGAAGGTTTAAATAGCATGTTACATTTGTGGTAAATCTCAAGAATAATATCAATATGCTAAATGAAATCCTGTAAAAAAGGCACTGTAACACAAAACCCATTGGCAGTTAATATATATAACATGTATAATTAAAGTAAAATTTCTACTTACAGAAGTATATTCAACCAATGTATCAAATAATTCTATAATGAGTGAAATAGTATTATTGTTAATACTTGAATACAGAATACTAAGAAACTTGGTGGTTTCTGCAACAAGGTTCACAGATTTAATATTATCAGGCTGTTCTCGCAGATAATTCTGAAAAAGAAATATACCAATTAATTAATAAGTATCAAATCTATTCTGTAAAAACATACTTACATGTATCAAAATGTAATTTCAACAACAAAGAAGTAGACATATATCTGGACAAACAATATATAAATACTTCATCATAGAAACATTTATGATAACAAGAGTAATTATAAATGTTTGTCAATGCAGAGAAATTCCAAGCCTTATTTACTGAATCTGCATCAACATCAAAGACAGTGGAAAAACATATACAGTAATTATAAGCTGGAAGTGTAAACTCATTATAGAGAAATGGGGTTTAAAACTCAGTAATACCTCGTATATTTATTCAAGTTAACAATTTGCATGCTAATATGGCACTATGTAGTGGCTGAGTATGGGAGAGGGTTAGGTAGCTAACAATACTGTGTAATTTACATTATGATTTAAAGCTAAATAGGGACTGGAGCACAATAAAGATTGTGTTTATATTACCTGAATACCATTATGTTGATTATCACACATTAAACCTAAAACTCGTAATACTAATTCTAAATAACCATCATCTTTAAAATCTAAATCATCTGTCATCTGTACAGCATAGCTCGTTAACTCAGCTAACTCTTCTTCATCTAATTGCTATAGAAATAATCACATAAAAATCAACTGTAGGGCCTACATGTTTACAATTTACATGAAATATTTTAGAATTTAACTTCAGTAGGGTGTAATTAATGATGCATTATGTAAGATTTAAATAAATAGAACTTCATGAAAAAAGATAAAACAGATAATGAAGAATAAATATATTGAAAATTTCAGTCAAATTACTTTATTCTGAGCAAAGTTATGTGTGTTCGAAGTCTTGACAAGATACAGGGTAATTAGTCTCAATAATTGTCAAGTACCATTGCTTTGATAATAAACAATGTCTGTAACATAATGCATCTTGAACATCAAAAACCAAAAAAACACTCAAAACATAAAGGTTCCTTACTACATTAAACACTTAAACTTTAAGTTAAAGCGTCAAAGCAATTTTAGTCAATGGTTGAGTACCCCTGTGCATCATGACAGCTTTTAAATGCTATTATTTCTTGTTTGCTACAGTTATAAGCAGAATTAAACTACAATCCAGCCTTTCCTTCAACATCGTGTCGCCAGATCAGACTGTCTTACCCTCTAGCTTCAAACTGATATTTGATAGAAATAAAAGCACTTACATCAATTTTAATGTCCACTTCGTCTTCATGGGCTGGAGCCACAGAAGACTTTTTCTTGGAAAAGGGCGTTATGTCTTTTTTACCCGAATCAGAGAATACAGCACTTCCATTCTTCATTAAAGTAGGTGGTGCAATTAGTAACTGACTTCCTCTTGGAGAACGACCATTACCATACCTGGACTGCGGAATTCCAAGCTTGTTAGATTTCTGTTAAAGAGAAAAACTTTTTTTAAATTTTCCAAAACTTTTAATCAAATAAAGGTTATTAATGAGTGCTGGAATTAGGAGCAACAAGTACCACAGAAAATAAAATAAGAAATTAAAGTTCTGTACAAAATTATGAGATTTTCTGTCTACCAATATTTTTCTAATCTAACAAAAAAGATAGATTGCAATAATAACTATTTTGATCATTTTTCTAAGGACATATTAACTCTACTGAGACATTGAATCAAAGATTTTGTTTAAGATTTCACTGGCAAAAAAACTCAACATGCAGTATTGGAACTGGGAAACCTATAATTTATTAGCAACCATCATCATCTATTGTTTGTTTGAATATAGAAACAGGTAGACCACCTCCTTTAAATATAATACCCTCAGACTTAAAGAGTACAAGTTAATTAAAGAGAGATTTCCTACATTAAATAAATGAAATGAAATGGGGTTAACGTCCTACTTTTCTACTTACCTTAAATAAGGATGAGCCCTTTAAACTAGAGCGAGATTTGGCCATAGATAACATAGAACCAAGATGACTAGCTAAAAATGCATCCTAAGAGAGAAAAAGGTGCAAAATTAACCATTTAATAGATTTAACACATACAATACTAATTTAATTAGATTAAAAAAAAAAAAAGAAGTACACAGAAGGTTGTGTGAATGATTCCAAATATTTTGAAATATATGTGTACGCGTATTTAATACAAAACGTAGGATAATCATTGCACTGATAAGATTTTTATTCTATAACTTAACTTTGTTCAATGAATTGCTCTTTGTTTTATAAAACCTGATCGTGCCACAGGTATCTCACCTAAGAACTACTGGCCTGTTCAACCTCATGGATTTTCACCAGGCCTTCAGGTTTCTTCCCACTGCTAATTATAAAGACGCCCTATGTGTAAGTGATTGATTGAAATAAACCTGAAGCAGATATTGGTCCTGAAATAACCTAGTTTGTGCCGTGTAGATGTTAAACACGATCTCTCTCTCTCAATTTACTATCATCTGTACTTCATGTTCAAGCTTAAGATTAAAGGAGATACCCAAGGGAGGTAAATCTCATCTACGGATTGATCAGGAGTATAGAAAATTAAGATCATTTCCAGATGAACATCAAGCAGAAATGAAATGAAATGAAGTGGGGTTTAAAAGTCTCACAGTTTTGCTCCAACTAGGCTAAAGAAGATAGGTGTATCCCATAAAGTGTGCTATGACTGAAATCTTGCAAAAACAGATTGTAATGGAGGGGGATGGTGGGTTAAAAACTAATTTTACTTATAAACCCTTTTACTTACCGCTGGAGCCTGACCTTCTTTCATAGCTTTCTGTAAAGCTTTAGTTTGAGCAATCATATCATCAATCTTAGCCTGATGTTGGGCATTTAGGAGACGTCTGTAATTAATGAAATAAAACATATATTTCTTGAACAAATTTAAATACAGTACGTGATGATTTGTAACAGAGTAGATCCCAACAACGACATCAATAATAATTAAATATGAAGAGCAGAAGACAGTACAACAAAAACAAAAACCCACAAGACAAACTGTGGGATAATACACATCAACAATTGTCGTAAGCATCCAATGTGCTAAACCACTTTAATTCATCAACTTAATGAATTGACCCAAGTGGGTCTGATGTGTCCTTAATAATGGGACAAGCTATATGTGATCAATTAGAATTCAAAGGTATTCTGTCCAAAGCATCAACAACCAATGTGCCCATCTCTGCCTAGGCAGAAAATGCTTGTTGTCAAAAGCAGACATTGTGCAGACAGATTGGGGATCAACAAAAGACTCTGGGTATTTTACATGTGAACTATAAATACATACTTTTCTCTGGTTGCTAAGGCTGATAGTTGCATTCTATTTTTTATAGCAAAAAAGAACGTCTCTTCTCTTGTTCCAGTAAAATACTCAAACAGACTATTCTGTAATGTATAAAATTAATTTGGCGTTTTTTAATACGGTATCATTATATGCACTAAAATATTATTATGTTTTCATTGCCCATTTATCAATAAACATAAACTTATCATGTTGTTACTTAATCCGTACTTAGTAGCATTGAAAATGCCTGACTTGATAGATAGACCTTGGTTAAAAGTAAGGTGTTTTGATTACAATTACTCCTTATAAAGCCATGAATACAACATAAATATAACATTTTTTTTGTAAAATAATATAGTAGACTGGTTGATCTAAAACAGTTTAATTTTCTAATTAATCTGGCATTAAACAAAAACAAAAGAAAATATTATTTCAAAACGAAACAAAATAAACAGTAGTCAAGTTTCCCAATTTAAAATGGTAACATTTGGCTTGACTTACCTGAACTGCTTCATTTCCTCCAAATAATAAGGCACACATAAAAGCTAATAATTCTCGTACTATGTCATCAACTGAACTAGACAGATGTGTACTAACACTATCAACAACACCATATGAATTAATGGCTATCTGAACAGATTCTATTACTTCTAGTTGTCTACAATGTATCAATATTTAGAATTAATTACACAAAGTGCCATCAATCTACTCTTTATGCCTATTAAATTTGTACAATAAAAGAGATAGGTTTGCCAGAGCAGCACACTTTTTTTTTTACCATAAAGTGGTAAATAATTATTTTTTTAATATTTTCCATTACAAATTCCTAATCAATTCAGAGATTAACTTCAAGGACATTTCAAGGAAAAGAATTTATTAAGATACATTTTTGCCGAAACTTCAAACCATTTTTTGCTTTTAATATTGCTTTTGCAAATTACGATAGCAATAAATATAACTTTGTTTCTGCGCTGCATGAACTGCCAATCATTCAAAGAAGAAAATTTATTTCTTGACCAAAGTTGTTTCCCAAACTAGGGTTAACCTAAGAATTCCTGCAATTTACCATCACTAACATACCAAACTATTAGAGTAGACAGAGCATGTTCAATACACCACAAATGTCTTACCTGCTGTTTGCTTTCGTATTTGTTTCCCAATCAACAGGTAGTTTGATTATTTCATTATGTATTAAACCACGGAGTAATTTTAGACATTTGATATCCAACTCTGTTTGATCTAATCTTTGTTTCTCTGATAAGTTGTTTAAATTACTGGATATTCTGAAAATATTTAGAAATATTTACTCTTTATTCTGTCAAGAGGTCTAAAGTATGCACTACAAATTATGGTTCAGTTCCATATTAATTCGGAGTAAGAAGCAACCCCTTGGTTTTTTCCCATTCGTTTGTTTCTGAAGTTTAACTTCCACTTTCACTGGGGGGTTGGGATGGCCTAGTGGTCTAGAGTGCCGCGCTTCGACCTCTAGCTGGCCGGTCACCTCTGGCTTGCGGCTGTGGTTTCGATCCCTGGTGTGAGCGTATGTGGCATGGAGATAGGGGCGCCTTCTCAACCTCATGGGTTTCCTCCGGGCAATCCGGTTTCCTCCCACTGCTAAAGACACCTACGCGCAAGCAATTTATTGAAATAAAATTGAAACCGTGTGTTAGTCCCAAAATGACCTAGTTTGTGCCAAGTGGATGTTAAACCCCATTTCTCCCCTCTCTCCACTTTCACTGAGGGGGAGGGGGGGTATATCTCTTTTTTAAGAACAAATAAGAATGACAAAGGGTATCTATACCCAAAACGTTGCCTGATTAAAGAATCTTAACATGTACCAAGTCTGTTGTGCTACTGTTGAGCGGGAATCCTTAAATTTATAAAAATGACAAAGGTCAAAGGTTGAACTTCTGTTTTATTTGCCATACTATCTATCATACTCAAGAGATCAGTACCTGAACCACTTTACAACAGCAATTCCCTTACAAGGTTTTTGATTTCTTGTATTAATGAAAATGCATTCAGTGAATATTATAATTATTTCAGTACTTACTTGAGTTGCATCACCAATTTCTCAGCTAATTTGTATCTCAGTGCAGGATTCCTGGTATTTGGGTTAATGAAACATTTCAGGTGATTTTGAAATTCCAGACCTAATGGTAAATCTTCGTCCCCACCCTGCTCAGCATATTCTGGAAGGAAATGAAATAAGGTGTAACTTTCTACTTCTCTACTCTGATTGTGCTAATGAAAACAAGCATGACTGCGCTAATGAAAACAAGCATATGCAATACAGTATGCTATGAGGGAAATTGTGAGCGGACAGCAGCACTGCTATCTACTCTTGTATCAAATTCCAACTGCCAAGCAATCTTAACATGCAATCCAATGTATAGATGGGACCTTATCGTGTTTTGGTCCCATCCAAATGACGATATTCTTTCCATTGTCAGGCTCCCGGTTCTACACCACTGACAAGGAGGAACCCCGCTGATGAACTTTCTCGGCCAATGCAGGGATCGAACACAGATGGCTTCAAGGTTAGAGAGCCAAAGTCTTACCCAATGAGTAGCGGCGGCTCACTAGGCCTATTCAAAATGGAAATATTCCATTCAAGGTTTCCTTAAATAATGCCCATTTGTAAATCAAACACAACATTAAACCCTGGACCAAAATATAGGATATTGTACCATTATACATAATGTGGACAATGTGTGTGTTGTGATCTTGATGCAGGGAGGTAACGCTAGGCTTCAATTATTTAAAATTTCTGATTACAAACGACATCAACATGGATCAATAGGTAACTGTTTAACATCAAATCTGGTTTGTTTTTGTTTCAAATAATACATATCTATTACCTATGCTACTAGAACTATTGGTTAAATGACATACCTTTATCACTCGGGTAGCCTATTTGGTATTCTACAGTATTCAAACCACCATAAGATAACTCCATGTTCGCAACAAATATATTCAAATTAACATTAATCTCTTCTTCTGCAGCATAATATTCATCATAATTCTGTAATAAAAAGAAATCAACATTTAGGTATATCATGATAAAATCATAGTCAATTTTATCATATCGTACTTATTTTAAAAAAATCAAAAACCAGTCTACTGCGATAACCAAAATTATAGCAATATAATCATTATTGTGTTGCAATATTGATGATCATATGTATGCTATATCGTCAACCTCACAAGAAATTGAAATGAAATGGGGTTTAACGTCCTACTCTTCTGCACCTAACCTGGGCTAATGGAAGACGGCATACACCATACAGTGTGCTTGAGGGAAATTTTGCCCGGGCAGCGACGCTATGGCCTACTATTATATCGAATTCCAACTGCCAAGGGATCTTTAACATGCTTGCCAATGTGTACACGGGACCTCAGTTTTTCATCCCATGCAAACGACTAGGCAGCTGTCCTTGTCAGGCCCTCTGTTTTGCATCACTGACAAAGGGAAACCACGCCAGATAATCGAGATGAACTTTCTTGGCCCATGCAGGGATCGAACACCCGACCTCCAGTCTAGTGAGCCAGCGCCTTACCCACTTAGCCATGTAATCCCCCAACCTCACAAGACAAGTGATGCTGTAGTGCATGGTACCATGTTGAAATGACAATGTGAGAGGTCATGATTGATGCAAGGACTCATAATTGAGAACGATTCACTTGTTTGGCAATGTCAACTTTGGGCAAATGTCAACACTTATAAATATCATTATTAATATTATATCATTATTAATATTTTACTTCAACTAACTTATATGACATTCTATTGATAGAATTACATTCATCAGTAAAATAGCACTATCAAAGATACATTATGGGATTTTAAATAAAGAGCTGGCAGTTTTCACTATAATAGTTAATAATTAGATGTAAAGGGAATTTGCTGAAAATTTCAGTCAAACTGATCTACTCTCAACCCAGAATTTAGCCACTGAATTTTTTCATAACCTTGATCATCATTACTACAGTTGGTACAATAAAAACCATAGTCTCGTCTATTTTGGATCGTATTATAACAGAACGGATGTTGTTCTTCAATTGAGAATTCCATAGAATTTAAAGCAAAGAAATTTTCATCAAGCTGTTACTCACCTTTCTGGCATCACTTTGAATATCCTGATTATTATTTCCACCATATTTCTCAAAGAAATCTTCCATTTTCTACAAGTCAATTAAAGACAGTTATATACAGATCAGCGAAAATATCAAACAACATTAAAGAAACAAAAAAAAATTAGATTATATAATATTCTTACATTTTTAGATATAGCATTTGATGCCGTTATTAAAGCTCTCATTGCACCTATTAAATTCTTCATCTGTCTTTCATCACTAATTAATGGAGCAACAAGATCAAGGAATGCCTGAAAAACAGAACAAATTTCCTCAGTATAATAATCAACCCCAAAATTGTACCACCTCGTTAAATGCCATCTAGATCAGGTTTTAACAAGTTCCCTAGTGATGGTAATTTCATTAATTCAAAACATTTCTGTATACTATGCTGACAATCAACCACTTTCTATTCTGATAAGTATCTTATTTACCTCATATGCTTTAGCAAGGGCTGACAACTCTTTACCTTCATGAGGAAACATTGAATCTGGTTGGTAGTAACTTCGACAAAATATCTTTAAGTAAAATAAAATAACATATTTATAATCCATTATGACAAGTGAATATCAGTAAAGCGAGAGGAGTCAGAAAAAGATCTGTTGACAATAAAAGATCACACATTTATATGCAGTCTGCCTTGGGGATGTTTGATTACTTGCACAACGTTTACTCGAGCTTCCACCTGTGCATTGAAATAACTTAAACCATGGCATTAGTTACTTCAGGAGTTATCCCATAATACAATAATTGCTGAGGGACTGTATGCTTTGCATAATATTCTCTCTTACGACTTAAAATCGCTTCTTCTGATTTACAGTAATAGTTCCAATAAGATGCCAATAAAAAAGTCATTGTCAATTAAAATTTGTTGGTGGATTATTGTCTGCTGGCTGTTAATTAACAGAACACCAAGCATGATTCTTTTGCGACTTTTATCTACCAGTTTGCTAAATTTATAGCTCCTGGTGAAGAAAGCACTGCACCGTTTTGATTACCAGCTCTCACTGATCCTGTCTAGAAGAACTCAAAGAGCAAGTAATCACATGTGATACTTATGTGTAAAATGATATAGTTATCAAAATTGAAAATTATATCCAACAATAAAACACATCTAATTCTAAGAAATATCGATTCCGGGCACAAGTAAGTCATTTAGATAAAACAAATATATAGTTACCTGTAAAAATGGCATAACACCATCAAATATATAGTGTATTGTTCCCCTCATTCTCTCTGTTTCAATTTTACCTTGATCACTAAAATAAATACGAACACTACCATGATATTATCTTTATAAAAACAAAACCCCCAAACAAACTTACGACATATTGTTATAATTTTAGACCTATACAGACAAAATTCATAGATATACATATCTTTGCGTGTCATAGGAAAAACAAGAGAATATGTCAGGAAGTAAATAAAAATGCTGATAAGGGCAGGACGGTTTCCCAAAAACGTTATTTTAAATAATGGGGCATATATGTATCCGGGGCGGAATTAGAGGGGAGTTTGGGTGGTCGACCCCAACCCTGCTCAACAACATAAAAAAATCGTAAAACATCATTTTTAAGAGAAAAGTGTCATGGTCATGTTGTTTGTACTTTATCATCAGATGATAGGATGGAATGGGCATTCAAAGCGTGAGATAATGATAAAGACATATGTGATATCACAATTAATGCTTTGCATCAACAAAATTGAATCACAACGTGATCCTAGTAATTCATAATAAAAATTGACGTTGAACAGGGTGTTTGATTTATCTCTTTCAAAAGCTCAGTTTGTATGTATGCCTACGTAATTTGGAGACCGTGATGGCATCTTACATTGTAAAATGTCAAATTTCCCTAACAGGAACCTGCCAAACCCCTTCCTGAAAATATTCTTGAATCCTCCCCTGGGTATGTACATCTATACAGTACAATAATATAAAAATGTCTCAAGAAACATGTTTGAAATCATAATCAAGTGGATTAAGAGAAGAGGTTGCATATCTGTGAAAAAATTGAAATATTTGCTTAAAGGTTCTCTGAGTAAGAACAGGAGAAGAAATTGAAAATGGGTGAAAATGTCTAAAAGATGATAAAAGTGCGACTAACCTGCCATCTGTGCTTTCATGGGTGCTGTTCAAATATAGAATAAACAGAAAAACACAATAGAAATTATATAGACAATAGGAGATTCAAAAATCATGCAAAAATTTCATTACCATATTCCTGTAAAAAAAACTAAAGATTGGCTCATGTTTGATAGCTTTTTTTCATTCAGAACAGATATGATATAGCCTTGATTGCCCCAGTCTGTCTTAACAAACTTTAATCTGAAAAAATTGTGCTGTCTGTACAGTGTCAAAGGTCAGACCAATATTTGTTACAGTCGGAGAAAGACAATTCGAACTAGTATGATCTAGACGAGAGTCAAGAAGACATGTCATTCTGGTAAAAGTCAATATTTAAAATAAAAATTATGATGATATTGTTTAACATCAGAAAAAAAACAATGTTAAGATCATATAACTGATTTTGCATCAAGAGTTAAAGCCAAATATGGAATTAAAACTATCTAAAAAAAAAAAAACGACAAATGTACAAACAAATCAAATACAGGTACTTTAATTTGACCTGAACCAAAGAGATTTATTGGTTCCTTTGTAGTGTGCAAGAGCTTATTGAAAAGAATATAATTTTTTTTCAAAAAAATAGCCACTGCATTTAATATAAAATCTACTATAATAGTGCCGTTTCCACTGAAAATGCCTAAACACAGCTTTCCCTGGCCCCATTTTTGTTCTCAGTGGAAACTCTACTAATGTGAAATATGTCATAACAGTGATAAATGAGAAATAAAGCTTCACACAGCATACAAGTGATCATATCCGAAATTTTCCAAATTCATCAGAATAATAAAAGCTTGAATCAATAAATATTTCTGAATAACATGTCATTTTGTATTGGTGCCAGGCAACAAAAAATAAATGAGAACAATTGAAGAATTGAGCATTCCACAAACCTTTTCGTTGGTGGCCCCTTTAACAACTGTTTTGTTTTTTCTTTATTGTTTTCCACAAATAATTTGACTTCCTTTAATTTCTCTGTTATAGAATTCAAGAATTCCCACATTTTACTGAAATAAAAATTAATTCTTATCTACTGTTGGATGCTTTTTTAAATTCTATTGATGCCAGAAATTGATGCATATGGTAATTAATAAAGTGCTCTTTAATTAAATATTTTAGACTAAATCAAATATTGAGTAAAATCGAGCAATTCCAGTATCTTTAATTTCTCAGCCAAATCAAAAACTAAGGGATAATTCATTTCTAAGTATAAATAAGGCTTAACAGGATCAGCCTAGAATGGTGGCCAGTCTTCTCCACACACCAAAAATTGGCCAGTCCTCTCAAAAAAAAACAAACAAAAAAAAACGTAATCTCTAGAGACTGGGCAAATAGACCTTCATTCTCATCTAGTAGGTCAATCTGCATTATGTAGGTCGTGTGACGTCGTGCACGTGATCACGACATATCTAACATCACGTGATAATAAACATGGCTGTCGACTAACTGGCAAACTGGTGTAGGGGCGAGATGTTTGTTGTGGATAACAGTTATCGTTATTTAGTGATACTTTAACGATCTAAGAATTTTGTTGACGGACAATATCTGTCGAATGAACGGATACAACGTATGGGATGAGGTGAATGAACATAAATAATTACACACGACATCATGCGATAATCGAGACTTTATTTACAAATTCGTGTCACGTGACTCGGGGCTTGTTTGACAACTGTCAATCATTCCAAATAAGGAACAACGTAAAACAGGACAGGAACGCCCATTTTATTGTGAAGCTCGCAAATTGTCCAGTCTCTGGTGCTGGTTACAGGTTTACTCAAATTTTTTTTTTTATACAAATGGAAACGAAAGTGTTGGTTTACTAAAAATTAATACTTTTATATAAATCGAAATGTAAAATAAATAGAAGAGACTGGGCCAGTCTAGGATCAGCCATACAACCAAATATTTTAGATATAAAGCCAAAGAGGATCAGCAATGCAACCGAATATACCAGAACAAAAGCAGAACTTAAACTGGTCTACATTTATCAGAAATTTGTTTTCTTTAGAATACGGATATTGTTGTGATGTTGCTATCAATAATGATCTGTTTGTTTACTTGATATTCAATTACTGTTGTGTCATTTATTGTTATGCTAATTGACTTTCCATTAAAGATTAAATTGAAATACATAAAATCAGAATATAAACAGAATAATCAATGTGAAAATAAAAAATAACTTACGCATCATGGGGGAGATCCCCTGCACCACTCTCTATCATACCACTAGCCGTATTCATATAAACCCATAGTAAGAAACGTAAAAATGGTTTCTTTAAATTATCACAAACCAGTTTGTTGTTTAATACACCAATCAGATCAGGTATCTTGAATATTGTCTGACAAATCGATTCTATAAAACGATTCTCTCCCTGGAATTAAGAGGTAATAATAATTCTACTCCTAATAAAAGTATATTGAAATATTTCAAAAAATTAAACATACATTATGGGAGAGCAAAATCAGACTTTTGTCGGTCTTCCTTTGGGCCTCAGAAGTCATAGAAATTATAAATTAGATCTTTATTTAAACAACAAGCCTAAAATGAACTCTGTAGACCCACGGATGGCTTGGATTGGGCTCGGATTAAAACAGGATTTCGTTGACTGATTTAATCGCTATGGCGTCGTGGGCGGGGCTTCTCCGTGACGTTGACGTCATCATACTTCCGGACTGTTTTCTATTCGTCTGCTTAGAGAGTCTTAGGCCTACCTGAAGTACAAAAGAGTACACGCAGGCAACGCAAGAAGTCAGCTATTTATTATAATTTATTTACAATACTGCCTCGTTGATTTGGCCCATTCCTTTCAAACTTTAATATCCTATCGCAGACTTTCTCTTCTTATCTATATATTAAAAGTCTTAATTCTAATTTATAGTAAAAAATAAATGTATACGAATTGAATTGCAGTCTTGTCTCAAACCGAATACGCTATCGGTACTAGTCATTGTAAACATTACTTGATAATCGAGACTATATAGGTGGAGTTAAAGCCTGTCAATCAACAATGGGCCATAATGGGAAAAGGGTGTCGATGAATTTAACTACCATTTCTAGTAAAAAATTATAGTGGTAACAACTTTGTTCAGGATAAAGTAATTTGACTGAAATTTTCAATATATTCTTGTTTCAGCATCTATTTTTGAACTGTTATAGCAAGAATGGCCAACTCCTTGTAAAAATCTCCCATAATGTATCTTTAATCAATAATTTTTCATACAGTACTTGGATTAGTGATTTTCATAAAATATGTCAGGTATCTGGGTCACAAGTATGATAAAATTATGTTATATAACAAACCTCTGCACACGTAGCCAATAAATCAACCATTGCTATCATGTAGTCAAGTTCTTTTGAATTCTTGGATACCAACACTAGTTCTCTAGAAAATAAAATGAAAAATGATATGTAGAGTCCATCTGGCAGGAAGAAATTATAATATTGTTTTCTAACTAGAGGCTCTTTTGTTTTTGCAAAAGTACAGATATCTTTCCCAGTCATTATCATAAATTTAACATAAAAATATTACTTACCTATCTTTTTCATCTTGATCAATGATGTAAGCAATCTCTGATCTATACTGCATGAAATATGTCATCACGAAACCCTGATTTCTCTTCAATGGTAGATCTAATTCCTCAACTTTAACCACAGCGTTCAATAAATTGAGAAATTGTGGAACTGCCGATTTATGTTTGGATATTAAACTGACTATTTTCTGTACATGGTTACTTTGAATTTTCATACATGTATTTGAATTGCCTGTAAATATCTGTAGAAATACAAGAATTAATACAATATGGTGGAGAAATAATATGTTCTTCAGAGTGACCACATATAATGGCAACTATAAATCTTTCAAGGTTTGACAAATTGTCTACCACAGTTCCTTTATTTCCTAATAAAAAAAAATGTTTAGACTTTGTTCAATGCTTTGCTTCCCAGTGTTTTTGAAGAGGGTAATATTTGTTTCATTTAATTTTAACAAGGACTACATCTGAGTCCATAAAACTAGACTCTTTCGTGTCTCAAGTGTTAACCAAGGCTTGTATTTTACAAATATTAATTTACCTCAGTCAATAGATCAGCTAATTCTGCTGGTGCACCTTCTTTATATAACAACATCTCTAATCTATCGAATAATCTTCTCTGTACAACTTTATTATTTAACGTCATAGATTGTAATAATTTAAACGTCTTCTGGAATATCTTCTTTAAGCCACCATATTGATCCAATAATTTAATATCAATGGCTTGTGATAATATTGTTAAAGCATCTTCTAGAACTCCATGGTTGTAAAGAATTTTCTGATTCATCTGGTGACATTCACTGTCTTCGCCTTTTAATTGACACATCCTGAAATTAATAAAAGATGGGGAAAAATTATATATGGTCTTATCTCTTATAAGTTCTAATCCTCTTCGCAAATAAAGTATTGAGCGGAGTTGATCTGATGGGCTATCTGGGAGGAAAGCTCTGTGTGATTCAATATTTGTTTCTAGAGATACAACAGAAGTTTCTGAATAACGTAAATTTGGTAACATTAATTTTGCAGATGCATGCATAAGAAAAGTAAAGCCAAAGTTTAAAACGAAGTTACAATGACTCTCAAAGTCTAATTTGTATATCTTATAAATTAAATGGTGCTTTCATTTCTGATCTGATTATTTTAGACTTTGGCAAATATATTTGCGGGAGTATAAGGGGGCTTATAAGCTTCTGATTGCCTGTAAACAAGTATTTTCTTCTTCGGCTTAATCAGTGTACTGTAACTAAGACTTCTGACCTGTGACGTTGTTTAATTGCAGCATCAATAATCAATATAATTTTACACAATGAAAATTCTGTTTAATAGACCACATCATCAGAGTTATGTTGTGAAAATCTAACTAGTATTACAAGTTTTAATAGAAACGATCCTTCAATATCTCCTCGATTTATTATACAAGTTGTTTTTTAAAAACTATATTGAGGATTAATCTTACTTTATTAGTTCCTCTAAGATTTTATCTAGTTCTTTTGTTTGTTCATCATTTAGTTTAGCTGTTGCCAGACGACGGAGTGTTGGTAAAATAATACTCAATCTCTTCATTATGTCAGCAGATGCATCAGTGATCAGAACCTGAAAAAATTAATATAACGTAACATCTATAAGTACATTATCGAACATACAATTAGTTGTGCTTGACTGTAGCATTTCAAAATTTTATTCTTTTTTTTCAGATAAAGAATCTATTCAGGTCAGTTTTAAAGATTTTCAAATATGTAAAAATCTGTCAGGTAGTGTGCACTTTTTAAAATTAAAATGGCAGTTATTCACAGGTCAACAAAAGAGCATGTACATACAATCTTATCAAGATGCGTACAACTTTTCAACTACAATAGTGTAAAATTAAATCTCAAAAGAAAGAGGTTCATTCAGTCCAAAAATTATTTTTTCTTGGAACGTGATTAAATCCAAAGTGGAAGTTAGTTTTGGTTTTTATACGCCCACATTTTTATGTGGACGTATATTGTCGTCGCCCCCGTCCGTCCGGACGTCTGGCCGTCCGTCCACAATTTGTTTGTGGACTCTCTACAGGTCACAATTCTTATCTGATTTTGACGAAACTTGAAATATAGGTTTATCCCCAAAAGATCTCGGCTGTTTTCGATATTGGCATGTATCGGGTGAAAACTTCATGGATTATGGCCCCTGATTGTGCGAAAAATCATGTTTTTAGCTTGTGGACCCTATAGAGGTCACAATTTTAAACCGATTTTGATGAAACTTGACATGCATGTTTATAACCCAAAGATCTTGGTTCCTTTCGATATTTGCGCCTATCGGAACGTAATTTCCTGAATTATGGCCCCTGGATGTCCGAAAAATCACCCTTTTTAGCTTGTGGTCCCTCTGGAGGTCACAATTATTATCCGATTTAAAAAAACGTTTGATTATATCACCGTTACACCCTAAGGAAGGTTGAGTTCGAATTTCGGGAAAATCGGACCAAAATTGCCATACAAAATGGCCGCCGTTTGTACGCAAATACTGTTAAAAATGGTATATCAAGGTTGTGGACTCTGTAGAGGTCACAATTTTAATTCGATTTTGATGAAACCCAAAGATCTTGGTTCCTTTCGATATTTGCGCATATCGGATCGTAACTTCCTGAATTATGGCCCCTGATTATACGAAAATCGCCTTTTTTTAGCTTGTGGTTCCTCTGGAGGTCACAATTATTATCCGATTGAAAAAAACGTTTGATTATATTATCGTTACACCGTAAAGAAGGTTGAGTTCGAATTTCGGGAAAATCGGACCAAAATTGCCATACAAAATGGCTGCCGTTTGTACGCGAATACTGTTAAAAAATTGTATATCATGGTTGTGGACCCTGTAGAGGTCACAATTTTAATTCAATTTTGATGAAACTTGAAATGCATGGTTATAACCCAAAGATCTTGGTTCCTTTCATTATTTGCGCATATCGGATCGTAACTTCATGAATTATGGCCCCTGATTGTCTGAAAAATCGCCTATGGTCCCTCTGGAGGTCACAATTATTATCGGATTTAAAAAAACGTTTGACTCTATCACCGTTACACCCTACGGAAGGTTGAATTCGAATTTCGAGAAAATCGGACCATAATTGCCCGAAAAAATGGCCGCCGTTTGTACGCGAACAGTGTAAAAATATGGTATATCAAAGTTGTCGACCCTGTAGAGGTCACAATTTTAATTCGATTTTGATGAAACCTGAAATGCTTGTTTATAACTCAAGGATCTTTAATCCTTTTGATATTTGCGCATATCAAATTGTAACTTAATGAATTATGGCCTTCGATTGTAGGAAAAATTACTTTTGGTATTGCTTGTTTTAGCTTGTGGTCCCTCTGGAGGTCACAATTATTTTCCGATTTAAAAAAACGTTTGATTATAACACCGTTACACCTTAAGAAAGGTTTGAGTTCGAATTTCGGGAAAATCGGAACAAAATTGACAGAAAAAATGGCCGCCATTTGTACGCAAATACTGTTAAAAAATGGTATATCATGGTCACAATTCTTATCCGATTTTGATGAAAAGTCTCATTTCTAGGTTGTGTACCGTCAACCCATAATCATTGTCAGCTTCGAATTTCATGAATATCAGACTGGAACTGACCAACAAAATGGCTGCTCCTAATACAGTATGAAATATAAGACTTAATGATGTAGGAAAAATCACTTTCGGCATTGCTTGTTCTCTATCCATCTCTCAAAAATGTGGGCGTATCCTGCCTGGCAGTGCCAGCCTATCTTTTTTAATATGTATAAAATTTTTTGAAAAGTTTCAACATACCTGAGCTTGTATAGCCTGACTGAAGAGTTTATGATGGAAAGAATAAAATCTATTTAATAGATGCATAGATTTACATATCATTTCATCATAATCATAATGAGATAAATCCTGGAAAGATAAATCATAATCATTTTTAATTCAGTACAACTTGCTATCCAAATATTTCAATCAAGGCAGATAAAAAACAATGTTTTCTTATTGATAATGGTAGAAGAATCTTGAATCTAGCATTTCACCAAGCACATAAATGGGTAGCATTCTCATCAATTATCATGAAAACTTCATTATTAGTACAATGCTGAATTCATATATACCGGTAAATAGATAACGTAGGAAAGGCCTGTACCCAATATACTTTGACTATCAAGTACAGTTTAAAAGATTAAGTTTATGCAATGTATTTCATATACTCACTAGAAGAATTTGAGTCACTTCATAATTTCGGAAAAATTCTGTTTCGTCAAAAATGTTGTTTAAGACTCTTGAGGCCGATTTTGAAACCCTAAAATAAAGTTAACAAACACAATAAAAACAATGTTATTTAAGATTGTCAAACGCTGTTTTTTCAGTTGTTCAGCTGCACCGCTTACCTTAACTACAACCATTAAAATTAAGAGGAATTTTGAGTGTAGATTTTTACAACTATTTTATGTTTAATGGAACCAGGTACTGTATTATTTTAATTTATAAAGAAAAATATATAATTCAGATACATACTGTTATATACAGATGGAAAATACTGGTTAACTTACGAATAATTGTTTTCAATGTCGAATGTCTCAAATAAAAGAAGGCCAAGTTCTGGTGGCGACATGTTTGGTTTACTGGCTTGATCATGGGTATTTTTAAATAATACCATTAATTTCTGACAAATAAATAACATAAAAACATTAATACCATTTATATAAATAATACAGTTCATATATAAGCCATAAATTGTCGGAATAAAACTGGCAATCTTTTATAAGTAAATTAGCAATGTCTTATAGTAAAACAATTAATTTGATAGGTTGCCATGCAAAACAGTTCACTTACTGGAATACTACAGAAAAACAAAAAATAGGTTGCCAGGCAACGAAACATACGCCCACACAGCAGCTAAATCGTCCGGGCAGTCAACAAGAGTAATCACCAGAAAAACATAATTCAAACTCACCCATAACTATGGTGTAACTATGATATAATCAAACGTTTTTTTAAATCAGATAATAATTGTGACCTCCAGAGGGACCACAAGCTAAAAAGGGTGATTTTTTGTACAATCAGGGGCCATAATTCAGGAAGTTACGATCCGATATGTGCAAATATGCAATGGAACCAAGATCTTTAGGTTATAAACATGTATTTCAAGTTTCATCAAAATCAGTTCAAAATTGTGACCTCTATAGGGTCCACAACCTTGATATAACATATTTTCACACTATTCGCGTACAAACGGCAGCCATTTTATCCGTCAATTATGGTCCGATTTTCACAAAATTCAAATTCTCTCTTCATTACCATGTAACGGTGATATAAACAAACGTTTTTTTAAATCGGATAGTAATTTTGACCTCCAGAGGGACCACAAGCTAACAAAAGCGATTTTTCGGACAATCAGGGGACATAATTCAGGAAGTTATGATTCGATGGGCGCAAATATCGAAAGGAACCAAGATCTTTGGGTTATAAACATACATGTCAAGTTTCATCAAAATCGGTTCAAAATTGTGACCTCTATAAGGTCCACAACCTTGATATAACATATTTTCACACCATTCGCGTACAAACGGCGGCCATTTTGCCCGTCAATTTTGGTCCGATTTTCACAAAATTCGAACTCAACCTTCATAACCATGGAACGGTGATATAATCAAACATTTTTTTTAAATCGGATAACAATTTTGACCTCCAGAGGGACCACAAGCTAAAAAGGGCGATTTTTCGGACAATCAGGGGCCATAATTCAGGAAGTTACGATCCGATGGGAGCAAATATCGAAAAGAACCAAGATCTTTGGGTTATAAACATACACGTCAAGTTTCATCAAAATCGGTTCAAAATTGTGACCTCTATAAGGTCCACAACATTGATATAACATATTTTCACACCATTCGCGTACAAACGGCGGCCATTTTGTCCGTCACTTTTGGTCCGATTTTCACAAAATTCAAACTCAACCTTCATAACCATGGGACGGTGATATATTCAAACGGTTTTTCAAATCGGATAACAATTTTGACCTCCAGAGGGACCACAAGCTAAAAAGGGCGATTTTTCGGACAATCAGGGGTCATAATTCAGGAAGTTACAATCCGATGGACGCAAATATCGAAAGGAACCAAGATCTTTGGGTTATAAACATACATGTCAAGTTTCATCAAAATCGGTTCAAAATTGTGACCTCTATAAGGTCCACAACCTTGATATAACATATTTTCACACTATTCGCGTACAAACGGCGGCCATTTTGTTCGTCAATTTTGGTCCGATTTTCACAAAATTCAAACTCAACCTTCATAACCATGGGACGGTGATATAATCAAACGGTTTTTTAAATCGAATAACAATTTTGACCTCCAGAGGGACCACAAGCTAAAAAGGGTGATTTTTCGTACAATCAGGGGCCATAATTCAGGAATTTATGATCCGATATGGGCAAATATGCAAAGGAACCAAGATCTTTGGGTTATAAACATGCATGTCAAGTTTCATCAAAATCGGTTCAAAATTGTGACCTCTATAGGGTCCACAAGCTAGAAACGTGATTTTTCGTACAATCAGGGGCCATAATCCATGAAGTTTTGATCCGATACATGCCAATATCGAAAGCAGCCGAGATCTTTTGGGGATAAACCTATATTTCAAGTTTCGTCAAAATCAGATAAGAATTGTGACCTGTAGAGAGTCCACAAACAAATTGTGGACGGACGGACGGACAGGGGCGACGACAATATACGTCCAAATGAAAATGTGGGCGTATAAAAACGTACAATCAGGGGCCATAACCCATGAAGTTACAGTCCGATACATGCCAATATCGAAAGGAACCGAGAGATCTTAGGGTGATACACCTATATTTTAAGTTTCATTGAAATCGGATAAGAATTGTGACCTGTAGACTGTTAACAAACAATTGTGGACGGACGGATGGACAGGGGCGACGACAATATACGTCCACATGAAAATGTGGGCGTATAAAAATCATTGCAGAAAAGTATATATCATTCCAAATATATGTTATACCTCCATTCTAAGATTAAAGATGAAGTTGAAAAATAAATTCAAAACATCTAAGGCTCTGAAATTAAAATAAATTCAAAATTGTGTCAAATAAATACTAATAAAAGGGGTCTATGTGTATAAAAAACAAAGGTAATCTGACACACATGTACAACATGCAGTAATAATTACATCACAGTTTGAGGCAATGAAAGAATAAACCAGCGGCTACCAGGTAGGATACGCCCACATTTTGCAAGAGATGGATAGAGAACAAGCTAAACAAAAAGCGATTTTTCGAACAATTAAGGGCCAGGAAGCTACAATCCGCACGAATATCGACAGGACCAAGATCTTTGGGTGATAAAGATATATTTCAAGTTTCATCAAAATCGGATCAAAATTGTGACTTCTAGAGTGTCCACAAGCTAAAAATGTGATTTGTCATACAATCATGGGCCATAATCCATTAAAATACTGTCCGATACTTGCCAATATCGAAAGGAATCGAGATCTAGGGTGATAAACCAATATTTCAAGTACATTGAAATCTGATAAAAATTGTGACTTGTAGAGTATTCACAAACAATTGTGGACGGACGGACGGACAAGGGCGACCACAACATAAGTCCAAACGAAAATGTGGGCGTATAAAAATCATGTACCGGTAATGGTCAACATCACCTGAACAATGTTTTTGACTTTTTTTTATACCCATTTTACATTTACTTTGAGGGAAATTTTGTGAAGCCAACTGTCAATATTTCTTTTACATGCATGCCAATGTGAACATGGGAACTCTTTTGTTTATGTTCCATCAGAATGACTAGACACTGTTCTAGGACTCTGTCCTGCACCACTGACAAGGAGGGAAACTATGCCTGAAAAATTCAGAGGAACATTCGCGGTCAACACATGGAAAAAAAACCAAGACTTCTTGGATAGCAAGCCATCATCTTATTCACTGGGCCACCGTGGCCTTTACTAAAAGACCAAAATCCAGGCGCAACTAAGCCAGGTACAGGAATGAAATGTAAACTTACTGTAATTTAGCATCAACTATAGCTTTAGTTTCAGGACTCTTCTGATATCTAGCAACCTCATGAAAATATTTTAATACTTCCTTTACTTCTTGACCTGTTAATATATAAATATTCTCCATATTATTGAGGCCACATACACTGCAAGGTGCATAGTGTGTAGAAATGTCGTCAGAGCTTTTAGTATTGGGCTTCTGCGTTAGAAAATCCTCTGAGCAAGTAGTAAAGCTTAATTATGGTTACTATTAATGAAAACTAGTGAGAAATATACGTGTCGTCAGTTGTCGCTTAAACCCGTCAGTACTTGTACCGTACGTCAGTATTTCTGTTAATGGTCAGTAATAATCATACGGTGAGTATGTGAGTTAATTGGTTAGTATTCCTTACTTCTGTCAGTGTGTAAAAAATATGTGAGTAATTAAATAAACGTGAGTTTATCCAAACATATCACTATTGAGGCACGTGCGGGAGAAATTGACGAAAGCGTGACTAATTAAGAAAACGTCACTATTTGAGCTACCGCTCACTATCCGAGTATAACCGCCAGTTACCTTTGATGTGCGTCGGTAATCGGACCTGACGTCAGTAGAGCGTGAAATCATTAACTATTTAAAATACTGGCGAGTATTGTTACTGTTAGTGATCATAATATTTTTATTACTAACCTGAATATCTCCTCCGATTCGAGAATATTAATTATTTTCATTATTTATTAATAAATATTAATAAATAATTAAAATAATTAAAATTATTTATTAATATTCTCGAATCGGAGGGGATTTTTTAAACCATAATTGGTGGCAATGAGTAAAGGGACTATTTGTCGGCAATTTCGCTTACCGCCATAGTTTGCAAAAAAAAAACCGCCAAAGATAGTTAGATAGATCGATCTCTAAATACAGTGATCAGAGTTCGGATGAGAAGTCCACCTCATATATAAATATGAATTTAAATGCTCAGTGGCGAGGTTTGATTCGTCACATTATCTGTACACGTTCACGTTCTTACAACGGGGTTCCCATGCAGAATACGGCGCAATATATATTACGATTTATATGTATTCTCGTTACATGCGGGTTGGCACATATTTTGGGGTAGGTGGCGCGGTAAGGATTAGTAAATTTGGAATCAGAACTAATGGTTTAAGAAGATCATCAACACAAATCTGTTTTCGGTAATTTTATTGAAACAGATTATGATAGCAGATATTATTGAACTTCATACACATATATACACGCTGAAATTCTGAACACCGAAGAATCGTGTGATTATCTATTTACTTTTGAGAAATAATAGCTATTAAACAATATATATAGCAATGAAACAATATAAATAACGATGAAAATAATAATAGCATATAATAAGGTACGATACACAATGTTAAAATACAATATGATCGTACGTAACAGAAAAATAATAAATTTCATTCAAGTAATTCGAAATTATGAGCACAGAAGATTCTATAGATAATTTAGAAATTGTTTTATTTAGCACACGATAAATATAATTGATACGTTGCATGTAACGGTGTAATAGTAAAACCATGCCCGACGTTCGATCTTGGGATATTTTTCATGTAGATATCCTGTGCGATTAATTCTTTATTAAAACAAAAGGCTGATAGAAATACTTCTTAAGGAACATTGAAAATCATCCCCTAAAAAAACACATTTATACCTACACTATATTACATATTCAAAACTGAGACAATTCTAAACCAGGAAATTTCAAGAAATTTAAAACAAAATAGCAAAACTTTTGTTAAAGATTTCCAACAAATTTATAGAGCATTTTTATTTCTTAAAATTTGTCACTTACATATCCGAAATTGTCGTTTGAGTTTTTGTACAATAGTCACGCCGGTAACAAATTGTCTTTTAATGATACAGTTTATCAATAAACATAACAGAAATTTATATAGTTAATGATTTCACGCTCTATTGAGGTGATTAACCTAGCCAATCAACATTCTTAATCTCTTGAGCACTATAACACAAAGGTGCTAATTAAGTGGTGAGATTAACAGAATTTAATCCCATAAAAGATTTAATATACAAGACCTATATTACTAATGTACGGACTATTCTCTTTTGTTCTAAATTCTAACACCGAGCAAAATATTAAACAAACATTAACAAATATATGACATGGTTGTTACGTGATTTAGTGTTAAAATCTAACGATAACTTTAACTTGCTTTTTCTCGAAAATGTCGCAAAATCATTAGTTTATCCGACCAGAGGTGAGTGACTCAATGTGAATGAATATATTCAGCAAAATATTTTGTGAAATAAACTGTCGGAAATGCAGCCAGGCAGCATTCCAGACACTGGTTGGCGAGATAAATTGAGCTGGTCAGATACTGTTCGTCGCCAAATCAGCAGCTTATCCTAACAAATAGGGAGGTGTCAAATGAACGGAGTGAGTGTATCAAGTGAATGTATATTCTCGTCGCGTTGGACCTATAATATTACTAATGTATGGACTATTCTCTTTGGTTCTAAATTCTTACACCGAGCGAAATATTAAACAAACATTAACAAATATATGACATGGTTGGGTTCAGATTCATGCAGTATTTCACTGAACGTAACTGATTTGACATTAGAGTCAAAATGGAAACAATTGAATGTAAATTAGCTCATATACAATCAGTTTACATTATTATATGCGTTGCGACCCATTTGGGTCAATTTCTAGGTCCTAAAACTATTTATAGTGATGGCCCGATATGACACCTATATCAGATCTTGACAGCAACATATAATATCGACTGATACATATAATTACCGATAGTGGTGGATATAAACATTGAAATGTTTCGAATGACATAATAATCCTTGTAGATGAACGTCACTGTTAGTCAGGAAACGCATGGTGCTATTTTACCTCGGTTATCAAGCACAAACGCCGCGTTTTTGAAGAAATAAAATTGTGTCACGCTTCCTACGCAATCACAAATACACTCCATCTATCTTGTCGAGCGGACGTTAATTGTTTGCTGTATCATTAATGATGTTGAAAACCATCTGCACTCGGAAAATTGTCCATCCATTCCTCTAGATACCACGAACCTTTTCCTTTTAATGTATGCGGACGACAAGGCAGTGTTCTCGGAAACTCCCGAGGGTTTACAACATTTGCTTCACTCATTATGTAAATATACTTGTAAATGGAACCTCACTGTAAATACGAACAAAACTAAAATTGTTGTTTTTAGAAATAGTGGAAAATTATCAGAAAATGAAAAATGGTTTTATAATGGTAATGAATTAGAAATTACTATAGTAACTAGTGTTGATTCCGATGTAATTCCTAAAATGATTGGCACCTGTATGTCTATAATAGGTGTCTGAACTGAAAGGTTCACGCGGCAATGAATGAAACATCAAAGCGAAGAGCAATCACGTGACATTCTTTCGTCATTTCTAGAACTATAAACCATCTAATGGGAACTTATTTGCTTGTAATATTATTAATAAATAAAGTATGATCTATATCATAAATTATTATTTGTTGATACATATTATGTATAAATTCTTAAAGTAGCCTTGCATAACAAAAGAAATCACTAAATTATTTCTAAATTTTCACTGGCGTCTAGAAGCTGGAATGTCAATCTTTGACATCAAAGGGATATCCTCCCTTTCATCTTTCATGCTACTCACACGTAAACCATGCGGTATATTTTCCCGCCTTTTCCAATACTTCTATTCATAATGATTAAGTATCCAGACAATACCAGCAGTGATCTAGATAAAACTAACGTGAAGTAGTAAGATTTGGAACTATTTCACGATAAGCGACAACCCAAGATGTGCGATGCCTCATACCAGTCCGGTATGCACACGACTCTTCAGTGCTAAGAATTTCAGCTTGTATGCGTATGTTTGAAATTCATTATTTCTGTTATCTGCTATCATGTTATCTGTTTCAATAAGAATTAGTGAAAACAGATTTGTGTTTGTGATCTTTTTTAACCATTAGTTGTGATTCCAATTTAAACCATACAGATATTAAAGCGCCGCACGCCCCAAAACAAGTGCTAATCCGCATGAACGAGAATAAATATAAATTGTAAATGAAATAACACTATACACATTGCCCCGTATTCTGCAAACTACACATTGCCTCGTATTCTGCAAACTAAACATTGCCCCGTATTCTGCAAACTACACATTGCCTCGTATTCTGCAAACTACACATTGCCCCGTATTCTGCAAACTACACATTACCCCGTATTCTGCAAACTACGGCGGTTATGGAAATCGCCGAAAAATACACCGTTAATGTTTAAAAACAGTATTCTGCAAACTACGGCGGTAACCGGAAAATACCCATGTTCACTACCATCCATTATTGTTAAAAAAAATAAAACATTTTCTGATTCGAGAATAATAATAAATAATTAATATTTTATTAAGAAGGTAGCGACAATTTAACGGGAAGTTAAATTACCTATAGTAACAATACTCACCAGAAATGTATATAGTTAACGATTTCACGCTCTACTGGCGCCGTGTCCAATTACTAACGCACATCAAAGGTAACTGGCGGTTATACTAAGATAGTGAGCGGTAGCTCAAATAGTGACGTTTTCTTAATTAGTCACGCTTTCGTCAATTTCTCCCGCACGTGCCTCAATAGTGATATGTTTGGATAAACTCACGTTTATTTAATTACTCACGTATTTTTTACATACTGACAGAAGTAAGGAATACTAACCAATTAACTCACATACTCACCGTATGATTATTACTGACCATTAACAGAAATACTGACGTACGGTACAAGTACTGACGGGTTTAAGCGACAACTGACAACACGTATATTTCTCACTAGTTTTCATTAATAGTAACCATAATTAAGCTTTACTACTTGCTCAGAGGATTTTCTAACGCAGAAGCCCAATACTAAAAGCTCTGACGACATTTCTACACACTATGCATGTTACCGTGATAGAATCCCCATTTGTCATAAGTCATATTCCTTGGTACATACTGTGAGTCTGCATGGACACTGGACTACAACCATTAGGGCAACGATTAGTAAATCCAGTAATTTGATTGGCTAAAGTTATGTAAATAAAATAGAAACACAAGATCTACCATACTATAAAAAATAAATGCCCTGTTAACATTTCGCTCTTCTTTATTCACTTCAGTGAAAATATAATAATCGTCATCATAAATTGTACATCAATTTGAAGCTCAGGTAGTCAGGAATACAATGATCGTATTATTTTACAACTGTCTTAAGGTACCGCTCATTGTCATTTATCAGATTCCCCACTCCCCCAATTTCTTGATGTTCCTATAGTGTTCATTACAGAATTTGAGTTGTTGCTTGCTATAAACCTAAGGGATGTAACTCCATTAATGGCCTATTGATGTAGGAATCAGACAACACGACTTTGTAGAATGATTTATAATGGTTTTCACATTAGCTTATTCATTTCGGTTCCATCAAATTAAAAAGTTTTGCTTTACTTTATTACAGCTGGATTCATAACATTAAGTGCAATATATATATATGAATAGTACAGGTAATTAAGAACGTACCTTTAATATTAGGATATGGTTTGTCATTTCTACCATCTAATAAACTTATTAATGGTGACAATAGTTTACGAATATCATCAGTTTGGTTGTAAAAACCATACATTACCAGATAATACACCAATCTTAATACCTGTAATAATAATACCATACATAACTAAAATAATACACCTTCTTAACATCAAACAGTCAGAGAATGGGTTTCTTTAACACTGATTGCAAGTTACTTCAACTTTCAGGGACATCTTTAACTGCAATTTTTCATATTATTGTGATATTTAGATATAATTGTTCCGTACCATAACTTATCTAAAAGTGATAACCATGCTTAACATTATAAAAAGTGATTTAACCAAATCAATAAAAACAGTCTAAGTTCATTAATTAGACTAGAGCAATACAAATATTACTATCAGAGCAGTATAGATAATATTCTTTTATAAAACAAGGTACTATATGGATATTGTATTAAAAAAAAATATAAACCATACCAACCTGTTGAACTAACATATTGTTTCCAATCTCTGATGCAGTCATATCCCCATTTGTACCAAGGAAATTAGCAATCCAATCACGTAGTTGAGGGAAGTATTTATGAGTAGGTGAATTAGATTGATCTATTCTCGCCTAAAAATATAAAAGAGTAGCTAGAGCTTAAGTTTAGTTTTTTTTATGTTTCAAAGGATAACATTTCAAACTATATATTTCCATAATAAGAAATTCATCTGTTGTCTAAGTCAAATTAATCTTTTAAGAAACAGCAGAATTTTTCTCGCCCATAATTAGAGGGGATGTCAACATAAATTTTATTTGCGAACATACAGTTTGTGAAAATTAAAATGTGAAAATTAAAATGTGAGCTATATATTCTAGTACTAATTATCAAAATTTTAACGAACAATACTTAATGAAAATACATATTTCAAACAAATTCTTCTGAAATTAAAACTCTATGATCTTTGCATTAAATTGATTAATACTACGGAAAACAGCAGCAGGAGCAACAATATAAATCTATCAAATTTAAGTAAAACATAGACTATCTTTGTCTTACGTTAGTACTTACTTCATCATTTGATATTTTATCATAATTATATGATAAACAAACACGATCTACTACAGATATATTACTACCAATATCAACAAATAAAGCTGAAATAAACAATATATTCTTATTGGTATCATCTTATAAAGGCTACAGGTATAAAGTAACAATCATTCATTCAGAATGCTATAATTCTATAAAATGCTAAATAAAAATGGAAGTCTTCATGTTTTACAATTTCCTTGACACAATTCCTTGATAGCACCTCTAGTAAAAGGACACAATTTCAATACTTTTCATAGAAATTTTTTCTTTTCTGCCTTTTAAATTTGATATTTTCTCTGGAAATAGGAGCGCAATTGTGCTGTCGAAGTGTTTGTAAATTATTTGTCCTGTTTCAGTTTTCTTTAACTGTATGTCTATTAAAGGTTTAAATAAAAGTGATACTTACTTATAATTAGATCACAATATTGGGCTCTTAATCTATCAGGTAGACTTGTATCTGATAAACAACTAAAAGCTTCATCCCATGTTAAATAATCTAATTCAGTTGTTATAACTTTTACAGAAAACTCATTCTGACCCTGTAATCCCAAGATACATAAAATAAATTTATATTATTTTTATTAATTCAATTTGAAATCAACATTTACTTTTCAAATAAATATTTCTTATTTTCACATATTTGATAGATTTTACATTTTGAAATAGTTCATATACAGTTTAAATTTTTAAAGTTAATAATTAAATTCATTGATGAACTTACATGACAAAGCATTCTGAATAATTCCAGTTGATGTTCTAAAAATAGATATTCTTCATTTGTTTCTCCCTGAGAATTCTGAAAAAATAAAAAATAAAAATTAAACATTTATTTTACATGAGTAAATTTTGTACGATATGATTTGTGAATGAAATCGTAAAATAATGAATGTCAGTGAGTAGACATTTTGTTTTAAACAGTGGTGATTGGTGTAGAGATTTGCTTATTCATGCTCACATTAACTCGACTGTCACCATTCACTAGTTCAATATCTGAAATCAAGTATCAAGATATACCTTGGCAAATTCCTGAAGTTCTTTCCACAATCGTCCACCATTTGTTGAGACGTACACTACTCCTCCTTTCTTTCCAATCTTTTGCCCCAGATCAGTCAAATAAACACAGTTCTGTAGAAGATATAAAAATAAGCCTTCCACTTCCATTCTTTTAAATACATATTTATCACAACACTCAGTTAATCGTTATAAGGCAATTCATGATATGATGAAAACAAAATCATTTTGTACCCATAATAAATTCTTTTGTTTTGAATGAACATTTCATACATGTAGTAGTTTAAGTTCATATTTTGTATTTATACACCAGAATGTCTTACATTTAACTCTAGTATTAAGTCCATGATATCACATAGTTGATATCATAATGCACTATAAGCTTATAAAGATGTAATTTAAAATAATAAGGTTCCGGTTCTTATTTATAGACATTTCCTAAAAAAATTAATTAGTGGAAATCAGGAATACATCAGTGAAAATTACCAAATACTAATAAAGGTACATTATAATTATTAAGCAAAGCAAAATTCCCAAATAATCAGAAGTAAGATCCCCTGGTCTAGAAAGAGTAAGCATATCCTGTATCATGCATGACACCCACTGAATTATCAAATAGGAGCAATAGTTTGGACTTGGATTTCGGAAACTTACTGTTAGGGGGTAACTATACACAGACATAAGTAGCTATATGTGGTATCGAATATTCCAAAATAAAAGGTAAGCCTTCAATGTGGGCGTATAAAAAAGAGAATGCAACTAATATACAGAAAGATTGTTAAATTCGACAAATTTTCAAAATATCCTACAGTACAAGGATGCAGTTAGTATCACTATCTAAAAGCAAAAGTTGGTCGCATCCAATTGAAAAGCTACAGTATCATGTGTTCTCAAGATGTGCAATCATTCTTTTACCAAGAACAGGAATCATAGTATTTATATTTTTTAAAACTGCTTATTTCAGTGAATCATGTCATAGTATTTTGTTTCTAGAAACATTTATTTTGATTCCATCCTCGGCAATTGATCATTGTGATCGGTATATTTGATCGAGAACGCATGAAATGTAGAATTAAAATATATTATACATAATATATTAATTCACTATACATCAGTCATATTTAATTTTTAAAAATCATTAATTCAAGTCGTGCAGAATGACAAGCCACACGTACACTGGAGGTTATCAAAATTCATATTTGCCACACCTTAAGTCAAAATTCATAACATCTCAATACATAATCCTATCATTTTGTACTAGAGATCTTCAGCATTCCCTTGATATAAATAAGATTATATTGAATTAAATGAGTCTATTTCTTATGAAAATCACCAAGGATAAAAAGGAAACCCTCTTTTCAAAATCTGCAAGGTTATTAGCTAATAAAAAGATTGAATCCTTTAAAATGTCTTTGTTTAATTTTTGCGAGACTTCTGCTTAAGGTAATGACAAAGGTATAATTTCGTGGGGCCTGATTAACTGGGCCTTTCTGAATTGTACTCAGTCTAAATAAAATACAGATCTATATTTTGTTTCAGTTATTATACTTTCAGCAGCCTCCACTACATTAAGTGGGAGGTCGCATCTAGTGTGAAGTGAGCGACTTTTGAACCTATGATGTTAGTCATCGATCAACCAATCAGCATGGGTGTTCCAGGCGGCTATTCGTAAATACAACTTTTCTTTGTTTTATCATCGATCGCTGTGAATGTCTAACCACATTTCCACTCACAACAAAACTCAACAGATCATTTCAAAAAACAAATGAAATACGATCTGTGTTTTAATTAGATAGAACTGTACCTACCACATGACCTACAGCAGTTATGTTAACATGATCTAAACTCTGAAATAATAACCACATGCCAGATTGCATCTTTTTACAAAGCAACAATATTACTGATGGCATTTCTTCTATTAAGGGCATGCAAAAAACTCGTAAGAAAAAAATACATGCAAACAAAAAAAGAAAAACTAAATATTGTTGTACACAATTAAAGCTAAATGCTTTTACATTTTGGACAGTGCAAAAGAAAACCTATCACAATATATTGCAATAGGCTTTGTTATATTCCTGATGCACTATCTGCTCATTAACCATTACTATGTTGTTTCTGAATTAACTACCTTCCCCTGGGCCGAGTTTCCACATCAACTTAGGTTAAACACTAATGACACCTTAGAAAAGTCTTTAAGATTAAATTGGTACTTTTTCTCTAAAATGAACTACACTATTCTAAACATCTTAACTGATGCTCTTCCGGTTGATACTTAACAATTATGGGTTGAAAAGAAGTATGAAGTTAAAACATATTGACTATTTTGATGAGTCTGCAAGTAAGGTAAATATACCAATGAAAACTGTCAATGATTATATCTAATTTAAATGGTTAATGATCTCATAATGCATGTATCCATTGCTTCAGGAATATGCAGGTTTGTGCACTAATCTGATTTGTGAGCCAAAAAAATAAAGTAAAACTAGATGATCGCATGCAGTTAAAATTATTTATGTTTTTAGTACTAACCTTATTGCCCCTCATAAGCCAGGCCTCTGTGATATATTTCTGATTATCAGCTATAGATACACCATCACAAACACATAATACACTCAATAAATCTAAATAACGATAGTTCTGTAAATATAACATTATATTCATTATACTCAATAAATATGAATAACGATAGTTCTGAAAATAACATTATATTTATTATACTCAATAAATCTGAATAAGGATAGTTCTGAAAATATAACATTGTATTTATTATACTCAATAAATCTGAATAAGGATAATTGTGAAAGAAATAACACTCTTATTATAAACTGAGATAAATGTAAGTAACAAAATCTATAACACATAAGTAACCCAAAAATACCCCCAAAAATCTTAAAAGTACTGGAAAAAAAATTTGATACTATTTACAGTAACAAAACTCTTAAATACATAAAATTCACCAAATACCCAAAAAACAACACTAAATACCGAAATTTGAATTGGCTCATTTGCGTCAATAGTTCTAAAATATAATGAATTTAATAATGATATTTCTAAAAATATAGTATAACATTGGCCTAAAATATAATAAATTTAAATATAATAATAAATTTATCAAATTGAGATCAACAAGATGAGATAGATAAGTTGTGTTTAAGGTACACTCAACAGAAACTAGGTCATTTTGGGACAAACTTGTGGTTCAATTTTTATGTGCGTTAGTCCTAGGTGTGGGCGGAAAGCAGACGACACGGAGAAAATCCTTAAGGTTGGACAGGTGACCCTATTCCTTGTCACGTACAAGTGGGGGAAATTAAAACCATGGCACCTTACACATACGCATTAAACCAGTCAGCCCCCACCCCTAAATCAAATCAGAGCAAAAGTAATAAATAATAACTAACCTTGTCGTTGCGCAGACGTTCAACAAATTTATCAATATGTTGATGAGAGATTCGATCTACTATCTTTCGATTATCACGGATTAATTCCATTACCATATGAGCTGCATTTAAACCAATTTTACCCTGTAATTTATTCATAATAACTTAATAAAAGTTACATTGTCTGCAATTCCAGATCAAGATAAGGCATAATTCTGATAACTTTTACTCACAAAAATCTTGTACTACCACACAATTATAAATGAAGGAAACCTGTGTGTTAAAAAGAATCTGTTGCAATTATTTATCTTAAAGATACATTATGGAAGATTAGACAATGAGTTGGCCGTTCTCACTTTAATAGTTAAAAACTACATAATGTAAAGACAATTTGCTAAAAATTTCAGTCAAATTGATCCACTATGAACTGAGAACTAAGCAGTATAATTATAATCCAATGTCTATTCAATACTTGAATATCTATACAAGCATTTATATTTACCTCTTTATATTCGAACTGAGTTAAGAAAAAGTCGATATATTTAGCTATATACAATTCATTCTTTCGACTATCTCCCATTAGATATGTATATAAAACTGCATACGCTTCTACAAATATCTTTGTAAGATGCCTGAGGAAGAAAAAAATGTTTAACTCATTTTCGTACACCGATAAATTTCATTCATTTACTTTTTGTAGTTATTTCCTGCAGTCAATATTTTGACCATACTGCACTGTACTGTGCCCACAGTGATACAGGTTTCACTTAAAATGAAAACAAACTGTGTGATCCTACTCTTCTCAACACAATTTTATCAATGATCAACCAGAGATCGGCGGCATATACTTTTAAATACATCCAAATTTCAGTTAAAATCTTAGGTCAAGTTCTCTTTACTTACATTTGATCAGGAGCTCCTCTACATGGAATACGTAACAAATGAACCAACAAGTCAACAATCTAAAAAAAAGAACAGGTCTTAAATAAAATGTTCAGAGAGAGAGAGAAATGGGGTTTAACGTCCACTCGACACAAACTAGGTCATTTTGGGACTAACATATGGTTTCAATTTTATTTCAATAGTTCGCTGGCGTGTAGGGGTCTTTCGCAGTGGGAGGAAACCGGAGTGCCCAGAGAAAACCCACGAGGTCGAGAAGGCGCCCCTATCTCCATGTCACATACGCTCACACCAGGGATTGAAACCACAGCCACAAGCCAGAGGTGACCGGACAGCTAGAGGTCGAAGCGCGGCACTCTAGACCACTAGGCCATCCCAACCCCCCTAAAATGTTCAGAATACACATCTCAATATGAAAACATATAAAGTAATCACCTTAGAACAGAGTTGATCCTGAACCAAATCAATAAATGATGGTTTTGTTCATTCGGACTATCTTAATGAGAACATTAATAACAGAGAGAGAGAGAGAAATGTGTTTTAATGTCCACTCGACACAAACTAGGTCATTTCGGGACTAACAAATGTTTTTTATTTTATTTCAATAATTCGCATGGCATAGGGGTCTTCAGCATTGGGAGGAAACTGGAGTACCCGGAGGAAACCCTCGAGGTTGGACAGGCGACCCTACTCCTTGCCACGTACAACGGGGGATTTGAAACCACGCCAGCTGACACCAATGGCAGGCCGTATGATACAGCGTGCGCTAACCATTCGGCCACCCAACCCCCCACATTAATAACAACATGCTTCCATTACAAAACTCCCAAACAACAAATCAAACCAGGCCTCTTTAAATTTTATGATCAAAACAATCTGACCATAGTCATGGAATGGATGAGAGTAAGAATGTGATATCAATACATACCCGTAAATTTCTCATGAGTTTTTGTCTGTTTTTAGATGGTTCACTATTCACTATCATAAATTCTCTCATTTCTTGTAAAGCCTGAAATATTCAAACAATAATTGTTATAATTTAAGGTCTAGAAAAGTCACATAATGGGTTTCCAGTTACAAAAATTGTCAGTCATAGTACTTTTTAATTCTGCAAAAACAAAAATTTCATAACCCACAGAATTGGGGCTTTTTCTATTGTGTATTAAATCGTATTAACTTCATAAAATTTCATGGAATAAATGTTTTGTTCTACACAATCCATATAAAATCTTGACAAAATTTCCTGTAAATATGGTGATTATGAGAAGTTCCTTAATCACAAAAGAAATGTGATGTATCGATTAAGCTAGAATAAAAAAAATCTGCTTATTGCAGAAAAGCAATCTTGTGATGAAAAAAAATATTTACCATAGTTACTTCATGCGTTGATTTAGCATTTAGTACCAATCCCTCTTTTTTCTGAAAAAATATTTATCGAACATTTTAACAAGACCAATTCCAAAGAAAATTTCAATCTTCCCAATGAACATATCAAGATACTGAATACCAAGACAAGCTAGGTACTGGAATAGGATTTTAAAATCTTGACAACATTTTTTAAAGCAATTTTAAGACTTACCTACTGTAATATTTATTTCTATACTGACATACTAAGTGTTTTACCTAGCAGCAGCAGCACTTTCCCTATCAGGACCAGGGCACCAATCCTGACAAACTAGAAAATCCTGAAGGTTCTTCAGGAACAAAGTCAGGATTTGAACCCCTTGACTTTCCAATTTATAGTCCAGTATCCCCAAACATAACCACAGAGACCTCTTCGAGCTAAGGAGGTACCTCAATTGCCTTAGAGTATCAAGATATTAATGGGTAACTTACATCATTAACAAGTTTCTGTATACAGGGCACCATACCAGCCATATAGTTAAATATATTACATAAACTACCATCAACAGATTGTACAGTAAAAGCATCATCATACTGTTTTTCTTTAATAGCTACAATCTGCAAATAATTACAAATATTTTTATTAAGCATGCAACATCCAGTTTTGGGCATTTGTAGTTTCTAATATTTTCTTCTATGTATCAAAACAATTTGTTAAGTATGGCCATCCTTTTGGTTTATTAAACAACTCAGTGGCAATATTGAAAGTGCTACCTTTAGGATCACACAATTTTTGGAAGACGACTTTACTTTCATTCAATAAATAGTATTTGGATTGATCAAATTTTGCAATAAGCCTCGATGTAACATGGCGAAACAATTCTTATTAGCTGAATTTTAATTAATGAAATTTATGTCATACCACAGGGCAATATTTATGCCAAACCAAAAATATCAAATATTGTGGGATTCAGTTAACCTCTCCTGCTAGATAAATAATGGCATTTGTCTGTTATTTGTTGGTGGTCAGATTTATTCATTCCAAAGCTTGTTGTACATTTTGATAAAATGATCTTGACACTTTAAAAAAATGCTGTCATGTTCTTTTTGAATAAATATTGGACGAATTATTTGCGGGTCAACAATCAGTCAAATAATTTTAGTAAAATATCACAACATATCTCCATATTGCAATATCATTTTTCAAATATTGTGATATCAAAATTTTCAGATATAACTCAGCTCTAAATGTGTAGTACATAAAATTTAATAATTTACTTTAAAATTAAAGCTAATCTACAATAACTAATAAATAAAAAGTGAGATGAAGTAAAAGATCTTCATCAATATAAAATACCAGTGATAAAATACTAAAAAGTTAAATTAAGACTATTATGTCTTTGAACAAATTTAAGGACATTCACGTGATTGAAATCTTTTCACATTACAAAGCTGTGTGCATTTGAATCTAATCATCTAATCAGAAGACTTCTGCAACTGAATATATAATTTGAAAAATATACAGATGTGTAGAAAAGCAAAAAAAGAACTATTGACAAACATACTTTAAGAATTTATGATTTATAGGGCAAGGTGTAAAAATCAAACTTTACAACAGTTTACTATGTTTTTATCATCGATTATTGATAATATATTCTTTTGTTGTTGTATTCACAAAAATAATTGAGCTAGGAAAGCAGATGTAAATGGTACATGCACGACGTACTCATAAAAAATACAAAAGACTAAACAATCCTCAATTAAATGCAATTTATGTAAAACAACAAGGTCAACACATAGGTTTTCCTAATGAGAATCAAGTCACAACCCTAATAATTAAAACTGAAAAGAAAAACAAAATAATGAACATATATCAATGATATTGCTTACTTTCTGTTTTTTTCTATCCTTTCTCTAAGTGAAGCATGCAAATATTTGAAACAGGACGAGGCGTGTTATATATTTAAAATAAATGATTAATATTCCGGAAATAATGTCTGTTACCAACATGCAATTTATACATGCTACAATTCAAAAATGCAAAAAGACACAATCTGCAATTACAATGCAAGCAATCCATAGATTTGGTGATTAGAAAATTATAATCTCTCTATCATCCAATTTTCGAACTATTCTTGCTAAATAAATGTGGATATTATTTTTATTAATCCAGTGTTTTACTGCTCCCATTGACAGGCGAAATTCTCATTTATATCTGATCACTGCCCGAGCAGCATCTCAACATAAAGATGTGTCCCATTCACCTTACTACTAAATAAATATAAACTGACTCTTTAAAGCTATTCCAATTGTAAGTATTATTTTGACTTTAATTTCAAGAGAATGATTTATTGGTACAATCAATGTATATTTTACATTTTGCACCACCCAGCAGGATCGAGATGGACATACTCCATGACATGTTCTATTAGGGGAATCTTACCTAGACAGCAGCCCCAGTCTACTCTGATTTCAATTTCCAACAAGAAAAGTATCAACATGCTGCCAAACACAGAACCTCGGTTTTCTGTCCCATACAGGTGACCAGATACTTTTTTGTCTCATACAGGTGACTAGATGCTTTTTTGTCCCATACAAATGACTAGACACATTTCCTGGCCACTAGGCTGGAAAATCCCCAGAAACTTTAATGTCTGACACCAGGGTAGAAACCTGTGCCTCATGATCAGTGAGCCAGAGCAATCAATACTCAAAGAGTCACCCGGTCTCCCTGTTAGTAAGTCAATATTTTACCTGCTTAAGTTGTGCTGTGCTGTATTTTAATCCTGACATTGAATCAGATTTCTCATCTTCAATGGATGGTTGATTTGATGATTTGTGATCAGCTTAAAAATAAATCGAAAATTCTTTTTTTTTTTTTTATAAAATATATATGAATTACATTACATTTGTTATGGTCATAATTAGATGAATTTTAATCTTTATGCTTGACAAAGCTTTTATGCTTGACAAAGCTTTAGAATATTAATTTAGTTATAAGAGCAATGCAATCAGCAATTTTGTAACGACAGTAAATGAATACAAACTGGCTTAAAATCTACATGTATATGTGGAACCTTACGTTGAATTTCCATAAATCCAAATGACTCAATATATTTCATTATCAGATATAATTATTATCTCCCCAAACACAGCCATGTGAATATGGTACTTCAGTTCACAATAAATCTAAAAATAAAAGACAGTTTACCTGCATCTGCATGAAGCCAAAAACCTGATACAACATGTTCTATACGACAATAACTTTCAAATGGTATATCATTACTATCCTAAAATATATAAATATTATATCATTACAATCCTTAAATATAAAGACATATCATATCAAACAATGTATCATCAATATCCTATAAAAATTGTCACTTATCATCACTATTTTAAAAAGCTGCATAACCATTATATCATAACTTATAATATATATTAGTACTATTCTAAAATATTTAACAACCAGCTATATTCTAAATCATAGCATAAATATTATATAAACTCCTTATAATAATTATCTTTACAATATAGCATAGCCAGTATGTCAAACCTTATAATACAAGACCAATGCTTGTGTGTGGGAATTCTTTTCAGTCTTATGTCTGACTGACACTGAAAATTCTGGTTAGCAAATTTAACTGTTATTTTGCAAATAAGGTTCTTAAAATTCAAATGAAATGGGGTTTCACGTCCTACTGTTCTGCTCCAACCTGGGCAATGTTCTTAGAGAAAAGCAAAACATATAAGTTAATTTTTAGTCGTCCTCATTTAAAAACTGATTTTATGCATGTAAGAAACGATAGTATCTGTAAACTATTTTTTCTGATGAGCAAAATAGTCATGCATTATTCTAAAATATTTCAGTATACATACCCTGATAACAGCGTGTAATCTAAATACTGTTCTAGGATCTAAATGATTGACTGTTAATGTAACTTTACCATGTGTATCTACCATAAGATATTTACGTGTACACATATGTATTATTTTACACTGTTGTTCCCATTTCAATACACCCCCTAAAATTATTTTTTTTTAAAAAAAAATCATACGGTACCACATACATATCAATGTTTATGTTATGTAGTAGATTATATATCACAATTAGTGTTTTACATTTTGTAGTAAATTATAAAGTATCCAAATTAGTGTTTTACATTATGTATCACAATCAGTGTTTGCATCATGTATCACAATTTGTGTTTTGCATTATGTATCACAATTAGTGTTTGACATTATGTATCACAATTAGTGTTTTACATTATGTATCATAATTAGTATTTTACATTATGTATCACAATTAATGTTTAACTTGATCTTACTGACAACCATTCTAGAAAAATATAATTAAATATTATTTTAAGGCAAATGCCCTTCTTTGGGCATTAAAAAAAAGAAACTTTCAGCTTTTACAGAAACAAAAATTACCTGCAATGGGTCCTTCTTGAAGTTCAATTTGCCAGTATGTTACAGCTGAGCTACTAGGAAATAATGTCTTCGGATTATTTTGGTCAACTGTCCGAACTCGCAAATGAACTGGAATTGAAATCGCTAGATAAGCCTGATGGTTAATTTTACAATATTATATTATGGGACGAGGTTATACGGCCATATTTATCTATGCAAGAGCTAACTGTGCATATTGAATGTCTTTCTCCTAGGCCTGAAATGTTATCTCAATTATTATTTAGACATTTATCAACTTATCCTGAAATGTTATCTCAATTATTATCTAGGCATTATTTAACTTATCCAGACCATAATCAACTCTCCATGTCATCGATTTGGATACATTTTGTGATGGATGATTAAACTTCAAAATGGATAATCAAGACTTTGTTTTTTATCGTACCGAGTTTAGTAATGATGATCAAGGCAAGGCCTAAAATTCAATCGATAATATCTCCGTTCAGAGAGGAGCAATTTGACTGAACCATTTAGGATATTTTGTTTTCATTAATTTTTTTTTTTAACTATTACAGCAAAAACTGTCAGCTCTTAAACTAATCTCCAATAATGCCCCTTTAAGTTTTTTTTTCACCAGATTGCTTGAATATTTCGATCAATTCATTGCTGTATTATCCAAACATGTGTCAATCAAAACTTTTAATCAATATCATTATATCAGACTTACCATCTTCTACTATTTCATCATCAAATAATCCTTCTGCTACTAAATAGGCCTCCATTTCTTTATGATAAAATCGTAACATATCGCTAACCTACAATACAGAAAGGTTAACAGATAATACAAATAGGACAAACATGTCAGATGAAGGTGGGACATACTGCTAATACCTGGTTAATTTATTTTTCTATGCATATTATAACTTTTCTTAAACATATATCCATTAAATAATTCATTAAATTATTATATGGAATACAAATTACTTTGATGTTTATTTCTGGCGATGTTTTGAAGAGTGTTCTCGCATCTTCATCAAGCAAAGAATGATTTCTTTTTCATGTCTTCGCCATTATAATATTAAATGTATATCTTGTATATATTGGAATTTGTATCTTTTATTCTGGCTGTGTTTCAGCCTGCAAGTCCTATTTAAAAACTTTTGATGAAAATTCTTACCTTGATCTTTTTATCATCATCTTGACCAGGCTTATGTTTTCTGTAGATGGTAAAACCAGACTGTACAACAGATAAATTTAACTCACAACTGTAAGATAAAGCAGAAGACTCATCATCATAAGCCAACAAGCACAATAATAGTTAATGTACAAACAAAGTTTCAAAAACGATTAATATAAATATAATTTTCTGGAAATCAAACCAGGACACAAAAATATATGGCTGAACTTCATTTAACTTCTTACCAATCCACAGGTCTGGATAATAAATTAATAAGATCAAAACAAAAAAACTATAAGAGACAAAAGTCTTAATGTAAGCTCAGGATCTGCATGTAGCTTTTTTCTTTAATGTTTGGCAGTAGCCTCAACTTTGTTTTTAAAGAGCAAGAGAGAGAGAGAGAGAGAGAAATGGGGTTTAACGTCCACTCAACACAAACTAGGTCATTTCGGGACTAACATATGGTTTCATTTTTTATTTCAATAATTCGCTTGCGCGTAGGGGTCTTTAGCAGTGGGAGGAAACCGGAGTGCCCGGAGGAAACCCACGACGTTGAGAAGGCGCCCCTATCTCCATGCCACATACGCTCACACCGGGGCTCGAAACCACAGCCGCAAGCCAGAGGTGACCGGCCAGCTAGAGGTCGAAGCGCGGCACTCTAGACCACTAGGCCTTCCAAACCCCCCCTTTAAAGAGCAAGGTGTGTAATAATTTACCAATGACTGTAGACTGATGTTTTGGGTAATGGCGGGCGACTAACATGTAGATATTGTCCAGATGATTTAAAACTTTCTAAAACTATTTGATCATCAACTTGTACCTACAAATCATAGAAATAAAATATACTCATTATTATTATAGAACAGTTTATGGACTCCGGACGAAATCCATATTAATATCATCATATATACAAACCTCAAAGCTAATTATCTCGGCTAGGAAATCTGTACATGTATATAAAGATAGGCTGGCACTGCCAGGCAGGATACGCCCACATTTTCGAGAGATGGATAGAGAACAAGCAATACCGAAAGCGATTTTTCCTACATCATTAAGTCCTGTATTTCATACTGTATTGGGAGCAGCCATTTTGTTGGTCAGTTCCAGTCTGATATTCATGAAATTCGAAGCTGACAATGATTATGGTGTGACGGTACAAAACCTAGAAATGTGTACAAACGGCGGCCATTTTGTCTGGCAATTATGGTCTGATTTTCTCGAAATTCGAACTCAACCTTCCGTAGGGTGTAACGGTGATAGAGTCAAACGTTTTTTTAAATCGGATAATAACTGTGACCTCCAGAGGGACCATAGGCGATTTTTCGGACAATAAGGGGCCATAATTCAGGAAGATACGATCCGATGTGCGCAAATAACGAAAGGAACCAAGATCTTTGGGTTATAACCATGCATTTCAAGTTTCATCAAAATCGAATTAAAATTGTGACCTATACAGGGTCCACAACCATGATATACCATTTTTTAACAGTATTCGTGTAGAAACGGCGACCATTTTGTATGGCAATTTTGGTCCAATTTTCCCGAAATTCGAACTCAACCTTCCTTACGGTGTAACGGTAATATAATCCAACGTTTTTTTAAATCGGATAATAATTGTGACCTCCAGAGGGACCACAAGCTAAAAAAAGGCGATTTTGCGTATAATCAGGGGCCATAATTCAAGAATTTACGATCCGATATGTGCAAATATCGAAAGGAACCAAGATCTTTGGGTTATAACCATGAATTTCAAGTTTCATCAAAATCGAATTAAAATTGTGACCTCTACAGGGTCCACAACACTGATATACCATTTTTTAACAGTATTCGCGTACAAACGGCGGCCATTTTGTATGGCAATTTTGGTCCGATTTTCCCGAAATTCGAACTCAACCTTCCTTAGGGTGTAACGGTGATATATTCGAACGGTTTTTTAAATCGGATAATAATTGTGACCTCCAGAGGTACCACAAGCTAAAAAAGGTGATTTTTCGGACAATCAGGGGCCATAATTCAGGAAATTACGTTCCGATAGACGCAAATATCGAAAGGAACCAAGATCTTTTGGTTATAAACATGCATGTCAAGTTTCATAAAAATCGGTTCAAAATTGTGACCTCTATAGGGTCCACAAGCTCGAAACGTGATTTTTCGTACAATCAGGGGCCATAATCCATGAAGTTTTGATCCGATACATGCCAATATCGAAAGCAGCCGAGATCTTTTGGGGATAAACATATATTTCAAGTTTCGTCAAAATCGGGTAAGAATTGAGACCTGTAGAGAGTCCACAAACAATTGTGGACGGACGGACATCCGGACGGACAGGGGCGACGACATAATACGTCCACATGAAAATGTGGGCGTATAAAAAACAGAATTAATTTAAAGGGTTTGAATACAGAATTTGAGTTTTTAAAAAGGTGTAATCTGTTTCATTTAGCTCGAGCTGATGACATTTAAATATCAATTTCATTCTTTATCTTTTCTTTTACTTTTCTTTTTTGATTCAATCCAATGATAATGGTCGAGTTAATTTTGGTTATGTTGAATAAAAGCTTGATATATGTAGCAGAGACTTTAAATTGGTTTTAAATAAAAATAATGGCACATTCTTGATTCTTGTTTAATATGTCATGTCATTTTTATTTTTTGCCATTATCAACTGTTCAGTCGGTTTCTATTTTAAGATTTTTTTGTAACATCAAACAATTTTAATATGTTCATCAAACAATATATTATATACATCAAACAATAGCTTTAAATGAAGCATAGCAAAAAGAAAACAGAAAAAAGGCAACTATAATATAAGGCTGCATAATGTTTACCTTTGTTGCATAGCAACAGAAATCTTATACACTTGTTCACTTTGAAATTTAATAATTCATAGCACGTCTTTGATTCGGTTCCTTATAATTAAGAGTTTGATGAGTTTTACTACAGTACAAATGTATTTTTTTTTTCTGGCTGACAAAACATCATAAATAATTATAACAAGAATATCATTTTCAATGACTGGATATTTATCGATCTTTACGGAAGTTGTTTGTACTTTTTATGCATCTACAGACCAAAAAGTGACATCACATACTGACAGTACATGTTCAGACAAATGAAATGGTGTTTAACATCCTACTATTCTGCTCCAACTGTGTTAATGAAGACAGGCATATTATGCAAAAGGGTCTGACACATGCCAATATGGAAAGGAATGGAGATCTTATGGATATAAACCTATATTTCAAGTTTCGTTGAAAGCAGATAAAAATTGTGACCCGTAGAGTGTCCACAAACAATTGTGGGTGGACGGACGGACCGGGGCGATGACAATATACATCCATCCACATGAAAGTGTAGTAGTGTTATCAGGACTCTAATGGCAGAAATATAAATGGAGAATCGTTATATAGTAAGTTTATACAGAACTGACAAATAAACTGACAAGGACAAAATATGAACCTATTGTTAACAGTGTTAATCCCAAGAGGAGTTTCTATTGTTGGCAAGATAAATTCGAAAACAATTGCCATCGGCCCCACCTCTGTATCCTTTTGATTTAAATCAATACAACACGAGTTTAAGTCTTTATATTTATATAATCGATTAAAGGCCTACAGGAAATAAATGACTGGGTACTTTATTCATAATCCATTTGTTCTGTTGAACTGTATATGTGTTTATCAATAAATCAGAATATAGACAATGAAGAAAATCTACCTAAGCACTTCTAACAAGAGATCTCACTTCACATTTTCCACATTGTTTATTTCAGATTGGAATAATAATATCTTGAAGAAAATTATTAACATTTTAACTATAAATTTAACTGTTTGTAATATCATATTCTGCTATAAGGTTAAATTCTTCAAAATTCGCAATTCTATGTCATGTAAATAGAATAACATGTAAGTTATCCAGTCTTTCAATTTCACTGCCTGATCTAAATCAAATTGTAATGAAGAGTCCTCTACAACTAGTAATTATAATTTTCATCTTTCCTTGACTGAAATAGTTACCCAAACTATCAAATATTTCAAATAATATAATCATTTATAAAATTCATATTACTGTATTATCAAAAAAAACAGTTTTAAATACCCAAAGGAAAATCCTGCTAAAGCAAGCATTATGTGCATAATATTTATACTATGTACTGTGGTCAGGTATAAGCTAATTAAAATAGAAATAACTTACCACATCACCTTCTGATTTAACCTTATATCTGGGCATGATACGAAACTGACAGTGTTTGGCATTTTCTGATCGTAATTCCACCTTTCAATTAAATAAAAGTAAATTTGTATGGTGAAAAAAAAGACAACTGAAATCTTTGACTGAATGATCAAGCATATCTGTAGGTCAAATACAATTGAAAAATTCAGCAAGTGGGTAAAATCTTATAAAGAATAAAGATGTTCTGGAAAATGGTAGGTTGTGCCGCAAACTAAACTAAAATTCCATGGGGATAAAGCCTTCATTGTCCGTTAACCGCATCTGTGGAATAACTTACCATTGGAGATACATAGTTGTCAAACATTAGCTGACATCAAATACAAACTCATTTTTTTGTTACTCATCACGATTAACTATTATTTTCCATACACAATAAAAGCATACAATATGGATGGAGTGAGCACAATCAAAAATGGACATATTATTTCCAAAAGGAATGAAAGAGTTAACTTACTGCCATATTATTAGATTCTGTATTGGATGTTTTTGTCGTTGATACATGGACATATTTATCACTAAATAGATGACGTAACTGAAATAACAGGAAAATATGATCAATTGTAATATTTCTACAACATAAAAAGAGGTAGGCCTACATCAATATATATTGGTAGTTGACATTATCAAGAAGGTATATCTATCAATAGGAAAACCAGGAACAGACTTTTTGATGAATAGGTGTTCTGTATGTATCTTACGACTGGAACAGATAATTGTTACCGGATCCTTAACAAATAGCAACATATTGTATCTTGACAATGTTAGGTGCAACACTATTAATTCTATCCCATACCTTGACTGTAAATTGGATCAAAAGCTTTGGTTGAACAAATACACACACTGTGATCGGTCCAATTATTGACTTTTGTCAAAAAAAAGTCAGCTAGCACAGTCAATAGGCGTTTTTATCGACCACTGATTAGCCAAAGTGATTTGCATTCAATCACATTTTCATCTTTAACGTCCATCTAATTCAAATTGGTTACCCTAATCAACAAATTTATCGACACCGATTTCCGAAGCGATTACATCAAATCGTCAAATCACTTCAGGGTGCGATTTGACGATTTGATCGGGTGGTCATGTGTTTTTTACAACGGTGTCCAGCCACAAAAATTGCTTACAGCTAATCGGAGCATTTAACTAACTCGACAAAGTACTTTGAAATCGACTATATTGTCACATGACAGGCGTTTTTATCGACCACTGATTAGCCAAAGTGATTTGCATTCAATCACATTTTCATCTTTAACATCCATCAAATTCAAATTGGTTACCCTAATCAACAAATTTATCGACACCGATTTCCGAAGCGATTACATCAAATCGTCAAATCACTTCAGGGTGTGATTTGACGATTTGATCGGGTGGTCACGTGTTTTTTTCAACGGTGTCCAGCCACAAAAATTGCTTACAGCTAATCGGAGCATTTAACTAACTCGCCAAAGTACTTTGAAATCGACTATATTGTCACATGACATCTCTACTAAATTCAAATCAATTTGGCAAGTCAATAAAAAAGCCTTTAATCTCTACTAAATTCAAATCAATTTGGCAAGTCGATAAAAAAGCCTAATGTATTAATCCTATTCTATCTACAGATCACTTTTATATCTACTGATAACTGTCATTTGTAAATTATACTATTGGATTTACTAATATTTATGGTAACTGCATGCTAGAATTAGCCATTTCTAATAAACAACCAGCCTTTATTAAAATACAATAAATTTATGGTAAAAACATTGTACAAACTGACAATATCACCAATCCACAATAATGGTAAATTTAAGCAATAATACTAAATTGGTGAATCCTACTAGAGCAAAAAAATAACATTTGATATAGAAAATTTATATCCTTTCTAGTTTAATTTGACACATTTTTCAAATAACTAAGTTAAAAAAACGTACAGCAGCATACAGTATAATAAAAGTGACCGAACTCTGGGACAATATGAAAGACTATATTTTACCTGTATAACTTGGCCATATAAAACTTTTCTACCCTGTTGTCTTTTCTGTTCTAATGCATTATCTTCACTTTCTAGATCAGCAGTTATCTACAAACATCGAATACCAGTACATTAGATCATACACTTACCGTACATATATATACTAGTAAAAATATCAAATATCATTATATTCAGTAGTTGATACATGATCTTAGAAAAGCAGGGTTCAAAGATCAAGAGAGAGAGAAATGGGGTTTAATCTCCACTCGACAAAAACCAGGTCATTTCCGGACTATCATGTATTATTTGCTTGCGCGTATGGGTCTTTAGCAGTGGGAGGAAACCGTAGGAACCCCACGAGATTGGACAGACGACCGTACTCCTTGTTACATACAACCGGGGATTCAAAACCGCACCAGTTGACTCAATTCAGCCATCCACCCCCCTCTTTCAAAGATCAAATTGATCTTTTGGGGTAATTTTTAAGTGAATTTGTTAAATGCAACATTAAAATAGCCTATGACATTCTTTTTTCTAACTCAAAAAGAACACTGCATATTCATGCAATATAATAATGGTGGAGCTTCGTATGTATTTTATAACGTGGATGATAGCTGAAGAATTCAAAATGATGAAAACTATATGTGTGATAATTCGATGTTTCACAGACGCAGGTTTTGATAATCATTTATTAAAATTATAAAAGTTCAGCAGTTTTTGGGCTATTATCCTTTATAAAGAATATTATACGTTTAACTACATAACATCACTTTTGCACTTTTCAACAAACTTGATGGCAAAAAGGTAATAAAACATGACTAATCAATCAAGACCAAAATAGACGTATTTAAATAGAAAATCGATAATCAATGTAAATCATAATAGTACACAACATGATCAATAGTTCAAGGAAAGTCATTGATGTGTGATTTTTTTTAATTCTTTCACATATACACAGATTGTCTTAAAGCTAAAACCTTGACTCTGGTACCATTGTGCATTATATTTATCTCATTTGACAGAAGTTTTTGTTAAATTCAACCATAATGACACCCTTTTTGTTATAATACAGTAACAAATCTGTACATAAACAGCCAAATTTTCGTGTTTTGATTAAGAGAAGTAATTACTGTCTCCGACCTCATGATCAGGATGGATAATAGTTCTCTTTTTTCTCTCCCCCTCCTCACCTATTTGAAAACCATTTTAAAATTGTGTTGACTTTTTGGTCTTGAATTGAAGGGTAATTTGAATTTCAAATTTCTGTAAGGTTTTGGCGAATAGTCATGATTCTGAGGCAAGATGTGAGGGAAAGGAAAATGGGTTTCATCCACGCGACACAATTAAACTAGGTCATTTTAGGACTAACATATAGTTCCATTTTATTTCAATAATTTGCTTGCACATATATAGGTATCTTTAGCATTGGGAAGAAACCAGAGGACTTGAAGAAAACCAACAAGGTTTAATAGTCAACCCTACTCTTTGTCACAAGGCAAGCAGGAAATCGAAACCATGCCATTTGAATCAGTGACAGACCTTCTGATCCAACGTGCATGCATTAACTATTTACAGAAAAACAAGAACGTTCACTAAAATGAGAGTATCCCTTAAAGTGAAATATAAATTATTTACTTCTGTTCGTAACAAGCTTATCGTTCAAAGATGCAGAGAGTAAGTAAAATGCAAGTATTAATAATGTTATGGTCATTTTAAACAGTTATTTCTATTATTTATGACAAATGTTACTAAGGTAGACTATCAATTGTCCATGTGCAGCCATGTGATGCTTTATTTCTTATATAATGTATTTTTGACCTTGATAGACCATTGTAACCAGGATTTATTTTGTAATATATATACCTTTTGTATAGTAGATACATGATTAGGCTTACATATATATATATATATATATATATATATATATATATATATATATATATATATATATATATGTCTATTTAAAGTGACGATTTTATATTTCAGACAAAATACAATAGGCCTACATTATTAACAGGTTGTGATATCCCTTTAATGTTGCCTGTATAAGTCATTTTGAAACCAACATATAACTTATTAAAAAGAACACGGTTATTATTATGTACGAGGAAAAAACTTAATACATGTATGTCTATCTAGTGAATGTGGGTATTTTAGTACCTGTTACGATTAAGATATTCAACTGAGGACACAAGACGTTTTGCAAGGATTGGTGTCTATTGTGGTGAACAAGTGTGCTTTTTGGGAGTAACATAATCTATGGTTTAATTCAATTTTAACAATTTGAGGGTTCTTTAGCAGGGGGGAAGAAACTGGAGTATACCCACAAGACAGGCACCCTACATCTTTTCACTTAAACAAACTGGGAATCAAAATCAAGCCACTTGCATTAATTACAGATCTAATGATCTAAAGTGCATGTGTTAGATCAGTCGGCCATCCAAGACCCTGTTAATTATTAGCCACAACTGATATCATAAGTTGGAAATAGAATAAAAAGGATTAATGAAATCAGTCTTCTACTTTATGTCACTCCTAAATATTCTCACCATATTGACATTACCCCAATTCATGTCACCTTAGGAAATTGACAGACAAAAGAGTAATACAAACATTTTTTTCTTCGCTATTTGCTTCAAATTACATTGGATTGAATTGTAGGGATTGAGTGCCAAGAATTTCCATTTAAAACATATCTAAGATACATCTGTCACATTTAATAATGTATTGCATTACAGGCCACCCATTACAACAAAACCCTGAAGGGATATAAGATACCATTGCTTGAATGCTATTTACCCCAAAACTTTAAACTGAGAACCAGTGTATCTCGTTAATTTCATCCCTGGCTGGTGTAGATTGTTAAAGGATTATGCATTGCCATCGGTGGACACAGGGTCATTTTAATACCATTACTCGAAAATCAAATTTACTAAAAGTTGAAATATGTCTCAAAAGATGTAAGGGTATATTATGAGATAGAGAAATGGGGTTTAACGTCCACTCGACACAATCTAGGGGTCTTTAGCAGTGGGAGGAAACCGAAGGACCCAGAGAAAACCCACAAGATTAGACAGGCAACCCTACCCCTTGTAATGTACAACCAGGGATTCAAAACCACGCAAGTTGACTCAACGACAGGCTTTATGATACAGCACGCACACGCTAACCATTCAGCCATCCAACTCCCCAGGTATATTAAGACGAAGACAAATGGTGAAAACAAACAACAGATATCTGGATGCAAACTGATCCCGCAGTGAATATTCGCTTGGCCGCTACAAACACTGATAAGCATGACATCGACGAGACTTAATGAGTTCGGCATATTAACTTTTTTACTCCGACAAATTAAATTCTCAAACATTTTTTTGAGGTAAATGAAAATTAAATAAAGACGTTTGAAGTATTTGTAGTTAAAAAATATTTCCTATTTAGTGTAAATGGGTATTAAAATGAGTAAAATGCATCATTTTGCCCGAAGCAGTTTGGTGTTATGTAAACATTGCACGAGCCGTTGAGCCAATGACTGACGCCACATGCAGTCAATGCACGTGTTGTGGACAGTCATCTGTTACAGAGATAATTCGTAAGTAATTCTCTGTGAAACAGGTTGATCTGGATGAAAACCAAGTTTGGGTCCAAAGTTCGAAAGGATGTATCCATCACCCTTAAAATTATTAATCATTATAATTCTATGCTTTACCTTATTTTGAGAAACATTATTTTTCAGCGCAATATTATCAGGATCTTCTTTGGACTGTGTTGCCGATTTTAAATATTTCTTATTAAGTTTATATCTGTTGGCTACACATATTTCAAATGCTATCACTGAAATTAAAGTATTAAATTCATTAGTAGTTGAGCCAGAAGTCATACAAAATGTTAAGAAATGAAACGATGAAAAGAAATGATATAAAATGAAATGGGGTTTAATATCAGAGTGTTAATTATACCCGGGCAGCCGCACTATGGCCTATTCTTATATCGAATTCCAACTGCATGGGATCTTTTACGTGTATGCCAATAGTAGCCTACTACACTGGACCTTGGTTTTACGTGCTAGTCATACGACTAGACAGCTGTTCTTGTCTGGCCCTCAGTTCTGCACCACTTGGTAGGGAAAAAGTGGTGAAGAATGAAATGGGACATTAAATAAATAACATTCTTCTTTTCTGCACCAACTTGGGTACGACTACGGGCATATGCCATACAGTATTCTATATGAAGGAAATTTTGACTGGAAAGCAGCAGCACTACAGCCTACATGCATTTTGAATTGCAACAAGTACACAGGGCCTCTGTTGTCCCCCCCATCCATATGATTAGACACTTTTACTTCTTGCCTGGGACTTTGTGCTGCACCACTGGCAAGAGGAAACCACCATTGAAACCTCCTTTTTGTGGGCCACCTACTTACCGAGTCATTTCAGCTCAAAAATAGTGTTTAACAACAAAATCAATAGAAACAATAATTGGATACTGGAAAAGAGAAACCCAATAGGATAAAAGAATGATAATGACTAAAGAAAATGGAGGAAAGGATTGATATCGATATTCATTTTATTTGTCCAAATCTCATTTCCAAATTTGGTTAAAAATCATTTCATCAGACACGTAGTAAATGTCGACTACAAGTCAAGGTGTTACCACATGTCCATAATGTAATATCTGGTATAGATGATTTGTTGTTTGTAATGATGATTTGAAAAATCAATATGTTGCTGTCGATTGAGAATATCTTCTATTGATTACTTCCAGTATACAATATCATTATTTACTACTATATATATGTAATTTACCTTGTTGGTCAGGTACCTGAGGTCGAACTCGGTCCTGTCCCCTCGCTACAGCTATCTCAGAATGGAGGGAACTACAACATAAAGAACATGATTACGATATTGATTTATTATTCTTAATTAATATTCACCTAAAAGATATCCACTAGGGATTACATATAATCAACCAGCAAAAATAAATAATCAAACCTGTCTCTACACACATAAATACTTTAACAAAGAAATCTCTCTTCATGTATAAATCAGTAATATATAAGCATGTATTAACAAATAATGTTAAATAATGAAGATGATGGTGGTGATAAGGCTGACGATGATGACCATGACGATGATTTATTTATTTATTTATTTGTAAAATTGTAAGATATAATACCTTTGAACATTTTAGCAATGTTATTGAAATTTACAATTTACATGGAGATGAACTTATATAAGCTATGATTTCTTTTCAGATCCACAATATCAGTATTGTAATTAATCCTAATACAATCGAAATGAAATATTGTTTAAACCAACAAACCTCTCAATTTTCAAACCTATTTGTCAAGATACAAATCCAGATCTATTTTGTTCTTATGATGATTATTTCTTAAAAATTAAGGTAGGAAAAGTCCCAGTGATGTAATAAAACATGAAAATAAAAATAATTTAGATTTGAATTCCTTTTATTACAAGAGCTTTAAAAAGTTATTTATAGCAATTATCACTGGTCATATCAGACAAGATCAAAGATTTCCCTCAAAACTTTCATATGAAAATGTTGTCAGTCTGTTAGTTATTAACATATTGTGTTTTCTTCAGTTTAGCAAAACATTTCTTCAAAAGTATATGACAATATTTAGCACTATCCAATTTTTTTAAAGATATTTTTCTGTGTTTTACACATAATAATCTAAATATTTGACTGTATCTACTGTGTTATAAGGCTAATTTCATTGAAGTCATAATTCTACACATGTGAATAAATCCTAAGTAATTTATCCCACTGGTCAATTTTGATGTCAGTCATTCAAGACTGGCAAATATGGCTGAATCGAGAACCCTGATTTACATATTATGTAGCTCTTTGGTTCATTATCCCCTTGGCTATACAATATGATATGTTTATCACATTTTACTAGTTGTTTGTTTAAATAATATGATATTCAATTGTATACTGCTCCCCATGGATGTCTTCGGCAATAAAAGTTATCAAGTTTAAAATTTTACATAAGGCTCAGTGTTACTCAAACGAAAAATAAGGTATATCCCCCTGCTGGACATCAAAAACAAATTACAGTAATGCTATTTCAAAAATACCTCATTCAAATTTGATGACATTTTGGATTTAATTTTCCATTTACATTTCTATGGTTACTACTGGGTCTTTAAATAAGATAAATAATATTCTAAAGAATAATCAATTACATACTGCACAGACCTCCAGTTCTAGACATTTGTACTTAGTAAATAAAAATAATTCTAAACATCTTTACAAAAATCAATGCACAACTTTTAAACATCTTTACTAAAATCAATGCACAAGATGTCTTTAGTAGAAGGAAAAAAAGCATGTTGTGTATTTAATGCAAGATAATTGAACCACAGAGCAAGTACAAATAAAGAAAGCAATAGAGACAGTACAATAGGATGCTAATTAGTGACGACCTTGTAACATTTAATAAACTGGGAAAAAAATACATTTTAAGAATGCATTATGTAAGAGCTAAATCTGCTTATTGCAGGTTGCTTTTTTCAGCATTCGAATTTTAAATAAATTATTATTTAAACATTATGAAAAGCCCATAATCAAGTCTCTGTGCCATCGATCAGATGGCTTTGATTTTAAACAGATTAAAACACTGCGGTCATTTAAGAGTTTAGTGGTAAAATAGATTATCTAGACTTAGTCTCAGTTGTCAAGTACCGTTGATACAATAATAGACAATCTGGGCTACATTCTGTCAAAACTTCAAATACTTATAACTTTGCACAAAATAAATGAATTTGACAGAAATTTTCAAAACATTCATAATATTTTCCTCTTTTCTTCAACTACAGTATTATAGCAAGAAGGGTCAACCTTTTATCTAATTCTTACATTATGAAAATGTTGGATGTATTGTTATTGTCCTACTAAACATGCATCTGGGTCCTTTTCTTATATTTACACCTATATGCCCTTTTTTTAATAATTCAAACTGCATCCCCTTACATTATTCAGGTGTACTGTTAATTAATGTTACACCTACACATATTTAAACAGGATGTCTTTCAAACAAATACTAGGGATGGTTTAAGATACTATCAGTCCACCTACATGTAAATTTACATTAGTTTGTATTTTAAGCATATATATTTCATTCAGTTAAGTGATAATGTTAAAATTGTGTTAGGTCATAATATGTGAACTAAAAAAGGATTTCTAGGCCTAATCAAGAATGACATATTTATACATAAACCAGTAATATACTTATATTGTATTAATTAATGTCAGATTTAATAAAATTATGAGTTTCTGGCTTAAAATATATCTCTAAATCATGTTACATTATTTTCTATTTGAACATACACAGCTATTACTGTTTAGGGTTTCATTGTAACTTCAGTTTAGTTTTTTAACTTCAATCTGTAGGTGCTGTTACATTACAATATTTTATACAATGACAATGCGTTTTAGGGCACCTCAGAAAAAATGCAGTGTTGCAAAACTAAAATCAATATTTCTTGAAAATTGTTCAAATATATTATACCCAACTCTGATGACCTATCTTTTGCGATAATAATTTTATATTATAACATAATATAGAGATTTGTCTTTGTATATTTTCACCAATAAATAAAACAAACTTGTGCCGTGGTACAGTCACTAAACTACATGTAGTACCATTTATTATCTATTAATTTATTTAAAAAGAGAACAGAATAAAATTAATATATTGTCTTATAAGTCTTATACTCTGACATTGGAAGAAAAAAATGAGCTTATGTTAGAAAGAATTTAATTGCTATTTGCTAAATTGCTATTTGCTAAAAAAAAAAAAAACTACCATGTCTAAAATTATGAGTGATTCTGAATGATGTATGAAAATTTATAGTAAATGCCTGGCAAAAATTTTGGGATTGTCAAGTATTCTCTATAATTTAGTAAAACATAAAACAGATAGACTGGTAATATAAATGTGATTTGTGTTTCACAGATATTTGTAATACGATATTATATGTTTTTATAAGTAGAATACGTAAACAGATTTGGTCAACAAACAATGTCTTTACCTACCTTGTTTGAAAGGATAAAACAAATCCGTTAATTTCTTCTGAATATAAACACACTATATCTCCTATACACAACGTATCATCCATTTTTCAGTATTTGAAATACCGTCTGCTCTTCCTTCCTTGGTGTCCTACTCCAGTACACTCCCAACAAATTAAGATGGCATTGACATGGTTTAATTTCGGAGAAAATGCCCGAGAACAATGGTGGCAAACTTATTGAACAGGTAATAAAAGTAAAAAAAATCTTTATATATAGACTCATACAAAGTCTTTTTTAAAGTTGTCGCCGACTCAAGGCCTTCTTTTGTTGTACAAATCTCGATTCATGTTACAATACTCCAACACAGCAGAAAACTAAATCAAAGGGGGAGTCGGGCTTTGGCTTGAACGGCGGTGTAGCACGCTATACGTTGCTACGATACACATAAACACGTGCAACGAAAGAAAAACAAAGGGGTCTATGCGAGAGGATTACTGAAGGTTTACCATGCGTGTAAATTAACTATTTCTGTCTATATATAAGTCAAATAAGATCAACAGACCACGCTAATCGTATAAAGGTCAATTAAATTGATACGTCAATATCTGAACTTTACTTTAAATACGGGTAATAGCTGTTAATTAGGAAAGATTCGACGATAGAAAGTCAATAATTTTTCCCGCCAAAACCATTAATAGAGTGTGGCAATTTGGCAATTATCTATATGCTATATTTTTTCTTGTTTTCACATAAAAGCAGCTGGACTTTCGTAAATTTAAATTATAGCAGCACTTGGCAGTTCACTTCCAAGCTTCTTCAAATAAACTGTTGTTAACAACCACAGTTTCGGCCGAGCCAGGTATAGGTAGGGCCTATAATAGGCTAAATTACAGGTCCCTAAAATATCTCTGGTAATTTCGACAACAGTTGGAAACTAAAGTGTTAGGGTTAAGCTAATATAACATAATGATATCATATTCGTATATAATTACGGTATTGTAATACAGATATGGTTATTATTATATAGTTGTATAATGATATTATAGTCAGAAACCCGATAATTGGTCACCTGCGACCAGATACTGTAGGCCCTACATGGCCCCAGAGTACCGTGTATTTCTACACAATTCACCGGGCACATATAGAAGAAAACAATCGCATTCTAAGCATTAAGGCACGCGGGAGTTTATAGATTCAAAATCTCTGCGTGTGATTAAATTTGAATATTCAAATCAGATCAAATTTATTCGCTTTCTTTGAGTTGGAGTGTGTGGTCCAGGGTAACGGGGCGACTGGAGAGTTGCGATCGGTCGTATTGCATGTGCATTGAATATGGTTTAAAGATCAGGTGTGGTATATTGCTACAGTCTGTTGTAATCTATTGCTTTTTTTTTAATTCGCAGATTTACCAACAAAAAAAACTTTCCGTCAAAAATTGTATGTGTTATGAACAGATATTAGCCTAAGATGTTATACGTGTTCGTATAATAATGGTCCATTTATCTGAGAATTGTATTTATTTTTACTTATTATTTGCTTTTATCAGAAAGAAAACTCGAATTACGTTCAAGAACGTGACCGAACAAAGAAATGAAATGGGGTTTAATATTATAATATCTTACTTTTATGCATCTACCGGGGTAATGAAGACGCTCGAGACGGGCGGGGGTTCTAACGCGTACACAAAACCTATATTTTTGCAACCAGCCTATAAGAGGACACCTCGCGGGTAAATGCAGAAGAACTTTATCGTCCAGAATCGGGATTAGAACCATAATATCCTGGTTGGCGAGCCAGCTCAGCCGGTCCTCACTGACTGATCCAAAACGTCCAAAAACATTAGCAGAATATACAATATGGGTGGAATAGGGCCTGGATGAATTTGCAGAATAGCACAGTGGATAATGCAAGAACGAATGTTGACTTAAGAAAAAATAAATAGTTATAATTGCTAGTTAAATTATTACAGCTCATCGGGAGGCTACGGTTGCTTAACGAACTACGGAACTTTTTGGAGGGGCTAAGGATGTAGCCGGCGAAGAACACTACTAAGAAATCATTATTGTTGGCGAAATATTTGGGGGGGGGGGGCTAATTCGATTTTGGGGGACCGTCCCGGTAGGCCACAGCGCCGCTGTCCATGCTGCCCTCATAGCATATGTCCGTCTTCAATAGCCCAACCGGAGCAGAGCAATAGGACGCCTCAGTTCATTTTATTATACGCCCACATTTTCATGTGGACGTATATTGTCGTCGCCCCTGTCCGTCCGTCCGTCCGTCCACAATTGTTTGTGAACAGTCTACAGGTCACAATTCTTATCCGATTTCAATGAAACTTAAAATATAGGTTTATCACCCTAAGATCTCGGTTTCTTTTGATATTGGCATGTATCGGACTGTAGCTTCATGGGTTATGGCCCCTGATTGTACGTTTTTTTAGCTTGTGAACAGTATAGAGGTCACAATTTTGAACCGATTTGAATGAAACTTGAAATGCATGTTTATAACCCATAGATCTTGGTTCCTTTCGATATTTGCGCCAATCGGATCGTAACTTCCTGAATTATGGCCCCTGATTGTCCGAAAAATTGCCCTTTTTAGCTTGTGGTCCCTCTGGAGGTCAAAATTGTTATCCGATTTAAAAAACCGTTTGATTATATCACCGTTCCATGGTTATGAGGGTTGAGTTCGAATTTCGTGAAAATCGGGCCAAAATTGACGGACAAAATGGCCGCCGTTTGTACACGAATAGTGTGAAAATATGTTATATCAAGGTTGTGGACCTTATAGAGGTCACAATTTTGAACCGATTTTGATGAAACTTGACATGTATGTTTATAACCCAAAGATCTTGGTTCCTTTCGATATTTGCGCCCATCGGATCATATCTTCCTGAATTATGTCCCCTGATTGTCCGAAAAATCGCTTTTGTTAGCTTGTGGTCCCTCTGGAGGTCAAAATTATTATCCGATTTAAAAAACCGTTTGATTATATCACGTTTCATGGTAATGAAGAGAGAATTTGAATTTCGTGAAAATCGGATCAGAGTTGACGGATAAAATGGCCGCTGTCTGTACGCGAATTGTGTGAAAATATGTTATATCAAGGTTGTGGACCGTATAGAGGTCAAAATTTTGAACTGATTTTGATGAAACTTGAAATACATGTTTATAACCTTATGATCTTGGTTCCATTGCATATTTGCCCATATCGGATCGTAACTTCCTGAATGTTGGCCCCTGATTGTACGAAAAATCACCCTTTTTAGCTTGTGGTCCCTCTGGAGGTCACAATTATTATCTGATTTAAAAAAACGTTTGATTATATCACAGTTACACCGTAGTTATGGGTGAGTTTGAATTATGATTTTCTGATGATTACTTAAAATGCAACAACTCTTGTTGACGGCCCGGACGATTTGGCTGCTGTGTGGGCGTATGTTTACAGATGTATTCACAGAGAAAAAAGTTGACGTAATTAGTTGTCAGTGTCTCAATATAGTAGAATGACGAATTATGACAGTTTTTCGTCCTTACCAATTTGTAGTCAAGTCATGGATGATGCGGTCGATTTATTAAAGTGCAAAAGGCCAGGCAAGTGTGTGGATATCGAAATATAACTTTACTAATTCTTTCGCGTTTTATTTTTAAACGTTGGTCAGTGATGCAAAATATACTACAGATCAGGTCATTGTTAAAATTACACAGGTGAATTCTCATGTAGTTTTGGGACCATTTAAGTCTTGAATGTATGTCGATTTTGATGCATTGTTAAGCAAAGCAGTCGCGGGAGTTTTGGAACTGGGGATAAACACAAGGAAGCACCATTTACATGTAGTCCTACAATAAGTTTTTTAAAACATTCTGGCGCACGTATTGAGAGAAGGCCCTACTTCCACTTCCTATAATGCATTTAGTAAAAAATATAATGCACATTTAGTAAAAGTAACGACCTTATAACTCTTAATGATTTTAAATCTATAACTGTTCATAACAGTTTGATTAATGCGACTGCTCTCTCATAAATAGCTATTATCCACCCCCTACCATTGTGTATCGTTATGACTATATAATTGTTATGTACATTTGTTAATAGCGTCCTATGTTACTCGATCTTATTGATTTTCATCATTGACCGACGTGTATAGGCTATTGATTAGAGCTGTATATTACAGTTATTGATCTTATGTACTGATGTAAATTGATAATGGATTCGGTGCCCTTGTTTTATAATCAATTCGCTGGTCCTAACTACATCACCATCACCCCTGGACTAACCTGAATAATTACCTGTTTAGGTCCCCAGAAGAAAGGTGGGACCGCACAGAGAGAGAGAGCGCGCGCGAGCGAGAGAGAGAGGAGTGGGGGTGAATGATTGCTTTCAAGAGATATCTGCGATCTACGTGATAAATTAATTAAATACATGCTTGTAATAAATAATGGCAAATACAGTACATTTAATAGGTTTATTCCTTCATTGACTATGTTGCAAAGATATAATTTAATTACAGTCTACATAATAATATAAGGTATGCCACATTTCGAATTTTATTTCACATAATGTATGTTTATATAAGAGCTAAATCTGCCTATCGCAAGTCTTTATATGGTCTTCATGTATAAAAGACATTATTAATTAGACCTTAATTTGCATGACAAGCTAAAAACCAACTCTGTAGACCCTCACATGGTTTCGATAGCTAGTCGTCCATTAAATGTCGGACCAAGCTAATGTTTACCGTTAGTCGTTGACGTCATTACCGGAGACTGGTGATAAAGGCCTGTCAAGCGAGGGTATCATAGCCAGAGCCTTATATAAGGCTTAAAGGCTCTGTTTATCATGACCATTGAGAATGTTACTTGATAATCGAGAATATGTGGGTAAAGTTATCATCTGTAATTCAAACGATCGGAAATTGTTGTAGACGGTGTCGACACAGTCTATGTTTATTTCTAATATAAAGTAATTTGTATGAATTTTCAATATTATCTTTTTTTACCATGTATTTTTTAATCATTACAGCAAGAATGTGCAATTGTTTTTAATACTTTTAATTAATGTATATTTAAGGCATTGTGGGGATTATAAAGTATCTGTATGTGAGGGTCGAGTTAATTCGTGGAAGAAGGTGATTACAAGGTTCCGTTAACTCACACAGGTTATTTCTCATGACATTTTAAACTGTTAAAGTGAATAAAATATCATGTTACGCTTAATCCTTTGCGCAAACAATTTATTCAATGCAGGCGTGACTCAATGATAGCGAAGATTTAAAGATGCCATTCGACTTACAAACTGTGTGATATATTATTTAGACTGAAACATATCTAATCTAATTTAATTATCAAAAGTTTACACCAGGCCCCTCTCAAAACATTTTTATAGATTCTGCCCCACTGACTTCCATTTCTGGTTTTCTCGTTCACAACAATTTGCTTGATGAAATTTGAAATGCATGTTTATAACCAAAAGATCTTGGTTCCAGTCGATATTGCATATTGGATCGTAAATTCCTGAATTATGACGCCCGGTTGTCCGTAAATTCGCTGGTTCTTTTTTTTTTTTTTGAAAATGTTCTCGGGAGCCCCCCCCCCCCCAACTTCAGGCTGCTCAGTTTTATAGCCACTGCCCCTTTAGGTTCACAAAAATGTAATAACAATATTCCATTACTATCATATGGCATGGACTTTATATCAACTTGAACAAAACTTCTTTCCTACGAGATTATTACGATCGGCACACAAATAGGCCACACGCCGTACATGTATGTTCTACCGAGACGTTAAGTGTTATTTATCACCCGATAACGAATAACACATTTAATTTGACAGTAGATATCGCTTGTATGATAAATTACATAATCCTTAGGAGATATCGCTTTACATGAATTTGATTGGTCAATCAAAAAGGAACTACTTTCTTTTATTTAAAGAAACCATTTAATTTAAATAAAAAGTGACTTTTTTTTGTTAAAAAGAAAATGTTTTTATTTAATTGACCTTGAAGGAAATACTGGTTCAATAAATAGGACTTTGCAATAGCTAAACTGCTGTCAAAAAACTGATGTATCACTACACTGATGTGTCACTACGCTGTAATGTAATTAGATTCAGTAAAAGTGAAATCTATACCAAAGAATTATATTTATTTATTTGTGCATGTAAGAAAGGATTGGGTGATAAATAAAATCTCCAACTCGTGTTTTTTATAGTTTATCAACTTGTGTTGATATTTTTTGATATCAAAAAACACACGTAGGAGATTCTCTATATAGCCAGTATTTTGTCGAAATTCACTGTGGTATGGGATTGTGAATGACGGGCTACATTTGGATCCGTCCCACCAACTGTCCTCAGCTTTTAGATCTGATACTGGTTATATACTAAAATTTGTCACACTTTTATTGGAAATAAGTATTCTACCCTGTAAATACTTTCGGGGGAAGGCACCTTTAAATATTTACATGTACGGTGTATGTAGCAAATGTTGAACTGGTGTACGTACATAGGATACATTAAATGGGCATGAAAGACATGCTGGACTGTTTAGTTCAGTGGACGGGTCCATTCTGGTATGTTTGAATTCTCTAGTCCCCAGATGTGTCCTCTGCGTTTCCGATCAGTGGCCCGCTTCTCCTGCACATGACAATAATCAAGGTCATATGTATCTTAACTTTAATAACTTGACTTCAAGTGTGATATCTGCAATTTCAGGTATTCCAATCTCTATTTTCAAAGCAAATTCAAAACAAATTTTTCACTGGTCATGTCAACTAAATGCATAACGATTTTACAATCCCCGGTCCTTCTCTCAATGGTGAAAGTTCAGTACCAGGCTTACATATAAATCTTCCCAAATAGAGAGAGGAATGGGGTTTCACATCCACTAACACAAACTAGGTCGTTTCGGGACTAACCTATGGTTCAATTTCATTTCAATAATTTGACTTTGAAGTACGAGAGAAAACCCACAAGGTTGGACAGGCGACCCTACTCCTTGTCACGTACAACCAAGGAATTGAAACCACACCATTTAACTCAATGACAGACCTCATGATACAACTCCCATACGCTAACCAATCACCCCCCTTTCCAAATAAAGTCTGCTTTTTTTTCATTTGAAAATAATACAAAACATTGGACACAAAAAAAGTAAGATGCACATTACCACTGTCATTAACCTAATACAAATAAGAGATTATTTGCACATGCATAGGTATCCATTTTAATTTAAGTATAACTAATAAAACACAATGCTCCCTTTTCTATATTTATTACAATATAATATATGTATATTTATATATGTTAATTAGATATATGTACACATAACATTATCATATAGATTATTTACTGGAATTAAGGAAACAGGTGATATAATAACATATGATAAAATTATATATTTAAATTTGTATATATAATAAAAAATGAACATTAATAGTGTTATTGATAATATTTTGTCTAATCATTTAGCACTTCCTATTTGTAAGTATTAATATTTGTATAACTTTAAGTATTCAAAGAGAAGAATTCTATTAACTGAAAATACTTTCTGTGTTTAAATCATTATACTGTCTTTGGGCTGTCGAATAACTGACCAATAATTTGGAATCTTTCACACACACCCCCCCCCCCTTAAAAAAAACTTTGATTGCACATGCACAGGGCCCCAGATTGATTGAAGTACCCACCAGCTTTCAGAGAATTCTTACATATATATACCAATGCTAATGATAACATGTAAACCTTTTGATATTTCGATCATAAAAATGAATGTAGAAAAATGCAATAGCAAACTCAAATGTATTCTTTGAAATTATAAAGATTTCCACATAAAAGTGATAATTTTTGTATTCTTTGAAATTATAAAGATTTCCACATAAAAGCAATAATTTTAAGTTATATACATAACATATACATGTAATGGCAATTGTGAGTGGATACAGACATTTTCTACTTTTAACCTTATTAATAATATCAATCAATCATATTTAAGAAAGGAACATATATTATTATTTGTGCACGATGCAATGTTTGCAAAAATTTTATCTACAATTTTCAGTCAACATGAACACTCAAATCAATTGGGTATCCTTTGATCAATTGTTTTTTGTTCCACTACTGCAGAATATCAACAAAAATGATCAACTCCATCAAACATACAACTTTCTCCCACACAATTCTTCAATGTGTTGCCTTGAACACAGAAATGGAAGAAGATTCCAGACTGCCTAGCAATTTGTCCTGAGGATTCCAGACTGCCCAACAATGTGTCATGGTATTAATGTGAATATAAACCTCACAATAATTAGAAATGCTGACATCATTGTCATACAAAAAAAATAAATCATGTTTAAAATTTCATAATGAATCATAACTATAAGTAATTTACACAATATATGATTACAATCTAAAGCAGACCCTGAACTTACTATTTGACAGTTAAACTATTTGTGAGACCAACCTTGGTTTGAGATATATATTTATGTTGTAAGACCAATTCCCAAATGAGTTATACATGTACATATCATGATGAATGAAGTTATATATATATATATATAGGACCAACATCTACAATTATAAGCAACACGTAAGGATGTCAGCATTAAATATAATTATATTAGGATGGATAGATTTGTTCAAAGCACCAATGAAAACAACAGAACAGATTTGAATACTAAGACACCCCAGGTAAAATTGTTTTACTCATATCTGAATGAAATTCTGCTCACATCTGAATGTAATTCTACTCATATCTGAATGTAATTCTACTCATATTTGCATATATTGAAAATCACAAAAAGGAGGATTCAGATTACTAGCCAAATAAAAACAAATTTGGTCAATGTTAAAGTTATAGTTTGAAACACAACTCACTCCCAGTGTCTCTATATACAATACTATAATGCTCACCTTCTATATAAATGATATAATATTCTTCACAAAGTTAACAATTGTATGATAATCTAGACTACAGGTTTTAAGGAACATTTATGTGGGCTAAAGGGTTTTAAACCTATCATACTACTGTAATAATTATGCCTAATTCTGTTCACTAGAGAATACCAGTTTTTGAAATGAATTAAGCTTCATGAAATTAAAGTCAATCTGTGAACAAATTGTCAGTTAAGATAACAATGACTACAAAAGAATTAGAGAATAAAGAGGAACTTCATATAGAAATCGAAAGTATGAAAGTGTCTAATGAAACATGATCTAAATCAAATTAAAATCTGTAACTATTGATGGGGTAAGATCAGGAATGAAAGAGTATAAATAAATTCATATTGTCTGTGGTTCTAACAAGTTGATAAAAGAATAATATAATAATTCTATAAAAATTTAATTAAATTAGAAATGGATATGTGTATTAATCTAATTTTATGAAAATATAATTGTGATTAATTTAACAATGAAATATACAGCTATTAACATAGAACAATGTTAAACAAAAAATATATAAAATATAAACATCAGGGTAAAGAACTGATAAATAGAAGGATATTTTGAAGTAATTTATGTCATTTGTCTCAATATATATCCCATAATATTCTGTACAACTATTATATATATATGTAAACTACAAGTGGTTCAGTAGCATATTTAGATTCCATCTAATTTTGTTTTGATTCTTAAACATATATTGATCCACATTATGTGAAGATCTACGGTAACTACTTATGATCTGTTTCAAGTCTGGCTTAAGCTAATGTTACTGGTTAAAACCATTCTCCATCAAAAGTAAACAAGTCTTTTGTGGGTATATGAGAGGTGAACACAAATTTCTTGACTGTGCAAGTGTAAAAACTACAAAACAGGTATCAAAATGTAAGAAAATGACAACTTTTTTCAGAAATTAAATTGAAATAATAAGCCAAAGTAGTGATCCAGAGTTTCAAGATTTCATTCATTTCATTGTTCTTCAATAACAAAACTATCAAGCTCAACATGTAATACACAAAATTATTATATCATATACAAAGTATGTAGAGACAATGAACAATTAAATTTTTACATAGTCTACAGAATGCCCTAAAAGTCTAACTCTAAATTGAAATGTCTATAATTTCTCTCCTTCTAATGTAAAGGTTTCACCAAAGGCCTTTTTATCGACCACTGATTAGCCAAAGTGATTTGCATTCAATCACATTTTCATCTTTAACGTCCATCTAATTCAAATTTGTTACCCTAATCAATGAATTTATCCACACCGATTTCCGAAGCGATTACATCAAATTGCCAAATCACTTCAGGGTGCGATTTGATGATTTGATCGGGTGGTCATGTGTTTTTTACAACTGTGTCCAGCCACAAGAATTGTTTACAGCTAATTGGAGCATTAAACGAACTCCCCAAAGTACTTTGAAATCGACTATATTGTCACATGACATCTCTAATAAATTTAAATCAATTTAGCAAGTCGATAAAAAAGCCTCAAGTGTCAATGCCATATTATATTGCAGTATTTTTCTCTCTCTTTATCATGATATAATTAAAAACATAAGAGTTTAATATAACCACTTGTAACTTACATATATATAGTTAGTTAGACCTAACAACATTCCTGTTTTACTGTTTTCAATATAACATTTGTTTGGAAGACCAGGTAGTTGGCACTCATGAAAACATTCTGATTCCTGCAAATAGAAATTGGTACAAATCTTAATTTTTGGACAATGCTAACCATGAAGGGAAAGGTTGGCAGATGCGACTTAAAAATATTTTCCTTGAGTGTTATTTTAGTGATTGAGCACATTAAAAAAACACAAAACAATAAATTGTGTTTTGTTTTTTAAAAATAATTTGTCTACAACAATGCAGATAATAAATGATTTAAAAGAAGTTTTAAAATATTTTGTCATTCATAATGCAGCTTTTATACTTCAATGAATGTTGATTGGGTACAAATCTACCCCAAAACTACTTACTGGTTAGTATCTCTGAAATATTCTTTCAGTGTATTACTGAATCTTTTAGAATATCTTACAAATTCTTTCTTTCTCTCCTCTAATATCTGTAATGATAAATTGTTAATTTAGGTGTCAAATGGTGTCTCAGGTATAATTTAGTAAATATAACAGGCTAATTCTGTGTGGTAGATGCCTTTCAAAGATTTGTTATTGTGCAACTATCCAAATCTCACAATAAATTTGCAATGAAATGGAAACAGTGCTTTGGATCTATAAGCTTAATAACAGGACAACATTCTTTATCACACACCATATCAGAACAGCTCATTATTTTGAGCTGAATAGTGATTCTTTAAGGCACTGCAATTTAGGTAAATTAACAATTTGGTTACATGTTTACATTCAATATGCCTACTTAAACCAATCTGTAATAATGGATACCTTGTTTAATCTGGACTGTTCCGTTCACTCCAGTAGAAAAAATGGCAAAAATTCATATGTTTTCAAGGACCAGAAAGGATTTTCATTTTTGTCTTGTTGTGCTTGGACAGAGTAAGCTATCTACATTAATAACTAGTAGACCACAAATTGAGATAATTTAGAGCTGTACAATAAGACAGTTCTTAACATTATGTCATTGGAATATTGTTTGGTGGTGTACTTCCAGCCATATCGTGTTAACAAGGGTTATCCCCCTTTGATCACAAATTTTAGAGTTGTGTTCAGACAGAATAATATATGTGCTTCGATAACTGCCACTAGTATGGATACAGACCATACTGAGAAAAGTTGGAACCATGCAAAGAAACATGAATTAACATGAAAGTCAATGGAAAATTCTATGGTGGTCTGTATCAAATACTTTATTAACAAGAGTCATCTCCCTTTGGCCATCCACACTTTCAAGATTTTTGAGTCTTTGAACAATAATTGAAAAATGAAATCAAATTGGGTGTAACATCCTACTGTTTTACTCCGACTGGACTAATGAAGACGTACATACACCATACAGTGTGCTATGAGGGACATTTTGCTTCGACAGCAGCACTAGGGTTTAATGTCAAGGGTTCTTTTACACGCACACCAAGGTGTATAAATGACCTGTTTTTATCCCATGCGAACAACTATTTTGTTGTCCCTTGCCAGACACTATGTTCTACAACACTGAGGAGGGCAACCACGTCAGAAAATATACTATTCAAAAAAAGTAGGGGATATTTGATTTTTAAGTGTTATTAAAGTCACCTAATGAAACTGACGAAGAAACAAATGACAAAATGAAATGAAGTTCACATTCATCGATTTATTCCAAATGATCGTTAGACTAAGTAAGGCACAGACTGACCATTATAAGGGTAAAATGATACCCGGGGTCAAACAGCAAAGTTACCACAGCATCACAACAGTCAGTAACGGGTAAATCCTCCTCTGTTTGCCAAACAAGCATTGATCCGACGTGGCATACTCCTAATGAGACGTCTAAGGTCATTTTGGTCCAGATTGTCCCATTCCTTTTGCAACGCAACAGCAAGTTCTTGGACATTGGCAGAACGTTGTTGACGTTGACGTAACCTCTGTCCAAGCATGTCCCAGACATGCTCGATGGGGGAGAGGTCGGGACTCAGTGCTGGCCAAGGTAATGTGGTGATGTTCTGTTTTGTTGGAGGTAACCTGTAACGATCCTGGCCCTGTGACATCTTGCGTTGTCATCCTGGAAGATGAAACGGCGGCCATGACGTCGTGCGAACGGCACAACATGGACTGCCAAGATGTTGTCCCGGTAGTACTGGCCTGTAACACGGCCTGCAACAACATGTAAAGCCGTTCTTCCAGCAACAGTGATGCCTCCCGACACCATAACAGAACCACCCCCAAATCGATCATGTCTGATGACGTTAACGTCTTGGAAGAGCTCGTTTCGACGACGCCACACCCTCCTACATCTGTCCAAAAAATCAACAGTGAACCTTGACTCATCTGAAAACATCACATTGCTCCAGCGTCGATTATCCCAGTGTTGACGATCCCTACACCAACGACGTCTTGCCTGAATGTGATGATCTCTCAAACAAGGGATCACGCGAGGACGTCGGGCGCGAAGGTGACCCCTATGCAGTCGATTCCGAATCGTCTGGCCACTCACTCTCACACCAGTGTCTGTTTGAAGACGAGCGCTGATCTGATTTGCTGTGATGACACGATTTCTCAAGGCCAAGGTACGGATAAATCGATCCTGGGCTTGAGTTGTCGCCCTTGGTCGACCTGAGCGTGGTCTGTCCTGTACAGATTGTGTATCACGGTATCTGGACCATAGCCTGCTTATGACAGACTGAGAAACATTCATCGTCCGCGCCACAACCGCCTGTGTTGTGCCGATCTGTAGCATGCCAAGGGCACGTAACCTTTCATTTTGGGTAAGCCGACGCATATCAAAATTTGTTTTCTGGTCACTAAAACAATTAAACTGATGTTTCCACCCTGGAATTCAATGCCACAATGACTGTAACATTCAAAGTCAGAGTCGTGCAAATCTTGGGTTGGACCCCCATGATGACCCCAAGCATCACCTGCATTCCATGCGGTAGCTATTGGTGCGTTTGGGCGTCACATGTAACTGGAAATGTTTCTTCTGTTAAGTTCTATAGTGACTTTTTTCGTAGTCATTTGCATATTTTAGTATTATGCCCCCAAAATCAAATATCCCCTACTTTTTTGGAATAGTATACCTTTTACATAGCATTCATGACAGGGGACTGCCGGCTATCAAATTGAAAAGCACAGATTTATCCTCTCTTTGTAATTGATATTTATGTCTGTCAAAATGTAATTAGTACAGCTTCAACAGTGCCTGACATTTTGTCAGGTCAAATGAAATACCAGAATTGCATTCATACAATAGCCATAAAGAATTTATACCTGTTTGCTTCCATTGTCTGAAACTGGAATTTCTGTTATGACTTGATTCACCGCATCTAAAAGTTTCTTTATTGCATTGGCTATATCTCTGTAAATACAAAATATTTATAACTTTAGTGAAACCTGCATTATCAGGTTATAGGGATATACGTAATTGCTTTTTGTACCACAACAAGAGACAACAGACCAAGTAAATTACATTATTGGATGAATATCGAATGGCTAAAAAGGTGTTGGATCAGTACTGTGTCAGGAATCTGGGTGTCTTCCATATGAAAACCCATGTATCCAGCCTGTGCAAAAAGGCGAACTTTCACCCGTATAACAGTTGCAAAATTTGACCATATATTGACCTTGAAGCCACTAAAATGTTAATAAATGCTTTATGTTATGTCATCTTTAGATTATTGCAATTCATTATTGTATTCTCTTCCTAAAACTCTTGTAAGTCAGCTACAGAAAATTCAGAATTACATCTGTTCTAAACAGTAACATTGGCTACCAGATAATCAACACATCATTTTCAAAATTAACACAATCACTTTCAACTGTATAAATCATCCTTTGGCATGATCCTATTTATCAAATTTGATTAAACAATATGGACCTTCTCGTTCCTTACGTTCATCTCATAAAAACCAGCTTGTATGGGGGGGGGGGGGGAATGGTCAAATGGTTAGCATGTTCGCGCTGTATCATAAAGCCTGCCATTGAGTCAACTGGCGTTGTTTCGATTCCTAAATTGTACGTCGCCTGTCCATCCTCATGGGTTTACTCCAGGTTCTCCGATTTCCTCCCACTGCTTTAGAACCCTACGCACAAGCGAATTATTGAAATAAAACCATATGATAGTCCTGAAGTGACCTAGTTTGTGTCGAGTGAACATTAAACCCCATCTCTCTCTCTCTCTCCAACTTGTATGTCCAATTTGGTGAGAGATCTTTTGCATCCGCAGTACCAAAAGAATGGAACAAGTTGCCTCTGGAATTCCAAAATAGTCCAAACTTGGCTATATTTAAACGATGTCTAAAAACTCAGGTGTTTTTTACAAAACTTTTGAACTATACATGTAGTTTAAATGCTTCACTTTCCATTTGTATATTGTAACTTGACTATTCCTTTGTATTCTTTTGTTTATTTGCATATACATATACATGAATGTTTTTATATTGTAGAACACCACAGAGCAGTCAGACTGACTGAATGTTCAGCACTATATTATTATTACATTTCAAAACTGCATGATCGTCATAAACAATATGACGGGAACAATAACCAACAACTGGGCCATTCCACAGTGAAGTGGACATTAACAGTAAATTTTTAACTGAATCAAAAATCATTGTTACTATTCTTTTCACACATGTCAGTACTTGTATTTTATATATATGTACATAAATTTTGTACATTTTAATTTTTTTCATAAATTTTAGGATGAAATAGATAATCACCCAATAAATGGCGCATTTTTATTCAATAGACATTTAATAGGTTTTTTTAAATTTATTGCCTTTAAGTAAGTTAATAAAATCAATGATATTTATAAAACAATAAATCTACTACTTTAGGAACTAATGAAAGCTATTTTTTTAATACGATGACTATTTTCATTAAAAATATTAATGTTAAAGAAACCGATAGTTATGTCAATATCCCGTACAACACTATTTAACAATAACTTCTTTTTATTTCATAAAGAAAAGAACATAACTTTAAACCAATTGAAACTTTCTAACATCATTATGTTGCCAATAATACCCGTCAAATTGAAATTAAAAATTCTACATATATACTAAAAAAAATATGTTATAATGTTTGTCCCGTACAACATATCGCATGTTGTACGTGACATGTCCCGTACAACACAAGATTCTACTAAGGCTTATCAAGGGAGATCACTTTGGTACCAGATGATCAGGTTTTTTGAAGGTCATTTGATTGATATGAAGAAAAGGATTTCTTAATTTGATAACAACAATTCACTGTAGATGGTAAGTATCATTTAATAATAAAAATCAAAAATCGTATACCTGTAGAAGTAAGAACTAAGAAACCTCCAGCCCCCCATTTTATTTCTGTCATGCTGATTGAAGTTGACTTTTATAATTAATTTGTGACCCTAATTTGAATTCATAGTATTAAGTTAATCATTTAAATCTAAAAAATTTTATTTTTAGAAACAGCCAGATCCATGTATAGGTGTAGACCACAATTTACACAAATGTACAGGTACTAACAACATTTCAAACACCAATGCTGGAATATGTATGAATACAGAAAGGAAATAATTCCATTGGCGATTGGTGTGTCGTAAACTATGTTGGAGATAAGAAGGTAGAGGATGTAGAATTGTCTGTCATGCGTAGCGTAGGGCTGGTCAATATTTTAAGTGACCTTTAATTGTAGATGAAATATTTTACAAACCAACATCAATTGTAAATTACCAGTCCATCAATCCTATTCCTTGTCAATGTCAGCTCAGATTTTCATTGATGTACCTGTATCAGATCTAATTGTTATTTTGTTATTTAGCCTTCTACTGATATTAGCTGTGTTGTTATTTTGATCAGGTCTCATACTTTTACAAATAGTTCATTATTTATTTGGTATAATTTTTTTTAACTTGAGTTATCTGTTGTTAATATAATCTTATACCAGTAGTATGAACATATCGGGGGATATTTTTATTATGAAATGTTTAATTGGTAATCTGTTTTGATTTTTTGGTCCAAACAAGTTCAAATGTTGTTAGAATAAATTGTTACCCATGGCAATGTTTTATCAGAGATTTTGTGTTTTGAATTCATAAGTGTCCGTACAACATAATTATTGTTGTCCGTACAACATAAAAATTGGCATGCCTTTTTTGATTTGTACATACCAGTGAATATTTTTATATTAAAATATTGAATTGGTAATCTTTGTTGATTTGTTTGTTCAAACTTGTACAATTTTGTTAAAATAAATTGTTTTTAATGTTTGCTGTGTGTTTTAGTGTCATAAATTCATAAGTGTCCATACAACATATTATTCATGTCCGTACAACACATTAATTGGTATGCCCTTTTTGGTTGTTATCACATAAATTAAGGTTCAAGTTAAAAACCAAGAGCTGTCCCTTACTAGTTTAATACCTAATCTAACCGCAGATACTGGTTTTGTTATCATAAATGTTTATATTTCACAGACTTTTGACTTCAATTAATATGTTTGAACAACAATGTCCTTTTTTCGTCCCGTACAACATATAACATATTCCTTAATCTTAAGTCATCTTACATTTTATGTTCATTAATATCAATAAGATAATAGTCTACATGGACAAATTGTCCATATGGGTCATTCCACAAATGAGGGGTCCAAAGTGGGACATGGGTACTAAAATTTTAAGTAATCTCAATCACTGATAAACTTATACCAATAATAGGAGTAATGCATGCCATTTGAGGGACAGTTAATGATTTCTCATTGTTGAGTTCGAAAAAAAAGTAATGAACGATTTTACATGACAGGTTACGTACAGATTTCTCGTGTAAAGGGACACCAAATTAGACTTTTAATGCTAAATTTCTGTGGATGTATAAGATATATTAAAGATACATTATGGGAGATTTTTACAAGGAGTTAGCCATTCTTGCTATAACAGTTCAAAAATAGATGCTCAAACAAGAATATATTGAAAATTGCAGCCAAATTACTTTATCCTGAACAAAGTTGTTACCACTATAATTTTTTACTAGAAATAGTAGTTAAATTTCATCGACACCGTTTTCCCATTATGGCCGATTGTTGATTGACAGGCGTTAACTCCACCTATATAGTCTCGATTATCAAGTAATGTTTACACTGACTAGTACCGATAGCGTATTCGGTTTGAGACAGGACTGCAATTCAATTCGTATACATTTATTTTTTACTATAAATTAGAATTAAGACTTTTAATATATAGATAAGAAGAGAAAGTCTGCGATAGGATATTAAAGTTTGAAAGGAATGGGCCAAATCAACGAGGCAGTATTGTAAATAAATTATAATAAATAGCCGACTTCTTGCGTTGCCTGCGTGTACTCTTTTGTACTTCAGGTAGGCCTAAGCGACTCCCTAAGCAGACGAATAGAAAACAGTCCGGAAGTATGATGACGTCAACGTCACGGAGAAGCCCCTCCCACGACGCCATAGTGATTAAATCGGTCAACGAAATCCTGTTTTAATCCGAGGCCAATCCAAGCCATCCGTAGGTCTACCGAGTTCATTTTGGGCTTGTTATTTAAATAAAGATCTAATTTATAATTTCTATGACTTCTGAGGCCCAAAGGAAGACCGACAAAAGTTAGTTTTTGCTCTCCCATAATGTATGTTTAATGTGTTTATGATGTATTATTATTCAAATGAGGCACCTTCATAAGAAATCTTAGCAGAAATAGTGAATATTTGTGCCAACACCTCTTGTCAGCCAATGTCGATTACATGGATATTCCCAACTTCTCGATACAAACTTAAAAGTGTCTTTAGATGTTTAAAAAAAAAAGATTTTACAAAATTGTTGAAGTTTGTATGACCCTAACCCTCGACATGAACTACTGTACTTGAAAATCAGTATTGTATCATGAAAAATCACCAAGGAAAGGTTTAATGTGATCCGGAGTATTGCAGTTTCACGTGTAAAGGGACACCAAATGTTGAGGACTTGCCTACTAATAATTTAATCGAGCCATATTAAGTAGTATTTCAACTTTAAAACTTGAACAATGAATGAACTTTCAAATATTAAAAAAAAATAAAACTTTCAACAATCAAAATGAGTAGCAGTCTTTGAGAATTGCTTGTGTCCCTTTCAATAGCTTACGTTGTGAACCCGTTTAGCCAAAAAATTAATTAAAAAAGACTTGAAAGAGCAAGGTAACATTTCAAAATTGTCAGCTTGTCACAGGGAAGCAAAGAAAATAATGGAGCATTAGTTACATATGTGTATACTAATACAATATCTCGTTAATGATAGGGACACGACATTTTTGGTTTCCCATTTTTATAATAATATTCCGACACCGCAACCATTCTGTCACGTGATTCTCGAATACCAAGGAAGCGATAATTTTCAGGTATCGAAGAATACTATTATTTTAGACTCGGCAATTCTAACGTTCAGCATTTATGCACCGTATGCAAGAGGAAAATTCGCGTCACAACGTAATTTCGATCACAACGTAAATACTGGGACACTAAACTTTGATTCGAACTTATTCAGAAAATATCCATTCGCCGGGCCATCGACTGCTTTGGATATGTGTATCATGTGACCGTAAACTAAACATCTCTCTCTGACGTAATTCACAGGTAATAGACGGCGTTACCGGTGGCATAAACAAGCACTTCGTAAATTGAACGAGGGACGCAATTTTGAATATCGATAAAGCTAATAAAATTTTTACGGACAATTTTACACTATACTTCTGATTACGTACTCGGAATTTGTTATTTATTACAGCTGCAACGAGATGGAATAGAGATGAAACATTTCGGTTTTATTTTTCAAGTTAATATCGTGGCTAAACTGACAAAAGTACAACGTAAATATTGGGGACACAAAAATTTACGTTGTGAGGCGTGAATAAAAATCCTCCGACTGAGATTATTTAACATTTGTTTAGAAATGAAAAATTACCGAACGAAATTTTACATCTTCTGCTGCATGTCTTATGAAAATATTTGGAAATATTAGTATTTTGCTCAACATGGTCTAGTTGTTAAAATGTTAAGCAAAAAATGTCCCCAAAACGTAACACAAAATTTCAGGGACACCATGAATTGCAACATAAAAATTTTTAACCACAAACCGATTTTCTATGTTTTTATAGAACATAAGTATAAAATAATAAACATATTACATGATGAATTACTTTTTTAAATAATTGGTGATCAGAAAATAGGTATTTTTGCTGCTTTGAGCAATGATATGTATGAATTTTCAATTGGACCCCTCATTTATGGAATGACCCATATACAAAAACTTAATTATTGAATATGTAGTAATTTAGTTTAGAATTATCTAATACATCTTGTGAATGTCCCGTACAACACACATGGAATCGCCCAAATGTTTCTACAGAGGCATTAGACTTACTTGATTGTTTCCAAAAATAGTTTTCTGTCAAATATTTGTTCTGGTATTTTACTAAGAACACGTTTTAATTCTGTAGAACAATGGTTTAATTCTTGGAATCTTGATTCAGCTCTTGGAATGCGAAAGTCTGCAAAATACATGTGAAGAGTGACTACTGTATAATTACAATACATGTTTTTTTTTATATAATAGCCATTTGCTTACCAAATCTATATGATACCTTTTTCCTTCAGACACCAAAATAGTTGCATGGCACTCAAACGGCTTTGTGATACAATGTTCATAATCCAAGATAAACAATTTGAATAAAGTTTTATACTGATCTATTTGAATTCTATACAAACAATTATCAGAAATTGTTGAAATTCTATATAGGCTTCTTTGTTTCACTGATAGTGATATCAACTATACATTTTAAATGAATTTGGTGATACCTTTAATTTATACAGGAGATCACAGTGGAGGGTGATGGACAAGAGGCCAGGCCCCAAGTTCACAAAGCATTCTCAGACTTAAGTTAAGAATTTACTCAACCTTCAATCACTGTTTATGAGAAATATCTGTGATCTAGAAACAAAAAACTTTGCACATAGTTTCTTATTCATGTATTTGATATATCAAAACAACAAAAGTTTTATAGAGGGCTATATTTTAGTTAAAATAAGGCGAACAATTTTGAGTAACTTCTCAACTTAAGCCTGAGAATGTTTTGTGAACTCGGGTCCTGGTATGCTAAATGCTTAATATTTCTGAAATACTTGATACCACTTCACTTAGGAATATATATATTGCATATGTACTTTTGTTTCTCATAAAAGAGCTATAATAAATCTTACCATCTGTATCTATTCTACCACTTAGTCTTAATAACGTTTCACACACATCAATTTTATCACTTATCTCTCCCTTACGTAATAAATCACATAAAAAATCATATGTTAATCCTGGTAGTGATCCTTCAGCCTGGAATATAATATTCAATATCTAGACCAATTGTAATATTTTAAATAAAATAATTTGACCAATATTATCATCTATAGTTGAAATTTAGCTTTGTGAGTTACTAAGTAGTTTCAAGAATGGTCTCACCTTTGCAAAAGCTGATCTCAAAGTATTTGCTGCTGATATATCTTTTTTCTCTAACTGAAATATATCATTAAAGTTGTAAACACAATCACATGTACAATTGTACATGTAACTTACATACATTGAGTTGTTTTCAAGAGCTTACATGTTAAAAAAGAGTTTAGTTAGTTTATTCTAAAAGCATGAGGTTTCGAAAAGTATCCTCTGATCGTTATTATGAAATAAGACACATGAAATAACACTTTGTATGGTGGTGTGCAGTGAGATTAATTACGGTACTAATACTATCAGTAACAATTATTCTAATAAGTTATAATATGTCTTAATATAGATACAGGGCTGCATGTAGTACTATCATTATCTGTAAACTTACAGACAAAAACAGTGTTCACTCACCTTTTCTAATATAGGACCAATAACAACATCTACTATGAGCTTAGCATAAAGTGATTTATCGCCCATGGTCATATTGAGCCTTGTATAATAATTACCACAATATCTTTAAGATTGTATGGTAATTAATCTCTTTATCAAAATTGCTTACAGATACTTCAAAGTTCAAGCCCTGAAAAATAAAACACAACAGATATAAATTCAGGTAGTACATATGTATTGTAAGCTCAAAGATGTTGAACCGTGGCAAGTTTGCAGTTTTTCGGCCAATATCAAATTTTCATGGCTTAATCCATGTTAAAGTTTACTCAAATTGATTATTTAAGATTTGATCAAGACTAAAACAAACAAAAAAATATCTGTGGTAAATAATCTCACAGCTTGGTTTTGATTGGATTAAAAAAGCATGCATGAAAAGATTTTGGTGAAGATTATTGGTGCTGCTGGCTTCTTTTGATCATATCCTGTTTATATCATCTGCAGGAAATTCGGGATTTGAGGCTAAGCTTACATAAATGTTCAGTGACAGGGTGATGAAGAAGTCATCCTCATGACCAAATAGTGAAGTCAGTAAAATTTGGCCACATTTCAAGAAATAATATATTGGAGTATTATTATCAATATCAGCTATATATAGGGCCTGCATATCTCTCACTTGCGGTTATAATTCCTCTTGGCACTAAGGTGGTATTAATATGATAGTGATACTGCTTTAGGAAAATTATTAAATGAGGCCAACACAAATGCATTTGGATTTTCATATGTATCCAAATTCACTGAATTCATTTGGACGTCCGTCCCTGACAACCGTCAAGTGATTTCTGTGGCATATGGGTGACTAGAGCTATACAATTTTGTTTAAAATGTTTTTGATATTCTTAAATGAAACATTAAAGGGTCTGTGTAGAATCAGAATCAGAATCAGTCTACAAATAAATACTAAATAGTGTATACGGTACATAATTCCATAAAAATTCATGATACAATAGATTGTGCTAATGAAAAATGAAAAATTTCTGAGCAATTTATGATCATAATACCCATCAATGAAATCAATTAAATGACCACACCCTCATCGTACCACACCTTTTTGTTTTTTATGTTTTATTTTGTTAGTAATAGTAGCCTATCTGATTACAACAGCAGACATTGATAAGGAAAAATTCAATTACATGATATCTAAATTGACATAAGTTCTTGTGTTTACTATTAATATCAACCTGACATTAATTCTCGACTTTTAAGCAGAGGATTAGTCGCACTTTTCACTTACTGACCGTGCCAATTCTAAATAAAAATTAAATCAAGGAACATAACTAACACAGTTCTATGTGAAAACAATCACTAGTTTATTATACACAAGCACAACGTTTCGATAAGTGTCCTCTTATCGTTATCAAGCACAATTTCCCATATAACTGTGTTCGTTCTGTTATGTTTCCAAAAGGATTAAATCAACAAGGAACAATTTCAAAGCCCAATAAATTGACATTTCTTAGTGAAATTGATCAGTCATTCCTTACTCTAAGTACATGATTACTTTTTCAATAACTGATCTGAAAGCACAGGCGTGCAAATTCACAGCTAGATTATATTTATAACTACAATAAGTAAATTTGTTTTACAAATAATTGAACAAAAAAATCTCACAAGATGAAGATCTTCAGATTTGTCCGACTTGCTTTGCGTGTGCGACATTCATAAATCCAAAACCATCGATGATAACTGATAAACGGTGAATCTCACGGTCATAATCCCCTTGTTTAATTTCTAGTCATTAATAGCTATATCCGTTCACGCCATATATTTGATACATGGTGTTCAAAACATGATTTATTTGTGATTAATTGACTAGAATAGTTCTAATGAGAGAAGGAGAGAAACAAAATATTGACCGGTGACATATCTTCGCTCGGTAGCCTACATACACAGCGCCACCTTTATCTGTGCGAACAGGTTATTATTCAGTTTAATCAAGTGAAACACTATTCTACGATTTATTCTCAAAATGGCGTCAAATAAGAAAAAGCAAGATGAAAAACATCTCAAAATGTTACGTGACATGGTGTCATTGACCAGCAACAAACAGTGTTTTGATTGTCATCAACGTGGACCGACATATATAAATATGACAATTGGATCCTTTGTGTGTACTTCGTGTAGTGGAATTCTGTAAGTAACACGACATCGTCATCGTATCATCCGACGATGTCATCAAGTTCAAGAATGAAATCTCATGCATGTCAAAAACATGACCAAAGGCCGATTAGCAATGTTTATGAATGGGCGTTTGGAAGATTTGATTGAAATTATTTTTTCCTCTTGCGATTACTCAATCTTTCTGTTTATATTCACCAAAAAGTTTTAAATAAGCTAGATTACTCTTAAAATGACGAATTTCGGAGTGATTTACAATTAGTATTAACATGATTCATTCATATCAATATTATATGATATAGGCCTAGATCTACATATGTATAATCAACCAGTAATCAACCCATCGAAAACTAAACCTGTCTCTTGTGTTCGTTGTCAGGTGTTGCAGGTGATGCATGGTCAAATGTACTATAGGAAATGTCAAGGTTCCTCTTGGCAAAAAAAGGTTGACTAGTCTAGTAGTGGCTACAAGAATTCTGTTTATTATTAGCTACGGACAATTGCAGGCCGTTTATTTTTCGCCACCACAATTAAATTTTTCCCAACCACAATTCATTTTTCCCACTCAAGCATGTTTCTTTTTGGACACCACAATTAAATTTTTCCCAACCACAATTCATTTTTCCCACTCAAGCATGTTTCTTTTTGGAAACAAAATTTTACATCTCATTAATATAATTCTAAGTCTCTAACTCAGTATCATCCCAAATTATTTGTCATTTTAATTCAACATTGATGTTGTGATCTTACTGGGAAAAGATGGGCTTCTGATATGCAATATTTAAAACAAAATACAAAACTTATTGTGTACCAGAATCCATTTCAGGCCCATTTTTAGCAAGGGACTTTGAGAAAGAGACTAGACGGTGGTGCATAGAGAGCTATAATGTAGACTGGAATAACCAGACGCTAGAGATGGGCATGCTATTGAGACTTCAGGCGTATTTCGCCGAACATAAGTGATTTGAAATTTGAGTAAAGACGGAAATTAATGAATGTAAATCAGTGTGTATATATATATACATTCATATATAAGATTATTTTATGCATCGCTACCCATTTGGGTAAATTTCTAGACCCCAAATATTAGCGATTTAGCTCCTTTAAAGTATGGTAGCTACATGTAAGTCTCTAGCTGAATATCATCCAAAGTCCTTCACGTTGAAAAGAAACATTATTTGTCAATTTAAATATTTTTAATAAGACCTTAGATATTACCATTTGATTTAGACTTCTTGGCATATTTCACCGAACATAACTGATTTGAAATTAGAGAAAAAACATAAGAAGATTGAATAAAAATCAGTTATCAATACATGCGATGCAACCCCATTGTGTCAATGTCTAGGTCCTAAATATTACCGATTTAGCTCCTTTAATACTGACAATATTTGGTGTAAGCCTATTAACATTAAGCTTTACTCGCAGGAAAAAAGACATGTTTCACCACTATCTGAAATAATGTCTTATAAGTATCAACTAAGTCAAATTGCAAATTTGTAAACTGTAATGTAACGTGAAATGAAGACATGCATCTTTTTCATTTCAAATACCTTCCTGTGTTTATGCGACAGCAAATGAAAAGTAGTCACATGTCAATAGATATATTTGGTAGAGCTGATATACATGTAATATGAGGTTCACCACTTACATTGAAATCCAACTAACCCAGCTGTAACATATCAGTTCACTGGATAGATTGTCTTTAAAACGGACCAAGAGTGGATCAGGATACATGAGTTAGTTTCATGCCAGATGATAACTCATTTTCAAACATGACTATATACTGATTACTATACTATGAGCAATCACAATTCTCAATTCTTTATTTTGTTAAGAGCTCTTTGCGTGGCTATTTTTAATAATTAATGATAACTAAATATTTCATTAAGAAAAATGATAATTATGGACCTACATGTAAGGTACAAAGATTGTATTGTATGCTATATTAAAACAGGATACATGTATGAAATTCAGTTTCAAACATTCCATTCATTATCATAATTGTCCAGCAATCAACATTTGGAAGTGAAAGCCCATTTTAACTGCCAGTAATTTCCTTAAGAAAATTATCCCTAATACTAAGAAATCTTAACTTTACTCAAACATAACAATTACCTTTGGAATGTAACAACTGGGTATTGTTTAGGCCCACACAAGTGTGCTAGTAATTACCGGTATGATTGATAATTTCAGTATTGGCAAGTTTGTTTTATTTTTAAACATATTATTTCTATCCAGTTAATATAATAATTCCCAGATTCTTCATAGAACCCCAATGTTATCCACAACCACTTTTTTTCATGACAACCACTTCATTTTAAAGGCGATAAGTCGATTTGTCCTTTCAAAAGGGAACCACAGTGGCTCAGTGAATAAGAAGTTAGCTCGCTAACCTGGAGGGGTCCCACATGTGTTCAAGCCCTACGTTGGGCGAAAAGTTTCATCATGATATTCTGACATGATTCCTCCTTGGTAGTTGGAATTCAATAAGAGTAAGCCATAGTGCCCAGTCGGAGCAGAACAGTAGGATGTTTAACCACAAAAGATTGTTCGAAAGCTTCATGTATATTTATTGAAATTAGTTTCATTTTTTGCAAAAACAGTCAACTGCTTGCACATAATAATGGATTATACACGTATCTCAAAATTGGTCTATATAAAATTTTGAATAAGGAAAGAGTAAGATCAGTAATGATCAGTTTAACATATTAGTAGGGCTATATCACACATTGTATATCTGGGAATGACTGAGATGTTTAATGCTAAAAAAAATCCCTTACAATTTAAAAAACTAAATAAGTACAAAATAAGATGTCGAATTTGTCGATATTATATTTCTTCTCGACTTTTTTCTCTGACATACCGATATAAGCCGGAAATCATGATCGAAAATCGTCCTTTATATTAAAGATATTAATTCAAACCGAGGAAAGAAATCTGGAGAATTAATCAAATTTGCATAATAAAGAACGTTAAGCTTAAATTAGTAATGATAAAGATATTAATTCAAACCGAGGAAAGAAATCTGGAGATTTAATCAAATTTGCATGATTAATATAGAACGTTAAGCTTAAGTTAGTAATTATGATACATAACCTGTATTAGCAGACACCTACATGTATTGTATAACCAGATGTAAATATCCTGCGTTTAACACATTGATAATAAACAAAAATTTTCAAATTAAGAGTTATAAAATATTTGAATTGATTATGGTGCATATTGTAATTTAATAAATATTCAACCTGGTATTATGATTATGTAATAAGTGTAACATTTCGAAGTTAAAGAAAATGCTGGCTGTCCATCAAATTTTCTTAACACCTACATATACTTGAACCTAAACTTTGTTTGAAATGGGGGGTACGGATGAGTTTGATTCTGTATAGAAACTGATATTTAGCCAAGAATATTCAAGATATGTTTAAGTAAAAACATTCATGTAAATAAACTATGACAACAATTTATGTTTTTGACAGATATTAAAATAAATCAATCCCTTGCAGACTTGCAGTATTTCAGCCTGCAACCTGTAATTGTAGATCGTTTTGAATTCAAGATATGTTTTGTACAGTTTGTTTAAGATACAGAATTTCATGAGAAATAAACATGTCTTTTTAAGGAACCCAATATGGCTGTCAAAAAATATTTTTATACCGATATATTGCAATACAATATTCATCGATATATATTTGCTGTATCGATATTTTTCTACTGTATTTTATATTCAAATGTTACCTAGAATGTTTATAAAGCTTTATAATCAGTCATATTATTTAGGCTTTGCAGTAAACAATAAGGTTATAGAAACTGTTAAAGTGAAATGTATATAATCAGTCATATTATAGGTTTTCCTGTAAACTAGTGTCCAATCCAAAACCAAAGTTGTAAAGTCAATAAAACTAATCAAAATAAAAAATGTGCTTTGTAATAAACCCTGACTATATCAAAATATTTCAATACTTTTTGACAAGTATAGCAATACATTGCAATACGATTTTTGGCCACAAAGTACAGCCCTAGAATTTTAGTAGGACCCATTTGTAAAGATAATATAAACATTCTTTTTGATCGACTGCTACTATCTCTTTGTTGCATAGTTCACTGATCGGATTATTTAGACATTGTTTATGAATAATTCACATTTTGTAGATTCTTTCGATGGTTGATGATCAAATGCACTGAATTTTATCAATCGTGATTGTCTGATTAGTGATTACCTAAATTTAATTCACGAACTGTTAGTATCAAAGATAAAAATGAGACACGGCACAAGTCTCTGCATATTATTATTTCTATTAAACTTTGAACCAGTAAATGTTAATAAATGATAGACAGCAGCGTTACATAAACTATTTTTTTTTTCTTTTATTGATAATATTATCGGTTAATTATCCTTCATGAATGTTTATTTTCTTAACATACATGTAGAGAAAGAGAAATGGGGTTAATGTCTGTTCAATATTATTTCTTGACCTACGTGTGATATATATATATATATTAATATCTAGCTTACATGCAGGGGACTTTAGAAGACACACTACTCCTTTTCATGCAGAAACCCATGATACATGTACAACAACATGTTGAACTCATGACTTGCGTACATGTACATGTACAACAGGCCTTATGGTATACAGGTCGCACATTAGATCACTCTGACCCACTTCCTTCTTTAAATCTTTGAATGAATATTTTCTAAATAAATGTTGTGTTCAAGGAGTTAACATATATCATATAGCAATGTTTGTATGTGGATAACAAGCCTACATGTGTAAGGGACAGGAATTTCATTTTCGAAAAATGAGAGAGAATCAAAGAGACCACATGCATCTGTTAATTTCTATTCATCGACTCGCATCTTTAACTAAAATGTCTAAACCTCTTTGATCTGTGTCAAAAATGGAGTTGAGTTCATGTTTATTTGTTTTGTGGAATGACAATTATGTACCTTCGTTGAAAATTTCACATCTGCAGGTAAATTGAGTGTCGATGTTTCCTTATAACTTGTTGTGTGTTCAACTATCGACACAGTAAGCCAGAAATGAAAACAAAGTTAGTTAAGTAAGACAACTTTCACTTAATTTTTAGAAATGATAATTTGAATATAGCGGTATAGAGTTTGTCGACAATGCCATTCGAAATAACGCATCTGATAACCCAATTTATTTCTTTATTTTGATTATGATGTCATGTATATAATATATAAACTTTTTTTTTTTCCAGACGAGGATTAAACCCACCTCACAGAGTGAAATCTATATCTATGGCAAGTTTCTCTCCAGATGAAATAGAATCTTTAAAATCCCATGGTAACGAGGTGAGACATCTTGTGATTTATTATTCAAAAGAAAAACCAAAAAATATAATGATAACCAGTGGTCAAGAATCTTACAATCATGTTACAGTTTTCTACAAGTACACAGTAGTTGTGATGAAAACATTAATGAATTTTTAGCAGTGCTTATTTTACTTGTTATTTTGATAGTCATTTCCTTATAAACACCAGCATAATCCTTTTACATAAATCTAACGGTTGAAAATAAGAGTTTGAACATTTTTTTTTTTTTGTAACGAAAAAGGTACATAAGATTTATTTTTTCTCTAAATGAATTTGTATGGAAAGAGAAAAATGAGGAATGAGTTTGAAACAGATCCATACACAAGCTACATGTGCTACGGTCGTGTTGATGTATATTGACCTGGATTAATCACTGCATACTTCAGTAAATGATCAAAGGGATTGCGAATGATATTGAATGACACAGGGTGATACATCCTATTATTTATTATGTGAAACTAGATCACTTTTAATTGGTTATCTATATTGTAATACTCATTGACTGACATATTCATGTATAGTACATTTTTTAGATAAGATAATAAATATTAGTAAACATTATTTATAACTGTGTGTAATTAACCAACATTCAGTTTTGAGTTTGTTTTCTCTAAGGTAAGGTGTACATGTAGAACTATAGAAACTTTGAATAGGTCCTAGTTCATAGTCTAGCTTTAAATCTGTGGTACTGCCTTGTCTTTGCGACATGAATTCTGCTTCTAATACTTACATGCATGTAGAATATCAATACTGTATATAACTCTATTGAACTTATATATCCTGAAACTTTGTGTATTCTGTCAGGTTTTAAATTGTGTAGCAAATACAGTAAACTTACTCACATGTATATCAGTCTAGTGTGATATTTGTGTCTTCAACCAGGATTTCTGAAAAGTGGCCATTTCTGTGGGTACAGTATTTTCAGAAATCATTAAAGATACTGTTTCAAATCTCAAAAAGTTAACTTTTGTTTTATTTCAGTTTTGTCGGAAAGTTTATTTAGCACTATATGATAGCCGATCGTGGCCAGAACCAGACTCCAGAGACGAACAAAGAGTACGAGATTTTATGGTACAAAAATATGAAAATAAACGATGGTATAATGCACCAACACAAGAAATGAAAGATGAAGCCAGAAGTATAAATGAAGCGGCAATAAGTAAAAAAAATCAGACAAAACCTTTGAGATCTCTGTTAGGTGATAAAACTCCTAAGTTAGTTTTACAAGATAATATTGTAAGTGTTTACCTCTTATGTAATTTGTATATTTTTGTCTAAAAGCAAATAGGTTATTAAGAAGCTTGATAGTTTCATTTCAAACCAATGTCTCATCTGCCATGTTGGTTAATGTAACTTAGGATGTTACTCTATAATAGCAAGTGCAGGGGGACTGCACCACACACAAACAATTACACAAAACAAATTTATGGACAATACAAAATATACTGGTACACTGAAATCACAAACAAACATGATATCAAATCAAGTGACTGGATCCAGGGGCTAGCCGTAAGCGTCCACTACGGTGTACAGTCCTGAGTCTGCAGTGATAGAGACAATAAAGAGGAATAATTCCCCCTAAAAAACATTGTATAACTCTAGTACGAGTCATCTGCTATATGCCACATTAAATGTAAGCCCATTGAAGGAAAATTACCCCAAAGTGTAACCATATCTGTGAAATGTATAGTAAAAACAGAAAATAAAAGTTTATAAAAAACAACTACTTGACAAGGAGTAGTATTGCCTGAATAACGTAATTGACTTTCTTCGAGTACTTTGGTTTACCTCTCCTTACAATTGTCCCTACAAACAAGCAAAATATTGAAATAACCTAGTTTGTGTTATGTGGAAGGTAAACCTCATTATTTATTCTCTTTCATGTACATGAAAGTTCAGCGGACAAATTCATTACTAATGTACGTTTGATAAATATTTTTTTTTTTTCAGTCACCACAAATGAATCGACAACATCCCCATTCTTCTACACCAGTAATAGGTCAGATACCATTACCGACTGCAGCTAGTGTATCTTCCTCTAACTCTACCGTTACACCCACTTCTAAACCTCAACAAAAATCTGGTTTTGATTTATTAGGGGAATTAGGTTCCGATCCGTTTGGATGTACAGCACCAGCTACTAATGCTTCTGTACCAGCTACAGGTAATAGTATTCTTAATTTCGATGTGTAAAAAAAATATTATTTCTTGAAATGTGAGCTCAATGAGTAAGACATTGGCTCGCTAACCTGGAGGTCTCCTATTTGATCCTCACATTGGCTGATAAAAGTTCATCAGGATTTTTCTTTGAGTTCCCCCTTGTCAGTGGTGTGAGACAAAAGGGCCTGGCAAGGGACAACAAAACAGTCGTTGAAATGGGACCGATGACCAAGGCCCTGTGTACACATTGGTGTACAGGCAAATTCGATATAAGAGTAGGCGGTAGAGGCAAAATTTTCCTCATAGCACACTATATGGTGTATGGCCGTCTTCATTAGCCAAGTGAGAACAGAAAAGTAGGAGTTAAGACCCCATTTCATTTCTTGAAAAAAGTAACAAATAATGTAGGAATACACGTTACACCTTATCAGAAAATTAAGCTGTTTCAGTTTTTAAATGGTAGACCAGTTGATTTGCAGTATCCCCACAACTTGACACAACAATTATTAGAATCCAAATCCAACCATACTGAATAGAAATAATATGATATTTAGATTATAATTTATAAAGAAACAAAAAGAAATGGGATGTGTGTTTTAATCAGATCAACAATATGAATTCATCGTCCACAATCCTGTATTGTTAAATTATGCTGAAATGAAGCTTATTTCATACTCACAATTTTTTTGACATTGTACTATTATTACTCAAATTATTTTTACAGGTGGATTTGCTGACTTTTCAAATTTTAACAGCCAGCCAATAATGGTATCTTCCAGTCAACCTGTCTCAAATAATACTTGTAAGTTTTCATATCATTATATATTTGGCCATCTAAATAATATTGTTTATATGATCCCCAGATATTTGGCGAGATTGCTGTGATAAAATGTTCAGTAATTATTATGTATGTAGCTATGATGCACTTTGTTAATACCATCAGGGGTATTTTACATGCTAATCAATGTAAAAAAAAAATAACTATGAATATTTAGGGGATTGCACCTGTCTGGAAAATTTGTAAACACATTCGAGTACTGAACACGTGTAAAAAAAATTTCTAGAATTTGTATATTTAAAGCGATAATTTCATATTTTCAAAGAAAGTCAAAACATAATTATTTCCATGTCTTTTGCTCAATAGGTTGTCAATTCATTACTATACGATCATAGGCATTATTCCCCACTCTTATAACTCATTAACACAGGAAATGATAACACAATTACCTCCCTTGTTTTTCTATTGCCCCCATGCAATAGCTATCTTCAAACGTTTGAATTTAAAGTTGAAAATGACATTTTTGCCAATTTCTCTACTTGCAATAATGAATTATAGGATAATTAGGATTATTCTTTAACATGGTAGGACTGTTTATAGATACAATCTATTTTAAGGCTTTATTTTAATAAATTTTTAAAATATAACATGAAAATATGAAATTGCAGCTTTAAATGTATTCACTTCCACGTGACCCTTAGCAGGACTTGATATATAATACCTCTCAAATAACAAAAGAGTTGAAATTTGAGATGTTTAAATTACTTATTAAATTATCAGCTTACAGGAAAGGTTGTTGAACAATGTTACATTATTCCTATTCACATCCAGTCAAGCATTTACTAGTCACAATTCAATCTTGAAATAAAATATAAACCCATCTCATACTCTGTTTATCTGGATTTTTTTTTTAAAGCTTCATTTGCTCCTGTAGGAACCGGATCTAGTGCTAATACACCTACAGGGTTAGGTGCTTTTACTTCTATACCTAATGCAGTTCCTCCTCCTCCTACGACATCTAATACTGCTAATCCTTCAGACAAATATGCTGCATTTGCTGACCTTTTCGCTGATGTGAGCACAGAATCTACTACATCAGCTGGTTGGAATAGTACAAACACTGTAACAACACCTAGCAGCGGTTTAGGTGCAGCAGACACATTTGGTGGAACACAAAATTGGGGTAATCCTGCAAGTACTGGATCTGGTAAGACAATTTGAAACTTCTTTCAGTGATTAGTACACATATTGGATGCCAGTCAAGTCGTCCACAAGCAGTCTTCCACACGAAAAACCTGGTTAAGTCGTCCACACCCGTTGGTGGAGTCGTCCACACTCGATGGTCGAGTCGTCCACAAGACTTAGTTTAATTTGAAGATATAGTAATACGTTGGTGGAGTCGTCCACAAGACTTAGTTTAATTTGAAGATATACCAATACGTTTACTTTTGTGATATGGATATTCTTTTGATAATCCGGTAAAATAAACAAAACAAGCTTGCACGTCTTCCACGCTCTGTCCCAATCTGTTTCACAGAGAATTACTTACGAATTAACTCTGTAACAGATGAGTGTCCACAACACGTGCGTTGACTGCAGACGGCGCCAGTCATTGGCTCAACAGCTCGTGCAATGTTTACTTAACACCTAACTACTTCGGGCAAAATGGTGCATTTTACTCATTTTAATACCCATTTACACTAAATAGGAAATATTTTTTAAATTCAAATACTTCAAACGTCTTTATTTATTTTTCTTATACCTCAAATAAATGTTTGAGAAGTGATTGTAGCGGCCAAGCGAATATTCACTGTGGGATCAGTTTGGCTCTGTCCGTGTGAATTTCAGGTACCGGTATTAAAATAATAACTGGATAATACATTGATGGATTCACTGACCAGTTGTTAGGTAACTTTAAATCATTATTGAATATAATTCCCCGTGGAACATCGAATACACGAGGAAAGAGTGGATGTTTTCCCCGACAGAATCTCCATAGGAGTTTTCCCCCGACAGCAACTCTATTGGAGAATTCCAATGACACGTGACAAATCGGTTGGCATTATGCCAATAAACCAGTTCTAAATAGTTGCGTTTATGATTTTTTATTTTATACACTACTGACAGAGGGTTAATTTTAAAAATATTGAAGGCTACCGTGCACCCTTCAATCGAGGATTCGAGCTTCTCGTGCAACTTTCTAATCACGCGCAGAGGACAGCCCATCACGCCCCCCCCCCTCGAATTTCTTTCTCACATTCGACTAATTTACGCTAATTTTATTACAAAAACATCGTCAATACTAATCAACAATTATAATCATACGATCATACAAACAATACGATTAACTTTAGTACAAAAACATCGGTGATTCGATCTGAAATCAAATAACAAAATAGTCAACGAGTACTAATCAAACAATCAACAATAATCATACGATCATACAAACAATACGATTAACTTTAGTACAAAAACATCGGTGAATTCGATCTGAAATCAAATAACAAAATAGTCAACGAGTACTAATCAAACAATCAACAATAATCATACGATCATACAAACAATACGATTAACTTTAGTACAAAAACATCGGTGATTCGATCTGAAATCAAATAACAAAATAGTCAACGAGTACTAGCTATTTCTTCCATACGATTAAATTGTGTACGAGTCTTATTCTTAGTTGTGGACATCACCAATAGTTGTGGATACGATTAAATTGTGTACGATTTTTATTCTTAGTTGTGTACGAGTCTTATTATTAGTTGTGGACGACATAACCAATAGTTGTGGACGACATCACCAAGTGGACGACTCCGCCAATAGTTGTGGACGACTCCACCAACGGGTGTGGACGACTTCACTGTGGACGACTTTGCTTGTGGACGACTTGACTGGCACCCCACATATTTACATAATTGATTTTTGAAAAATGCCAATCTAGTTTGCAGGAATATCAACCGACACAGTTTCCACCATCTAAATAGAAAATATCTTAACAGAAATATTTTAGGAACTGTCTGACCATTTATTTGTAACTTTAATGCCAAGTTTGTAAATAGGCATGTTTCTTGGTTGATGGTACTGATGTAATTAAAACCTAACAACATGTTCCGATATACATACCTAATGTCGATAGAATATACCAAAGAATTCTCTTTTTAGATGCGGTTTGCAACTCTTCTATATAATTGATGTTTTTTCAGCTAATCCATTTAGTGGGGGAGGTATAGCAAACAGTCAAGCTCCTACAGCGGCTCCAGTCATTAATCCATTTGCTAGTGGAGGACAGGCTATGTTCGGTCAGCCAACACAAATTCCACAATCAAGTGCAGGAGATTTCTTTGCTTTTGGATCACAGCCAGCACAACCTGCTGTAGCTGGTAATTTTGGACAGTTTCCTTCGCAAAATGGAGGATTTCCACAAACAGGGGGTTTTAATATGGCACAGCCCACCTCTGGATTTGGATTATCACAACCAAATGGATTGGGACAACAGCAAGCATTTGATGGAGGTTGGAATCAACAACCAGCGGTTAATCCATTTATGGTAAATATCAATTTCTAATAGTATATCACCTCTTTTTAATCAAAACTGCACAGGGCAGATAGCTTAGGTCCTGTGTACACAGAGGCATACACATGAAAGAGCAGTTGACAGTTATAATTGAAACTTGGAGTAGGCTGTACTGCGACTGTGCGGACAAAATTTTCTTCATAGCCCACTGCATGGCGCATTTGCCCGGATATTTGCCCAGAAAAGCAAGCCTTTAAACTCAATTTATTTCAATTTGAATTATTCCAGGGCGATATGTATTTTATAACCTGGTGTGGATGTTGAAAATTATTGTGCACGTTTTATTATTTGTTTCAGAACACAGCAAATGCACAACATATGGCACCTAGGGGTAACACGTCCAATCCATTCTTGTGATGAGAGGAATTTAAGCCAGTGTTATAAATAGTGATACGATCAATTCTTTATGAGGGTGATATGCCAACAAAGTATTGCATTTATTTAATGTTTAATATTCATTACCTCTATTTATGCTATCTAATATTCTCTTACTGTAAATAGTAACAAAGGAGCATCAAGTTTTTAATCAGAGTTACACCTCTTTGTATAACCCACATAGTGCCCCTGGGTGTTATTTGGGCTGTACCATTTAGAGAACAGGGTTTACAGTACAGCTTCAGTTCAGTTTTAAAGTAGAGACCTTATGGTGTAAGTGAATTGGCGACAATCAGCTAGATGTTCTTTGGAATATTCACTTTCCTAGAAGCACTTGCATAGGTTGGTAATATATTCACGCTTAGGGCTGTTGGTACCACTCTTACTTAGCAAAAGTCAAACTATTAAAAATAAAAATGAAATATTAGCATTAGGTTTAGATGAAAAACAATGCATTCTTGGTTTAGATTCTACGAGTCAGTAATTACTAATAGAGCTTACTTTGTTGGGATTCTTTGCTATTAAATGCAATTGAGAAATTTACAATTTTAGTTAAATTAAGAGTTGTACAACAGCCCAGTAAAGACACTGTAAGTGTTTATTATATACATAGCTCTGTTATTTTAAAAGTGCTAAAAGAAGATACACTTTGTTCATGTTTAATGGAAGTGTATGTGTATATTTTGTGGAAAAATGTGTGAATGACTTTAATAAAGAATATTGTAAATGAATCCGCGACCCATATACTTGTACAGTCTACCTAAATTCTACATGTCTTGGGTTCTGTAATTGATCAGCTGTTGATTGTCCACCAATAGGTGATAAAACATAACATTATAATATAATACATGTATCATGTGTTGTAAATATTACTAATCAAACTTCCTGGTTAGAAGTGGTATCTAGTGTTTACTCTGTCTTATGCATCACACTCAGCTAATTGGGACAATATATATATAAAAGAACCATTGATGAATTTGATAATCAACTGTTGATCATAAAAACAGAACACCTGTCATGTGGAATAAGGGTGTACTGTACATAACTGTAATTAGAGTTAATTCTTAAATAAGTCTGGTAGATGTTTAACATAGATCTGACATAAGTAAAGATATTCAAAATGTCTAATACCTGTAGATGATCTACTAATAGAGATATTTTCTTTAAAGCAATAGGTCCATATGGATAATAGCTATTTAATTTAGTATTTATTTTAGAAATCTGTTGTTTTGGGTATCATTTTTATGATGACTTTATCAAAGTTTGTCGTTTTAGCTTCATTTATTTTTCACTTTCAAGGGAAACAACTACTGAAAGATATGTTGTAAATATTTTGTCTTAGATAGTTCTATGTTCATCCGCAAATGTCATGTCATATTGCATTAGGATTCAACGAGATATTAGATGTAACTGCATAATTCATTCAAATAAAAACAGTTTGATTCAGTTTATTTCTTAAAATGAGATTTATTTATTAAAAGGACAACATGGCAGAATATCAATAAAAAAATTTCAGCTTTGAAATTAAACACAAATCAGTGTTATTTAGGTAGTAATTAAGAGAATTATAAACAAAAATATAGGTAAGATATTGTTACTGAATTCAAATTAATATATTTAAGAAGATTTCAGGGGCATAAAGAACCGTGCAAAAATTAATAAAAAATTTCAAATCATCGCAACTTCTGTTCGAACATTAATTGGATCAGTATATTGTTTCAAGGTTATTGTACTGTTGATTGTGTATCATCTTAAACTCTGGCTTGTTGTCCATTTAAAATAAGTGTATTTCATTTAGTATTGTATTAATTCTTCATTCTTATTGCCATGAAATCTGATGAATATGTGCAGTGATTTAGATATGTCTTCTACAAAGATTACGAGAAATAAAATTTACCTAAGTTTTAAGAGGCTTTAATTAAAGATATTTTTCCTTGAAAGTCATGAGTCTCAATACATGATTATGAATCGAACACATATTCAAATTACTAGGAAAAATGTATTTGTTAAAATGTCTTTACCATATATATTTTGGGCAATTTGTACATATTTATCGAGGCGCAGTTATGTATTAGACTGGTACTGCTTTGAGATATTATATGGCACTGAGACAGCAGGATCAGACTCTGTGATACATCCACTGAAAAAAAAAGTTGTTAGACTTATATTATAATTTGGATCTATAATGGGTTAAATTATTATATAGAGCAATTTGAGTCTATAATTTGATTTTTCCTTATCATTACAAATATCGGAATTTTAAATTATAATAAGTTTAACAGATCAAATGTATGATTTTATGCTCAAGGGGACATATCTTTAAATGGGTAAAATAAGTTTCTTTTCATAATAAATATCATTGAAAATGTTCGTTAATAAAAACCTAGAAGCTTTAATTGTGATAATAATCCATGTTTGATTATGTGTAGTTTCCAATCCGGAATAAATATATATATTTTTTCATTCAATATAATATAGTTTTTATTATGGGTGATCAACAGTTTTTTTCTTCAGAATAATGGTTATCCAAAACTTTGTATAATATTTCTCTTTTTGTCTGTTTTGTGACTTCTTGAATATTCATGAGTTCATTCATCTACTTATTCAACTTATCTGTTTGGGTCATTGATAATTCAATTCTTTTTTTCTTTAAGTCTACTGACTTAGTAAAAACAAATTTTTTTCTGATTTTCATTTATCACCCTCCAGTTAATGAGGTTTCTATTTTAAAAAAAAAAGAAGGCAAGGTTTCGAGTTTTCAGTATAAATGCCTCGCACAACAAAAACCAAAGAAGTACAATTAGTTGACGAGTTAGCATATAGATTTCGAGAGAATGATTTTTCTATTGTCTTCCACATTAGTTATCTTTTTTTCCAATGTGTTTGAAGAGCGATGGTGAGGAATATGTAAATGGTTGGTTAAATCCCATTCTCATTTAGAAGAGAGAAAATATATGCACCAAGTGCCATAATATATTAAATCCAATAACAAAAATTAAACCTTCATATTTATGTATTTAGTAAAATGTTTTCTTGTTTTGGGATTAATTTTTTTTTATAATTTAGCCATTTCATTGCCATATTTTGTCTACATTCTCTAGTCAAATGCTTTATTTCTGTATTGGTTACATATTTTTTCTATCTTGATGAGGAAGAATGCACTCTTATTGATTGTATCCAACTTTTGTTGTTGGAAATTGACTGTTCAAAGAATATGACAAACTTTAGCATTATCCCAAAAGAATTTATCAGTGTTTTTACATGTGAATCTTATATTAAAAGTACCAGAATTTGTTGGGTTTACGTTAAGTTGAGGTGCTTGTAAATTGACTCACACATAAATTAGCTTGCCAGTTAAAATCTATGTGCATAGAGTCCTGGATAAAATTTAAAGGAGCTAAATTGCTAATATTTGATACCTAGAAATTGACCCTAACGGGTCGCAATGCATATAATAATGTAATAGGAATGTATATAAACTGATTTACCTTCAATCGTTTCCGTTTTTACTCAAATTTCGAATAAGTTATGTTCGGCAAAATACGCCAGAAGTCTAAATCGAGTGGCGATCTTGTTATTCCAGTCTACACAGTATTTATTGCGCATGTTCTCTAAATACATGTAAGATGACGTCACCGTTTGACATGACCTGTGGAATATATCTAGCCTCGTTCTTCGAGTCCCTTGTTAAAAATGGGTCTGAAACGCATTATGGTACACGATTCGTGTACCAATGGTAAAATATTTATTTTTTCTTAAATATTGGATGTCAATAGCCCATCTTTTGCCGGTAAGATCACAGCATCAATGTTGATTTAAATTGACAAATAATTTGTGTTTTCAATGTCAAAGACTTTAGATGATATTGAGTTAGAGACTTAGCTACTTTAAGGTTTTCAACTCTTGGCATATTTATAACTTAATATGCATACTATTTAATCTAAGACCATTTCTGTAAAACCTAATTAAATATTAACTGGCTAAGATAACCAAATGCAGGCTTTGATTTTAAGTTAATCCTGTTAATTTTCTCAAATTTACCCTCAGTAACTGTATGACCACAGTCTCTTAATCCATACCTAATTTTCTTATTGAATCTTTTATTTTAATATTTTAGTCACTGCATTTTTTGTCTCTACACCTTTATTAGTTATTAGATTAACATTAAATAATGTACAGGATTTGAAACTTACTATGAATGACACTTTAATCTGCATAATCTATATGGACCTATTATTTGAACATATGATGTATTTATTGCCAATGTAATTATGCTATAGCAATACAAGGGTTTCTGTTAAATGCAGTTATAGTTTCAGTTGTTTGTATATAGTGATGCAGTGCAAATAAAGCTGGATGTACAACTTGCAGTATTCTGTCGAGAGTTATCATCCAAGAAAGCTATGTCTTGTTTGTTACTAGCTTTAGACAAACTGGAGCATAAGACAGACAATTTCTATCGAGAACTCGCCAATGACACAGCAATTCAACAGAGTCCAGTATTTAAAGGATCTACTGTAATTCCATGTGACGGAGCCATTATCATTGTATGTTACTGTAAAGTAATGTTGCTTTCTATGCTGTTTATGAATAGAGACCATGTTATATTATATCACTAATAAGTTGTTATTTTGTTTAGGGGAGGATGGCCCAATGGTTAACAGGTGCATGCTGTATCATTAAGCCTGTCATTGCGTCAGCTGGCATGGTTTCGAATCCCCGGTTGTACGTGATAAGGAGTAGGGTCGTCTGTCCGTCTTCGTGGGTTTTCAATGGGTCCTCCAGTTTCCCACCACTGCTAAAGACCCCTACACCCAAGCGTATTTTTGAAATAAAATTAAACCATATGTTATAAATTAGTTTTTTGTCGGTGGAGGTGTAACCCCATCTCTCTCTCCTTGGTAAATATTATATTACCTTTATAAATTATACACTGAGGAACAGTGAAAACACACTACCATTATAATAGATGATTCAGGATGATTGCAAATCTTGTTTGATTCTGAACGTAAAAACAGCAGATCACCGCTAAAACGCACCACAGATAAATTCTCTCAAATACAAAAAAGTGAATTCGACAAAATGGAAATGTTAAAGCGCGATTTTATTGTTGAGTCATGGGGTAAAAAATGGGGCTTTTGAAAAGCTAGAATCGGTATAACTAAAGTTCTGTGGAAGACGTCTAGACACCGAGTGCCAGGTTTGGATGCAACCACTCTTCCATCCTGAGGCAGGGTCCACTAGAGATCGGCCAATGCCTGGACGGCAAGGCATGACAACGCCTCGACAAGACCAGTGACACCTGCAGAATCGCAGGCTTCCCGTGCGTACGTAACTAACGTACGAAAATTATTCAGAATAGCTTCCCGTGCTGCTACAACTGCGAGGGTTTATCAGTGCTGATAGTGATACTGTGCCTCACAGACTAACGCTGAACCAATTCTGATTCAACGCCATTAAGATCTGCACACATTCCATTTTGGAATTCTTTTACCAAAATAAAGCTCCAGTGCTCTAATTTTCAGTCTTCTTTCATGAGCTCCCAACAACTGAGAATGTGGGCGTCGTCTCGCACACTTGACTGTCCTCAACTGCAATCTTTCGGTCAACTAGAAGTTGCATTGCAACAAGAGTGGAGAAGTGTCCCACAAGGAGCCACACAGAGGCTTATATCCTTCATGCGGCTACGTTGATTGGACGGGTGTCCTTAGAGTACCCCTTGTGCACGTGTTTCTCTGTAAATTAAATGTCCAGTCCAAAATCAACCCAAAAAATTTCATTACAGCTGCATTAAGTATCGCCAGCATTTCCAGTTAGACTATAAGTAAATGCGTCGCAGTATATTAGTTTCCTTATCTACAAAGGATTGGGTGTGTAGTTAGAGAACCGTTACTCACTATTATAATAACCTCAACAATCCAGCAAATTCTTTCGGGGTTTTTCCATCAGGTTTACAAATTCATTGAGAAAATACCCAAATGAATAAAGCGTTTGTTGGGCACTTTCAAATTTTCATCAAAGTAAGGGGCACGACGTATACCAACTGACACCAATTAAAAGTTCCAGTGCACTTGAATGGAAATTCCTGTCGGAACAATATCATGATCCATAACGCGAATCAACTAACAAGATTAACCTAAAGGTTGGTAAAGAATGTATCTGATGACACCCTGGTACGGGTATGATATAATTATGAAGTGATAAGTTTTCAGACAAACCATTTAAATTGTTCAGATTTTGTTATTTAATAGATGTTAAAGCATTATGTGTCATAATATTATTAAAGCGGTAAGATATGTTTATTTTTAGAATTTTATTTAAGGAATTTAACCTTCTTAATCGTATTATTATGATTTAGATCACACAGATCACCTATTTCTAGTGCTTCTAATTCTTGTGAACTACTGGCACAGACATGTAAACTTGAGAGATCATCTTGTAGGGAACTTTGGAAACTAGATAATATATCTTCACTGGATTCCTCTGAAACTAGACACAACACACTTCAATAAATACGACGTCGGGTTGTGCTACAGAACTAGAAGGAAAGATATGCGATTGAAGTTTAAATTACTGTAGGTGAAATCGACTACATACTATTTCTATTACTACAACGATACCAGCCACTACTACTAATATTCCTACTGAACTAGAGGTTTACGTCAGTTTCCAGCTATTGTGATATTGCACACCAGTTTTTTCCGAGGAACAGGAAAGTTGGCGCGAAACAGAAATTCGCTATCCAGATCCAGAGAGACAGGTTGATATGAGCTATGGCACAATCTCGCACAAAAGAATTGAGTTTAAGGACCACAGGATGGTGAGCAGATAGGCAACTCGACTCCATTTACAGCGAGGCTGTGTGCCAGAGTCTGGGGCACTGTTTGGCCACGGGCCGTTTACAAAACAAACGCCGCGCCTCATATTATACACCAGCGTGTCCCAGCTTGACAATATCTCAACCGAGGAAATCCGATTTTCACCCGTGCTGGGTGACCACATATGCGAAGCTGATATCCCCCACATAATGATTCCAAGATGAATTCGAATATGTCGTGTCTATCAACATGTAACGATAGGGAATCACCAAAGGGAAAGGGCAAGATGTCTCTATAGACAAGACAGGGGATAGTATTAAAACTAACAAACCTTTAAGTGAACTGGAAGATGTTGTATAATCAGATTCATATTCTTTGATTTGATCTTCTAACATTTCATTCATCTTTCTATATCTATATAATTCATGTTCATATGATGTTACCGTTGTATTTAATATGGTTAGATTGGGTTCCGTAGTTAAACCATTACAACCTGCACATCAAAAAATATATAAATAAATTTTCGTTGTCCTGACTACATCCAGTCAGTTTTCTTGTAAATGATTACAGGGCATTTTTTTTAGCACAGTAAGTAGGCTTAATGCAACACTGAAAAAGAATTGCCCCGCAGCTTTGTAATAAAAATCTATAAAGGCAGTGTGGCAATACAGGTGATGCCATATGAAAATCACGCGCCACTAATATAATTCGATGGATGGAAAGTAACATATTCAAGTAAAAACCACATCTGTAACACAAAGTACAGGGCGTTCATTTGCCAAAACTCCCTAAGGTGTGCCGAAATTCACGAATTCTTTCAAAAAATATGTCCCCCACTCCTTCGCCAGAAATTTCATCACTTTAGTTACGGACATATATTCATTGATACATTGATACTATCATACCAAACGTTGTATTTAAAATATGTGAAACCCTCCAGATTGACTCTTGGGAATTGGGCTTTACATGTACATACCTTTCAAAAAGCTATCAAAATCTAATGACAGTGAAGCATCCTCTGGGTAATTTATTGGTTTAAACGTGTTACCGGGATTAACCCACGCCTCTTTACAATCACAGTCACATTTGCGTGACATCTCCCACAGGTACATCTAAATTAAAGAAATAAATATTAGGATTATTTTTCCCCTAAGAAAACCCAAAACGTATCTAAGCTATAGGGACCACAAGAATACTTATATTATCTAACCTCATTAAAATCTATTCAAAATGGGAGTCAACGTGAAACATTTTCCAATAGATGTGGTCAACTAACTAGCTATGGCATATTTTTGGTGCCGAGCAGATAAAGAATGAACTGTTTTGGTACCCTACCCCTTTTACAGAAGTTCCAAAAAGATCCACCTTGGTTCGTGGTTCGCCCTGTCGTACATGTTATTGTATTGTCATGATCCCATTTCTTTCTCCTTCACAAATTCAGACCTCGAAGACTATTATGTCCATTGAGTTACATAATTGTACTTACCAATGAATTATGATATTTATGTTTTAATCTACCTAATCCCTCTAGTTGATATTCTCTGACACCTATAGATACGATATAAATAGTCAGATCTAACATAAAAAATGTGTAAATAAAAGTAGTAAATCGTACAACTGAAAATACAGACGACATCAATGAGCGTCAATAAATAAGTGTTGAACTTCCCGAAGTGCTGCGAAACAACAATAAAACTTTGACAAACTTGTGGAAAATAGGGTTGGTACGCTAACAGTCTTAATTAAAGCGTCGGAAAACTGGAAAACTTACGATTGGGCTTTCCTTTGGTCAACTTCATAGTTACTTACCGGTGGACATAATGATGCCTAGCCCAGAACAACTAACCATTGCAGCAGTCAAAAGTGGCAAATGTCCGCAAGAAACGGGAATTAAAACTTGTCGAAGTTTACCAAATGTCGGACAAATAAAAACCGAAGCAGGCGGACGACTAAAAACGATCACATGAAAGTGAAGAACTTCTGGCGGATGTATAAAACTTGTGGACTTTTAAAGCAGCCTTACACTTAAAAGTGGCAAATTTGGGACATCTAATTAATTGTCACGGGAAAATTTGTGTACGTACACGTTATACTTACTTTGAAAAGCTCGTCTGTCTCTTTCAAATAAAGCTTTCAAATTTTTAATCTCGATGTCCTTTTCGGCACAGTTTTTAGCTAGATAAGATTTTAATTCGTGAAGATGCTGAATTATTCCTTCATTTTCCAGTTTAAGTTCTTCTAGAACCTCTACCTTATCTGAAACATTCCAAACTTTGTTATGATTATGGAATCTTAGAAGCTATGTGTTGATCTTTATTTCTGGGTAACAAAATCCATGGGTGGTGAGTTAAACCAAAATGTTTGCGAAAACGAAAAATGTAATTTATTATAGAATGTACGTCTTCTGGTGTGAAGCTTGATAATAAAGCTGTCATGCTGAGTCTACCATTGTCAAATGAAATGAAATGGAGTTTAACTTCCTATTTGTGTGCACTGATTAAGACGGGCATTTCGAATTCCATCTGTAAGATTCGTTGACGTGTAGCACACCAATATGTACATGGGACCTCGGCTGTTCGTCATATTCGAACGCCTAGACGCTATTTTTGCGGTGTTGGCCGAGATCGAACTCAGGACCTGGTAAATGAGCCGCTTATGGTGATTTTTTTAAGTAAAATTTCTGAGTAAACATAAAAGATAAAAAAAAAAGATTACTTACTCTGTGATTTCTGGAAAGATATTGTCATTAGTTCCAAGTTTTCCTGGGTTAATAACAGTTGTTTCCGTAAATCTTGTATTTGACCATTGAACACATCTCTATCCTTCCTCAACTGTCCATTGTCCACTTTACACAATTTCAATGATTCTAAAGTAAAATACAAATGATCATGTAGCTTTGAACAAATGAACAAGAACTAAAAATAATCAATGTACATGATTTTTCGTTTTTCTGTAACGTAAATTAAACTAGGAAAAATCTACATCTTAGAGGGATATTCGGTTACTCAATCGACCAGCAAAATATGATGACCAGGTACAGTTAAAATGATAGACCATATTGATTATTATTCAATGAAAAACAGACTTTCACTGGCAATCAGCACCTGCAGAATATATATTTTTTTGGTAGACGCAGTCTTAATACATTCAGTAGAGAGCAACGTCGTGCGTTAAAAACCCTCTGACTTGCTTATTCCTTTTATAAATAAGATGGAATCAAACAGATTGGTTAATGTGAAGCGCTAAAGGGCATTTTATTACCTGTTAAGGATTCTATATCTTCTTCTAATCGATGTCTCTCATGTTGCATACCTTCAATTGTAATGGAGTAGGTTTTATTTTCCAGCTGAGTTTCACCTAAATTTTGTCTCATTACTAAATCGGTTTCCATTAATTCCACCTTTGATTTGTTCATTCTTTCTAATTCTTGTTGCATTCTTGTAACTTCGTCTGAAATTCGAAATAAAACCCCGATAAAAACATTTTTATGGGATGAATTCATAGACAACATGCAGCTGTGCTGCACAACAAAGCACAGATGGAGCAAACGGTTCATCGCCAATCCTTGTTAGCCTAAAAACATTAACACTTTCCACACTAACCTGCCTGTATTTGACGAAGTTCACGTAATGAATGTAGTTCTTCTTGGATCTCCAACAATACTGTTTCTAAAAATACAAAAAGAGAAGTACTATACCTTTATTTGCATCCATATTAAATAAAAGTAGTAAAGGATTAATCATTAATATAGAAACCCCTTATAATATATTATTAAACAATAATGTGATAAGATAACTTACTATTTTTCTTCTTCCTACTGCGACCGAAACATCCAAGAAAGCCTCCGCTTCTCCGTTCTTCATGTTCTGTGAAATAAGTAAATAAAATAAAAGAAAGCCACAAAATATTCAGGATATATAGATCATGCTTTCATATAAAAAATTATAGCATAGGTTCATGGTTTTAACTAAGAAGTGTCCCTTACCTAATCTTGCAGGAAGACGTTCTCGCTGTGTAGGCATTCTGCCAGGTCTCTCAAAAACTGATATTTCTTGTCCCGTCCAACACAAACTTATTTTTTTTCTTAGCAGCTAAAATTTCACCAAATAATAATGCACAATAAATAAAAGTAACAATGGTGAACGAACTCTTTAAAGATTTGTCACGATACGACTATTCCGTTTACACTCTAGATTTCGATATGTGGTTCTAGTGTGAGGAATCACAAATCAATCCAAACCTAATAAATATACAGTTACCACCTCGCATCATCTCAAAAACCTTCTGTATTATTTATAGCCTTATTAAAAAAAAAAACACGTAATACGTTTCCATTAAAATACCCGTTAACCAGTGCACTCCGCATCGATATTGATTTTAACGTATTTATCTTCATACATTAAATATAATTACCGGTAGATATAATAAATAAGTAATATAATGTTGATCTATTAACAACAGACTGCAGATTGATTAGTTCTGGCGTTGTAAGATGCCGTTCCTGGTCGATTCTGATTTCCCTGGGGTAAAATATGGCGTTTACAATATATCTTGACGTCACAATTAAAAGACATACTATTTTCTAAAAGGTGGCGTCATAAAGGGTATGTGAATAAAAAAATAAAACAACCAAACAAAATCAACAAAACAACAAATTAATCCTTTATTGGCAAGTATCTTGTTAATAAAACCATGGCCTGTTACTTATCATTGGTGATAATGTCACTAACCATATGGTTTCCTGTACGAAATATTAATTATATGTTTCTAATATATAGTGCGATTAAAATTATTCGATTGACTTCGAAATATGATGTATAGATTGCCTATCTGATGAATCTATTGATCAGCTTTAGATTTAGTGAATTTAATAATGTCGCTCTGGGTTTAACCAGGTGAACTTGGTACCTCTGGTGTGTTTTTGATTAGATTTTAGTGTATTGGATTTGATGTTATTTCCCTTATTATAGCACATTTGAATTTCGTCTTTAAGTTGCATTTAGTAATTGAACAGTAACACACTTACACTATTTTTGGAATAACAATTACTGGCAATGTTTCGACAATGATACTCTCATTTGATGTTATTTCTCTTGTTGGCACATTTGATGTGGTAGTTGTTCTCTGGTGTAGTGCAGGGTTATCCTAAGTGGGTTTAGTGCAGGGTTACTATATGGTTATCTTTAATGGATTCATTGCCGATATCTCCTATTACCTTTAATGCACCCGGTGCAGGATTACTCTGGTTATCTTTAATGAATTTTATAGTGGTGCATTATTCACGATTAGCTTCAGTTCAATGTCGTAGCAAAGTTATGTATTATTTTTTTTTACGTCTTAAGTTCACATTATTTCTCACTGCAATCTTTAGTTACCGGTAAATGTCTGTTAAAGCTCTGTATAATAATTCAATTCTATTCATGAAAATCAAGGCCAAGGTGGTAACCAAACCATTGTATCATTCATGTAAATAGGTGTACATGTAATTATGTTGAGAAAACACTTTGTTGGACATCTAACTTTAAATCAATAATTATGTATTACATCTATAGGAACCCCAAAAATACCCAACTCCACTCATGATCACCACATAAAATTATTGATGTAAAACACAATCAGTAAATAATATTTCAATAACAATCAATTTATTCAGGAATGTACACTGTATATATTTAAAATGGGTAATATAAATCATAATATGGATAAGAAATCATTGCTTAATGACTTTGAATAAATAAATTAAGAATAAAAAGTGAAATTTAAAACCATGTGTACTTAAAATGATGACAACAATATGACTGTTAGGGACAGGGCCGTATGTAAAATTTTAAAAGTGGGGGTGCAGCAGAGTGGTGGCAGGGGGCGCCAATATAATAACCCGAGTTACTGAGCTCGAGTGGCAACACCCAGACATCAATGTACCCCCTGCACCCCCGCTAAATACGGCCCTGGTAAGGGGTATCTTTGGTAAATGTAGGCAAGGAGGGAGAATAAAGAGCGTAGAAGTGCTTTCATAATCTATCTATTGGCTTCTTTAAACCACATCAATAATCAAGAAAATGTTTTTCACCATAAAATGACATTATTTGGTATTTTTAATTTGGTATGTTGTAGATCAACATGATATAATTATTAATTGACTACAACAATTTTATCATCTAGCAACTTATGCTCTACTGTCTAAAAACACCTTAATCCTGCAATTTTGCTAAAAAGTTCACAACCATTTTCTCTGTTCATGTCAAATATTTTATGAACTATAATTTGAGTACAAATAATACATGTTGGTATAATTCATTAAAAATTTAGTTATTTTTCTTAAACAATAAACATACATTATGCAAGAGCGAAATCTGCCTATTGCAGGTCTTTCTTTAGGCCTGAAATGTTCTCTAAATTATTAATTAGACATTAGTTAACCTATCCAGGCCCTAATTAACCCTGGATGGCATCAGATTTCTCCAATATTAAATAGATTAGAACATTTAAGCTAGATTAATTTAAGCTAAAAATGGAGGAGCGAGACTTAGCTTCGAACAACCAGTAAAATGGTTGAAATTATTGCACACACGTCTTGTCAAACCTTCAAAGGCTAAAATCTTCACTCGCAATAGAGTAATTTGAATGAAATTTTCAAATTATTCATTTTGCATTAACTATTTTCAACTATTACAGCAAGAATGGCTAGCTCTTTATCTAAATCTTACATAATGTATCTTAATAAGTACAGAAAAGTTTACTCTCTCATCTTATGTGCTCTTTAACTATATAAGATTGTGATACTAACCTGCAATGACAGATATTTTCACTGTAACTGAATATTGCAGCTAAGAGTTTAGAATAGTTCCATAATATGGAACTCTGGGACTGAATTAAACCTTAAATAAATCATCTATAACATTGCAAGTGAGAATTATAACCAATATTGATGGCAATAAATATCAACACTTATCATTTTCACATGAATGCCCTTATATGTACAATTTAAATTAAAAGTATTTGAAAAATTCTGAAAAAATAATGCTTACCCAGAATTGACGATAACCACAGTTTATCTTTGAGTATTATGTATATTATAAAGATTAGGATTATCAACAAACGAATATAACCGTCCACGTTTATAAACATTAAGAAATTCTTCTCCAATTTATTATAAATTTATGTTATATTCTCAATTAACAAAATTCTTAACAAAACACCAAAATTATCATATTCTTAACACACAGTTTTGTGTTTAATTCTTAACATAATGTGATATATTGGAACAAACACAAATAATTTCAAGCATAGAAATCTTATTCCATTAACATAAAAACACAATTCCTAGCAAAGAAATATTCTATTAACATAAAAACATAATTCCTAGCATAAAATTATTTCATTAATATAAAAACATACTTCCCAGCATAAAATTATCCCATTAACATAAAAAAAACATAATTCCTAGGACAGAAATATTATTTTCATTAACACTTAAATAAAACATTCAGCACTATTTGAATGATAGCTGACAACGCATGTGGCGAAGTCAAATATCTATCTAATATAATATAATACATGTATAGATAGATAAGAACCCAACCATACTCAAATAGGAAGCACAGAGATAAAATAAATAAACATTGCACTGTACAACTTATAGAACACAGTTTATAAATATACATGTATAATAGATACATAAACAAAACATATTATCTTGGGACTCTTTCATAATAACTTAATATACTTTGTAAAGCTTAGTGAAAAATATGAATATTCCCATGGTCATTACAAGATACAGATTACTTTCTAAATGGTAAAAGTAAACCACAAATCCATTATATTTTCAACCAATAAATAGCCCTGCACGCAATGGCATCATGAAGTATTTATGTTTTTATATGTCTCAAAATAAATTCCTCAAAGCCTCAAATGGTTTAGGAAAAATGAAATGGTCATATATATTGAAGTAGTTGACTAATAAATAATTGAAAAAAATAACATATCAATAGGAAATTTATGGGAAATATTTGAATTTTGGGCAAAAAATCTAAAAAAAAAATTTTTCCCACAGATTAAAGGCAAGCATTAAAATAACATGTGAAACAAATTTTGTTGAATAAATGTTACTGATTTTATCATATTTTTGTCCTTTTAAGTCCAGTAACAGGTGTCCTTTTTACTTTATATTTGGTCATATTTTTCATCATATTTGATATTCCATTATTTTGATATCAAAAATGTCTTTTTATGTACAGGTAGCGTCATAGTATTCCGAGGCTCACCATTCTTACATTATTCTTCAAGAGTTATCTTTTCTTACATATGACAAGAATCAGCAGTAGTTGAATCAGCTTGTGTAGACGTATTGTTAGATTCTGAATCTACTGTTGAAGCTTGATTTTTAGATGTCACTGCTGTGAACTTCTGTGTTATTTGGTTACCAATGGCTGCAAATACATAGTAACCTAAAGTAGCACCTGAAAAAATGTTTACAAATAATAAATATATTAATTCATTTGCTTTATTATATATCCTCATCATGTTTTAATAAATTATACATGTGAATTTAACTTTGTAACAGTAAAAATCTCCACCAAATTATAAAATTAAAATATAAATATATTTTTCCAGATATGGGCTAGAACAAAAGTAAAAATAAGTAATAAATTACACAAGAATACCATTGAGCTGGGTATCCCATAGCCCTTGATATCAAATAATAGTAAAGAGTTGCATCCCCTGACACAATTGTGTTGGAAATGAAGGTGATGCTCGATTCACAGTTCCGGAATTAAATTCCAAAACTAGTGTCAATCGAGTGAAAAGGAGAATTTCGGAGTACAACGCATGTGTCGACTGTATAACAAATATCTCAACCAATCATGACAGCTGAAACATATTTTTTACCTAGTAATACGTCACAATTCCACTCACTCCACCTCAGCTTTCGGGACTGGCAGAACTGTGAGAGGACTGAATTCCGCGTCACTCGATTGTAATTCTGTCGATTCGGGACGTTCTGGACTGTGAATCGTGCATCCCCGAAATGAAATGGAGTTTAACGTCTTACTGTTCTGCTGCGAACCAGGCTCATGAAGACGGGCATACAGCATAAAGTGGGCTATGAGGGAAATTTTGTCCGGACAGAGGGACAATGGCTTACTCTTATATCGAATTCCAACTGTCAAGGGAACTTTTCCATCCACGTCAATGTGTAGCCGGGATCTCTGATTTTCATCCCATACGAACAACTAGATAGCTAGCTGTCCTGGTCAGGCGCTCCGTCCTGCGTCACTGAAACGCGGGAACCACGCCGGAAACAATTGTGTTGAACTCTTTTCACAAGTTAAATGTCATGAGACTGGTGTATATAAAAAGAGAAATTTCGGGAGTTGGATGTTAAATTTACATTATTTGTCTTGTTTAATTTACGGACATAATGGTTATCATGTAATATCCTTACCTGATACAACTGATACTCCTAACCATACATTATACGTCATAAACGCTAACATAATAAAATATGCCACGGCTAAATTAATCATGTGACTCAAACATCCATAAAAATGATACTTTAACCTGAAATATAGAAAACATTTTAGAGTCAAGACAATAAACTGCATACATTGTGTGTAAAAATATAAAGATGCAGAGGGGGTCCTAAGCTCTCACTAACCATTCCAAATGCCATCCAAAATTAAAATAAAAAAATAGGTTGCCAGGCAACGAAACATACGCCCACACAGCAGCCAAATCGTCCGGGCAGTCAACAAGAGTTGTTGCATTTTAAGTAATCATCAGAAAATCATAATTCAAACTCACCCATAACTACGGTGTAACTGTGATATAATCAAACTTTTTTTTAAATCAGATAATAATTGTGACCTCCAGAGGGACCACAAGCTAAAAAGGGTGATTTTTCGTACAATCAGGGGCCATGATTCAGGAAGTTACGATCCGATATGGGCAAATATGCAATGGAACCAAGATCATTAGGTTATAAACATGTATTTCAAGTTTCATCAAAATCAGTTCAAAATTGTGACCTCTGTAGGGCCAACAACCTTGATATAACATATTTTTACACAATTCGCGTACAGACGTCGGCCATTTTATCCATCAACTCTGGTCTGATTTTCACAAAATTCAAATTCTCTCTTCATTACCATGAAACCGTGATATAATCAAACGGTTTTTTAAATCGGACAATAATTTTGACCTCCAGAGGGACCACAAGCTAACAAAAGCGATTTTTCGGACAATCAGGGGACATAATTCAGGAAGTTATGATTCGATGGGCGCAAATATCGAAAGGAACCAAGATCTTTGGGTTATAAACATGCATGTCACGTTTCATCAAAATCAGTTCAAAATTGTGACCTCTATAAGGTCCACAACCTTGATATAACATATTTTCACACTATTCGCGTACAAATGGTGGCCATTTTGTCCGTCAATTTTGGTCCTATTTTCACGAAATTCGAACTCAACCTTCATAACCATGGAACAGTGATAAAATCAAACGTTTTTTTAAATCGGATAACAATTTTGACCTCCAGAGGAACCACAAGCTAAAAAGGGCGATTTTTCGGACAATCAGGGGCCATAATTCAGGAAGTTACGATCCGATGGGCGCAAATATAGAAAGGAACCAAGATCTTTGGTTTATAAACATACATGTCAATTTTAATCAAAATCGGTTCAAAATTGTGACCTCTATAAGGTCCACAACCTTGATATAACATATTTTCACACAATTCGCGTACAAACGGCGGCCATTTTGTCCGTCAATTTTGGTCCGATTTTTACAAAATTCGAATTCAACCTTCATAACCATGGAATGGTGATATAATCAAACGGTTTTTTAAATCGGATAACAATTTTGACCTCCAGAGGGACCACAAGCTAAAAAGGGCGATTTTTCGGACAATCAGGGGCCATAATTCAGGAAGTTATGATCCGATTGGCGCAAATATCGAAAGGAACCACGATCTTTGAGTTATAAACATACATGTCAAGTTTCATCAAAATCGGTTCAAAATTGTGATCTCTATAAGGTCCACAACCTTGATATAACATATTTTCACACCATTCGCGTACAAACGACGGCCATTTTGTCTTTCAATTTTGGTCCGATTTTCACGAAATTCGAACTCAACCTTCATAACCATGGAACGGTGAGATAAGCAAACGTTTTTTTAAATTGGATAACAATTTTGACCTCCAGAGGGACCACAAGCTAAAAAGGGTGATTTTTCGGAGAATCAGGGGCCATAATTCAGGAAGTTACGATCCGATTGGCGCAAATATCGAAAGGAACCAAGATCTTTGGGTTATAAACATACATGTCAAGTTTCATCGAAATCGGTTCAAAATTGTGACCTCTATAAGGTCCACAACCTTGATATAACATATTTTCACACTATTCGCGTACAAACGGCGGCCATTTTGTCCGTCAATTTTGGTCCGATTTTCACGAAATTCGAACTCAACCTTCATAACCATGGGGCGGTGATATAATCAAACGGTTTTTTAAATCGGATAACAATTTTGACCTCCAGAGGGACCACAAGCTAAAAAGGGCGATTTTTCGGAGAATCAGGGGCCATAATTCAGGAAGTTACGATCCGATTGGCGCAAATATCGAAAGGAACCAAGATCTTTGGGTTATAAACATGCATTTCAAGTTTCATCCAAATCGGTTCAAAATTGTGACCTCTACACTGTTCACAAGCTAAAAAACGTGATTTTTCGTACAATCACGGGCCATAACCCATGAAGTTACAGTCCGATACATGCCAATATCGAAAGGAACCGAGATCTTAGGGTGATAAACGTATATTTTAAGTTTCATTGAAATCGGATAAAAATTGTGACCTGTAGACTGTTCACAAACAATTGTGGACGGACGGACGAACAGGGGCGACGACAATATACGTCCACATGAAAATGTGGGCGTATAAAAACAGGCAGTTTTCATGGAAAACCAAGCAAAAATTACTTATGTGTCATTGCCATGTCAAGTGGTGCAGTGTCTGTAAGGTGATCCCTTCAGAATATTATGAAAAAAATACATATACAAACTTATGTAAAACTGTAAAGTTGTATGACTTTAGCATTCATATTGACTGAGAAATGGCCTTTTGAATCGGGGTACCCTTTCAAAAGTTTTTAAACTACTATATATTCTATTACTCGATTTTGGTGGACTGATTTTATACCTTCTTTTTCGACAATATTCTTGAAATTTTGGGATTTGTTATAAAAGAATCCAGAAACTAACCTTTGTTTTCGTATCTGTTGTATGTCCACTGGTATAAGCAATGGAGTAAGTAAAATGCTACGGTCGGTGACCGTTGTATCTGTTTTTGCATAAGATAAAGGATCTTGTCGTACACGTAGTTGAAAATAAATCTGTAACAATTTTAAAGCCTCAAACAAAAATGTCACTGTAAATACCACAAAACATACTGCAACTAATCCTAAAAGACACAAACATATATACATGTTACAGTGCAATTTAGCAACCATAAGATATGATAAGCCAGCTTTCTTAGTTTATATTTTAATCCATAATTGATCTAGAAGTCCTAATGTTAAGAAATTCATGCTCAAAACAAATGCCGTTTTTTCAATGTGAATAGATATTTTTACCTTTAATATCTGTAATGTTGAGATTTTCAAAGATGAAGTTTTGTAGTTTTGTTTTGGTAACAAAATACATCTGAAATACAAATATGAAGACTAAAGGAACAATTAAAGATACATTATGGGAGATTAGATAACGAGTTGGCAGTTCTCACTACAATAGTTAAAAACTAGCTAATATAAAGGCAATTTGATGAAAATTTCAGTCAAATTGATTCACTATTAGATTAGCGATTGAGATTTCCGCTTAGCCTCGGTCATCATTACTAAAGTCGGTAAGACAAAACCAGTAGTCTTGGTTATCCATTTTTAGTGGTAAATCACGAAGGAAAATATTTCAGCGAATCGAACTACAATCCAACAAAAATCTCATGCTAGCCTCAACATCGAGAGTTGATTATGGTCTGAATAGGTTAATCAATGTCTAATCAATAGTTTTTATAACATTTCAGGCCTAAAGAAAGACCTACAATAGGCAGATTTTGCTCTTGCATAATGCATGTTTAATACAGTCTGAAAACCAAAATTTTAATAACCGAGTAATCAAGAATCAATCAATGTAGACTATATATATTAGGTTAATTGCGAGAATAATCTCTGACAATCAGTAAAGGCTAAATAGAAAAAATGTTGAGATTACATCTCAACACAATTAATCAACCGACTCTATTTCAGTCGAATATCCTAAATTTCAAAACTGATCAAAACATTAATTGTGGCAAACAAAGGGCAGCTGTCTACAATGTCTCCCTATTAATGGCAATAAAATTGCATAAAGTTAATCTGAATAAAATTAATGAGCTTCAATTCAAGTCATTACTACATAACACCATCTGTTACAAAGGCACAAAAAGACACATCAATTCGTACTCACTATTACATATATATATAAAAAGTATCTACACCAATATCATAATCACTATATTCATTTACTTGAAGCACAATCCTAACTACCTTTTATATCCATTAAATAAATAAATACTGTTACAGGTTGGAGTCGAGTTAGATCACATCCTGACATCAAGTCACTCCTTATAATTAAACACTGCTACCACAGTAAAAGAAAAATATTTGTTCACACATATCCAGTTTAGATTTAGTGGTGTTAAGTTTTGACACCCTTAGACTGGACATGTTAAATGATTGAGAAACCTCAACCTGTATCATTGTTTAACACTGATATTACCCAAATAATTTACTGTTTGGTCTATGTAATGGTGATTGAAAATATTTGGTTGAGTAACATACAAAACATGGGTCTATAATAGCTAAGTTCTATTATTTTGTAGGTTATGAGAGCATCCACAAGATACTAGAAACTGAACAAGAGTAACAACAAGTAATTATCAGAAATAATTAAAGTATGATTGTTTTCTTGTTCTTCCTAGTACTAATAACATTTGTTACACAAAACATGGACCGATTTTCAGATCATAACTTGACCTGTTTGAGTTATGGGAAATCATTGAAAATCAATAGACTTCTTAGACTGATGAATTTAAACACTTTGTATCAAGGTCAAATCAATTGGATGAAAAACTTTAGTACTTGAAGTGTCCTCCAGATTTTTCAAATAGGGCAAGTGCAATAACCCTGGCAGTAATTATAGGGATTAATTTTGAATTAATTCTGTACTTTATCTCATGAACTTATACAATGGGTATAAAAAGTCATTTAGTTGATAACTGTCGCCTCTAGAGCATCCTCAAGATTTTTCAAAATGATCAAGGTCCATAAATACAACTCTGAAATTAAATTTTGGAAATTCTTGAAAATCAATAGACTTCTTCAAAAATCAATAGACTTCTTCACCTTATCAACATAAACACTGTGTGTAAGTTAAGCAGATGATAACATAAGCCTCTACAGCATCCTAGTGTAATTTTGAATAATGATACAACCAGACAACAGCCAAATTACGAGAAGGTGGACAGATGCCATAGTTGATAGTCATGTTAACATTACAGAATATTTAGTGACCAACAAAACAAGTATTTTTTAAATTGATGTGATTTAAATTCATGAGATCTAAATAAAATACTGCTATTAGTTTACATACATGTATTTATTCCCCCAAAATTTTTTATTACATTCTCAGTGATTCTGCTGTATTTTTTACTCCAAATTGTCAATAAGGAAATAAAGTAAATTGAATATTTTTTTGTTGGTTGTTAAAAACCTAAGAGTGAGACAGGAAGATATAAAAAGTGAAACTAAGACAGGAAATTAAAAGGTGCAATCTAAAAATCTTTCAGTTTTTTAAAACTGTATGATGTTTTATACTTAGTATAAATTGTAAGCCTTCAAATCACCTTTTTTAGTCAAAAAATTATTTATTTCTTATAACAGTAACAAGCTTTATGACAAACAATGGGAGTAAACTGGGTTTGGCTACTAAACAAAATTTAACAAAAAGATTGCATTACAGTTCACACTTATATAACTAACAGACAGTATTAACACTTAGACTGCCCCAAACCACCCTGATTAGGACTCCTTAGACCGACTGTGGTGCCCACACAGATTATTAAATTAATGGTCCTGTAATACAGAAAACTATTCAAATATCTTGGGCACTTTGAAAAGGTCTAAGAAACAGCATTTTGAGTCTGTCGGTGTACCAATATTAATATATCGCTTTTCTCAAATTTTTTTCAAGAAACTAAGGTAGTCAATGTTACTTTTATTTAACAATTGCTAAAGGGTTAATAAATGTATATCCTAAAAAAATAAAATTTAAAATCTATCAGTTCTAATCTAGATTATTAGAATTTCAGGCATTATTCCATAGGCCATAGTGTTGATATTTGAGTGGTTTTTTTCTGCTTTGATTTTCTTTAAATAGTTTTTGGTCATCCTGCAGGTTAGGGATTTATAGGCTGCAAGCACAAAAGATTATTTGCCAGCAATTTTCTTGTTTTGGACTGTGTCTGTGGTATATAATATTATAGATCTCGATAGATTATCAACCTATGTGTAGGTGCTCTAGTGCTCTAATGGATGATAGTGACAGATAAGTTTGTTTGGACAGATGCAACTAGGTATAAACAAATAATATTGAAAAAATCTATATGATGCAATAAATTAAATGAAATGAAGATTAACGTCCTACTGTTCTGTGACCAAATAAAAGCTCACTTCAAAATTGAAAACCATCTAGTGAACCCTGACCACTAAGTTCAATACTACAAGTGTTCATTGACTGTCGGACACAAAACAGTAGACCTCATACATGTAATCCATAAAAATACAAAAAAGTACAAACTTTACATACATTTTTATCCAATGTCAGTCAAGAAACACACATCACATCAAAATCACTTTTTCATCCAAATTTTATACTTGAAATTCAGTACTCGTGTGTTGATTGTTGAATAGTCCTATCATCATTAATTTGATTAAAATCCCGAATCAATAAGTTAAGAAATTGCAAAAAATAACCAAGAGCCAACTCTATTGATTAGATCTCTCCTTGACAAAATAAAAGGAAAAAAACACCAGTTTTATCTCTAGACTGGGAGAGAAGACACTAGCAAAAATAGGGCAAACGGCTCAAGGGCAAAAAGTAACCCATTGAAAAGGTATAAATAATTAGTGATGACCTGCTAATAAGGAAGTTATCATCGAGGACAGGATATTGTCATTAGACAATTTGTCAGCTTTAAGTTTTGACAAAACTTTGACATTGTACCCAGCAGTAATACTAATAGTCAAAAAGACACTATGAATATAAACAATGTTTAATCTGAATAGACTTGTTTTAACACCATGTAAATATCAGCCCAACAACATTAGTAACTTGTCATGTGATTAGGTTGTCTCCCGTCTGTAATTAAAAACTCTTGACTGAAAATTCATTTAACGAAATAACAAAGAGAACTACATGAAATAATATAAAATCTAACAATTTGTATGGACATTAAAGAAACATTATGGGAGATTAGATAACGAGTTGGCAGTTCTCACTATATAATAGTTGAAAATTAGCTAATGTAAGGCAATTTGCTGAAAATTTCAATCAAACTGAACCACAATGAACCGAGAACTAAGCGAATGAAAGTTCCGCTTAGCCCTAATCATCATTACTAAAGTCTGTAAGACAAAACTAGTAGTCTTGGTTATCCATTTCATCTTTAAATCACGAAGGAAAATTTTGCAGCAAATCATATCTACAATCCAACAAATATCGCAGGCTAGCCTTGACATCAAGAGTTGATTATCGTCTGGATAAGTTAATTTATGTCTAATTAATAGTCTTTATAACATTTCAGGCCTAAAGAAAGACCTTCAGTAGGCAGATTTTGCTCTTACATAATGTATGTTTAATATAAATAATCTAATATATTGAATTCTAATTCATGTTTTTAATTTCGAATACTATGGAAAATATAATGTTAGAGGTTAAGCCCCTATAAAACTGATGTTTGTATAGACCTGCTGGATATCATTAGCAGCCATATTTTCTTTCACGTCTTGAAACAAACAGTAGCCTATTGTCCGAACCATCGTAAATTTTTTTATCAGATTTCTTCGATTATGAACATGGTTAGTATAGACTTACCGGTGTGTTTGAAATCCATTGCACAAGTCACAACTAAATATCCCAACAAATAAAAAAGTTCTCGCTTGACAAATTTGACTGAGTGGAAGACAACAATGTTTTTGTCACGTGTTGGGCGAATCTAAGGCAACTGTTGCAGGGGTGCTTTAATTTTGACAGATAGTTTGAGAACCACGTGTTGTAATGAAAATAAAACGAGATCACTGCGATTGTTTGTGTTTGGGCGACGAAAAATATCAACATGAGATTTATATTGAAACCATTGATCGCCAGTCTATCAAAATACCACTGATTGAATGGATACCTGTAAAAATAAAGACGTATATACTCTAAAACTATTTTATCATTTCACAATATCATATTAAAGATAATCATGGGTACCGGTAATATCTAAGGCCTGTAAAACAAATATAATTGTTTTTGTGCCACATGCATGTTCAAAAGAAAGATTTTACTAGAATGTAAAAGACAGTACACTGATAGTTATGTGAGTGAACGCTCAAACTCAGTGCCGAGCTGAGTCTTATAGCTTAAACCAAACTTGAGTTGTCGTAAAAGTACCGAAAACCGTTTCGATTTGCTATGTTTAGTCACCCCTTATACAAAATGATATCTTTCAAAGAGTGATGTTATCAGCTTCCATATCGGTATTTTTCTGTGTGAAAAGTTTGTGGGATTTCAATTTTTCAAGACAGAGAGAACTTTTTTTATTTGTTGGGATGATTATATTGTACAATGGATTTTATTTAACAGGAGTTGATTTCAAACACACAGGTAAGTTTATAATAACCAAAGTTAAGTAGTTTGTTCATAACTGAAGAAATCCGTTTTAAATTCGCGATGGTTCAGACAGTAAGTCAAAAATAGATTCAGTAAAATTTAAAAAATGACAGACTGACTGAGGAAAAATAAATAAATAGCTTACTGGCATCATAGCCATACTGTGATTCATAATCATAGGCATCCCCATTTGCAGTGGTGGTGCTTATTCTATACAATCTGTCGCGTCTTACTTATATATTATATCCTTGGCTACATAAGTTATATACAGTTTGTTACAGATAAAATAAAATTAGGTATTCTTAATTAAACAAAAATATTTGGCTAGAATAGCGGCCATTTTCATATCATGTGACTTATCACGTGACAGTTAGTTATTTTCAAAGCTAAAGGAAATTGGATTGGTTAATTTAATTGTAAGCTTTGCTTTGATTGGTTCAAAAGATAGTCTGCACCAAATTCGAAAAGATGGATGACAGTGCGTGAAGATTGGAACGATGTTATAAGATGTTTTACAGAAGTTAAGAATGTATTTGATGGTAATTTTTCTACGACATTCTTGTTTGTGTAATTGTAATGCTTGACAATAATATGGTTGTGGATAATTAAGCGATGCTTTTTAGCTTTGATCTGACATTTACTCTTTTTTATCTAGATCTCGACACCGGTATTTTTTTTTAAAAATCCGCTTCTCTGAATCAGTGAATCTCATGATTCTGGACCTAGATCTAGGCCTAGGCCTACTTATCTTTTTTTTTATTTTATTCTACTTCGCTTCTATGTAACTTCTACTTCTAGTTCTAGCTAGGCTACCGATAGTTCCTTTAGGAACTGTCTTTGAGCGGACAATGTCCACTGACGACAGTTCCTATCCGGCCTTTAAGCTGCATTATCCATTATGAAAATACCGTTCTTCCCCACCACTGTTCTTAAATCATCTTATTTAGTAATTTAGGCTATTTTGGAATCCTTACCCCTTACCTACTATTTTTCACCCTGATTCTGCTTTATTCACCAAAGGAATCATTTCTCGACACAGGTGACACACATTCATAACGATTTTCAACCCTATTTTCAAGTAGAATTCTGCGATTAAAAACATACACCAAACACGTTTAAACGGATAGCCATTATAACATTATTAGTAGCATTACAAGATACGGACATGCGCAAACCGCATGTTTATTTCATCGCTAAATTCTACTGGAAAATTGAGTTGAATTATTATAAATTTGTGTCAAATATAGTGAGAAATGATTCCTTTTGGTGGAAAATAAAGAATTGTGATAAAAAGGTGGTAAGGGTTCTAGAACAGCCCGAGAACAGAGGTGGGGAATAGCAGTATTTTACTGTATTTTCATATTGCAGCTATATAAGGCTGCATAGGAACTGTCAGCGAATATCGTTCGCTCAAAGACAGTTCCAAAGAAATATCATTCGCTCAAAGACAGTTCCAAAAGGAACTAGGCTACCGGGGTACCGGAATTCCCTGAGGATCGACTAGAGAGAGAAATAGCGTTTAACGTTGACTCGACACAAACTAGGGACTAACACATGGTTTGATTTTATTTCAATAATTCGCTTGTGTGTAGGTTTCTTTAGCAGTGAGAGGAAACCAGAGGAACCGGAGAAAACCCACAAGGTTGGACAGGCGACCCTACGCCTTGTCACGTACAACTGGGGATTTGAAACCATGCCAGTTGACCCAATGATAGGCTTCATGATACAGCATGCACATGCTAACCATTTGGCTATCCAACCCCAACAAGTTAAATGGGCGCTAAATGTTACTCTTTGATATTCTGATGATACTGTGCACATGTAGTTCCTTTAGGTTAGGTACTGTCTCTGAGTGGACGATGTCCAATATGAAAATAGGGTAAAATGCCACTTTTCCCCACCTCTGTTGACTGTTCTCAGACATTTTACTTGCGATTCTTTATTTTCCGCCAAAAGGAATCACTATTGGACACAAATTTATAATAATTCAACACAATTTTCAATGAAATAAACAACCGGTTTGCGCATGTTTGAGTCTCATATGGTATAATTGGCTGATCAGTTCAAACGTATTTTGTGTATGTTTTTAATCACAGAATTCTACTTGAAAATAGTGTTAAATCATTATAAATGTTTGTCAGCTGTGGCAAGAAATGATTCCCTTTGGAGAATAAAATAGAAACAAGGTACATTTGCATACAAAAAAAACCCTATCCAGTGGCAGTGAATTTGAATTAAAAGTTGGCCATAGTGCCACTGTCCAAACAAAATTCCCTCATAGCACTCGTTTATACTGTTGTATTCAAGGAGTACGGTAGGTATTGGCAATGTCTGCATGTGGTCTGGTTGTACAGATAGACAAGTGGTTCTGTATTTTGAATGCAACAGATATGAATAGATTAATTATTTTTATTTTTTAAAATTCCAGCAGATGATCAATATTTACATCTATCATAGTGAGTGAAATTACTAAGAAAAATAATGGCCTCAGTAAATAATCCAGATGATTCCTTGTCAACATCAGTATTTAGTGGTAATGGAAATGGAACACCGGGACAAGTGAAAAAAATGAGGAGATCATGGTTTGAAACCCCACCAGCAACAAAACTAGAGATAGCAGTTGATAGGAAAAAAAGGCGCTCTTCTGGAGCAGCAAGACGCAAGAGTGATGAAGAGATTGAGACACTTATATTAACCCATTTCACAAATGCTCCTCGAATTGGTTTTGGAACTATTAAAGTTGGGAAAGCAAAATCACGAATATTGATGGTACGCAATCCACATGAGTACGAACAGGAAGTAATTGTTGAGCGCTTCCCATATAAGAAAAACTTTTCTATTGATCAGACCAAGTTTGTAGTTGGTGCAGAAGATTATGTTACTCTGTCTATAACATGGTCACCAGATGAAGCTTGTACCTGTCGTGAAATGATATTATTTAAAGTGGATGGTGTTTACAGATTACAGTCGTATGTGTTTGGATCGGCGGAAGCTGTTAAGAAACAGAAACCGGTTAAAAAAGTAGGTTGTTGGGGCAATTTTAAACTTTACATGTACTAATACACACATGTACTTACATTATAAACTTTACATGTACTACTACACACATGTACTGTACATGTAATAAATATAAATTCAAATGTTCATAAAATTATTGGTATGCATATTTCCTAATGATTTGTAAAAAAGAGTCCCTTTGTGCCTTACCATTGGCAACTTATTGCAGAGACTTGACTGAGAAATTTACATGTTCTTTCTTTTACCGATACACATGATAAAAGGAGTCCTGCCATCATAATGGTTGTGAACTCGATCGACTAAGGAGGTCATTGCAAAAATCATTCCCTTGTTTTACAGTATATATTGAATAAAGTAAGAATTCTGAAATTTAATTTTTTTTTTCAGAAAAAGGGATTGCTTGGAATAAGTGTGAAGAAACCATTTTCAATAATCAACACTCCAGGTCTGGCATGTATTCGTGACAATTACAGTCCACTGGATGCAGAGAAACCGAAGATGAGTAATTTAAAACAACATCCACCAGCACCTATCAATGAAATCCTGGAATACCAACTATTAGATAAACAAAGTGGTGAGGACAGCACACCACCTCCATTAGAATCAACAGCTATTTCTATATCTTCTGTGGGATATACAGCGAAATCAGAGAGTGTTAATCTAGGTTGCTCACCATCCTTTAGTCCAATATTAAAATCGTCAGAAATAGATGGTTCATGTGTTATTACTGATTCTCGATATTCAGACACCCAATATTCAGTTTTGAGAGATGTCAATAATCTACCTGCTGACAGCCAAAGGATTTCCACTGATCAAGAAACAATTCTTGCATTCAAAGAAAGTAATGGCTATCAGAAAGAACAGGACACATTGCAGGAAACACCAAAAATCCAAAAAGAAAAGAACTCCCGAAATAAGATAAAGGATAACAAAAATAAAGAGAATTCTCCTTCAAAACGACAACGCATGAAATTGACCAAAGACAAAGATGGAAAAGACAAAAAGTTCCTTTCACCAGAAACATTTCTGAATGATTCCTTAAACATGGCACAGAAGAAACCTGTGAAAATTGTTGGACCACAAATAATTGATGAGAAAACAGTTAGCCCCACTTCATTTTTAGAAAACCTCAATAATACAAAAGGGGAAGAAGAGAACTTGAAGGGTGTTCCAAGTCCCTCTGCACTTCTTCAGAATTCCATTCCTCATAATCTTATCGTTCAGCAATTGAGAAATGTTCGTCTGAGTTTACATGAGCACTCATTTGAACAGAAGACAACTGTCAAAACTCCTTTATTTCAAGAGTCTGCAACAAAAGATGTTCGTAAAACTCATTTTCTCAGACAACATCAGGGTAAGAAAGGCAGTGATAGGGTGAACCAAAATGTCCATCATCAGAGTCCAAAACGTACAACTTTTTTAGTTTCTCTGAAGAAAAATAGATCTGTTCAAAAGAAAGATGAAGTGTCCAAATCTTCCAAAAAAAGTAGTGGAAAGGTGACCAACGAAGAAAAACCCAAGAGACGAAAATTGTTGACATCAAACAAAGTTGGACAAACACCAATCTCTAAAAATTCCAAACTGGCAGATGAAAAAAATGATAATGATATGAAAAAAAATAATGATATTGAAACTAGAATTGATTTTAAAGAACAGACACCAGCAGTCACTCATATAGAACTTGGTGCCAATTATAGTCAAAGTCAGGTGCATCAAATCTTTACTCGCACAGTAACAAAGGACAAATCAGCTGAACCGGAAGTGGAGAAAATCAGGAAAAATTCTGGTAAAAGACTTTTTGATGCCAATTCACCTAAAAAGAACAATCCGGCCTGTCCACGAACTATCACTAAAGACAAACCATCTCCGCATATCCACAGCAAGGTCGTACTCACAGGAAAGAAGTTATTTGAAGAAAATGACAATGTTCTTACACCAAAAAGAGTATCTCCATTTTTGGATGAATTTGGCTCCCCATCCGTCCTTCCTTCCAGCCCAAGTGAAGTTTTAACTAGACGAACCACTTTAACGGTCACAAAAAGTCGTCCTTCAGATGCATTGCTGTATGCTGTTCAAACAGCTGTGAACAACAATCTATTTGAATGCACACCAACTGGTAAAGACAGCAAAATTTTGGAGAATGATGAGGGCATAGTTGTAGAGGTTGGAGTTAGCGGAAGTCCTGAACTGCCTAAAAAGGAAACGGTGGAAATATTTACACAAGCACCAGTTTCACCCAATTTGATTGGATCACCTAATCGATTGCCTTCTTCTCCTGATCCTGAAATTGGTCGACGGTCAACCCATTTAGTCACTTCTCCTAGATTTGTTGATCTGAATTCAGTTAGTCCGAGGAGATTATTTGCAGCAATTGATGATTTCGATGAGATCGAAAATATACAATCCTCCAAAGAAAACAGACAAGAAATAACAGCACCAAATATTGAAAATGAAATTGAAAATGTCAGTTTGGTTGTTTGTCAAGATATTGTCACAGAAATGAAAGAAGTATTGACTGAGAGCCGATTGGTCACTTCCATCAAAGAAGATAGTAAAATTAGTACAGACATTCTGTTGTCCGAAAAATCAGAATCTTCTCTTTCTTTAAAAAGCTTGAATGATTCTTTATTGAAAAGCAAAACTGAAGATGATTCAATAGAATTAGAAGCAGATTCAAGTCTCAAAGATGAAGATAAAAAGGAGGATAAGAAAAATCAAAAAAATCTATCAAATTCTGCTTTATTAGATGTCTCAAACAAAGTAGGTAATAAGATAATCTCAAAGGAATTAAAATCATCCGAAAACAAATATATGGCACCAAATCGTGGTACCAGTTCTACAAAAGCCAGACACAGTAATTGTGTTTCTTCTACCGGTAAACCTGTACCAAACAGTAATAGACGATCTATAGCCAGTTCAAGAGAGAAACTGAATCTGATTGGCACATCCAACAAACCTACCTCCAATGATAGGAGAAAGTCAGTACACAGTGGACCAAGAAATATATCCAATGAGAAAAAAGTAGAAAATCTTGTGGCCGATTTTACCAAATCTACTAATAATAGGAACACACCACATGGCAGACCCCTCATCAAAACAGGTTCTGGTGATTCCTTGATTACTGATAAATCAACTAAAGCAGGTCTTGCCAGAACATCATCGGCACCTCTTAGTGGTAATAATCCACCACTATCGGCCAGGAAAGGTGATTAGGTTTTTGTTTTATTTAATTGTAGAGGACTATTGAAATTGGTCTCTCTGTCTGTGGCACTTTTTGGGAGACAATAACCCTCCTTATTGAGGTAGAATGTTCAATCTTAGTGTAGGTGTCTATTAAGTGAAAGCCTTAGACATGCACATTTTCCACTTACTTAGCTAAGCAGAGATAAGTAATTTGTTTGATTGAGACTTTTGGAACATGATAACTTTGGCTCTAATAATTACCTGACTTCAGTGATCATATGAGAATTTTCTGCTTAGGCTAAGTAGTGGAACATAACTCTGTTTTTAATTAAGGTGTAATTGTAATGTTTAAACTTGGTGTAGATGTTCATAAGGTGAACGTCTTGACCAATTTCAATCATTAAGATTTTCTGCTAAAGCTAAGAATTTTCTGTGGTCGGTGCTCACCGTAACAGACCATTTTAATGGCTGATCCCTCACTTCAACCAAACTCTGGTAAATATCTTACAACTCTACCAGATCTTAGTGTAGTAAAGACAAAAAGATATTTTGATCTCTAAAAGACGAAACAAAAGTAGGATCTGTGCTTTAATCAGATTGTGCTATTTCAGTTGATCTATAATTTACATTTTTGATTGAATTTTTTACCATTATTTTTAAAGGACCAAACTTACCTCCATCAAGTCAGAAGAAACAGCGAGGACCAATGAAGGGAGTCGCCCAGTCCAAACTAATGTTGATTAAAAAACCTAAAACTGGTATGAATATTAAAAGCATTACTCTAGTATTCAGTACGAGTAGAACACATAAAGCTGATTATATTTTTACCTCTGAGATTCTAACCCGAACACATCAAGGGAAATTGTTTTGATTGTTCATTAATCTTTTATTCTATATCAATTTTAGCTGTTCCTAAACATCCCATGCCATTTGCTGCCAGGAATATGTATTATGATGAACGCTGGCAAGAGAAACAAGAACGAGGATTTTGTCATTGGTTGAATTTTATTCTCACTCCTCCTGAAGAATACAATATCAATGTTGAGAAAACGAAAGGTTAAATTTTGATTCATTTAACAGCTAAATCTGTCTATTGTGGGTCTTTCTTTTGGCCTTATTAAGTGTTATATTAATTATTAGATCAATATAAGCATGTTCTTACAAAATGTGGGTGTATCTTGCATGTCGAGAACAGTTAGCTCTTTATCTGCCGGTAAATCTTCCATAATTCACCTTAAAGGTCGCACTGTGCAGATGAACCAAATATCATAAACACCTAAATATAACTCAATTTTTCCCCTGGGCAGTCAACCCAGAACTCAGGTTGTGTGTTAGGGGAGTACGTATTTGGAGACTTTTTCATCACTTTCAAAAGATCGATGTTCTTTTTGAAACATGTCCTACATGTATATAGCTTATTTGGACATCCCAAACTAGGAGATCATGCTGATAAAAACATTACTATGCAGTCATACATTTTTTCGTAAATGATTTATTCACATTTATTTTGACATTTTCAATCTAAAATGGTTTGAGTCAGTGAGTTAATAATTAAATTCGCCATAATGGCAGTACCGGTATCTGACTTTATTCCCCAATTTAAAAAAATAGATGTACCTAATCTAAAATTAATGACAAATATGACTTAAGGTTTCTAAGTAAAGAAGTTATTGTTTATTTGCAATTTTATTGTTTATTTCAGTGGACGCTGGAAAACTGTTTGTTGACGGAATGAAGGGTAGTAATAGATTAGCACCAACTAAAGAAGTTTTATCTATTAGAGCCTATGCTGCAAGACGAAGAATGAACAAATTACGACGAGCATCTTGCTTACTCTACCAATCACAGACAGTAGTACATGTCATACGTAAAGTAGAGATTGAAGTAGAGAGTAGACGATTGGCTGTAAGAAAAGATAGAATGCTTCATGCTGATTTAGGTTTGTTATATAATAAGAACTGGACTAAGAAAGTTGACAAGGACATATATTAAATATACTTCAGATTACAATTTCGTGTTTTGCAGGGATCTTTTGACTTACATATGTAAATTCTTATTGAATGTATGGGCAATTTCTCTTAAAAAAAATAGATAATCAACTCTTTTAGATATTTGCCCTTCTCCAGCAGGAACTGAATGAAGTTTATTCTCCCCCAAAAAGTTCAAAGAACTAGATATATCATGAAAATTCATTTTGTAACATTATAGCCCTAGTGGAAGTTGACTTAGTAGAGACAAAATTAGAAACTGTTCGGCAACACTTAGCAAATTTGTTTGTTTGTGAATGACCTGTTTTATACTAAATAAGTGTTCTGTTACGTTTGATGCCAAGGATCTCATAAGATATCACAATTCATTGTCAGAATTACACAAATAGATATCATTTGGGATTGATATATTTTTTCAGGAATAAAACAGAAAATATTAGATATGTTATTATGTTATAATCCACTGTGGCTTAGAATTGGACTAGAGGTAAAATTTTACAGCTTCTGCTTCTATCTATTTATAAATCACCTCCTAAACTCAAGTCTTATCCGTTGTGTCTGTAGCTATTTTTTCTTGATACGGATTTGTAGCCACCATTGCTTTCGTGTTGCCGGTGGTGCTACTTTGTCACATAGGCTTAGAAGTAAAAATTAGTGAATTTACCAATGGACATAATATTAAAATTTTGTATTATTTGGTGAAGTGATATTGTTGTTTTAATGAAAGTAATGACATTGAATTTCTTTCTATTTTTAGACTATATTTGGTGAAATGATATTATTACAGTCTAATAATGATGTTATTGGTTTATCAAGATTTATAGTATATCGTTTATTAAGTAATCCAGATATAGTATCAGAATATGCCCATCCTACTGTTCCTCATCTATATAGAGATGGTATGTCATATTGAAGTAAATTTTAAAATCTTTAAAAAACATTGGGGATTGAAAATTTTATGTGCAGGATTCACCACTGATAATTAGGTAAACATGAGAATATCGGCCATTAATATATGCAACAATCTCCAGTTTTCACAGAAGAAACATGGCTTTCTTCAATTACGTCACAATTCTATTGGCACCACATCTTTTATTAGATCTGGCAGAACTTGATTCTTGTCATTCGATTGCATTTCTGTCCATTCAGAGCACTTAATAGTTTTATTTGCTTTGACTGAAAATTTCCGAGTTGTCTAAAATTCTTGTTCTCAATGAGTCTCAGTCAATATGAGAATAGTTGATAATCACAGGAGGTTAACCTGCAGATTTTATTTTTCAGGTTTTGCGGAAGCTATATCATCACATACATTGAAGAAGTTTTTATTATTAGTGTATTTCTTAGATCACGCTAAACAGTCTCGTCTGATTGATCATGACCCATGTTTATTCTGTAAAAACGCTGATATGAAGGTACGTTTACTAATTGTCTGTATTCAGCACTAATTTCTTTCACATTTGGACAATATCAAAGCAGGGAAATTTTAGCCAGGACAGCAGCACAATGGCCTACTTTTATTACAAATTCCACCTGTCAAGGCTGAATGACGCAATTTATATTGTACAGGGCCATTTGATGGCTCTGATTTTCCTCTTGTGTGTTTTCTTTTTGATATTTTTAAAGTGTGTTGTGTATACAATTAAAAAATGATTGTTTCAACTCCCAAAATTTTGTAAACCGTGAATAATACATCTTTGATTTGTTGTATTTTGTTTTTTAAAAGGCAAGTAAGAATTTCCTAGTACAGTTTTCACGTGACTTCTTGTCAGGAGAAGGAGACATCACAAGACATTTAGCTTATCTGGGTTACGTTGTAAATCATACCCAGACAGCGTTAGATGAATTTGACTATGCTGTTACAGCCCTGGGAGTTGATTTGCGTGATGGATTAAGATTAACGTAAGTCATATGAGCCCATTTTTTCAATTCTTAATCTTGTTAAAATTTGGTTATCTTTTTATCTAGATTTAATGAACCAAAAATAAATAAGACTTCAGGATTCATGTCCTTTAAATACTCAATATAACAGCTACATGAAAATTAAAAAGTTACAGTTCAAACAGACAAATGATATGATTAAAATTTATTTAGATTTTTTAATGAATAATATCAGCTTGTATTTATTCAAATTTTTGAGATGTTATTTTTGTGTTGTATTATCTTATCCTCAAAATAGTGACAATCAAAAGAAAAGGGGGATTTTAGGCTTCAACTCGTGCACCAATGCATAAAAAAATATCTCAACTAACCATGACAGCCTATCTGATTAAAACACAGATCCTATTTCGTTTTGTTTTTTATAGTTCAAAATTTTGATTTATTAATCTGTACTAGGCTACGATCTGGGTTCTGGAAGAGTTTTTATATAACAGGTGTTCTGGATGGCATGAGGGATAAGTCAGTGAAACCATCTGTTACATCGACTTCTTGGCGTGCAATGCTTAGAACTGTGGGTAAACCACTAGAATTAATGTCAACGCTGATTGATCAATGTTTGACGTCGTAGGGGAAAAAGCTGCTAGTACAACCCCATATCACAAAGATAAAAAAACAAAACGAAATATAGATTTGTATTTTAATCAGTTGTGTTTAAATATGTCACGAATCTACTCACTCAATCTCTATTGTGGGGACTAAAAGAATTGTGACACGACTGAATTCTGTGTCACTTGATTGCAATTTTGTTAATTTAGAACCTTTCATACAGACAATTGAGCAGCCCTAATTTCTTATATATTGTGTACAAGCCAGACTTCAAATAGCTTATCCAACACTTTATATACATATTTTATTCCTAGTGTGATGATTTTAATATTTTGGTATAAAGTACATGAATATTTGTTTATTATGTGTAATAAGAATTGTGTTTAAATTTGTAGACGAGTAATGGAGTTTTTAGGCAATGATTGGAGTCTTATGTCACGATTACGAGCACCGGCAATAAGTAGACTACAGAAAATACATAATGTAGAAGTTGTTTTCAAAGAACTGGCTAAGAGAGGCTTGGATGTGACATCACTAGGTAACTCTATTTTAATGTTCTAATGCAAATAGTGTCTGGAATCCAGCAAGATCAGCTATCCATTTGGGCTTTGAATATTCATAAACATTAGAAAATATTTGTGCTTGAATTGTAAAATTGTCTGAATATAAACAGAGAAGGGAGGTAACTGTGCATTCTTTTTCCTTATATCCATATTATCTCCCCTTAGACCACAAAGATTAAATTTTTGCTAAAGCATAATATCAATCTGGCGACTAAAAAGTTTTTTATGAAAAGCTTTGAGATATGTTTGCAGTCACCACTAAAGGTATTATCCAAACTGTTAGTACACAGTTTGTTTTCCTCAACATTAAAGTGTGGGCAAGCTGATTTTACATGGGGGGTTGGGATGGCCTAGTGGTCTAGAGTGCCGCGCTTCGACCTCTAGCTGGCTGGTCACCTCTGGCTTGCGGCTGTGGTTTCGAGCCCTGGTGTGAGCGTATGTGGCATGGAGATAGGGGCGCCTTCTCAACCTCGTGGGTTTCCTCCGGGCACTCCGGTTTCCTCCCACTGCTAAAGACCCCTACGCGCAAGCGAATTATTGAAATAAAATGAAACCATATGTTAGTCCCAAAATGACCTAGTTTGTGTCGAGTGGACGTTAAACCCCCTACTAATATAAGTTTGAGTTCCCTTGTTCTGGTGTGTGTTTGATGTTTGTGGTGTCTTTATATTGTGTCTTGTCAGTTGGTTTATCTTGCATAATGGTTTATGTATGCGGCAGTCCCCTTGCACTTACTATTGACATAAATTCTCTAGAGTTTGCATTTAAGAAAGAGTTTTCCCACTTGATTTGAATAGGGATCAGACTACTTAGTAGTTTTTCTTATTTCTATTTCTACAACAAATGTCAAAGTTATTAAATCTTGCGCATTATTATCACAGTCAATATGTTTTAGTTTCATTTGATATAATCAAGTCTGAAAAAAACTGAGAATTTTAATATTTATCCCATGTTATAGTTTCTCTGTACAAAGTGAACAAGAGCCCAGTTTTGTCTAAGTATATCGCAATGTGATAAAATATTTTGTAAAAATAAATTTGTTTTCCAGAAACTAAGCTGAATGCTCGTGATATAGTTGATGGACATAAAGAAAAGACACTGAGTTTATTATGGCATATTATATTTCATTTCCAGGTAGATTATTTTTTTAGAAAATGTAACCACAATTGCTTGAAATAATAATGGTTACATCCACAGAAATAAAAGAATGGGCAAGGTGACCCCGCCTCTCCCCCTGCACATCCCATGACCTCTGATTTTAAGTTAAATAACCAGGTAATACACAGCACTGGATGCTTACAATAGCAAGTAAAGCCCTTTAACTTTAATCAACTGGCGTGGTTTGGAATCCCCTGTTGTACGTGGCAAGGTTTAGGGTCGCCTGTCCAACCTCGGGGGTTTCTCCGGGCACGCCGGTTTCCTCCCACTGCTAAAGACCCCAAGGCGCAAGTGAATTATTGAAATAAACGTAAACCATGTGTTAGTCCCGTAATGACCTAGTTTCTGTCGAGTGGAAGTTAAACCCCATTTCTCTCTCTCTCTCCCCTTTAACTTTAAGCAACTACTAAGTAAGTCATGCAAACTGTGCCTATGGAGGTTATCGACATGATCAAGTATAAGAAAATTTTGGACATTGCTGATATAGCTTCTATTTTCTGTCCTCTATATATGTCTTTTAAAATCCCAGTTAAGAGTAATATATAGTCGGTTAAGACAATATCGTTTGTGTTCACGTATTTGTTAGTGCAGATCATCATTCAAGGGTAGAAACTAGTGCAGTCATGTGAATGCACTGCAGTTACACTTTACTGTGTAAAAACATGCTTTTATTGTACTTTAACTGTTACTGAACCCAATTGACATTTAATTCATTACAGTATTTAGAAATCATGACTGCGACTGTAATACATACTTTTATTGAGATCAGTGAAAGAAACACTAAATATGCTGTGGTAATAAGTTTAAAAGGGTTTGCGTTTAATTTTTTGATAAAAATTTTTTATTGATCTTGTAGGTTGATGTATTAATAGATATTGAACAACTCAAATCAGAAATTGCAATCCTAGAGAAGACATTGCGTGTAAAAATCAGCATGCAGAAATTATTAAAATTGCATGTTGATAATCAAGGTAAAAGCAGGCTTTTGCAATTTATGTGCATCATTTGAGTTCGTGAAACGAAGAAGTCTATTGAATTTCCGTCAATTTCTTCAAGAGTTATGGCCCTTGTATTACTTTGTTGAACATTGTGAACACTCAAACGACAAAAGTCATCTTCCGAACTGTTTGAAATTTATATTCATTATTTAAATTAGTAAAATGAAAAAGGCTGTGGAATTTCAACAATTTTTGTATATTACTTCCAGAGTTAAGGGCCTTGTTTCTGTTTGTAGCACCTCATATAAACCCTCAAAGGACAAAAATTATAATCTGATCTGTATGACATTGTCTTGTAAATGGTCAATGCGCCCTCCTACCCCTCCATTACCTATAAAAGATTAGATATGTGACACCCCGTGTTGACCGCTCAGATGATTTAGTTGCTGTGGGCATATATTTCATTGCCTTGCAACCTATTTTTCTGTTTTATATTGTATCCACATACATTTGATTTTATTTGAAGCTCGTCGTGATTCTGGAGAAGCAGATGTATTAAAAAATGAAAGATTGACACTACTGTTAAAATGGTGTCGCCTTGTCTGCTTACATTATGGAATAAAGGTAATATTTTAATTTTACAAACTGTTATGTGATTAACATTAAGTATCAATCTTAAACATACAGATAATCCTTCAAAAACAAATCATGTTAAGTTTAGACTTATTCTATAATACAAGCACTAGAGGACTAGCCAATTTTATTTTTACTTTAGGGTAGGTAAGGATTTAAATCAGGTATTAATACTTCAAAAATAGATAATGCAAAAGGATATATTGAAAATTTCAATCAAATTACTTTATTCTGAGGGATGCAATCACTGTTTGTCGTTTAAGTCATTAAATGGCCTAACCATTCTAATCTACTCAAAATCGAAGCCATCCAATGTTATCAAAAGTTGGTTATGGTCTTGTCATGTTAATAAATGTTATGTAACATATGAGGCCTGAAGAAAGCGGTGCAATAGGCATATTTAGCTCTTAAATAATGCCTCTTTAATTATTTTATTGTCTTAGATTTTCACCTTATTAGTAAAAGAATGTATATTTATAGATTGAGAACTTCAGTGTATCATTTTCTGATGGTCGTGCCCTGTGTTATTTAATACACCATTATTACCCTACCTTATTACCACAAGATCTTATCAAGAAACAAACCACATTAAGTTACATGGAAGAAATGGAAACTAAGGAAGAAGAAGAATTTGATTCGGATGCTAGTTTTGATTGGAGTCAAACACCTCATTCTGGTAATATTTATATTAATCTATTTCTATCATCAAATCAATTTAGTACAGGACTCTTTTGAGATTTTTTGTCATTGTTTTCCAGCTTGTTTTATCTAAAGTAATACAATATTTTAAAAAAAAAAACAACCTTTCAGTACAAAAACCAAGTTCATTGTTGAATTGGTATTAACAGACAGTACAAAAACCAAGTTCATTATTGAATTGGTATTAACAGACAGATATACAGCTTACATTATGCTTTTGAATGTAGCAGAATCTACTTTGCTTAAAGATACATTATGGGAGATAAGATAAGGAGCTGGCAGTTCTCACTATAAAAAATATATAGTTTAAATGTAATTTGCTGAAAATTTCAGTCAAATCGATCCACTATAGGCTGAGAACGAAGCGCATGAAATTTATGCATAGCCTCGGTCATCATTACTAAAATCATTAATATAAACAGAGTAGTCTCGATTATCCAATGTTGTGATTTAATTACAATGGCCGTTCAGCGGCATATTTGAATTTAATCCAGATTACATCGAAGGCTAGCCTTGACATCGAGAGTTTATTATGGTCTGGATAAGTTAGTTAATGTCTAATTGATAATTTAGATAACATTTCAGGCCTGACACGTAATAGTCAGATTTTGCTCTTGCATAATGCTATTTTAAGTTATAATCTTTGCAGTCATGGCCATTATCCTTTGTCTGAAAATCAGAGTATTATGTCGACAAAATTTTAATTAATTAAAACTGGCACATTCTTTTTAATTTCAGATCTTGAAAAACCTGAAATGTTTGAGCAGTTCTTAATTAATGAAAAAGACAATTTCAAGCTCTTATATGAGAAGGTACACTGATATATTTTAGATATCTTAAAAATAGTTAATCATGAATATTTAACATTTATGTTCTTCACATTTATTGTATTGATGCATTGGCTTGATGTGTTACCGAACTCAGCATAACAATACCTGTAGTTTGTGTGCGTGGCATTGCAGTAAACTGGTAAAAAAATAATAATAAAACATATGTCTACAAATATTTTAGTCATTAAAATGAATAATTGTACAGAAGAAATGACAAATATAGAATTTCAGTCGATGCACAAAAATAAAAAGATTATTTAAATTGATCAATCCTAGCAAAAGTTTTGGTCATCTAATGTTCCCATTAATATCTATTGATTTTATACCACCATCCTGTTGTTAGCTCTATCCTTCACAATATTGCATTTTTAAAAACTAACTTCAAACTCAAAATGGTATCTAACCCTCAAAATGACTAATGGTCATCTGGCACACTGAGGCTTTGAATTTAGACAAAGAATACGTTATATTTAATTCAAATTTAGGAAACTTGACTGGCCAAATGGTCCATGCTATGACAATAAATCTGATCCCAAGATTGAGCATGTCACTAAGACTAAGAGTATAGTCTCTTATTCCCCCTGTTAATGCATCCTGGCATCATGTGAATTAATTAAATAGCATAAGTAACCGTATGTTAATCCCAAAATAACTCGGTTTACTCAGAAACGTCATTTCTTTTAAATTCTTTTTTGTACAGGTTTCTGGATTAGGAGGTATTCCATTGATGTTAAAAGCAGCCGATATGTCTAATACCATACCTGATGAAAAGATCGTTATGACCTACGTATCTCATCTCTGTAGCCGTTTATTAGATATAAGAGAAGAATCAAGAGCAGCAAGAATTATACAGAATGCTTGGAGAAGATATTGGTTATCACACGCCATCAAGCATCAAGAGGTCATTAAACATACATTATGGGAGAGCAAAAACTGACTTTTGTCGGTCTTCCTTTGGGCCTCAGAAGTCATAGAAATTATAAATTAGATCTTTATTTAAACAACAAGCCTAAAATGAACTCTGTAGACCCACGGATGGCTTGGATTGGGCTCGGATTAAAACAGGATTTCGTTGACTGATTTAATCACTATGGCGTCGTGGGCGGGGCTTCTCTGTGACGTTGACGTCATCATACTTCCGGACTGTTTTCTATTCGTCTGCTTAGGGAGTCGCTTAGGCCTACCTGAAGTACAAAAGAGTACACGCAGGCAACGCAAGAAGTCGGCTATTTATTATAATTTATTTACAATACTGCCTCGTTGATTTGGCCCATTCCTTTCAAACTTTAATATCCTATCGCAGACTTTCTCTTCTTATCTATATATTAAAATCTTAATTCTAATTTATAGTATAAAATAAATGTATACGAATTGAATTGCAGCCCTGTCTCAAACCGAATACGCTATCAGTACTAGTCATTGTAAACATTACTTGATAATCGAGACTATATAGGTGGAGTTAACGCCTGTCAATCAACAATCGGCCATAATGGGAAAAGGGTGTCGATGAATTTAACTCCCATTTCTAGTAAAAAATTATAGTGGTAACAACTTTGTTCAGGATAAAGTAATTTGACTGAAATTTTCAATATATTCTTGTTTCAGCATCTATTTTTGAACTGTTATAGCAAGAATGGCTAACTCCTTGTAAAAATCTCCCATAATGTATCTTTAAACATTAACTATTTAGTAGATGTGCAATTAAATTGTTTAATTTTTTTTGTTTTTTTACGAGTCTAAAAAGCCCAGCTTAGGTTCACTTGAACTGCAAATGCCTATTGGTCAGTATGAAATATCCTCAAATTGTGTGTCGGGAAAACTGATTATTGAGCAGTTTAAATAGGGGGTGCTCGATTGTCAGTCAAGAACGTCCTGAATTGACGGAATTGCAATCGAGTCACACATAATTCAGTCCCGTTGCAGTTTGGGGAGTTTGTGTCGAGTGGAAGTTAAACCCCATTTCTCTCTCTATCTCCCAACGCAGTTCTGTAAGTCCTGGCAACAGAGGTGGTGTAACTAGAATTGTGACATAATTAAATACACCGAATATGATTCGGCTGCATGGTTACTTGAGATATTTTCTTTTTGATTCAACGCATGCATTGTTGCCCGAAATACCCCTTTTCCACTATTTTTTGGATTGATAGAATTCAATTCTGGAACATGCAATCGAGAACCCCCATAGAGTTCACATAATGACTTATGGGTCAAGATTATAATCATATTTCACATTTCAATCATTCAACCTGTTGTACACAAATTTCTATGTGACCTTTGATACTGCATAGACCAATCGTCCTAATCAATATTTGTTTCTGTTGCATTAAAAAAAATTGCTTGTAAGGACCGAGACCATGTTTTTACCTGTTAACCATAAATTGATACAGAAGGAAACCACAATATACATAAAAATATTATATTGTCACATTTCATGTATGTAGAGTTTTTATCAACAAAAGCTGTGTGATTTAAAATAATTCTTTGCATTATGTCTTCTTATTCAGGATCAATGTTAACTCAAAATCACAGTCAAAAGGATGTAGTTAGAAAATATTTTGTAGACGTCACATTTTTTGACATGTGACTGCATTGTGACATTTAATATCGGTAATGATCTTTGAAAAGTCTTGAAATATCTTTAAGTCTTTGTCATGAATTAAAATTCTATTATAGAAACAAGAAAAAGCTGCTCAAACTATTCAAACAGCCTATAGAGAGTATAGAAATAGAAAGAAAATGATGGTTATTTGTGGTAAAGTTGTTAGATTACAGGCTTTATGGAGAGGTCGTAAAGCCAGAAGAGCTGTAGTTATTATGAAACAAAAGATTGAGGATGAGAAGCGTATTAAAGCCTGTCTTAAAATAAAGGTACTAATACTACTATATTAACTGTAATTTTAAATACACAGTAGATAAATACATAATCCACCAGTAGCAAATGTAAAAGATTTATTCATAGTGGTATTGTTAATTTATATAATATGGTCGACCCCTTTATGAATAGATACACAAACAACCTCAAAGAATATAATAATATGGTAGACAATAGGTTTCACAACAACGTGGCGTGAAAATAAAAGAAATAAAGGAAACAGAATGGTAATTTTGTTGTTTGTGTAATATTCTCCCTTTTTGATATACATCTACATTTTATTTTATCCCTGTTTAATGTGGATCTGTCTTTCCACAATATCTTTTTAACACAACTAAAAAATATAGAAGTTGCTATTGGTATTCAATTATTTACAAAGGTCAGCTTTCAGAGTTCTGGGCCGTTGTTACAAAATATTATATAGCCTCTGGAAGCACAATTGATTTCTAACATAAACTTTTGTGGGTTAGCCCCTTTACAACTAAAACTTTCTGGTTCACAGAAAAGCCTTAAAATTTCTGATGTGGTAGGTAGGTTTTAAAAATTACGCATTATTCCAGAGGTAAATTTGCCTAGTGTAGTTCTTTCTTTCTGGAAATGATTTTGTAGTTCTAAGGAGTATAATTTCAGTCCTTCCTCTCTCATAGACCTTTAAAAATTAATCAGACAATTAGATGGTTGCCATTTCTTAAAGATACATTATTTGAGATTTTTATAAGGAGCCAGCTATTCTTGCTATAACAGTTCAAAAAATAGATGAAGAAAGAAGACTATAATGAATATTTCGGTCAAATTACTTTATTCTGAACACAGTTATTACCACTGTTATTTTTGACTAGAAATGGTTTGATTGACAGGCGTTAACTCCACCTACATAATCTTGATTATCAAGTAATGTTTTCAATGACTGTGGTAGACCTACATTCCATTGCCTGCGTGTATTCTTGTACTTTAGGTAGACCTACGTAACTCCCGAAGCAGGCGAACAGAAAAAAGTGATCCGATGGGGCTGCAATTCAGCTGGTTGATGTTAGCTGCGATGTTTATCAATTTCCATAATTTTACTGTAAACGCAAGTAACAAAAGAGCGACAGCGTGTTGACCTAATTACCTCGCTCAACAGCGGCCTCACTTCATACACTCTATCATTAATAGCCTCGATCTAGGAGTATGACGTCAACCTAACAGTTAATCTCCTCTCACGACGCCATTTATAATTAAATTGATCAATGAAATCCTGTTTAAATCCAAGCTCAATCCAAGCCATCCGTGGGTCTACAGGGTTGATTTTATGCTTGTTGTTTAAATAAAGATCTAATTTATCATTTCTATGACATCTGACGCCTAAATAAAGACTTGCAATAATCAGATATAGCTCTTGCATAATGTATGTTTAATTGTCCATTGCCATTTAATCGATTTACTTGCAGCAAAGATTTTTCTTGATTTTTGAATATTGGAATAACAAATCACCTATGAAGTTGTTTTTAAGTGACATGGAGATATCTGAGAACCAGATTGTATACTGGTACTTTGTTTTAACCTCTTATACTTTCAATCTGATTCTTTTTATTTTATTGCAGAGAGCATTAGAAACCTGTGTTATAAGACGAAAATATTTATCCATGAAGATATCTGCAGTTTGCATACAGTCGTTTTACAGAGGTCACAGGATCAGGAAAGAACTCAATAAGCAAAAGTCAGCTGCTTCCTTGATTCAAAACTATTACTATGGTTACAAGAAAATGATGAAGGATAGAAATAACTTCGTGCAAAAACGATCAGCGAGTATTACCCTTCAGAGAGCTTGTCGGAATTGGTTGAGGTGTAAAGAAAATAAACGCATAAAAGCTGCCATCATAATTCAGAAGAATGTTCGTAGTTATCAACAACGAATTAGCTACCAAAAAGAACTTGCCAGAATTGTAAAGATTCAAGCCTTGTTCCATTGCAATAAATATCGCACCAAGTTTTTGGCCATGAAATTTGCTTCAATTTCCATTCAAAGAGGCTACAGGAAATACAGATACTTGTGCCTACTTCATTCTGAACAACAAAAACTGACAGCATCCTGCATTTGTATTCAAAAATGGTGGAGACAGAAAAAACAGGAAAGGCTTAACCGTAGGATTGTTGCTGTCACAAAAATTCAGAAACTTCTAAGAGGATATTTAACTCGTAAAAATCTCCAAAACAGAAATCTGGCAGCTGTTAAGATACAGTCTAGTGTAAAAATGGCACAGACACGAAAGAACTTTCTAAAATATAAGGCGGCTGTAGTTATCTTACAGCATCACATGCGTATGTATTTACAAAATAAACATTTACAAGATGAACTTATTCTTCATACTAAAGCTGCCACTAAAATACAGAGTCATTGGAGATCAATCCTAAAACAGAGGTCATACAATCAAATGAAAATAGCAGCAATAAAAATTCAAAGCTTTGTGCGTGAAAAGCAGGTTTCTGCGCAATATATTAAGAAACGCAATGCTATAATTTTGATCCAGCAGAGATACAGAAATGTCTGCAAAGGTCAGTCCGCCAGACAAGATTATAAAAATATACAATTAGCGACATTGAAACTTCAATCCCACTTCAGAGCTCTCTTGGAAAGGAAGAATTACCAGAAAATCAAAAATGCTGTGGTAAAAATCCAGAGCATAGCAAGAATGAACAGCAGTCGAAGCAAGTACTTAGAAATATTGAAAACAAATTTAGCTTTACAGCATCGGGTCAGGGCTAATCAGCTTAGTAGAAAGCAAAGAAGAGAATTCTTAAATCAGAAGAAAGCTGCCATTACAATTCAGTCCTACTACAGAGGTCACCAATACAGAGTTAATCAACATAAACTAAATAAAGCAGCCATTGACATTCAGTCCTTCTTCAAAATGAAACAAACCAGACAAAAATATCTCAGGTATAAAGCTGCAACTGTAATTTTACAGCATCATATACGAATATATTTACAAAACAAACACTCCCAACAACAAATTCTTCTTCAAAATAAAGCTGCTACGAAGATACAAAGTCACTGGAGATCTATACAAGAACAAAAAAAGTACAATCAAAAGAAAAAAGCTGCAGTAAAAATCCAGAGCTTTATCCGACAACAGCAAGCTTCATTTCAGTACAGTCAAAAGAGAAGTGCTGTGATTTTACTTCAGTCAAGATTCCGAGCATTACTTAAAGGTCAATCAGCCAGACAGAATTATCTAAATGTACAATCTGCAACTATAAAACTTCAGTCTTACTTCAGAGCTCTCAAAGCTAAGCAGAGTTATCTGAAAATCAGAAATGCAGTGATAAAAGTTCAGAATATTGCAAGAATGAAGAGTATCCGCAGCAAGTACCTTGAAATGAAAAAGACAACTTTAGCTTTACAGAGTCGAGTCAGAGGTAATCAAATTGGTAGAAAGCAGAGAGCAGAATTCCTAAATCAGAAGAAAGCTGTCATTACAATCCAATCCTACTTCAGAGGCCACAAATCTAGACTTTTTCAAAAAAGTCTAAATGAAGCTGCTACAAAAATTCAATCTCATTACAAAGCTCACCACCAGATGCACCAATACAAACAAATAAGACAGACAACCATATCAATGCAGCAATTGTATAGAAATAATGTCACTGGCAGAAAAATTCGAGCCGATTATTTGAGAAATAAATCAGCAGTGGTAACAATTCAAAAATATTTCCGAGGCTATATGGATAGAAAAGATTTACAGAAGAGACATAATGCAGCCATTAAAATTCAATCCAAATTCCGGGGATACTTAGCAATAAAACAATATTCAAAATACCAAGCTGCTAGTGTTTACCTTCAGGATGTCTTTAGGAGATGCTTAGCAGCTAGAAGAGACAGAAACCATTTTCTCAACTTAAGAAAAAATACTATCACTATTCAAAAACATTTAAGATGCTACATTCAGAAAAAAAATTATTGTAATGTCAGACAAGCAGCTATATTTATTCAAAAATGGTACCGAAAACATAAACAGCAACGGGAATATCACAAATTGAAATTTACAACAATCCAATTACAAAGACTATACAGGAACAATCAGAAAGCTAAACTAGTGAGGACTAATTTTCTTCAGATGCAAAAGGCAGCCATTTGTATCCAAACTCATTTCCGTGGTTTTAAAGTTTGTCAACATTATCTTCACAAACGTCATGCAGCCATTAGAATACAGTCATTGTGGAGAGCATATGTTCAAAGAAAACAGTTCCTTAAATTAAAATCTACTGCAGTTTGTGTGCAGCAGATGTACCGAAATAAAATGGAGGTTAAGAAATGTAGAGATATGTTTCTAAAAATTCGTTCAACCATAGTGTACCTGCAGTCTGCGTTTCTTGGAAAAGTAATTCGTCAAAAATATCTCCTGAAACGGAAAGCTGCCATTACAATTGTGTCATCTTGGAGATCTTATGCAGCAAGAAAACATTTCTTAGAAAAACAAAAAGCATGCAAAACTATCCAGAATTATTATAGAAATTATAAACAACTGAAAACCTTGAAAGAAGAGAAATTAAAACAGGAAATGTCAGCAACAATTATTCAACGCTACTGGAGAAGTTACAAAGATTGTCAAAAGAAGAAAGAAGGCATCAATGCTACCAAAATCCAGGCTCTTGTGAAAGGATGGTTAGCTCAGAAAAATTACAACAGAATTCGTAAAGCTGTTTTGCATATTCAGGCTCATTACCGTGGCTTCAGAAGTTGTCAAAAGTACAAGAAATTAAAAATTGCTGCCATCATTATTCAAAGAAAGTGGAGAGCTACTCTTTTAGCTAAGAAATTTCGTAGAAGATATCTTATGACCTGTGGCGCAGTGATCACCATTCAAGCTGCATTCCGTGGTTTTGCAACACGAAAATATTGTGCTCTCCATAATAAAAACTGTATAAAACTGCAAGCTGTTGTACGGGGCTGGCTTCAAAGGGAAAAATACTTACGATTGAAATGTGCTACGTTAGTGCTACAAGATTATTATTGTTCTAACAGACTATGTAGACAAACTAGAGCCAAATTTCTTCAAAAGAAGATGGCTTGTGTTAAAATCCAAAAGTGGTATCGTTTATGTCAATTAGAAAAGACTAGAAAAAGAAAAAAAGCTGCCACCATTATTCAGTCTTGGTATAAAAGTGCAAAACAAAGACAAAATTATTGTGAGCATCGTTCAAAAGTTATAATTGTTCAAGCTTGTGTTCGTGGCTTTTTAATTCGTAGATATTTACATAACGTGAAGCTTTCTGTCTGTGTAATTATTAGAGCTTTAAAGACACATTTGTTTGTGAAAAAAATGAAAAAAGCTGTCACACAAAGACACTGCGCAGCTCTAATTATTCAAAAATCATTCCATAAACTTATGCAATGGAAACTTGTGAGGCGACATCATGCTGTGACCAAAATACAAACATTTTTCCGAGGTTATATTCAACGAAAGTGCTATGTTAAAACGTTGACTTCCGTTATTTTCATACAAAGAGCATGGCGATGTGTTTACTCGCAAAGACAGAGACATTCAGCTGCTGTAATCATACAGAAATATTATAGATGTTACAGACAAAAAGTTGCTCAGGTATTAATTTTATTTATTAATCCAGACATTGAGAATAATAACCACTATGTTGTTACTGTGTCATTTTCTGTGCTCATGCGTACATGTGCGTACAATCATCTATCGTTGATTATCAGCCCAAAGTATCTCTAAATACATCTGAGATATAGAAAATTATAACTCGGGTGGGGGTGAAATTATGGACTGCTCACAAAATAAAAACTCTGTCTATTCACATTTGTGTCAGCAATGATAGCATTTATTTTTGATTTGCTATATTGGAAGGAAATTACACCAAATTTATTCCATATTGTGTGGTATATTTGATTTGGAAATTGATTTTAATCCATTATTTTAGTTGGTAATTTTTTTTATATTTTTTGATTTTCCAGACTGCCCTGGAAAAGAGAAAGAATTACATTTTACATATGTGTGAGAGAGTTAGATATCATATGGCGACTATTAGAATACAGAGATGTTACAGAAGACACCTAATATTAAACAGAGCAAGAAAGAATATGTCTTCTGTACTCTTTATACAGGTTTGTGTACAATAATAGTGAAGCAGCTTGGCAGTATATACTTTTAAAATAGTGCAAGAAGGTATAATAATGTCATTCTGCACACACATAACCATCTGCTTCGAGAATAGAACTCAGCTGTGAATGGCAGCCATATCCAAAATTTAATATATTGTTTTGTAATGTAGAAATTTACTGTTTCACATCTGTCATACACACACTAAATAAACCTTTGAATTTTTCTATTGAAGCGGAATAAATACTTCTATAATTGATGTTGTCCTTGATCTCTCACCATGAATCCAATTCACTTGAAATTCAATTGTCCTATTTTTAGGATATTTTTGCTTTTGGGTAGTTTGGGACAAGAAATAGAAGGTAGAACATTGTTATGTCAATTAAAACAAGAAATAAATAAGTATTACGATCTGTCAACCAGTAAAACAACTGCCATTTGTATAAAGCAGACAGAATTAGAGACAGCATCAAAGGCAACACAAACTAAAGGGTTACTTTCTTGGTATTAAGTAACTAATAGTGACATGTTAACAGTCCTTATCTTTAAAGGAATACATCTTGAAATGACCCATCATAATCAAAAAAAATCTGTTTCTTCTACTTTACAGAGAAGTTACCGAGCACACAGAGAAAGAGGTCAATATTTGAAATTTAAAACTGTCATTACCACAATACAAAATGGTGTGAGACAATGGTTAAAAAGACGAAATGAGGCAGCCAGTATATTACAGAGATCTGTTAAACAATGGCTAATTAAACATCGTCTGCAAAAACAAGCACAGAGTGCCACAAAAATACAGGTACCATTTATAAATTTATTTAATGACATGTAAATCAACTGGTACTTTCAGTGAATCCCTTCAATGTCCGGCAGTCTTTGCATATAAAAGGATCATCATTTCAAAACAAAGTAGGTTATGTATAGGTTTCATTGGTGCTCTTAAACTAGAAATCAGAAAATATTTTATAATTTTAAACAAACTTCTATGCATTACAATATCTCATAATGAAATGAAAAGATAATTTTTTGAGAATAATTTCTTGTGGATCCATAAGATAATATTAAGTACCGGTTTCTGGAGACAATTATAAAGTCATTGGAGAATCGTTGAAATATATAAATTCTTACTATGTTCTTCCACATGTTGCTGATTATTTCCACTTTGTTTAATTTACACATTCTTTATTCTAGGCGTTATGGAAGGGATATATATTAAGAAAAAAGACGCACACAAAGAAAATGGCTGAAATGAGAAAAAGAATCAATAAAGCTAATGACTCTGCATGTGAAGAGAATAAGCTAGGAAATAGAACAGCATCAGCATTAGATTATTTACTTAAATACAAAGATATGTCGTACATATTGGAAGCTGTTATGCATTTAGGTATACTTTAGATTTATAACCTTTTCAGGGGTGTTGGATGGCCGAATGATTAGTGCATGTACGTTATATCATAAGGTCTATCATTGAATCAACTGGCGTGGGTTTGATTCCTCAGTTGTTCATGTACGTGACAAGGAGTAGAGTTGCTTGTCCAACTTTTTGGGTTTTCTCCGGGTCCTCCGGTTTCCTCCCTGCCAAAGACCCCTACGCACAAGTGTATTATTAAAACATAATTGAACCATATGTTTGTCCTGAAATGACCTATTTTATGTTGTGTGGACATTAAACCCCATTTCTTTCTCTAACCTATGCTTATGAAGTTGTTGGTCATGATTTGAACTATTTTACATGGTTAGTTGAAAAAGGACTAGAAAAGCCTTTTAATATTTTTTTGTACTTTGTTTTTTTTCGAACTTCTTATGCGGTAATTTCAGTCAACCTAGTACTTAGGAATGGAGGTGCGTTTCCTCGTTATATATAAGAAATTAATGATTGGATGACAAATTGACAATATGGTGACAATGACTGCCCTTGTAGGAGTTTCAAATAGTCTGATTACATGCATCATCTGTCACTGAACAGAATAGCTTTCAATGTAACCTTTTGCCCACCCACACACAAAATGCACAAAGATTACAAAATGATTCCTAAATCCTGAGCTACTGACATTAATTATTATGTAAAAAATAGATTAATTAATTTTGAAGATATACACTATTTTAAAAAATTCAAATTTATTACATCTTATCAACATGATTTTTGAGAAATACACGAGAAAACTGGCTTCTTGTGGATTTAAACTTTAATAATAAATTATTTTAGATGTGGTAACAAGATTATCACCACGATGTTGTGAGAGGATGGTGGAAGTCAATGCTGTTTGTGTTATTTATCGTCTCATGAGATCATTAAATAGAAGTTTACCACATATGGATGTCATCAAATATTCCATCAATATTCTATTAAACTTAGCTAAGGTGGGTTTATTTTTATGTTGACTTATATTATTGTCAATTTCACTATTCGTCCATATAGGTTTATCTGCCAAACATATTGCTATCTTTCGATATTAGTGCAAATCAGACTATGGGTTACGGATCCTGATGGTATGAAAAATCACATTTTTATCTAGTGGACAGTGGACACTCTAGCAGTCACACTTTTTATCTGATTTTAAGGAAACTTAAAACTTATGTTTACAACCCAAACATCTCAAACCCTTTTGATATAAAAGTATGTAATAAAAAGATTGTGGACTCTCATGAGGTCACTATTTTGATCCAATTTGAAATATATGTTTATATCCCAATGATTTTGATTTCTTTCGATATTTGCTCACATCAGACTAACTTACGAGGGTAGTGCAGTCTGATTGAAATAGGATCTGTTGAGAAAATGTAATATTATTTTACAGTATGATAAGACAAGAGACTATGTGTATAATGTAGAAGATTCTATCAGTAATTTACTAGAGTTGTTGACAATATATCGTGAGAAAGGTCACATCTTCACCAAAACCTGTACATTAATGGGTATCTTAGCATTAGATAGTCATAGAAGACAGGTAAGTTATTATATATCAGCAAATTTTCTTTTAACCTCAAAAACTGTTATTGACTTAGGCATTGGGATTTTCCAGTGTAGTTTCCCCCTTGTCAGTGATGCAGGATGGGAGGGCCTGACAAGGACAGCTGTCTTGTCATTTGGATTGGACGAAAAACCAGGTGCAGGTGCTGTGTACACGTTGGGTCTATGCGAAAGACTGAGGCCAATATAATAGAGGGGTTTCAATCACTCTACAACAAACATTTCTTTACCTGAGAAATTGATTTCACATCATATACCAAGATTTATTATTATCTTGTGGGGTTTTTTTTCAGGCAATAATGTCCAACAGGAGCTTTACTGATAAGTTACGAAGTTTGTATGCCCTGACAGCCAGAAAACACAAATTACAAGAAGGACGAAATTTAGTGAAAGCTAAAATGAATGCCTCAAAGTCATTCAATAGAACTCTACCTTTATCAACTCCTGCCAAGAAACGTAAGGTTCGTCCAGATTGGCTTTTAAATAGGGACAGCATCCGAGAAATAGATGATCCAATGCGTGCAATTAAATTCGTAATGGATAATTTAAACCTTGCACCAAAGTAGACTTCTCTAATGGTCCCCACCTCCATTGCATCAAAATAATATATTTAAATTTTAATATTATAAGATATTATCTGGTGTTATATTTATTAATCAACTTAGGACTAAATAGGTAATTTTTAAGGGTTTTATAATCATCCTTGGAAAAGAATAAATTGCTTTAAATGATACTTATTCATTTTTTTACCCAAATCAAAGAAGATATATATTTGTAATGATGTAATTGAATTCTTATTTTATTTGTTTAATGGTAATAAAATTTATAGCTATAATAGAAAAAAACAGCTTTTTGAAGAAAAATAAAAGAAATTGTTAAAAGTGGAGTAAGGAAAAACGTTGCATATCTGGTAGTAAGAAATTTAATAATTGTGTTTCTGTAATATTGTTTCTTGTGATAATATATTCAAATCTAAAGATGTAAACTTGTAATATACTAATTACAAAATGTGTACTTTTTATACACCCACATTGAAATGTGATGGTATATTGTCCTAGTCCAACAGTCTGGTGTCCACGCTCTGTCTGTGTGTGTGTGTGCGTCTGTGGTTCGCCTACAGGGCACAATTCTTCATGGATTTTCTTCAAACTTGGTATACTTATTCCTTATACCCCAAGGAAGATCCCTATTGTTTTTGGTGTATGCCCGACCCCCAGGGGCAGAGCCACGCCCATTTCTAGTATTTGTTTGTTTGTCGTCTACAGGCCACATTTCTTAACATATAATCTTGAAACTTTGCATACACATTCTTTGTACCCTAAGGAACATCCCTATCGTTTGGGGTGCATGCCCAACCCCCAGGGGCAGAGCCACGAAAATTTTCTTTTCGTGTGTCTTTGTGTCGCCTACAGGGCGCAACTCTTACTGGATTTTCTTCAAACTTTGTATACTTACTCTTTATACTCTAAGGATGATCCCTATCGTTTGGGGTGCATGCCCAACCTCCAGGGGCAGAGCCACGCCCATTTTCTTTTTGTGTGTCGGTTTATCGCCTACAGGCTGCAATTCTAACTGGATTTTCTTAAAACTTTGTATACTTACTCTTTACACCCTAAGGATGATCCGCATTGTTTGGGGTGCATGCCCAACCCCCAGGGGCACAGCCACACCCATTTTCTTCTCGTGTGTCTTTGTGTCGCCGACAGGGCGCAATTCTTAGTGGATTTTCTTCAAACTTGGTATACTTATTCCTTATACCCCAAGGAAGATCCCTATTGTTTTTGGTGCATGCCCGACCCCCAGGGGCAGAGCAACGTCCATTTCTAGTATTCGTTTGTTCGTCGTCTACAGGCCACATTTCTTAACTTAAAATCTTGAAACTTTGCATACACATTTGAACATCCCTATCGTTTGGGGTGAATGCCCAACCCATTTTCTTTTCGTGTGTCTTTGTGTCGCCTACAGGGCGCAATTCTTACTGGATTTTCTTCAAACTTTGTATAATTACTCTTTATACTCTAAGGATGATCCCTATCGTTTGGGGTGCATGCCCGACCCCCAGGGGCAGAGCCACGCCCATTTTCTTTTTGTGTGTCTGTGTGCCGCCTACAGGCCGCAATTCTAACTGGATTTTCTTAAAACTTTGTATACTTACTCTATACCCCCTAAGGATGATCCGTATTGTTTTTTGGTGCATGCCCGACCCCCAATGCCAGAGCCACGCCCATTCCTTGTATTTATTTGTTTGTCGTCTACAAGCCACATTTCTTAACGTATCATCTTGAAACTTTGAATGCTTATTCTTTGTACCCTAAGGAACATTCCTATCATTTGGGGTGCATGCCCAGCTCCCAGGGACAGAGCCACGCCCATTTTCTTTTTGTGTATCGCCTACAGGCCTCAATTCTTAATCGGTCATCTTGAAACTTGAAATACTTATTCCTTATACCCTAAGGATGATCCCTTTTGTTTTGGGTGCATGCCCGACCCCCGTGGAACAGCAACACCCATTTCTTGTATTTGTCTGTCGTCTACAGGCTGCATTTCTTAATGGATCATCTTGAAACTTTGAATATTTATTCTTGGTACCTTAAGGAAGATCCCTATTGTTTTTGGTGCATGCCCGACCCCCAGGGACAGTGCCACGCCCATTTTCTCTTTGTCTGTCTGTGTGTCACCTACAGGCCACAATTCTTAATCGATCGTCTTGAAAACTTTTTTTATACTTATTCCTTATACCCTAAGGCTGACCACTATTATTTTTGGTGAATGCTGGACCCCCTGGGACAGCCACGCCCAATGCTTTTGTGTCTTGTGTTTGCCTACAGGAGGCAATTCTTAACAGATCCTTTTAAAACTTTACATACCTATTCCTTATACCCTAAAGATGACCCCTATTGTTTTTGGTGATTTCTTAACCCCCAGGGGCAGAGCCATGCCCATTTTTACTTCGTGTCTGTGTGTGTTGTCTACAGGCCACGATTCTTAATGGATCGTCTTTAAACTTGGGATATGTATTCCTTATAGCCTAGGGACGTCAACTGCATGTCCCGACTCCCACAGGCAAGACACGCCAAATTTCTGTGTTTGTCGTTTACAGGCCGCAATTCTGAATGAATCAGCTTGGTACTTGGCTTATATATTCCTTATAGCCTGAGGGCGTCCACTATTGATTTTGATGAATGTCCCGACCCCCAGGGGCATGGCCACGCCCACTTTTTGCCTTTAGCGTTAGGAAGGCACAATTCTGAATGGATTATCTTGGTATACTTATTCCTTATACTATAAGGACGGCAACTATTGATGTTGAGGCACGACCCTCAATGCTAAACAAACCAAACGCCTAGCCTTCTTGACAAAGTACCATATCAATCAAAGCAGGAATGTGGACGTATATTGTAGCGTTAGCGTTATGTTATCTTTATACACTGTGTTTACGCCTATATATAATCGTTTAGATTGATACACAGAGTTTAAGGTCTTTATTTTCAATGATTTTTGGTAACTTGAACAGCTAAATCCATGGTATTTAATGTTTTGTATTCTATATGTTAGCATGGGCCAAACATATTCTAATGATTTTCTGATAATGACTTAATGAGTTGTTAATTTTAATCAGAATTTAGTTTATTATAAATGTTTCATTACCAACAAAAGTAATGCCCAGACGATTTAGCTGCTGTGGGTGTATGTTTAGTTGCCTGGCAACCTATCTTTTATGTATAAGATCTTCATTTTATTACAACTTATTATAATTAATATTATTATTAAAGGATTCTTAATATATTCTTGAAATGAAAATATTTAATCTTTGTAATAGTTGCTATGGGAATTAAGTAGAGATTAAAAACCTTGTTGCATGAGACCCAGAACATAACAAAATGATTATGATTTTATGTATCAAAAACTAAAGATTAAATCTCCAGATATCGGTAACCTTTTTAGGGATTAGTAAGTAACTGATTTTCATAACAAAGGAGAATTAACGGACCATTTGTGATAAGATGAGAAAACACGTGCCATTTGATTTACAAGCATATTTATTTCAGTAGACATTTTGTTTTGTTTGTAAATTTTTGTAAAAACATAAAACTTTAGTATGTTATTTCTTTGTACATATGGATCTATTATACATCTTAACTATTTCTGTCTTAATTTCTGCTTGTATTGTTCAATGTATATAATACATTTCTAATGATTAAATCACATACTTCTTATTATGTTATGTATATCATTTTTTTAATTTTCAAGACCAGATGTTTGGGACATACCTGAGTTTAAAGTCGCTTGATGCTAATTGTGCATTTTTCAGTCAATATCAATTCTTTCACAACTAAATCTTTGTTACATTGAACTTGAACTGATTATGTAACATTTAAGAACATGTTCGCCACGACCATGCATTGTTTACCCTGTATATCCCACATGAAATAAGGGGGTCACCAACCTTGTAGTTACAGCAAACCAGCTATGGCCATTTTAGAGTAAAAAATGTCATTTTTTAGATTTTTGCCCTGAATTCAAATATTTCTCATAAATTACCTATTGATATTTTATTTTTTTCAATTTTTTATTAATCTACTACTTCCATAATAAATGACCATTTAATTTTTCCAAAACCATTTGAGGCTATGAAGAATTTATTTTGAGACATATAAAAACATATAAACTTCACGATGCTATATATATCACCCACTGCAGGGCTGAAAACAATTCTATCAAAAACAGAAGTTGAGGACTACTTATTAATACATGTACTCCTACTAATATTTACTTTTGACAAATTGACTAGCACAGATTTCTTTGATATTAAATTTGAAGGTCAAATTGAAGAAATTGACTATATTTCTGGCATTATTTTTCCAATAAAATCATTCATTGCCTGGATTATTACGTCTGATATTGTTCCATGCAACTGCCTTCTAGCAACCCTGTGGAGGGCTAGTACAGACTGTACTCAGCTGTTCGTTTCTGTGTCTTTTTCCACTAATAAAATGCAGTTTAGTTGTAGGCTATCTGAAAGAACCTACAGCAGTGAACTAAAAAGCATGCATTAAAGACATTAAAACCAATTTACATCGTATATAGATACTCTCACTCATGTGGTAATTGTCTTACCTATAGATCAGTGACTCAACCAGTGTGCCATGGTACGAAATTTTGAACGACACACTAAGAAAATTTCTCACTATAGAAGCCAGCTATTTGACTGATGAAATTCGAAACACTGCAATAAAGTAATTTCATAGTTGTGTTTTTATACGCCCACATTGAAATGTGGTCGTATATTGTCGTCGCCCCCGTCCGTCCGTCCGTCCGTCCGTCCGTCCGGCGTCCACAAGCAATTGTGGCCGACGGACGGACCGACGGACCGACGGACGGACGGGGGCGACGACAATTGACTTTAAATTTATACACAGCGTTTAAGGTCATGAGACGAAGAAGCCTATTGTTTTTCAGCGATTTCCGATAATAACTACCAGAGTTATGGCCCTTGACGACTTCAAAAAATCTTGTGGACGCTCTAGAGGCTAAAGTTAATATCCGATTGGCTTTAAATTTATACACAGTGTTTAAGGTCATAAGACGAAGAAGCCTATTGATTTTCAGCGATTTCCGATAATTAGTGCCAGAGTTATGGCCCTTGATCACTTCAAAAAATCTTGTGGACGCTCTAGAGGCCAAAGTTAATATCCGATTGACTTTAAATTTATACACAGTGTTTAAGGTCATAAGACGAAGAAGCCTATTGATTTTCAGCGATTTCCGATAATTAGTGCCAGAGTTATCTCCCTTGATCACTTCAAAATATCTTGTGGACGCTCTAAAAGCCAAAGTTAATATCCGATTGACTTTAAATTTATACACAGTGTTTAAGGTCATAAGACGAAGAAGCCTGCTGATTTTCATTGATTTCAAATAATTACTTCCAGAGTTATCTCCCTTGATCACTTCAAAAAACCTTGTGACACTGTAGATGCCAAACTTATCATCCGATTGACTTCAGATTGATACACAGAGTTTAAGGTGTTGAAACGAACAAGTATTTTGATTTTCAGTGAATTTTGATAACTGAACAGCTAAATCCATGATGTTAAATGTTTCCTATACTAATTGTTAGCTTGGGGCAAAACTTTATAAAAAGCAAACAAATTCTAATGATTTTCAGATAATTACATAATGAGTTGTTACTCAGATTTTAGTGTATTACAAATGTTTCATTACCCAAAAAAAGTAAAAATATGCGACAACCCTTGTTGACTGCCCGGACGATTTAGCTGCTGTGGGCGTATGTTTCGTTGCCTGGCAACCTATCTTTCTACATTTAGTTTGAGTCATTCTATATTTATGCGTCTATGACAAGTATTTGTCTGCGGTTGTATGCCGTTTATGATATTCCATATTTTTCATTTAAAATTAGCCAGGTGTGCCGCTATTTTATCATGTGTTCCAAGGTGTGCTGTTTGCAAAAACAGGTTGAGAACCACTGCTATAGATCAACAAAGATAATTCCGTGTATATATAGTGTGGTTGGTTACAGTTAGATCATATTCCTGAAGCAATGGCCCGAGAAATTCCTCTCTGGTCATTGCTAGATTGGCTTCTGATACTTTTGAGGGAGTTTCTATTCTTCCCGTTCAATCAGATTTATCCCAAGTACAACAACATGACGGCCTTTCGTTTAATCTGGGGTTTTCAAACAGTACTGTTTACATTGTATCCGTGTTGATAGCCTCGTTTATCATGCAACAAGTTTTTCTGCATAATGATATTGTTACGCTGTTAGTTATTGTTTGTTTATCAGACTATTGAAACAAACATTTTTCTTCCTTTGCAGCAGTTATAAGTGGGGTTAGGTATAACCAAACGAAACACTGCAAGGAGTATGCGGTTAGATAGATATAACAACTTTTAAACCATCCTTTGTTTTTGACAAAATCTATTTTTTGTCTTTTTGAATTATCCACTTGATTTGTCAGGTACATGCACAGACAGATAAATATGACTACCTTTATGCTAGTGTAAAAGACTATCTACTTCTATGGATTCTTTGAAGTACATTAAAATACATTATTTAGTTTGTTTTTTACGATATGCTGTTCCGAAATTCATCATCCTACGTGATCATAAGATATTTCCAAAAAAGTTGAAAAGAGAGAACAAGAACAGCTCCCGTGGCATTTACATAAAAAAATCAGCTTTACAGAAACAAAATTTAGCCACCAACAAGTAGAATCATTGAATGAATCATAGACATAAGAACAGAAACTGTAGTGTTGTTATTGTCTTTTTATCGGGCCATCTTGTGAATCAGAAATGAAGAAACTGGCTATAGGGCACATGTAACTGAACAGACTCACCCTGACACAAATATAAAGTAAAGAAGTGGACTGTGGCATTTAAGCGTGACAGAGAGAGAGCCTTGATGATGACTCGGATCCTGGAAAGCAATCAACAGCAACCATTCAAGAAAACACAACTCGGGTGCTAGTCCAGGGACTGTCCCATTGAATCAATGTCGAAAAAAGTTGGAGAACAGTCAATTTTACTGGACAACTTTTCACTGCTTAACGACGGGGTGTCAATCCGAGTGAAAGCCTGTACAACGTAAAGCCTGTACATTTCGTTTCGTCTTGTATGACTGACATTCCTGAAGTGGACGTTAACCTACAGTAGGAGTGTCATGGCAGCGAAATTGTAACTTGATAGGAGGGGACGTATTTTTAACAGCGTGTTGTTTCGCTCATATACTGACTCTAGCGAAGTAAGCAAGGTCTTATTTTCTCACTAAGATGTTCGTTTACGTTGTACATGCGTCCACACGGATTGACACCCCATCGTTTAGTAGTGAAAAGTTTCCCAGTAAAATTGACTGGGGCGAGAATTTTCTTTCGACATTGATTGAATCGGACAGTTTCTGAACGTTCAGGGCGAGTGTAATGAGATCGACGTTCCGGGCTGAACTACTCGGGTGCGTGACATGGTGATCTCTGATTGACCACTCGACATATCGCCAGTGCTATGGGCATCTCATGGGATTCGCTTTCCTTTTCCACAGTAAAGAGGTGGACAGGGATGCGTGGTAGAGAAATCATTGAGGATCATCTGGATGCATGACATGGTGTTGGCTGATCGGCGATTGATCACTCGACATATTGCCAGTTTGTGGGCCATCTCCCATGAGAGGTTGAGCACATTATCGTCAATGGGTTAGGAATGACAAACGTTTCTGCAAGATGGGTGCCAAGGGCCAAATTTGTAACCATGGATGGGACTTGTTTTCATAAAGGAATTACCGGTATCCGGCCGTCATTTTGCTAGGGAGGCTGAAGACATTTTTTTTCTTGACCGGCATCCATGCCTTGCAACATCGATGGGAAAAGAATGTACACCTCGAAGGGGACTATGTAGAAAAAAAAATGGTACGATTCGTCCTGTAATGGCCAACATGTTTCACGTCAAATTTATCAGTTAAAAACTGTGTATTGTATCGCTTTCACAGGGATTTTGGCAGAGGGAGTATAGTGGCTGGAGTAAGACGGAATACATCAGTAGTGGAACCATTTCTAGGGGTATAGCTCCTCTGGTAGAGAAAAGGCTCTGACCGCTGAATATGGATAGAGTTACTCTTGTCATGGCCCAAAAAGAATCCGTCAAAACTGTAGGTCGAACCGACAGACAGGGTGCCGACATTATGCACTAGAACACACCAAGCCTACAAGCCAGATGTCTCTCCCCATAACACTTGGACTTCCTGCACAACGCCTCGGTGTGGTGGTGAAGCATAAAATTATAAATATGTTGGGAACTTAATATCAATATAAAGAAATTTCACGTGTTACCGTACGCAATCACGCAAAATGCGGGAAGCGTATCTTGAAGGTATGTCGAAAGACCACATCTTCCGCCGTGAAATGACTATTACACTGCACACATAATAAACATCCTTTTTACAGTATCGTCAACGGCTCCGGGTGTGTTCTACTATGAAGCACAATTAATATACATATATTCGTTCGTTTGTGTATATTTATGTCACAGAAATCTTGTAATCATTCGGGAAATTGGAGTTAGTGAACAAATATTATAAAAGGATATGTTGCCAGGCAACGAAACATACCCCACAGGCCACAGCAGCTATGTCGTCTGGGCAGTCAACAAGAGTTGTCGCATATTTCTCCTTTTGCGTACTGCGTGTAGAAAACCAAATTCAATCAAAAAAAATATATATATATTGGTCAGGGCACCAAACTCTAATCGGTTCATTTTACCTTTCAGATAGCAAACCTAACAGGATAATCGGGAATACAACTTTTCGAGCCAAGATACAAGCAGGAGTTTTATGGCAAGCGAGCGTTTTCTATTGCCGCCCCTCGTCTTTTAAATCCCTACTAAAAACTCATCTTTTTAGCATAGCATATTATCAGCGGTAGCACGATTTACCCAAATCCACCCAAATCTACCCAAATCCACCCAAATCTACCCAAATCCACCATTATTTCAACTGATATCACAATAATTTATATCGATAATTGATCATATACAGTTCTTTCTGTCAAATTGTCATTTTAGATTTAAAATCGTAGCGTTTTTGTGTCAGAATGTGATTTCCACGTAACTTTGGAAGAACTACAAATTTAATGGTGGTCTGCATCCATGTGGGTATATACACGAGTTATGTCCCTTACATACGACGACGAAACACGCACAAATTGTTGGATTTTAAGACAAAATTTTAAAGTAATTATGACATATTTAGCTAAACGAATGATAGTATATTAAAAAACGATAAACATAATTGTGATATAAGCGGAAATAACGTGGTTTTGGGTAGATTTGTGTATTACACGAGCTATTCCCTTGGTTTCGACTTCCAAACTTACTTGGAAATCGCATTTTGAGGGGCATTTTGACAATAAAAAGCTGCGATTTTAAATTAAAAATGTCAATTCCACATAAAGAACGGTATATTATCAAATATCAATATAAATTATTGTGGTATGAGTTGAAATAGTGGTGGATTTGGGTTGATTTGGGTAGATTTGGGGGATTTGGGTAAATCGTGCGACCCTATTATCAGTTTTAATTATTATATTTGAGTCATTTAAGCAATTTTAAATTTTTGTGTTCTTAGACTCTTTCCTGAATGATTTCTTTTAATTGTAGGTTTACTTTTAACGTAAATGTTCTTTATAATTATACATGCATCCTTTTTTTCACGATGTTCTGTGATATTTGCTTTTAATTTTATGCTGTACCGCCTATTGAGATGTATGTTAAAATCCTTGAGTGGCATTTAGTGATTGAGCACATTAAAAAAACACAACACAATTTATATGGAAAACAATCACTGGTTTATACACATATATAGCGCGACGTTTTGACAAGTATGCTCTTATCGTTCGGATGGGACGAACAACCGAGGTCACGTGTACATCTTGGCGTGCACGTAAAAGCAGCTTTGATATTTGTAATTCAATTGCTCTCCGGGCATCTTTTGCAATACTTTGGGCGCAATTGACAAAAAAAAGCGCTCTTGGCGGTTCTAAACTAAAATATTATTGAAAGAATTATAGTGTTCAGATAGAAGCAGCACAGGATTACCTACTTGTGGGTCCTAGGCCAAACTCGTCCGTGGGACCCCAAATTTATATAGAAACAAGGTTATCCGGCACTTCGTTTCAGTTTATCCCCGAAGTCCCGTGGGGCCTAGTAAATCGTTATAATTTGAATGACACAACGAATGTTTTGAAATAATATGTCTAGATGTTTAGATATGAGAATTGCTACAGTGAGTATCAGCTTGGCAAGGAACAGTGTATATCAGTGCCGGACTTGGCCCAGCTGTCCACCTGACCGTGACAGGTGGGCCTAAGCTCATTAAAGAAATGGGCCTAAGCCTAGAAAGAAAAAAACAGAGAAAGAAAAAAGAAAAGAAAAAATGCCTTCTGCTTTGGTCTGAAATGGTTTGAAAATGGGTTTGTGTTTGTCAATTTTCAAAATTCTCCCAGACCATCCTCGGACGCTCACTTGTGTGGGCCTTGTCAATGACCATACTCCGCGCAGCGTTTCGTTTGATTATAGGTAATCTCACTACACACTGCTATTATGAGTGGATATTGTTGTGTTAAATTTTGATTGGTCAGTAGTCCGACTACCAACCAATCACTACCTACCATACAAACGCTTTACATTTAAAACGAGTGCCAGTATTGGACCAAATATGTTTACATAACGTTACGTCATGGCTCACGCTTTTATTATGCCTAATTAACCCGCGCATAGGAGAATACTGCAGTAAAACTAATTGTGTGACAAACGAGACTACCAAGTCGAATAAAATGTAAACAATACTGTTTGAAAACGAACATACTTTCACCGTTTTAATACCTTAAATCACTGTCCAAAGTTTTAGGGAAGACTCAGATTAAACGAAGGACTGTCATGTTGCTGTACTTAAGTGATCGCTTTCATTGAACGGGGAGAATAGACACACTTCCGCAAAAGTTCAAGAATCAGAAGTCAATCCAGCAATGGCCAGAGAGAGATTTCTCGGGCCATTGCTTCAGGAATATGGTCAATGACCTGACAGGTGGGCCTTCGGCCCAGCAGTCCGGCACTGGTGTATATTCGTTCGGATTAGAAACCCGGTGGTTCCTTGTACACGTTGACGGAAACGTAAAAGAACCCTTGGTAGTTGGAATGCGGTGAAGAGCCGGTGGAAATGCCACTGTCCTGGCAAATTTCCCTTATAGTCCACTGCATCGCGTGTGTTGGTCTTTATTATCCCAGTTGGTGTGAAAGTAGCCCCGTTTCTCTTTTTATTTAACTGAATGCAAGTCATCATAACCTTGGAACGGTCGAGACTACCCGACTTCCAATTTTATATTATTCATAGCGTGTCAGGTGGTGTTTCCATATTTAGCTCCATAAATTATCAACCAAAATATGTGTTATATGGCTTATTTAGATGAGGAATAGCTTAAATGATTTTCATTTTTTTAGTAGATTTATACAATGCATGTTCGTTTGTTCAGTTTACGTAAAAGTTACCCTTCGCAGGTGGCCATGATTTTTTTTAGGAAATCCCTGATTCCACTGTCTCCGGCACTCATACTGGAGAGAAACCGAATAGGTTTTACTCATAATTTCTGGGCGACTTCAAAAATGGAGCCGAAGTTAAAAGTAAAAATAACATAATAAATTCTCACGATTTAACGGACCACCTATACACTGAAAAAAAACTTGTGTTGGGTCACAACACAAGTACTTGTGTTAAAAGTATTCAACACAAACTTGTGTTGTTTTGCATTGCATCAACACAAACTTGTGTTCTTCTTAATGCTTTAACACAAACTTGTGTTGATTTATAAAATCTTGTGTTTTTGTCATAAAATTAACACAAGTAATGTGTATACTATCGTCAATAAATATTTTGTGTTTTTAATTTTAAAAATTAAACTCCGTAGAAAGTCTTAATTGTGGGGTCCACAAGTTATAAAAAAGGTATTTTTATTACACAGACAATATAGCCAGACAGACTTGAATGTTAATTGGTGTTTAGATGTCTGTAGTTAAAATAAAGTTGTTGATTTTTTTATTGGCCCAATAAACTGGTAGATTAAAGGAATACCTAATACACCTGGTGAGCATTCCGGTGTGGTTTTAACAATTGACTCCAAACGCGTTGACAAGAAAATGGGTAAAACTCTTTTGTAATGTAATTTGTTAATAAAATCAACGTAATCTAAGCTACATTTTCCTCGGTGGAAGCGGACGTTAAATATACCGATTTCACACACAAACATTTACCATTAACAGCGTGCTGAAATGATTTTTGAGCAGTGATATATTGGTCACCACAGAGAATACAAGACCGCAGGTTGGTAAATATTTATAAAAAAAAAATACCATGTATTTATTTCTTTAGCATCGATATTGTTTCTTTGTATATATTAGTATTTCGTTTCCTTTAAAAAAAATCCAACCATTCCCCCGGAATTATATACGGTCATACTTTTCTTTCCGTATCGCCTTGCTCGTACTTGTAGCAAAAAACTGACCGTCGCAAAATTCATTAAAATGACTTATAATACTAAGGCAGTGATCCATGGTGAATACCGATTAAGATTAAGCGGATTATCATCGCAGTAATTCACTTCGCGCGCGCAGATTACTCATCGGAAATTAGTACGGAGATTCGCGCATGCGCGGTGATAATTTGTCATTTACAATGGCGGGGACCGTGAGAGAAATATTTTGGCATGATAATATTGTTGAATCTGTCTCATTTTTTTGATATCTTGCTTAATGAACTATAGTTGTTCGGTGCCACGATATGTTACAGAATCACATTGAACCAGAAACGGAGGAGTTGAGCCAATAGGTAAGAATCTGTTACAAAATAATACCTTGGGCGGTTGGATTGGTATTTGGATTGACGGCCATCTTGCTTGATAACTTGATTCTTATGTTTTTTGCTGTTTTTTTTATAAAAAAAATTTTGGCAAGAGTAGACATAAACCCGGGCACGGACTAGAAAATAACTTTTTACACTGTTGTGTTTGTTGAAATGTAATCTAATTTATGTTAAAAAAAGATCTCTCTTATCAAATATTTTGCACACACAAATCCGTGTAATTATTTCACTGATTCAGTCAATAAAAAGGATAGAATGAGTCTTTGGAAGTTTCTGTTTAGTTTCATTTTATTTTTCAGTCAATGCTGCTATGTGACTCTTTCCACCTACCAGCTTTTAAGCCATAATTGAGAATTTACCAAGTACTCCAAAAAGAAAAAAACTGGTAACAATTTGAATTTCATTCAATCTTTATAATTTATATTTTCTTCTTTTTTTTTTTTGTTTACCAATGTCCTACAATTATAAGTGTATGTGAAGACACAATTTATATGGCACTTATATGCCACAGAGAGAGAGAGGGGGGATTGACATAAACAAGGCCTATATGTACTTGTTTTTGCCGAATCAAGTAGTCCAAGTTATCCTATGTCCTACTCGAGTTCCCACATGCATAGGCTACCGGTAATCAACTACAACGATTAGCCGACTTCCGTTTTATTGCCTCATTCAACTACATGTATTCAACATTGGTTTATTGTGCAATATTAATTCTGCATGAACCCAGAATTGTTGTAGACGGGTCCTTATCTACTTACTACTGGCTCTAGGTCGTTTTGGGACTAAGGTATGGTTAGATTGAATATGAATAATTCGCTGGCGTGTTTGGGTATTTAGCAAAAAGAGGAAACCGTAGAACCCACAGAAAATTCATGAAGTTGGACAGCCGATAGCACAACATTTTGGTCCAACATCATTTCGGACTAAACACAGCCGATCTGTTGGACTCGGTATGACGACTTTTTCGGATTTACTTGCCAAATTTTCGGATTCCTGAAAACTGTTTTGAATTGCTCTATTTCTGATAAATTCATCAGCACCTTTTTTTTATATACATAGTACATAATATATAAAAATAAAGAAAACATTATTTTCGTAAACATTCAAAATGTACGTGCGTGATCAAGGTGCTGTATATTGATGGTAAGCGGTAAATTTTACCTGCATTTTTTTATAAAAAATCGTTTTTGGCTTATTATAAATTGATTTGGCAGTCGTGTTCAATCTTTCCTTTCAACTTATTCCCGAGTCCGAAATGTAACCCACCCAACTCCGAAATGCCACCTACCGGAGTCCGAAACATTGAGGCTGTAGTCCGAAATAATGGCATGTAATTGGACCGACGACAAGACTCCTTGCCATCGAAACCATGCCATGTTCATGTATTAAACCACTAGTAGGCCATTCACCCCACCCTATATCGAGAAAAAACACGGCTTATGAAGATATTTGCTAGTCTTACTAGGAAAAAAATACTGGATTACCTGTAAGGAAAGGGGTGTTAGTCCTACAGTTCAGCTCCGACTGGTCTAATTCAGTGTGCTAAGTAAACATTTTGCCTGGACATTATACAATGGCACTATGGCCTACTCTCATATTAAATTCCAACAGCCAATGGAACTTTTATTTGTACGCTAATGTGTAGATTGGACGTCCGGGGAAACCATGCTACAAAATACGAATGAGCTTTCTCGTTCAACACCAGGAGGTGCAAGCACTTAACTCACTCAGTCACCATGTCCATCTTCTAATTACTGCGACAGTTAACTCATGTGACAAACAAAGATTATTAAAATAGCTTTTTACGACTTAGGTAGTTCCTTGAGATTACAACTTTTGATACGTATAGATACATTAGTTTCAATTTTATATCACAGAGTTTGTGAAATGAAACGAAACCGGGTACAACGTCCTACTGTTCTGCTCCTAACCTGGGCTAATGAAGACGGGCACATGCCATACAGTGTGCTGTGAGGGAAATTTTGCCCGGGAAGCGACTCTAAGGCCTACTCTTATATTGAATTCCAACTGCCAAAGGGTCTTTTACGTGTACACGAGGCCTCAGTTTTCCTTCCCATCTAAACGGCTAGACAACTGTCCTTGTCAGGCCTTCCATCCTGCATCAGTGGATGAACTCTCTCGGCCAATGCAGGGATCAAACACCTGACCTCCAGGCTAGCGAGCCAGCATCTTAGCCACATGATCCCTCACACAGTTTGTATATGGTAAAGTACTTTTAATAGTTAAGTACATGTCATCTATTTATTTTTTCAGTTTCAATAATGGATGCATATGAAAATCACCCAGAAAAAGATCATACAATAAAAGAAATTAAAAAAGAAAAAATATGGAATAAATGACTGAATAAATGATGATAGAGCAGCTTGTTCTTGGTGGGTAACTATTCAATTCTAGTATATTAGTAAATGCACGAATTTGTAAAATATAAATAATATCATATGATATTACTGTATACAATACTGTATTCACACTTGTCTTAGTGGAGCAGGGGATCATGTGGCTAGGTGGGTAAGACTCTGACTCTCTAGCCTGCAGATCAGGTGTTCGATCCCTGCATTGGCCGAGAAAATTCATCCAGATTTTCCGGCTTGGTTTTACCCTCGTCAGTGATTCAGGACGGAGGGTCTGACAAGGACAGCTGTCAAGACGTTCGGATGGGACAAAAAACCGAGGTCCCGTGTACACATTGGCATGCACAGCAAAATTTCCCTCATAGCCGAGTTTAGGAGCAAAACAGTAAGACAATAAACCCATTTATATTGTCATTTTTTCAAGAGTTTTGTTCTGGCTTCTTACCCATTGAGGCTTAATCATCTGCCTAGGTCTGTAACTAAAAAAGGCACAATAAGTATTATGCAAAGTTGAAACAAAATAGAGACCCCACATGTGGTAGAATGAGTTGTTTATTTAAACATTCTGAACCATAGAAAGTATATTTATTGCCTACTATAATAATGTATAATATTTTTTTTCAGACTGGAGAGCATTTGATGTATGATTCCAGCAACAAGAGAACTCAACCATATACCCTTTGAATATTAAGCCATCAAATTGTTTTACAATTTTGAAAAAGAATGTAGTGATTATAAAAGCTAATAGGTCATCCGTTGCATTTGATCTGATTTTATTTTTGTTTTTAATGTTAAATATCCTTTGGAAAAAACAATTATGTTGTAATTCTCTCCAGAAATCAGAAATTTGTGTAAAATATAGAATGTAAAGTGACTTTTAAATCACTCAGATTTGGTCGTCAATCATGAAGTATTATATAGGGCACTCAGGTACATTAAGGTGACTTTCCCTTGCTTATTAAATGAAGGGGGGGGGTAGGACGTGCATGCTGTATCATAAGGTCCGTCATTAAGTCAAATAACGTAGTTTCGATTCCCCCTGTGTTCATGATAATGAGTAGGGTTGCATGACCAACCTTGTCAGTTTTCTCCAGGTCGTCCAGTTTCCTCTCACTACTCACTGCTAAAGAACCCTACTTGCAAGCTAATTATTGAAATATAATTGAACCATATGTTAGTCCTGAAATAACTACGTGTCGAGTGGACATTATACCCCATTTTTTTTTGCTCTCTCTCTTTAAAAGGTGAAAAGGGGTTTAACATCCTACTTTTCTTTAAGGGGGGGGGGGCATGGCCGAAAGGTTAGTGTTCGCGCTGTATCATATGGCCTGCCATTCTGGCGTGGTTTCGAATCCCCGGTTGTACGTGGCAAGGAGTAGGGTCGCCTGTTCAACCTCGTGGGTTTTCTCCGGGTACCCCGGCTTCCTCCCACTGCTAAAAACCCCTACGTGCAAGCGAATTATTGAAATAAAATTAAACCATATGTTAGTCCCAAAATGACCTAGTTTGTGTTAAGTGGTCATTTAACACCATTTCTCTCTCTCTCCCTACTTTTCTTTGTTATGTAGGCCAACATGGCTCCCCCTTGCTTATGACTTGTATAGAAATATTTTGTACATGCCTCTTATATTTCATTTGTAAGTAGTTTTTCAGTTTTTTTGCATAATTTACTAGTATGTCTTTAATGCTTGTAATTTAGATATACAATGTATGTAAACCCTATTTTAGGGGGCATGGAGTAGGAATATTGTGTACATAGCGTTTAAATTATTATTTCTTTTTTAAGAAGGTAACTTTAAAAAAAAAAACATTTGGTGGGGATGGGGGGAATAAATTGTTATGATATAACACAATTTTATTAGCATGGGAATTAACTTTGTTTATTTGTATTCCAAATGTCTCTGTGCTTGTTTTGAGGGGTTTTTTTTTTCAATTTAAATAACTATGCTTATTTTATGGTTTCTTTATTTTTTATTTTTTTATTTTCTGTGGAGTGGGGGGGGGGGGTGGTGTCATTATATACCACAATTTTATTAGTATTGGATTTTCTTTTTTTTTCATTATCCATCAAAATGTCTGTCTAGTTTTGATTTGGCATTAATTTAATTGTTCATATAATTTTATGAAAAAATGATAATTCATAAAAATGATAATTTTATGAATAAATGATAATTTTATGAATAAATAGTAATTTTATGAATAAATAGTAATTTTATGAATAAATAATAATTGGTGTAATTTTATGAATAAATAATAATTGGTGTAATTTTATGAATAAATAATAATTAGTGTAATTTTATGAATAAAATTGGTGTAATTTTATGAATAAATAATAATTTTATGAATAAATATAAATTCTATGAACTAAATTGGTGTCATGTCATTTATCAAACATTACATTTAAAACAGAATAAAAGGAGGGTCTGTTGGTGGTTATACACAAGTTTGTATAAAACAACACAAGTTTCAGAAATTTCAACACAAGTTTCAGAAATTTCAACACAAGTTTCAAAAATTTCAACACAAGTTTCAGAAATTCCAACACAAGTTTTAGAAATTTTAACACAAGTATTGTGTAGATTTTCACACAAGTTTCAACACAAGTTTGTGTTGTTTTATCAATTTTAACACAAGTCTTGTGTTGTTTGATCAATTTTAACACAAGTCTTGTGTTGTTTCGACATTTAACACAAGTTTGTGTTGTTTCAACACAAGTTTGTGTTGTTAAATAGTAACACCCAACTTGTGTTGAAAACAACACAAGTTTGTGTTGTTTCAACACAAGTTTTTTTTCAGTGTATATAAACCAACTATACTGACTTTTGGCCAACTAAGTTGAAGCAATATCCTTTAGGCCGACTGCAGTGCATCAATCGCTGAACACCAAACACTTAAACAGGACTGGTGGTATCAAGTGGTTGATAAAGACAATTTCATATCGATGACAATGTATACGTACATGTAGGCCTCATTCATATTTCTTATGGAAAAAGCAAAGTCATTTGACGTTTGTTACAAACTTTTCTATCTTAAATAATAGGCAGGCGATAGTTACAGGATCAGGAGCAGATTAATAGGCAATGTGTAGTCAGGTGCTTTTAGGACCAAGTGCGTTACAACGGGATGAGATAAAATTGCGTATCGTATTGATAATGTCATGTTTTCATAATAAATTTCAATATTCTTTGTAGATCCAGCAATCTACACCTACACACATATGGCGTTCTTTATTCCCGATCTTTTTCTAAACACGATATTTTAATTTAAACAAAGCTCTAATTACTCCTACTTCATGATGTTAGACTTAAAATCCTACCAATACACTTATAAAAAAAACGTCCAGAAGAAGCGAGGACTTTATAATGTGAAATTGTCGCCAAAGCTTGATCTGTCTAAATGACGTATTTCTATATTTCCACTAGAGATCCTAAATAATGATATAATCATCTATTAGAAAATGCGTATCATAGGAGAAATATATTTCTTGCAGAAAATTCGCCTATATAAGATACTTTGAAGGTGCTAATTCGCTTGGGACCTAGAAATTGACCCAAATGGGTCGCAGCGCATATAATAATGTAATCTCATTGTATATGAACTGATTTACATTCAATTATTTCCGTTTTGACTTAAATTTCAAATTAATTATGTCCAGCGAAATACGGCATGAGTCTCAATCGAATAGAAATTTCTATAGTGTCTGGTTATTTCATGCTATAGTCCTACCCATTCCCATTGTCTCATTAGAGCTAACAAGTCAGTATGTCGCTCGGGATCTTCTTGGTTTTCGAGTCAGTACCTTACTCACTCCTTTATAAAGATGTTCTATTTTTAAAAATTTGAAACGTGATTATTTACCTTGCCCTTGACACACGTTGTGATTGTTCGGGTAATAGGCCTATATATATAATCGTAAAGTAATTGCGTTTATCAACGAAAGCTATATGTAGCCTAAACTGAACCTTTGCACTCTCCCACAGAAGTACAGGGGTAAAGAAGTTAAAGGTTGTTGAACATCAGACTTAAAGAGGCAACAAATATTTCAAGATTTAAAAAAAATATGAAATATTATACTTTTTATCCAGGTAGAAAATGAACTGTGACGTGTAGAGAATAAGGATGGGCTTCGGGTAAACTCTTCTATATACGGGCCTTAATTTTAAAAAATTGCTCATTCCCCAACCTAGATGTCTCTGTTTCGTTCACGGTACTGGCTAAAAAATTTCCTGTTTTTTCGTCGTGCTTCCCTTGAAGATATGATGAAAAAGATAAAATTTACACAATTCTGATTCACGGTGTCTAGATCTCAAACTCAAACTGCAGTTTCAGAAACTTTGTTCCGCTATAGGCGCTTCTTGTGGTTATTTTTCGAAGGGCCTATTTTACTTTCCCTACGGTTATTTTGAGGTAAAGTTATGTAGGTTCATTTTTCGGGCAAAAATGATACTGTCCCACCTCACACAAACACACAATGACATAATATGGGAAAATCTGCTCGGACGACTATGGTAGCACGGCCGCCCTCGTTCCCACCGCTGTCTAAAAGAGCAAAGTTTCCTCCCTGCACACCGATGTCTGGCTTCATTAGCAAAGTCGGCGCAGAAAAGTAATGTTATAGCCCCCCCCCCCCCCCAACATTTCGTTTCACGCTTATCAATATATCGATCTATATTATAGTATCCTCGATTCGGGATCCACCTGTCCGTGAAATGCACTGAAGCAAATAATTCAGTGAATTCAGTAAATAAGACTATGGAAGTAGGTCCTAAAATATGACCGACAATTTACGTTGTATATCTACGCTGGTCACGTTTTCAACCTGGAGAGTAGTTTATTTGAAAAAAAATAAAATGAGCTATTGAGTTACCGTCTTATCAATGTGCGAAATAACGATTTTGTATAATCGAGGGTCCCTGGTGTCCATATATCATTAGCGCATTCATGACTTACGTATTGCATTACGGACTATTTACTTTTCAAGGTCGAGTATTAATATATATTTACATTGAGTAATCAGGCGCGCGTGCGATGCTAAAATTCGTTATATCACGGCAATGGAATCGATAATAATATAGAATACATACTTATTGCAATGAGATACCAGAGGATGTAATATCTCCCGCAAATCATTTTAAATCGTGTGGATTGGGTGTAGTGCGTAAGTAAAGGCTATTTTATATTAATTTATTTTACGGTTTAGGCGTTCGCCTATTCATACCTGACTGACATTGCGTGAACAAATTTAGAATTAGATGTTACCTAACGGTAAATAATGCCTTAGGGTGTCGGTTTTTTTTTAGGGGAGGGGAGAGTCCTTTACATTAATGGTATTGTTTCCTTCACGTCAATAAAATATTTAACTATTCAATTGAATATAATATTAGAACCTGATATTGAAATATAGACTATAATCATTTTGTCTGTTCTGGTGGCTGTTTTCGGACCCACTGTAGTAACGGCATAATTTACTGTCACAGTCACAGCTGTCAAAAATTTCAGTTTTACAGACACATGTAGTTGTAAGAGCTCTGTATTGGTGCATTATTTTACTGCAACAAGAACACATAAACCCCCGTGGTCAGTCGTCAAAGATTATATATATAATTGTTTGTGAACTAATATTAACTGTAGTCGATATTATATTTGGGTCACGTGGGCTAGTTATTGGGCCAAGGTTAAATTTCATCGGCCAGAAACCCGACGACTGTCGATGAAGGCACGTGTCGCGGACACGTTACTCTGGGTGTTATAACGTAATGCAGGAGACTGCAACACATTTTTTGACTGCGTTTGTTTTGAGTTGAAAATAACAATAATATGTATTTTGACAGGAAGAATATATACTTTGTATAATTTATAGATATAAAATAATCTCTGTAAAATATATGGTGTTAAATATCGAATAAATTAGACTTATTTCCCGGTTTTATTTTCTATAATACTGTTTGGAATTTAGCTCCGTTGAATAAAAACAGGATTGTATTATATATTATGTCAATTTTTTTGAAACAGTATTGAAAAAGACAAAACGGAAAGTCTATTTGTTAAAATTCTGTGATGTTTTCTGAGCTATGATTTGAAAGAAATGGTTCATTGTTTTACTAATTTTAAATCATTGAAATCTCCCAAAAAATTTTAAACAGGGATGTTACGTCTGCAGCAGAATATATTGTCAAAAAATATTGCTATATTGATATATGCCAATATGATCGTTAGCGATACATTTTTGCCATATCAGTATTTTTCCTACTTTTATTTTATATTCAAATGTTAGCTAGACTGTCTATAAAGCTTTGTAATCAGTCATATTATTTAGGCTTTGCAGTACACAATAAATCTGCATAGATAAGACCAAAGTTTTAAAAACAAAAAAAGTGAAATGTGTATTCACATATTATAGTCTTTGCTGTAAACTAGTGTCCAAGACCAAAGCTGTAAAAACCATAAAACTTCAAAATATTGCAATACAGCAATATGTTGCAATACTTTTTATCAAATATCACATAGATAGCCCTAATGATGATATGTTTATATAAAAAATAATGAGTGCGGTGAATGTGTTCATTTGAAATGTGTAAAGGCTACCTGCAGTGGAAATCGTACGACAATGGGTATACATATATACGTTTAAAATATTTCAAACCACAACCATTCCCCAATGGGTATACATATATACGTTTAAAATATTTCAAACCACAACCATTCCCCAGAAAATGAAGACCAAATCAAATTTAAAAGTAGTTTCCTGTAACTATGGAGAGGGTATATTGTAGGGATAATAAAACCACCAGACCATATATAATCTCTTGTTATAAACTGTAGGTAAAATGGGAGAGTACCATACATAGCCTGTGACATATTCTTGTGAATAAAATTGGCAATGTCTATGTCTTCAGTAGACTGGTTGGCGCAGAAAAGTAGAATGTTGAAACCTATTTCATTATATTTCTGTGTCATGTACTCATGTGTAACTGTACACTCTGAAAACTTCATCCTAGTCATGTGTAACTGTACATTCTGAAACCTTCATCCTGATCATGTGTAACTGTACATTCTGAAACCTTCATCCTGATCATGTGTAACTCTACATTCTGAAACCTTCATCCTGGTCATGTGTAACTATCTGAATGCAAACAGACAGTTTCAAAGTTGTGTTGGCCATGTGTCCCCAAGCAAATGATGCAGGTGTGTGAATAGTAGGCAAATATGTAAAGAATATTCAACAAAAATAACAATCAAATACAACTCACAGGGATTAAAAAGGGGGGAAATCCTATTATTTATAAAGATCAATGTATTAACACTATTAATGGGAAACCAGTTATCCTGAGCTATAGATAAACAGTTATCACAATAACTCTCCTTCTAATTCTAATTAATCTACATGTAGAATGTTCAAACTTGGTGTAGGTGTTTATTATGTCATTGGGGATCATGTGGCTAAGTTGGTAAGCCGCTGGCTCGCTAGCCTGGAAGGCGGGTGTTCGATCCCTGCATTGGCTTAGAAAGTTCATCCAGATTTTCTGGTGTGGTTTCCCCTTGTCAGTGATGGAAGACGGAGGGTCTGACAAGGACAACTGTCTAGTCATTTGGATGGGTCAAAAAACCGAGGTCCCATGTACACATTGACATGCACGTAAAAGATCCCTTGGCAGTTGGAATTTGATATAACAGTAGGCCGTAGCGCCACTCCCCCGGCAAAATTTCCCTCATAGCATACTGCATGGCGTATGCCTGTCTTCATTAGCCCAGGTTAGGAGCAGAACAGTAGGACGTTAAACCCCATCAGCCTCACTGTTGGCTCCGCTGTGTCGGTTTAGTTGTAAATGGACCCCTAATCAAAAGTGTTAGTTTTAATAGTATTTGATTGTTATTTTAGTTGCATATTCTGTATTATATTTGCCTGCTATTCAAACACCTGTCTGTATCATTTGCTTAAGCTTGGTGCAGACGGTCAACTTTTCGTCGCTTGTTGCTGCAATAGGCAACTACTGGCAACTCCGAGCAATTGGCAACTCGAAGTCTCCCGTGTGCGGTGACTGGCAACGAGAAGCAATTTTTCCCAACATGTCTTCCATCTCCACGGACCATGTTAGGCCTAATGTTGTTAGCTGTTCCGACGCCGCCATCTTGAAGTATCACATGACAGTAGAGCGCTCGCTGATTGGACAGTTAACCAGTTGCTTGTTGCCTGTTGTCGCCTACCGCCGCAGACAAGCAATTTTGAAGCAACAGATGAACAATTTCTCGGCGACGAGCGATTTTCTGTTGTCGAATATCAAACATGTTTGATATTTGGCAACTCGGAGCAACAGCAGGCAACTATTGTTGCCCGTTGGCGCAGACGAGCAATTTTTTCTTTCAACGACCAGCGATTTCACTTTTGCCTGAAAGTTGCTTGAAAAAGTTGCCCGTCTGCGCCTGGCTTTAGTATTAAACTCAGTAATTGTGTTTCCATAAAATTGTACATTGTATTAATGAGTTGAATTACTAAATGCCAATCAAAGAAGATATTTCTATAATGTTGAATATTTTGGTTTCCAATGTTTAGACAGGCTATTATTTATATCTCTCATGTTTGCAGAGTCAGCCAGGAAGTTTTCAACACCTTTTTACAGTCAAAAGGCAATTTGACGAAGCAAACTGATAGGGTAACCATGATAACACTGCAATATATTTATTATAATGTAGAAATTAAGATCTACAAACAATGTGAAAATAAAAACCTGTACTATATTAGGGTGCCCCACAATAAATAAATAGCTCATAATAGCTCGACAATTACACCACAATATTTATACCAATCCTTAAATCTGTTTATTCAAATTTCAGTAATAAACCAAAACAATTTTTTGAAAATTGAAAATAACATGTACGCTACTACTTGGCGAGGGTTAAAGGAACAATAACACTCTTGCTGGCTCGGCAGCTCCAGAAAATAAATAATAGCCTTATTCTAAGTACTAGATGTTTAAGTGACCAACCTGTTGTGTAAATTATCCATTACATCCTATTTTACTTGCCCAGGGGGTTCGAAAATATTTTAAAATCCAAGTCACATTTGAAAAGGTTTACGTTAACCTTTTCAAATCATGTAGTTGAATTTTTCAAATTTTTAAATTAGGTGTGTTAAGATGAAATTTGTATCATCAATTAATTGGAATATTGTAAAATAATACAATTTGTTGACAAGACGAACGATTGGGACATATTAATCAGTTACAACAAGAGTGGTATTGAGCCTTTTAGGCAACTGTTTTTCTGAAGCAATATTATTCTTAACTTTGTAATGTGACATGTGTTAATACTGTCCTGTTTATAAAACAGGGAAAGAATTAATGTCAATAGGTTTTTTTGATAGATATTTTGTCATGTATTTTAAACAATAATTTTTAATATATTCATTAAAGATACATTATGGGAGATTAGATAAAGAGCTAGCATCCTAATCCAGTAAATATCGCAGGCTAGCAATGACATCGAGAGTTGATTATGGTCTGGATAAGTTAACTAATGTCTAATCAATATTTTTTTAGATAACAGAAAGACCATATTCCTGAAGCAATGGCCCGAGAAATCCCTCTCTGGTCATTGCTGGATTGGCTTCTGATACTTGAACTGTTGAGGGAGTGTGTCTATTCTTACTGTTCAATCAAATCTATCACAAGTACATTGATTTAAGGTATTAAAAACTGTGAGAGTATGTTCGTTTCCAAAGAGTATTGTTTACATTTTATTTGTTTTGATAGCCTCGTTTGTAACGCAATTAGTTTTACTTCAGTATTCTTCTATGCACTGGTTAATTGGGCATAATAAAAATGTGAGCCATGACGTGACGTTATGTGAACATATTTCGTCCAATGTGGCGCTATGTTTTAAGCATAATGCTTTTGTAACGCAGTTAGCCATTGGTTGTCACTTGGACTATTGACCAATCATAATTTAGAACAAAAATTTCCTCTTTTTACTGCAGTGAGTAGTGAGATTAGCTCTAATCAAACGAAACCAATCATAATTTAGAACAAAAATTTCCTCTCTTTACTGCAGTGAGTAGTGAGATTAGCTCTAATCAAACGAAACACTGCGAGAAGTATGCAGAAAGACCTGCAATAGGCAGATTTAGCTCTTGCATACTATATGTTTAATTTTGTTAGATATATTTACCTTAATAAATACTTACATGTTCAGCATTCACATTTCAAATTTTGTAAATTTAATTCAGATATACAGCTGTAAGCTAATCTCAGATAGGGATATGATAAGCAATGTATCTGGAATATAACTATACATATTTTCATATTCAATACACTTCAGCAAATCTGTATTTTTTTGGTCAACTGGTTCAATCTAATTATTATTGAACCTGATCTAAGATTAAGGGTGTATTTTCATATTCAATACCTGAAAGCTGTATCTAATTTAAGTATTGTGTGTTTTTATCGTCTACTGACCTAATCTCATTGTTAACATGAACTAAGATTAGACATATATATGTAGTGGTGTATAAATGACTACCTTTGGTTGGGAGTGATATTGATTAGTTACAGAGTCAGCAAGTACACGACCCCAGTAAAAGTAAATATGGAGAGATCATCAGATTTAAGGCAACATTCTGTAATCTTAGACCAGTGAACCTTTGTTTTCTTCAACTAACCTACGAAATGAAAAAAAAATTAGTTTGAGCTTCTGTCATACTCACTGCCAATTGGTGATTATTCAGATCTGTTTAATCAAAGTTGACCTTTCTGCCAGGGATAGGACAGGGGCACTTCCAAGGGACAGATATAGTCAAATTTATACCCCCCCATTGATTTTTGATGTCTTCCTATAATTGCAGCTCTGAAGAAGTTACAGTGTATCATTCAATTGTCTTGAAATTTATACACAAGTTCATGAGACAAAGAAGCCTATTGATTTTCAAAGTTTTTTGATATCAATATTATGGCTCTTGATTTAAACAGTATTTATTTAACATTAAACACAATTTACAATACATGTACATAATAAATTATATGGATTTGGAAACAAACTATAAAACTTATATTAATCCGTTCTCGGTATCCCTAGTTGTCTTATTCTGTTCTACTCCTCTATACTATGCCCTGGGTTAATCCATAGGGTTTTCAAAATTTCATATTATCAGCTCAGGCCTTCATCGTAGCTTGAATCCGCGAACCAATCAAAAAGCAGTTTACAAACTAGTCTTACTATAACTCTTTAGCCTTTATGTTTACGTTCACAACAATATTGCAGCTTTTTGCAACACAATGAGAATTATTTCCCCGCACCAACTTCCTTTGCAATTAACGATTTGATGGGATTGGTCAATAAAACATAGCAGAATCATCAAGGGCACCCACCCCGCACCCCACCTTGGATAAACCCAATGGTTAGTGGAGAAGAACGGAATGAGGTCACTGGGGAAACCGAGAATGAAATGAATCCATCTTCATTGGTCTAACTGGTACTTAATCACTAAAAAAAAATCTTGTAAGCTCATAGTGGTGCAAGTTATTTTCTGATTGATTTGAAATTGATACACAGCCTGTTCTTTTCAAAGATTTCCCATAATTTGAACGGCTAAATTTATCATTTGAGTAATGTTAGGCCTAATTTAATGACCAAAGTATACAAATATGATCATATATTTATTCTAGAACTTTTAGACAATGGATTTAGAAATCCTCTTGCAGAAATGTTGATGTCCAGACAAAATTATATCCTTTGCGTTGCACAACCTAACTATGTAGACATTAAATGAACATAAATGTATGTTCAATTTCCTAATTAAAGAATTGTTATTGTAGTTATAAAGCACCAGCTTTACCTACAGGTCTCATGATCGGGGAGTATACAGCCAAGGTGTATGACTTTTTAGACATGACTGGTTTTACAAGCACTGCCATCATCTTCCTCAGTTTTGCTCAATTGTGTTTTAAACACACTTTGATCTTCTTCTAGTCAGAAGGGTGGGGAATAGCCTAGTGCATCTCTTCATTTTACTCTGGCACTGTATAAACCTCATTGATTCCATTTCATTACATAAATAGCAAACCTGTATAAATATTATAGTCTATTATTCTATTAAGGACTCGTGCACACATGTATAGTCTATATTGTGTTAAGGACATTCGTATATCTACGTGCACATGTAGGTATAAATCGAAGGTCACATTTGTGTATATTATTTACTTGACCTTGTCATTTACTTTCTTCACAATTAGCGGTATGTAGAGAAACCCGAATTAAGAATCCTCGCTTTCCAAATACCACAAAAGAGTTAATCACTTTACACTAAGTTCATGTTAGGAAACTGTTGACACAAGTCGACAATGTTTAAATGTTCCGACAACGCACTCATGTTTCCATTGTTTTATTTGTCCACTCCACATACAGCAGATACTTTACTTCGTTTGAAGGTGGGGGTCATAGAGAAACCAAAGTTTTAACGTTGTGGTTTGTTGGCTTACACCAGCCTCATGTATCGATACCAGTATTGACAGATCTAACAAATTTCTTGGTGCACTGTGTTGTGGTTAGAGAGTATAATTAAGTAGGTTGCCAATACTTGTCAGTTTGTTTCGAAATTTTGTAGGAAGCGGATCAGCTTGACTCTTCGTTTATACTGTGGTTAATATACAGTGTGAAGCATTCTATTAGGATACTAATAGTGTAGTGATTTTTTTCTGTCAACGGAAAATCATATTTTATAGAGTTTGTGCACATATATACTTGCAAGGTACAGTCCATATCTATTTTATTTCATTAATCTTTGATCTTAAGATGCTTATAGTGGGGGGGGGGTAGCTGATGTTTACCCAAACTTTATCACTTTGTACTGGTTTTCTCATTTGGAACTCTGAACTTGACTAGTTCTTACAATTAAAGACATTTTGTCAAATGAGTAAAACATATGTCTATGTCTATTACTCTCATTTCTGTGTATGCATTGCTTGGTTTAGCAAGTCCAAGAGGCCCCACCTGTTTCAACAATTTACTTCCAGGGTTATTGTCCTTGTTCGCTTAGTAGAATCTTGTGTAATCTCTAGCAATATACTTGAAGTCTATATTCATTGCATAGATCAGTGAGAAAAGGGAGCTTAACATTTTCAAAAGATTTCAGTAATTACTTAAAAAAGTTATTTCCCTTATTTAGCTAAAGCATCACAGTGGGAAAATCTATTGTGCTGCCAGAATTTATAAATTAACAATTATAAAGTGTATGGTAAGAATTAATATTATTTGTTAATTTATTAATTATATGTTAATTAAGTTTCTAGTTTAGGTCACTATGAATATGAATAAGATGAATATAATTAAATGTATTGACATTAGATTTAAGTTGATATAATATAAATCATTAATTTATGGGTTATTTCAAAAAATTATTAGAAATTTATCAGGATTTTGTATAGGGAGGGGGGGGGTAAGAAAAGGGGGCCCAAGAAAACATAATTTGAAATTCGAGCCAAAAAGGAGTTTGTGACAATGTAGGAAGGCTTGAAAGTGAATTTGTTTTTAGTTGTTATAAATGTGTATCCCAATAATATAAACTGTGTAATATATACCATGGGTTACATTGTATATTTGCTGTGAGTTATGGGGGATATACATGAGACTGATGTATAAATAAAATAAAACCAAGTACGAACAATGCAAACCATTAGACAGAATTCAAAGTCCTAAAAAAAACGTTATAGGCAAAATAGTGAAGTCCTAAAAAAACGTTATAGGCAAAATAGTGTAATCAGCAAATGGACTGCTCCCCGTGTACAAAATACACGGCAAACAGTGGTAACAGGTGTCCGGAAGAGTAAGCTTACCCTGCCTGGCGCGCCACACCCGCCATAGCTGCATCCAAACTATTAGGCAAACATGGTATATTACAAGGTGCTGTTTATGATTATGTATATTGCAAGATGTGATTTATATGTATATTGCAAGGTGTGATTTATATATATATATACAACTGGTAGTAGTTTTTTTCTTTGATGTCCATAGCAGTTATATCTCATGACGTCATCAGAGGTTGATATATTCGGTTCATATCAACCGCTGATGACGTCCTGACAGGTTGATATTTCATATCAATCGCTGATGACGTCATCCAAGGTCGATATATTCGGCTCATATCAACCGCTGATAATGTAGATGATCGAAATAATACAAAGAACACAGAAATAAAATTTTATTCTTTTGACAATATAAAAAAAGAGTTATGGTACAGTTTGTAGCATTCAGTAACGAAATAGACGGTGTACTTATCGGCATATTTAAATCGGTTATCCATACTCCATGTCTAAGATATCTTTCAGAATTTTCTTTCCGCCCACATTATTTCTCCACACACTGCAAGATTTGAAAGTATTTATCGCTCAAAAGTTCCTTTGTAAAGTATTTTTGGATACAGTCCACTTAAACCAGTCGATCAAATCCTTCTCTGAACATACCTTAATTATCAATCATGGTTCATTGTCAGAAATATCGGAAAAGATTGCCTTTTGATCCAAATTTTCTCCAGGCTTTGGATTGATCCTCATCATATTTGCATCCACATCTATTCCATCGTCAATATGATGACTAAAAAGGATTGATTATTCGTCCGACTTTGTTTAATTATCCATTTTGTTCTTGCATGCTTTCAATTCAATTTCCCAAAATGGCGACATGTAAACAAACACACGCGCAATAATACATCAGTAATTCGCGCTATTTGGCGGAAACTACCGAGCAATTATCCAATCACTGTTGCCTTTTTTAGAAGAGTCCATTAAATTTAAGGGTGAACGTTGTATATGTCAGATATAAACCTACTCTCCCTCGGATTGATATGATAGAGAACCCTTGGGCTTCGCCCGCGTGTTCTCTATCATATCAACCTCGGGTAGGTTAATATCCTATACGTATATTGCAGGGTGTGATTTATATGTGTACATGTATGTACTTGGATTAGTGAACAGTAGATATTGCATAGTCTTTAAGAGGCATTTAGTAGTAGTACTGGATAGAACAATAAACTATTAAGGAAGAACAATTACTGATTTATTTTGGCTATGTTTTGAAGAGTATTCTCTCAATGTTTTCAAAGCAAGTTCAAAGTTGAACAATGATATAGCACCGAACAAGTTCTAATGTAGTTCAAATGAAATGGAGCTTAAAATCTTACATTTCTGTACCAACTAGGCTAATGAAGACAGGTATACAATATTAATTTGGGTTCAAACTTTCGAAGGTTGTTCACTGCACATGCCAATATGTACACAGACCTCGGTTTATTGTCCCATCCAAACTACTATGCCTTAACCCTTGCCAGGCCCCCCTCCTGCACCACCAACAAGGGGAACCACGCCAGAAAACCATGATGATTTTTCTCAGAAGAAAAAAGGATCGAACACCGGATTGCCCTTGACATTCTAGAAATCACTTCTCAAGAAAATTAATAAATATGCTGTGTTTATTCAAAGACTCATAGACATGGTCGTGGGCATGAATTAATTACGCACAAAGTTTTAATTTTTGAATCTTGCAATAAAAATTGAGGAATGTTACACAATTTGCAGTTATTCAGGTTTGTTCAATTCAAGTAATTGGGTTACATTGATTGGACAATATGATGCTGCTTGGACGTAAACCACATTTGGTAGGTGTGTTCATATGATGACAGATTTCAGGATTTATTCAAATAAATTGTCTTTAAAGGGGCAGGGTAGGACCCCTTTGAATGGGCAAATTTTGACACTTTTAATTTCTTCTAAAACTATTACTAAATTTGGATTGTAGTATCAGAATTGTATTTAAAGACATGTTATGGGAGATTAGATAAAGAGCTGGCAGTTCCAACCAGTAATTTTTAAAAACTAGATAATGTAAAGAGAATTTGCTGAAAATTTCAGTCAAATTGATCAATTCAACTCCAAGCCTCCATTATTACTAAAGTTTGTACGATAAAAAACATAGTCTCATTTATCCATTTTGTGATTTAATTATCAATGAACGTGAAAGTACAATATGTCAGCCATTATCACATATGTGATCGAACTGGTTAAACACATTCCAAATATAATTTGAACACAGAGATCATTACTATGATAGATGCGTAATAAAGGTTTCATGAATAGGAAGTGACGAACGCAAAAGGAAAACATGAGTAATCCCTCTATATAACTGACTGAAGTGACGAGTGATAAGAGGTACATGTACCAACCAAATTTCTGCTCACTAATAATTCCTTCGAAGACCAAAAGTTGTTATATTGAACTGCAAGAGGATATCTGACAATTCAGTAAAGTAATTAAGTGTCATGAGGAAAATAGAAATAGTCGGTACATTCCTTTGTTTTTATTCCTTCTATATACCTTATAAAAACATTGGTAATGCACAGACTTTTTCTGGCAGTCAATTCTTTTTATAATTACATGTATCAGATATCTCACAGTTTCACACGGCAACTTTTTGTCTTCAAAGGAATTATTAGTGAGCAGAAAATCGCCATGTGTCGGTTATCACTCGTCACTTCAGTCAGTTATATAGATGGATAACTCATGTTTTCCTTTCGTGTTCGTCACTTCCAATTGTTAAAATCTTTATTACTCATCTATCGTAGCAATGATCTCTGTGTTAAGATTATATACTCTTCAAAAAAAGAAACGCACAACCTATTTTTTATCATTCTTTTATTTGAACAAGGTCGCTTTTTCGATAAATCTTACTTGTTTTTAATGCCATTATGTAAGGTAAAAGAAATTCATTATTGGTTTTAAAGGTAGGGTCACTAATTGTGACAGGTCATACTTTTTTCCGAAATTTGTTTTCACTTGATTAAACCAGGACACGAGAGTTTAACAACTTCGCGAGCTTTTCACATGGAACCTAAATCTAAGGCCTTTAAAATCGCGGGGTTCTCGGTTTCCAAATCAGTTGCACAGGTAAACACTCAACGAACCGAGTGATGCCACATCTGAACGAAGACCAACGCAACAATGCTATTGGTCGGTTACAAGCAAGTGAATCCCAGACAGATGTAGCCAGGCTGCTGAATGTTTCCCCGAGTACCATTTCTCGCCTTTGGGATAGTTACCAACAGCGAAGTTCAACATGTGACCGCCCAATCTCAGGCCAAACAGGAGTGACCCCATCTGCCTTTGATCGTCACTTCTGGTTACATCATTTGTGGAAACGGTTCTCAACAGCGACCTCTATCCCAGCAGCAATTCTTCGATGGCGTAGAATCTAAGACCAGACAGTACGGAAACGCCTACGTGAAACCAGATTACGAGCCAGACATTCCGTTAGAAGTGCTGTTTTGAAATGCGTCAATACCCTCAAATCCGACTTCATTGGGTTCAGATCCGAGGGTATGGTCACAGCAACACTGGAGAACATTTGGGTTCAGTTGCGTGTCACGGTTCTTGTTGCAACGAGGGGATGGTAGAACGAGGGTATACCGACGACGAAATGTCACATTGCATTTCTTTTTTGGGAGAGTATATTTGGAAATGTTTAACCAGTTCTATCACATAATGTGAAAATGACTGACACCAATATTGTCCTTTCAGCAGCGGATAGGATTCTAATCCAGTAAATATGGCAGGCTAGCGATGGCATAGAAAGTTGATTATGGTCTGGATAAGTTAATTAATGTCTAATTAATAATTTAGATAACATTTTAGGCCTAAACAAATATGTGCAATTAGCAGATTTAGCTCTTGCATAATGTATGTTTAATTAAATTAGTTCAAATGGGGTTGTTTCGTGCATCTTGAGAGAGCATAACTGATATTTTTAAATGTTAGTTTTACAAGATTTTGTTCAGATCATGATATGCCTTTTTATGGTGTTTTCGAAACATTGTCAGCAAATATCAATATATTAGTCTTGATATTATGATGGTTGGGTTTGGCTTTCATAGTATCTCAGAATCTAAATTCACACATAGATTCATGCAGATGTACATGTATACACCTCTCCCGTAATCTGGAAAAACCTAGTAACACTGTTGAATGTAGTTTTGAGAAAACAAAGGAAAACTGTTTTGTTTCAGAATTAAGCTACTGAATATAAAACCAATTTTATTTTGTCTTTTTAGATGAAGATAATTAGAAGCCTTTTCAGTGAAGGCGAAAAAAAACTATTATTATATACATGTGTACTAAGTCGAAATATGGGTCTAACTCAGTCTTCACCAAAATTTGACTTGCTAGGTTTTTCCAGATTACGGGAGACCTGAATCCTTGCCAAATTTCAATATGCATAAAAATTTTACTGCCACTTGTTAGACATGAAATTATGTCAATAAGTTTAAAACCCCAAATCAAGATAATGTAAATGTAATTTTTAAAAACGTCAGAGGATTCTGTAACTTGCCTTTATGTGAATCTTTGTGAACACTGGCAAGCTTTTAGCACTAAGTTCCCTATTAATAGTGGTTTACTCAGATTGTTGATGTTTACTATCGATAGTTGTTTACTAAGGCTTGTGGTGTTTCTTATTGATAGTTGTTTACTCAAGTTGTTGATTTAAACTACAATAGTTGCTGGAGTTGTTGATGTATTGTTGATATACTCATATTGTTGTCTTAATAAGTTGTTGGTTGATCCAGTTGGTAGTATCCCCCCCCCCCATTCTCAAAATTCTTCTAGCTTGGCAAAATGAACACTGTGAGAAAATTATATGAATTAAATAATATATATTGAAACCACAATGTTTTTAAGGTCGCAAGAAAAGAATCATTATATGGATATTAACTTGCCTTTGTAAATAAAATGACATAAAAATACATTCAGATCAAAACAAAATATTTCACTATATTGATCATTAATATATTATTGTAATGCAGTATAAGCAATGAGATATCGACATGTAATTAAATCAATTTCTATGGTAATCATATTCAATGATTCAAGGTCTCTCCTGCCATTAATACCCACCTGTTTGATAACATTTCTCAATCAGAGGTGGATCCAGGTAGAGTGGCCCTAGAGGTCTAGACCCCTTCCAAATAACAGTAAAAAGATTAACTTATTATTCTGTTTCTATTTGAGCTTTTTGTTGCTGGGAGTGATGATTCTGATGTAATTCAGTGTTATAATATGCGGGCTCAGATCTGCACCACAAATCACTAAATTTTTTTTCAAATTTTCTTGAGGACACCATCCTCAACTAAATATCCTGCTTCTTCCACTGTTTTCCATTTCTATTAAAAATGACTGTTTTAATTGCCATTGAAATGTGTAATAAATAAATCACTTAATTATAATTGATATTTAATAAATTATGTAGAGAGTCACTTCCTGTCACATGTTATTGGTTATATAAATAAACTTAACAAGAAAAAAATAATCATTAAAATCGATCAAAATATCACAAAGTTTATGCAATTTTTCACTTGTAATTTGTAAACAACTTTGTCGGCACGATTTTCAGGAAAGGCACAAAAAAAAATATGAAAGTTTTCAAATTCAGTCACTTCCTGTTACGTCATGGTTTATATTAAGAATCTCAACAAGAAAAAATAAACATTAAAATGTTATTGGTTAATATATAAATAAACTTAACAAGAAAAAAATAATCATTAAAATCGATCAAAATATCACAAAGTTTATGCAATTTTTCAAGTTTTCAAATTCACAGTCACTTCCTGTTACGTCATGGTTTATATTAAGAATCTCAACAACATTTTCACATCCATTAACTTTTAACTTGGATTTATTTTTCATTTTGAATTCAAAATGGTGACCATCAAATTCTGCGCCGATAAATTTTTAGGCATTCCTTCAAATATTCAGAAAATACAACTGCCATGTCTGTGAGTAAAACACAAAAGTCTTAGGGATTTCTCATGTTTCAAGAAAATGGCACTTCCGGTTCCATCAACAAACTCCTGATCCTGTCTATTCAGTTTCACATCCGTTAACTTGGATTTCTTACTATTTTTCATTTTGAATTCAAAATGGTGCCCAACGGTGACAAAATCAAAACTTTGCTCCTATAGATTTTTAGGCATTCCTTCAAAGATTCAGAAAATACAACGCATGTCTGTGAGTAAATTGCAAAAGTCTTAAGAATTTCTCGCGTTTCAAGAAAATGAGACTTCTGGTTCCATCAACAAACTGAATCTTATACATACACATCAGCAGTGTCTTACCTGTACAGAAATACATTTTTGTAGGCAATCTGACCTAATTTTTTTTTTTTTAAACTTTGATCCTTAATTTCTCAAAGGGGAGATAAGTCAGAAAATTTCTAACAAGGTTAGAGTGGCGACTTTTTACATGCCAAGTTCCATTAAAATTGTGATAATATTAAAGAAGTTGTCAAGTTGGATTTTACTTCGGGATGAGATGTCAATGACGTAATTTTTAAAGTTCAGAAATCGTAACTAGCATATTGAATAATTTAATGAAAATGTTTTAATGTACTCAAAGAAAAAAGAATTAGTAAAATAGGTCAAATAGTTACAAAGTTACATCTATGTTGGTCAACTGTTTTTGTCAGAAAAAATTTGGTGATTCATTTCCAAAATATATTGATTCGTAGGCCACTACCCACGAAAAGCATCAAAGGCAAAATTCGAAATTGTGAAATTTGCAAATATCAAAATTTCGACCCTGGTCGCGCCGGCTATTAAGAAATGTATTCGTTTTGGAAATAGGAGATGTATTCTCCAAACAACGGCCTATTGTGTTCATTTTCATGTCCATTGACATGGATTTTTCACCTTTTCTCATATTCAGTTCAAAATGGTGACCATCGGTTGATCAAAATTCTAATCACACAGTTTTTTAGGCATTTCTTCAAGGAATGAGAAATTGTAACACTCATGTCTGTAACTAAAATATTGCAAAAGGGATTTTTTCACGTTCCAAGATGGTGGCACTTCCGGTTCAATGGACAGACTTCATATTTTGTGTACACATCAGTACTTTCTTAGCAAATACAGAAAAAAAAAATTCAAGGCAATCTGACCTATATTTCATTGATTTTTTTGAAAATTTAGATCAATAATTTTTCCAAGATGAGATAATTTAGAAAATATCTAATGTCATCTTTCAAGCCGCATTGGTAAGACCTACTTACATTCCAGATTTAATGAAAATCATGCAAATATTAAAAAAGTTGTAAAGTTGGTCTCAATTTCTGGGTCGAAATCACAGCAAGAAATTCTGAAATTCGAAAAACTGAAATTGCAGTTGAAAATGATTTTCCTCAGAGTACTCAAAGAAAAAAGAATTAATAGAATAGGTAAAAAACCCCACAAAGTTACAACTATCACTATAAACCTCAGAATGCCTCGTTCGGCATTTCTGTCCAAACGAGGTAAAAAAAATGCCTCGTTGTCTGCAGTTCCAAAACGAGGTTTTTTAAATTGCCCTTCTTTTGGAACGAGGTATTTTGTTCAGAACGAGGCTTGGTAAAATGCCTCGTTTACTAAACGTGGTTTTTTCAAGATAGTTAGCGGTATATCGGCCAATTTGTAAAAATTAAAATTTATGTTATTTAATACGAAAATAAAACCAGTTTAAACTATATTATTATCAGAGAAATTGACAAGACAAGAATACACGCCATCGGTGGAGGTGTAAAACTATTGCAGACACATAACTACCTTGATTGATTTATTGCCCCAATCAGTATAGGTGTTAAGAAACAACTGTGGTGTTGTGACATTTTATTGGGGGCAATCAATTAATCAAGGTATAGCTGTGTGTCTGCAATTGTTTTACACCTCCACTGATGGCGTGTATTCTTGTCTTGCCAATTTCTCTGATAATAATATAGTTTGAACTGGTTTTATTTTCGTATTAAATAACATAAATTTTAATTTTTACAAATTGGCCGATATACCGCTAATAACTATTTTGAAAAAAAAACCACGTTTAGTAAACGAGGCATTTTACCAAGCCTCGTTCTGAACAAAATACCTCGTTCCCAAAAAAAGGGCAATTTAAAAAACCTCGTTTCGGAACTGCAGACAACGAGGCATTTTCTTTACCTCGTTTGGACAGAAATGCCGAACGAGGCATTCTGAGGTTTATAGTGTATGCATTGTCATTTTTTTCATTCGTAAATTTCGGTGATTTCAGGTTCATAAATCGTTTTGATTATATTTAATCAAAGGATGACACCATTTTTTGGGGGGTAGGTCAAAGTTTCAGAAAGACCCTATGGTTAGATTCTGAGAATTCCGATTTGCAGAAAGGACACAAAAAAAGAATAATACTAATCTTAACAGAAACAATATAGACCAGGAGCCGACAGGGTCAACAATGCCATACCTCTCAACTAGGCGAGATTAGCTCAAAAGTGTACCTCATGAAAATTGTACAGCAGTGTACAGTAAATCTTCAGGTGTTACAAAAACACTCTTGACAAACATTTCTAGTGGTGGGTTACCACCTAAAACAGCTTTGGAGTTGTTCAGTACCACCACAGGAATCATGAATGACCACTGTCAGCAGGGGCGGATTGGGGCCGGGAACCGGCCCGGGCTCCCGTGTCGGAGCGGCCCCTTTTACTGACCGCGCAGCCCCTGGAAAATTTTGAAAAATGAACCCCAAATATGCGATTTGATGGCATATCTGATTATAATCTCTGTCAAATAATACATGTATATCCCGGCCAGCAAATAATTTACAACCATTAACTTGTGAAATTATCATATCGTCATATTATTAATTAATGTATTATCATTGTATCGTCAAGAGTCAAGAGAATTTAACTGGGTAAAAAAAAGGGAATAGTTGAGAAAATTTTGACCATTTGACCGATGAATCCGATGAAAAATTCAGATGAAATTCGGAATCCCCAATGATTCCGAATTCCGGCCCACACCCACCACACCCGTCTATTATACCAGCCCATTCCAGACTCCAGTGACGGCGTGGAGATCCGTTAAAGCCACCGGCCACATACAACATGATCATCATCGCTCCATGACCGGTAACCCCCCCCAATATAATGTTCAGCAGAAAAAGGGTTTTTAGACAAATTGGACAAAATTATTTTTTTTCATTTTTTGTTCGACCGGCCCTTCGGAAGATCGTCCGACTGGCCCTTCGATCGCCCGACAGCCCAATCCGCCCCTGACTGTCGGACAGTTTGTGCAGTGGGTTACCCCTACGAGACACACCCCAAAATGATATGCCCCCAACTTGGCTTGATTAGTGGGCACTGTTCCCGTGTTCTAAAAAAATATATTTTTGGCCAGGATGTATAGAATACTAATACCTAGAACGTATGGAAGAGACAATAAACTACGGTTACAAGAAATTAATTTTTAGGCTTAAAACGTTTATGGGGTTAAAAATGCTTTTTTGAAACAAAAAACTGTTCCTACAACTGCAGAGTATCGCGTCTTCCATATGTGCTAGGTATTAGTATTTTATAAAACCTGGTACAATTTTTAATTTCTTGGACCACAGGAACAGTGCCAGTTAATCTATTGTAGTGGAGGACGTGGCATTTTGGGCGTGTCTGTTAGGGGTAACCCACCGCACAAACTGTCTGGCAATGGTCTTTCATGAAACTTGTAGTGGTACTGAATAATACAAAGCTGTTTTAGGTGGTACAGATTTCAGCTAATCTAGCCTTGCTGTGGTCTGGAAATTAGAAAACTCTTGCCAAGGATACTCCACCACTACAATTATCTGGTAATTACATAGCACTAGAAATGTCTGTTAGAGTGTTTTTGTAATACCTAAAGATGTACGTTATACTGCAGTAATTTTTTCGTGTGGTGCACTTTTGAGCTAATCTAGCCTAGTCGTTTGGGCATGGCATTTTGGGCATGGAATACCATACCCACCACCAGAAACCCGTCAGACTTACAGTCTGATGATACTAGATATACATGCATTGATAACACATAGGAGAAAAATTGGTACTCTTTCATATGTTATATGAAAGCTTAATTATTTCATTAATAAACTAATTTGTAAATTCACAAACATTGCTCTAATTTAGTGTGAGATTTTGTAAAATGGAAAAGTGGTGGACACACAAGCAGAATCAATCAGCGTCGAAATTTGCCTATTGTGTCCACTGTCATTCGGCCGAATTATATTCGCCTGGTGTGTCCGCTTTGCCGAAGCATAGGGCCGAATGTAGAATTCATTAGCCAATCACCACTCATATCGAGACGTCGCATGACTGTTTGAAGACTCGTGAATCAAGCGAATCATTCGGCTAGCGTGTCCACCTATTCGGCGCAGATTGATTCGGCCGAACGATTCGGACCGAATGATTCGGCTCATGTGTCCACTGCTAAAGATGATCCATCATTCGTGAGTTATTTGAAGAAAAAAATATTTTAACAATCTTTTTATTTTCAAAAAAATATTTTTGTCAAAGAAGCCATACAGTGTATTTGAAATTATTTGTAAAAGAATTGTGATGATAGTTTCAAGAATAGGATTTAGAATTTAATTGATCTTTTACAATGAAATGTCTATTATATTATACTGTTGAAAAAAAAAAAAAAATTATACTAGGTGACAAAGTTCCCTGTTAACCGTCCCCCTTTATTAAGATTTGTGATATCCCCGTAGTTTGTTGGGGGTTTTGCTTTGTAGTGAAATGAAATGAAATGGGGTTTAACGTCCTATTGTTCTGCTCCTAAACTGGGCATATGCCATACAGTGTGCTATGAGGAAAATTTTGGCTGGACAGCATCTTTTCGTACCATCCGAATGACTAGACAGCTGTCCTTGTTTGGCCCTCCATCCTGCATCATTGGCAAGGGGAAAACACGCCGGAAAATCTGGATGAACTTTCTCGGCCAATACAGGGATCGAAAAACCTGACCTCCAGGCTAGTGAGCCAGCGTCTTACACACTTAGCCATCGTGATCCACTTGCTTTGCAGTATAATTAATGGTATATATATATAATGTTGGACTTTTAGATCTATGAAGCAAACTTTTTTCAAATATTTTACAAATTTGTATAATTTCAGATGACTGCTTGTATTGCTGCCTCAATGTCTACTAATTATCCTGGAATGAACGACCATTTTTGGAAGCCTGGTCTCTATCGTGATCTCAAGATGAAAAGGAAAAGAGTCAGTGAAATTTGTAAAGTTGACACTTTTCGCATCCGTCAAGATGACCTTGTGTCGGAATGTGAATCTCAGAGTGAAGCAGACAGTGCATATTGTTCTGATTTGGGAATGGACGAGGTTTCTGAGCCAAAAATTCAAAAATATAGCACCAAATCAAACATCAGAAAGGAAGCTGTGGCCATAGTTAAGTCCCCATATCAAGAGTTTCTGTCTGGTTGGAAGTCTCCAAATTCTGGGTCTAATTTGATGATGCCATGTTTTAGCCTGCCACCTGGATGTTTGATACAACCACAACAATTAATGACGATGACGTCTGTAGCCAGCTCTACTGGGCATACATCAATCCAGTTTATTCCAGTTATAAGCAACTCAAATGGTCAGATGGCCACAGGAACCCATGTTACATGTAGTTCTGTTGCTGGCCCCATTTTTGTTGCTTCTCCTTCCTTGATCTCAAACAGCAAGCAGAAGACTAACACAGTTTCCTCTTCTATAACTTATGCTACTGTGAACAATTGTAACAATTCTAAAAAACTCAATGAAAATCTATCTACCACAAATATAAATGGTTCATCATCCACTGTCAACCCCCAGTGTGATAAAGTTATGAAAGAAAAAGATTTCATCACCCATTACACAAATGGCAAGTTTACGTATAATGGACATTTATTAGATAATCCTCACAACAGACCTGAAAACATTCACAATAATAATCTCGAGAGAAAAGACACCAATTCTGAATCAGAGACGACCATGATTTGTGCGATTTGTCAAGATAGAGCTACTGGTCTACATTATGGAATCATCACATGCGAAGGGTAAGTAAATGTCTTTCTATAAGTAAAACCCACACAAACGTGAAACTGCTATCATGAAAAGATCCTCATGAAAAGGCGAAACTGTTAGTACTCATAAATTAGATTGGTAAGAATCCATTTGAAAACGGGTGTAATAAGGTCATACTAATGGTCAGGTACATGTAGATACAAGGAAGGAGAAAAGATAAATTCCACATTGGGGTACTTGCTAAGTTTCTTTTTGTTCCAGCCTATCATAAGGTCTGTCATTGAGTCAAGGGGTGTGGTTTCAATTCCTCACTTGTATGTGACTAGGAGTAGGGTCCCCTTTCCAACCTCTAAGGGTTTCCTCGTACTGCTAGAGAACTCTATGCAAAAGCAAATTTTTAAAATGAATTTGTTAGTCACATCTGGAAATGTTAATTAAATGTACCTCCATTTAGAAAGCTGTGGATGGATGACGGATGTATTACTGATGGAGAATCTATAGAAACTAAGGAATGGCAAAACAGCAGTAGGATGTTAAACCCTATTTTTTTTCAGAAACTGAGAGTCATTTGTGACATTTAGATATTAGCTTGATCTCGATATTAAATATTGAATGCACTCTTTAGGTGAGATAGGAGTTATTATTTATAAAAATCATGGAATATGTTTTTCAAAGCTTCAGAACATTCCTGCCAGGAGAACATTGTTAGCAGACCAGAGAACTTTGCATTTAATGTGCATATATTTCATTGACTGTCAATCTATTCTGCTATGTTGTCCCAGTTTATATAAACATGAACTGAACCTAGAATTTAACAAATATAAACAATATGCCAATACAAAGAATCATTGTTTGGTATTAGGGTATCTTCGGTGTAAAAATATCGTACACAAATATTGGCCAAAACGTAAAGATTCTTTTGAATAAAAGTTAGTTGTATAGTAATACACGTTTTAATTTATTGATCATTATCCAAATTCTGTACAAGTTGGATCCTCAAAAAGATGAGCTATCTGATATTTAAATGACTCAGGTTTTAGACACGAGTAGGCGAAAAATTCTAACATTCTGTCAAGATGACAACTTATCCCTTTGCACTGATGCGTTCTTAGATATTACGCAGTTCTTAAAATTCAGTTGCATAAACTTACCAATAATCGTATAGTTGAGCCTTGCTTTTAACTCTTTTGGCGTGTACAAGAAATAGTTCACAGGATAATAAGAAAAACTAATCCAGGAAGTAATGTCAAGTTTGTATTATCTTGATGTGGTGGAATATGCCACCATTGGAAGATGGGGTGAGACAACATGTATTAGACATTCTGTCCATGTGTACTTGTGTGTTGCTGTCTCTCAATTAAAAAAAAAACCTTTGGCACACTAAAACGTGAATACAAATAGTCAGATTTAAACAAAACTCCATAGATGCTGTCGTCTTTTTATATTTATCTTGGATTAGTTTGAAGGACAACTGATTTCATGGCTCATTACTTGATATACTTATTTTCATGTACTGGTAATCATTTTACCACATAATAATAAAATAATTACCCTGGTATGGGAGCAGGGCAACTGCCGGTGGACAACTACCAGCGAGGGCAACTGCCGGGGAAAGACTGTGGTGTGCAGAGCATTAAATTTACTAAATGTCGCCATGTGTTGGATTATTACATGATATTGCACATAGTATTTCAGTGCTATTATAGATGGGGGAGTGGACGTCTGAATGGTTAGCACGTGCGCACTGTATCATAATGTCTATCATTGAGTCAACTGGCATGGTTTCAATTCCCCGGTTGTACGTGATAAGGAGTAGGGTCGATTGTCCGACCTCATCGGTTTTCTCCGAAACCTCCAGTTTCTCCCCCGCAGATATAGACCCATATTGTGCTCATCCATCAATTAATAAAGTATACTTAATAAAACCAATGAAATCATTAGCAATAAGATTAACTGTTACATTTTTTATAAAGATTACATATAAAATATACATTTTTTTAAGTATAGTTTATAACTGTTGCCACATTTATCATCTAATGTAATAAACTACCTGTTTTCTAAAGAGTATAAATCTTAAAGGCAAAAAAATCAACATTTATAAACTTTGATAAAAAAATGAATAATAATGGTTGGCAGTTGTCCTGCCAGCACTTGTCCGTCAGCAGTTGTCCTGTGGACAGCGGTTTTAGACTGTCGGCAGTTGTCTTAGACCCGCCTGATACATCATATAACGATATTACAACATCATGTATTGCTATCATCACACGATATACATATAACAACGTGAGAGAAGCACAACATACATGTAATGCTATTATATTACATGTATCATAATAAAATGAGCACATCATAATATAATGAACTATGATAGGCGTACAGGCGGGATGACTTTTAAGGGGGCAGAAATTGAAACACCCGAAAAAATTCAGGTTAGCCCCCACCCCCTAAAAATAAACAATATGTTGGGAAAGTTTGACGACCGCATACCGTTTTCCAGCTATTCCAGTCGTGAATACAACAGCTTCAAAGTGGTCTAATAAACCTAATAAAGGTGGCAGATTCGAATTCCAATCAACCAATCAATCGTTTACAGTTCATAGAAAATTTAGCTGTCGCAAACATTTTTTCCTGCTATTCCAGCCCTCGAATACAGCAACCTCAATGTGGTCCATTATAGCCTACCTTAGATGGCTAACCCGATTCCCTAACAAACAACCAATGCAGGGTGTGTGCGCCTCGCCCTCCTGGAGAAAACTTGGAAAATGAAACTGCTAGCCCGTGACTTAAGCAAGTCCAAAGTTGTCTCCAATATTTTTGGAACCGAAATCCCACTCAATGCCGACCTGAATTCCATCCATCCGATTAGACTGTTTCAGATGCATTCACAAATAATAATCGATGCCCAAAATTGTTGCACCAGACAAAATATTTTAATCCATAGTCAATTCAGTATAAATTTGTGGAATTCAATTAAAAGAAAAGTAAAATTGGTGTTTTATTAGATTTGGGGCACTTTAGTTTGCCAACAAGATGAAATAATATATTTTTTTTTCGCTTAACCCGTCTGCCCGAAAAGTCAGATTTAGTGGGGCAGCTGCAAATATTATCACATTATTTAATATTATCACATTATATCATTATAATCTATTATCACATTATAACTACCTACAGATGTATGAAGTATTTTGTCATCTTAAGATAGCTACAGTGCTTAAATTACTAATTATCTGCTTATACTTATTGAATAAGTTTGAAAATCCTCAAAAAAGTTGACCAAACTTGTTAAGTAGGAAATATTGGATGCAAGTGTCAGATTTCATGCATAATGTTAGTTTGGATAAATTTTCCATTATAAGTAATCCACAAAACTGGACAAGACTGTGTTAAGAGTGAAGATTTAATACAGGATGCATTTCGGGCTGTATGGTCTTCATCTGCGTTAACATTATGTTTGCTGGGGACATGTCTCAATAAAGATCTAATCTTTATGGCTTAACTGCAATGTTTAGAATATGAAGAACTTATATAAAAGCTTAAACTAAAACAACGAATGTTTACTTTTCAGTTGCAAAGGCTTTTTTAAGCGAACTGTACAGAATAAGAGAATATATGCATGCGTTGCTAGTGGTGACTGTGAAATCAACCGAGCCCAGAGAAACCGGTGCCAGTTTTGTCGCTTCAAGAAATGTCTGGAAATGGGCATGGTTTTAGCAGGTTGGATATATATATATTTTTATATTTTATTTTGCTATTGATAAAAGAAATGCACCAGAATGGATGTTTGCACAGAAAGATGATAATAAATACATGAATGTCAGAACTAGTTTACACTGAAATTGACCTCTCAGTCAATTGACATGCTGCCAGGAATTAAAAACTATAGCATCAAACATAACCCTACATATACATGTACTAAGTTTTTCCTGTTAAAATCTTCTTACAAAATTGGCTTACAAAACACACATGCTATTATTCTCCTGAGCATTACACAGTGACCTAAACTACTAAAACAACTTTAAGATTGTATGTGTCAGAATTAGATGAAATATGAAATAATAACATTGTGAAATTGTAAGTGAGCTAAGATGCATCATAAAATTATTATGAATTGCTGTGTCCCCGTCTTTTGGGTTTCCATTAGATGGCCTTTTCAATACTCTAACCATTCAAAATCATTGGTCATAATTTTGCTATTCTTAAATCATTATAATATAATGCTTCCAGGGAATTTTGGCAATATTACCAATTCCTGCAGCAGTAATCTGCAAAAAAGAGAATGATACAAGAGTTTACAAATTCTGTAATCTTTAATAAAATAGTGTCAAGAAGAATTTAGATAACTATCGTATTAGGTCATGCAAGTTACATATTAATTAGAGGTCCCGTCCTTTAACAGCTAATGAGTTCAATAATTTGTCACATAGTAAACAATTGGGTGGTCTCATAATACGGACTCTCACATAACATTGCCAGTATTGACAAAAGAACAAATAAATATGAATATTGTTCAAATATAATTTGTGTTGGTGTGTTTTAAATATACAGTCGATGAATTTAGAACCATGAAATGCCAAAATTAGATGAGAAGTTATTAAAGGTTTATTTTAAAGCTATAAGATGAACGCTTGCTAAGCTAAAAAAAGTGTTAGTTCCTCTGGGAAATTTGTTTTGTTTGAATCATTTGAACTTGTTTCCACCTTACCAAAATTTTGGAAAATTAGTTTATGTAAATACAACACAGTTCCAACTGGCCCGTTTTACCTCAAAACAACACCTTCCACTCCTTGTAAAACAAACAATTTGATCGTACTTGGGGATAGTAAAAAACATTTCACAAACAATAGGCATTGATTTGATGTCGCCAAGTTAAGGAACCAAACACTTATTGGTTTAAACCGAGCATCTCTCTCCAAAGTCACTGTTGATTCTAGAATTGACTTGAAGAAGTTCTGAGTGCGTGAACTGTACTGTGTCACACCCTCCTAAATCTGTGGTTCGTTGATCAATTTTGCCTTGTTTCCCACTCTTTAACACTCCAACGCTAACCCAAGGCCAAATGTTTACATGTGTTCTTAAAGACTTCAGTCGGTTTATTGTCCTAAACTGCATCACTTTCTAAGTTGTGTCAATAACCACATAACAAATCTTTTGAACACTGTTCATTGTATTTGTTTGTTCGCGCTCAAGTTCATGTTTGTCTGTCCTACGGTCACCATCAAATTTTTGTTTAAAGAAACTGTATGTAGTAGGATCAAGTTCAGAGGTTGTGGGTTCAAAGGTTCCAGGATGATTTTATCGATTTTGGTTTTGTTTTGTGATATCTGTTGGTTTATTGTGAGTTTATATACACATTGCCTTTCTAACTTGTTTACTTATCCCATAGTTTGGCACTTAAACTAAATGTTTTTCTTTACTTATTGTAGCCGTGCGAGAAGACAGAATGCCAGGAGGAAGGAATTCAGGTGCAGTTTATAATCTGTATAAGGTAGGTACAGTCTTGGTTTGAGGAACTCTTTTCAAAATGTGCCAAACATCATTTGATAAGCCATTTGTCTATTTCTCTTACCTATCTCAATGTATTTATTTGTAAAGGTGAAAATGAAACAATTGTAAGACAATGGTATTGGCAGGTGTGTCACACTTCTAATAATAAAGGTAGTTAGTAAAACATCTTGTCAATATTATTAGATAATATAATATGATTGTATTATAACTTATGAATGGCTGTTAAATAAGGTTGCTGATAACACCTTGACTGTTATGAATGATCCCAGGTAGAAACATAACTCAGACAAGCGTACCGAGAGACAAGCAGACCAGAGATCGCAGTACAACACAGGACGAGGGTATATATGACAATGGAGGCAGACGTGAATAAGGATGATGGCCGTAATGACTACAATCTGTTATGTTCCTATTGGTTGTTAGAATTATAGATGTAATAACTTTTAATGTTTGTTCCTGATGTGTTGAAATAAAGATGTTGAATCCACAGTCATTGTTGTCATTAGATCCTTTGATCCTATGTTACACAATGTTTTATAATCGAATCCATTTACTTTTGATTAATACCTTTTCCCCAAAAATATTTTGATTTGGTAAGACAATTTTTGCATCTCAGAAAACAACTTCTTGTATGCATAGTAAAGGAATTATATTAAACTTAATTAATGCTCAATTTAGATATGATCTTAGATTATCTTCATACAGAAAATCTTGATATGAAAGTTTCCATACGAAAATACCCAAAAACATCTAACCTTCAAAAATTCTGAAACTGATCTGATAAAAAAACATGACTTTATCATTCTGGTGTTCTCTTGGATGCGAGACATTAAATAGCCGTAAGAGGACATAGGGAAAGAAATGAAATTGGGTTTACCATCCTTCTTTTCTACTCCAATTGGGCTAATGAAGCGAGTATCCACCATACAGCGTGCTATATCGAATGTACTCGGGACCTCAGTTTTTCATCCCATCTGAACAACTAGACAGCTGTTCTTGTCAGGCCCTCCACACTGCACCAGTGACAAGGGGAAACCATACCGGAAAATCTTGAACTTTCCAGGCCAACACCGAGATTGAAACCTGCGACCTCCAGGCTAGCTTGTCAGTCTTTCCCATTGGGAAAGAATCAGACATTTATTTTGAGCTACCATAACCTATGTATTTATGTTCTATTTTGGTTATTTCAGGTGAAATATAAGAAACATAAGAAGAAAGATATTGGTTTTAAAAAGATTTGCTACAAAACTCAAGATTCTTCAGATACAATGTCTGATATGTCTCCCAGTATGGCCTCCTACACATCTCTCAGAAACATGGATGCCCTTGAACAAGATTATTGGCCACGGAGTGTCTCTGAATGTGGTGACAGACTCGAAGTTCCTGCTAACCTTCGACATTCTGTTTCTCCCACGCCCTCAACTTCTTCTTCCCCGCCACCTAACATTGACAACAAAATGGAAAAATGCAAGAGGCTGATCTCGGAATTAGTTGAAAGAGACACGTTATTGGAGATTGCAGAAACATATGGTTTTGAACAATTACTAGCAAATCAAGAGTCTGTAGCTCAGACTCTGTGTAAAATTGGAGATGATATTGTGATTAAATTGGTTCAGTGGATCCGAAAATTGCCTTTCTATTCTGAAATTCCCATTGAAGTGCAATCTCAGATATTGACCAAAAAATGGCATGAACTTTTATTGCTCATAATGACAGCATTTGGTGCTTTAGATTTGAAGAAAAGCTATGCGTCCTGTCCACTTTTTACAGATCTATTTCGGCAGAACATCACCAAAATACAGTGGTACTTAAATAAAACGTTCGGTAACAATTTGTCGGTACAACAACTTAATAAAGAAGTTGGCCCAGTCATTGAAAAGGTCACTCACATAATGTCGAAGTTTCTGTCATTGAAATTGACACGACAAGAATTTGTCTGCCTACAGGTTATACTCCTTGTTAGTCAAAGTAAGTATATAAACATCAATTGGTTCTCTTTCTGGGAGGGGAGTTGGATGGCCAAATGGTTAGCATGAGGTCTGTCATCGAGTTAACTGGTTTCGATTCTGCTGTTGTACATGGCAAGGAGTAGGGTAGCTTGTCCAACCTTGTGGGTTTTTTTCCAGTTTCCTCCCACTGCTAAACTATCCTTGAGGGAAATTTTTGCAGTGGGAGGAAACAGACAACCACTTAACTCAATGACAGACCTAATGATCTAAAGCACATGTGTTGGACCATTTGGCTACTAAACCCCCTCATTGAAGTCTAGTATTAGAGTAGCCTGTGGAAAGGTCAATCATATTTATTAAAACAGAAAATTTGTCCAGATCAGCAGGCATTTTGTTAGCATTTTATTCCAAAAAAACCCCACAATCCATATGGAATATGCAAGCATATTACCCCACTCTTCCAATTCACCATGGCACATTAAAGGATTGGGACTAATAGATATATTACATTTTATTTGTTACAGATGATGATAAATCAAGTGCCCCTCCAGCAATTATTGGTCAATTGCAGGAGAGATATATGAAAGCTCTACAACTTTATACACAATCCCAGTTTTCTGGTCAGCCATATCGATTTGGTGAACTTCTTCTACTTTTACCTCAGATTCAAGAAGCCTCTGCATTATTGTTGCAAAGCAAGATGATATATATTCCTTTTCTTCTTAATACATAAACTTATTGACCATTGATGTGTCTCTCACCATTGATAAGATGGGTATGCTGGTCATTTTGGCCATTAGTATTATATTTGCCAGTCCAGATATATAAAATGAAATAAACTTATTCATAATTTTAACTGTCAGTCTAGTTACATGCTATGAAAATATACTATTCAAAAAAAGTAGGGGATATTTGATTTTGGGGGCATAATACTAAAATATGCAAATGACTACGAAAAAAGTCACTATAGAACCTAACAGAAGCAACATTTCCAGTTACATGTGACGCCCAAACGCACCAATAGCTACCGCATGGAATGCAGGTGATGCTTGGGATCATCATGGGGGTCCAACCCAAGATTTGCACGATTCTGACTTTGAATGTTACAGTCATTGTGGAATTGAATTCCAGGGTGGAAACATCAGTTTAATTGTTTTAGTGACCAGAAAACAAATTTTGATATGCGTCGGCTTACCCAAAATGAAAGGTTACGTGCCCTTGGCATGCTACAGATCGGCACAACACAGGCGGTTGTGGCGCGGACGATGAATGTTTCTCAGTCTGTCATAAGCAGGCTATGGTCCAGATACCGTGATACACAATCTGTACAGGACAGACCACACTCAGGTCGACCAAGGGCGACAACTCAAGCCCAGGATCGATTTATCCGTACCTTGGCCTTGAGAAATCGTGTCATCACAGCAAATCAGATTAGTGCTCGTCTTCAAACAGACACTGGTGTGAGAGTGAGTGGCCAGACGATTCGGAATCGACTGCATAGGGGTCACCTTCGCGCCCGACGTCCTCGCGTGATCCCTTGGTTGAGAGATCATCACATTCAGGCAAGACGTCGTTGGTGTAGGGATCGTCAACACTGGGATAATCGACGCTGGAGCAATGTGATGTTTTCAGATGAGTCAAGGTTCACTGTTGATTTTTTGGACAGACGTAGGAGGGTGTGGCGTCGTCATCAGACATGATCGATTTGGGGGTGGTTCTGTTATGGTGTGGGGAGGCATCACTGTTGCTGGAAGAACGGCTTTACATGTTGTTGCAGGGCGTGTTACAGGCCAGTACTACCGGGACAACATCTTGGCAGTCCATGTTGTGCCGTTCGCACGACGTCATGGCCGCCGTTCCATCTTCCAGGATGACAACGCAAGATGTCACAGGGCCAGGATCGTTACAGGTTACCTCCAACAACAGAACATCACCACATTACCTTGGCCAGCACTGAGTCCCGACCTCTCCCCCATCGAGCATGTCTGGGACATGCTTGGACAGAGGTTACATCAATGTCAACAACGTCCTGCCAATGTCCAAGAACTTGCTGCTGCGTTGCAACAGGAATGGGACAATCTGGACCAAAATGACCTTAGACGTCTCATTAGGAGTATGCCACGTCGGATCAATGCTTGTTTGGCGAACAGAGGAGGATTTACCCGTTACTGACTTTGTTGTGATGCTGTGGTAACTTTACTGTTAGACCCCGGGTATCATTTTACCCTTATAATGGTCAGTCTGTGCCTTACTTAGTCTAACGATCATTTGGAATAAATCGATGAATGTGAACTTCATTTCATTTTGTCATTTGTTTCTTCGTCAGTTTCATTAGGTGACTTTAATAACACTTAAAAATTAAATATCCCCTACTTTTTTTGAATAGTACAGTTATTTTTTTAAGAATTGCTGCTTAAAACAACATGAACGTTACTACATTTTAGTTTTGGATAAACAATTAACTTTTATCTTCAAAGAATAATCAAAACAGAATAAAAAGTTTGTCTGGCAACATTTTGGGATGAAAGTTGTGGTTTTGACCCATGTAAGCTTTGACAATCATGATTTTGCTATTGTAAAGTATGATCAGCATATCCAAAACTCATTCCTGATTGGCATATTCTTACGCAATTGATCTTTTATCTAACCATATCACCTCAAAATGAATTAGGTTTGAATTAAAGTGCTTTTTTGTCAGCTAATTTGACAACTTTTAGAATATAAATAGAATGGCTATAAGACCATGTTTCTAATATTGTAAATTGTCTTTTATAAAGAGTGAAGACTAACAAGTGGTACTTATTGTATATTATATCAGAGAACTGTATTTTTGTTAATGAGAAATTTCCGGTGTTCTAATTATTGTTTCAGTGGTATAGCCAGGAATTTGCTAAGAGGGGGGACTTGCACAGGTTTGATTGAAGGTCATGAAGCGAGCTATAAAGGTGCAGTATAGCTAGGGGATTTGGGGGCATGCTCACTGTAGAATAATTTGATATAAATGATTCGTTTAATAAAATTTATTTGATATTTTCTCTGCGTTCAGTGTTTTTTCAGTGAGTTTGGTACCAGGTTTGATAAATACATCTACTTTTGGATTGTATGGTACAAAACAATAACATGTGTAACTTATACAATTTATATGTTAGAGTTAATGTCAGGGGTTTTAGAGTCATGTACCCGAGAAAGTTTTGAGGTTTTAGCTTGTAGCATTCTTGGACAATGCTGGAGATAACCTTTTGATAATTTGGCTTTTTTTGGAGCAATCTAATTGATTGGGAGCATGTAGGCTCCAGGGAGGGTGGGGGAGGGGCTTGAGCGAGCTATGCCACTGAATGTATTTAAATCAAAATTGAGTGACAATGGAAAAACCTAGTAAGTCATTTTTCATGATTTTAAGAAAATGACAAAAAACATTTTAATATAATTGCATTCTTAATGTAGTTTTGATGTATTATTTGTCAGATATTTAAACAAATTAACTCAAAATTTTGTAAATAATAAGTTTTTTTTTATTCTTACGGGGTTTCCAATTTCAAAATATGGACACAGATGCTGACTTATGTGTTTATCCTGCATAATTACACATAAGCCCTAACAAATTTAATCCATACTGTAGTAATCATAGAAAACCTTGTATGTTGTTTTCAAATTAAAATTGTGGATAAAATACGAACAGTATTTTTTGATAAGTAGACTTACGATGTTTCTCCATGTCACTGACTTATGTATTTATGTATATTATATGTATTTATATTATATTTTATTTATATTTACTGAGAATTTTTAAGTACAAATATCGTGTATATATTAATAACTGTACATAAATTTGTTAAATTCCTTGAGATTGGATTAATAAGACAGATTTTACCATTTTTATTTTATGCTGCAGGAATTCTTTGGTTTATAATAAGCATAAAAGTGCAGTAATTAGATCTATCATTTGATTTATTTACTTGAAGGGATAACATCAATATAAAAAATTTAATGTTTTTATGTTCAGCCAATCTTGAATATGAGCTTGTGGAGCAAAGGTTTTATATGTGGATTTGTATGTCAAGAAAAGAATCTTATAATCAATTTACTCATTGTAAATTGTATAGCCTGACAACAAATAGTAACATATCTATTATTATTTATTTACAGTATTTTATCTTGATTCCAATCATTATTAGCCCGGTTCGTGGCCGAAAAGTAAGAAACTTATATTCAATTTACTTAATGTAAAGTATCTTGCCTGACAACAAAAAGAAATATATCTATTAAGATATAGATTATTATTGATTTACTTTGTTTTATCGTGATTCCTATCATCATTAGCCCGGTTAGTGTAGAAATTTAAGATGTTACATGTTATATTGTATTTCATATCTTATCTTAATTGATTATTCATTAAGCTTCTATCATGAACCATCAGAACAAGGAGATATTTAATATCACAATACTTTTAAATATATCGGAACAGAAAAATGAACAATTTGTAAATGTTATGCTATTTTATATATAAATTAGACATTAAAATTTATCTGAAAATAGGATTGACATATAATCATCAAATATTTTTTGTCCATCAAATGCCTTTAACTAACAGTATGTTTTAAAATCATTGCCTAAATGTTCACTTTGTGCTTTAAGAGTTGCATTTTGTTAATTGTGTTCTACTAAATGATGTTCTATTGTTAATAATGTTCTATTGTCAATAATGTTCTTTTATCGTTAATTATATTATATTATTAAATATTTTGACAAATATGTATCTGTATTGTAATTTACCTGAGACTGGTTGAGTTTTACAAAGTTTATTTTCTGAAGGAATGTGTATATTGCAGTCTGTTATGTCAAACAATATTTCAAGTTTTAAAAACATTTCAGATAACTTCATCAATTTGATCAAAATACTGGCACAAAAAATTATTTAGTAATGATTGTTGCTGTCTAGGTATAAGAATAATTCCCATAAAGAGGCCTTAAATACATAAAAAAAACAGTGTGATTTGTGGTCACCAGGGCAAAACTCCCCTACTTAGTGTAGATTTTATGAATGAAAAACAAAAAGCAATCTACAGTCTAGCTTATACATGACAGATTATTCCCAAATGAACTGACACATATTTATAACTTTTCCCTAATGGTGACATTCAGCAAAAAACTGTTTGGTTAAAGAAAGCTTATGATAGACAGCAATCAATCATTTAAAGAAAAAATATGACTGCATTATGATGAATATGTTGTTGTTTGTGAGAATGCATTCGTCATATTATTATGATGTCACAAACATTGATCTGTGCTGATTGAACATTGAAATAAAGCATGTAATTTACATTTTGTACTGTATATTGTTATGAAGTATGTTATAATATGTAATTCATTGTTAATTTAAAAAATATGGACATATCATGTTGAGTTCTGGAAGATTTTAATTGAATCCTTTTCTTGAGAGAGTTTTGTTGACTTTGCAATGAAATATGTTTGTTAAAGGGTAAATTAATGGCATGGTATTTGTTCAAAAATAAATTCTTTAAAAAGTAAGAAAATTGCTTGGTGTATTATATCTTATTAACATGTAAGGGTTGATGAAATTGAGCAGTGTATGCTGGGTCTGACTCTTATCATACATAGGTTAATAATCAATTTCCACAATTGCTTCTTATACCCCCGTCAGACCGGGGTGGCGCCTTTACTGCTCTGCTACGGTGATTGTGAGAGCACAGTATTATTGCACAGGTCGTGGTGAGAACATAACTTTTTTCAAGTTTGTAATTTTTAATTGACATTTGCTCTCGTTTGCCGTTCATTTTATGGGCGCCGTACGTTTGCAGCTGCACCTTAAGGACATCGCCTTGGTCTGATGGTTTGCATTACAGTCATATCGGTTCTATGTTCAAATTGATTTTGCAAGTTTCTAGAAGTGTGTTGTGTTTTCTCTATTGATCCTTAATTTATTTGTTCTAAAAATGAGCATAAGTTGAATATCTAGCAGAGCTCAATTTGTGTTTAATGCAAATGATAAAATGACTGATCTGTGCAAAAAATATTGCCATTTAAGTAAAAAAAACAAAAATTCTGCTTCATTTTTCGAAACATTTATTAAATTTTCTACATATTGTCCTATCATTAATCAAAACAGCACATCATATCATTTTAATTCAACATTTTTACCTGAATCAAAGACGCTTTAATTTACCAGAAAGTTAAAGTCAGTAGTTAAATGGCAGTGTAGGGTACCGATGTGCATGCTGGTTTCTGTAACAAAAATACCTGTTTTAAATTTGCCAGATCAGTCCACAATTATGTTTCCTTTATCATTGTTTTGATTCAAGAACTGCTTTTGTAAATTCCTGAAGCAATGGCCCAAGTAATCACTCTCCAGCCATTGCTGTACTGTGAGCGATAACTTGGTCTTTTGACGGAGTGTGTCTATCTTTATCATCCTATCAAATCTCTCCTGAGTTCCATTGTTGTTAGTAATAGTTCTATTCTGTTTGTTGAAACAAAATATGCAACATGTCAGTCCTTCTTTTTAATCTGGGGAATTCCCGAAAAACTTTGGACTGTTGATTAAATATATTAAAAGTTGGTAAAAACATTCTACATGTAGCGATTACCCAATGGTAATTTATGTAGCTAATTTGGATAACCTAGTTTGTCACACATTTAATTTTTTGGAAATAATTTGCCATGCACTGGTTAATTGAGATTAAAAAATTTCACGCATCCATTATGACCTAATGTAGCTGCGATTGTCATCCTGGACTTTTACCTAACCCAGAAATTAGCAGCAAGTCCAGCAGTGTTTGAGTGGGATTAGGTCTAATTAAGTGAAACACTGCAATGAGTATGGCATAAATTGGGCTAATGAAATAAAATGGGGTTTAACATCCTTGGGATTACACAATAAAGTGCACTATGAGGAAAATAATCAAGGATTCTTTTACATGCACGACTACATGCAATGTGTACATAGGTCATAGGACCTCAGTTTTTTGTTCAATCCAAACAACATAACAATATTTAGTTAGGCCTTTTGTCCAGCACCACTGACAAGGGTATCAATAATGCCTGCTGGTTTACTAGCCAGCATCTTAGCCTACTCAATTAATATCTGTAGCTTTTAAGACTGTTTATGGTATTAGTTTTTCCCATTACTCATCTTATCATTGAATGATCATCATTAAACACAAGAAAAAGAGCCCTGCTAAAGATAGAAAACTAATTTCATAATGGTAGAGTCTTTGAAATATAAGACCTGATCATGTACCTAATAAATTAGTGTCTGTACTTTCAGTTGATCAGGTTTTCTTTCAATATTAATCACTTGCTCATGGAACAAAATAATATCATATTTACTTAATGAAACATCAGCTTTAACTATTAAAATACCATAACGTGCATGATACATAGAATATATTTTTGTAACCTTCTTGAATTGTTCTGTCATCATAACCTGTCAAAAAATGTTGTCATATGCATTGGAAGAGTGACCGAAAAATTTCAACCTTTAGATTGATTTTGTGACCTTTTCAAAGACTTAAAATAGTTTTCATGGAGATGATGTAACAAAGAAATAGTGCGACTAAAGGGGTTGCTAATATTAAATTGAATGTACTAATTGAGACATTTTCCAACCTTTGACTTAGATACAGACCTTTAAAGATCTGGTATGCATTAAAGTCTTTTGCAAGTAGTTTGCAGGCAAAAAGACTTCAGATTTGAATCAATGGCATGTGTTAGATTATTTAAATGGAGAGCAGTAGGACTTTTATCTTAAAGAGGCATTATCTCTTTGACTAAGAACATAAATTATGGTAAATAACACTTCTATAAAATATACAAGGTGAAATTAAAAACCATACAAGTTTAGCCAATTGTGCAAGGCACTGGCACATGAATCTTGGTTCTATTTTAAATGGAGAGATGAACATGAGGTTTAACTACCATTCAACACTAGGTAATTTGGGATTAACATTTCAATAATTTGATAGAGAGTGGAGCATTTAGAAATGAGAATAAAAGTAGCCAACACAGGAATGAACAAGCCTAATTATCTACATTACCTCTGCTCTCTCTTCCTGGTTAATAGAAAAACAGGGTTACTTTAATATACTTTTAGCAGTCAACCATTTGCAAAGATCTAATGAAATGTGGCCACGGTTGCCCAGACTCAGTGAGTAAGGGGCTGTCTCACTAACAGAGGTCATACCTTCGATACCAGTGGAACAGTATCTAGTTGTTTGGATAAGACATAAAAATCTAAGCTAAGGTCCTGTGTAAATATTGGCTTGCACATAAAATAACCTGACAATAGGCATTCAAATTAAGAGTAAGCCGTAGTGCCGCTGTCTGGGCAAAATTTTGCTCATATCACACTGCATTACATCTTCCCGTCTTCAGTAGCCTGGTTGGTGCAAAAAAGTAGGATGTTAACCGCATTTCGTTTCTGTTTAAAAAAAGAAACACGAGTAAGACATTAGATAAATATCGTTTAGTGTGTACATAAAGGGATTCTGTTTGGCAGTGAAATTTATCAAATCTATTTTCTGATATAGCAGCAACGCCTGTTTTCAATCAATAATATACCAGAATAGCACAAATGTTCCCCTAGTTGCGTGACAGAGAACTTCATAGCACAGAACAATCAAGCTCTGTAGTGTAGTCTGGTTTAATGACAGTTGTCTATCTATTTAAAAATATAGGTTTTATGCCACGTCAGCTCCAAAACTTGGTCATATTTATTATTTTTAGCTTATTATAATTTTTTATGTAGCAAAATAGGTAGTGAAGAGGCATATTGTGCAGATTCACAAATTTTATTGAGGATGTATCCAATTCTGAAAGGGCCCTGCATGAAGATACTCGTCTTTATCTTTAAAAATGAAAAAAAGCATTTTATAAAAACCATTCAAGAGTATTTGATCATGGAAGATTTTTTCTGAAAAGGAAAGAATGGAGTTTGATGCATAAATATAAAAGGCAGGTTCTAGATTTTCAAAAATTTAATCATCTACTTTCCAAAAATCTTTGCCTCACCCCTTTTATTTTATTTTATGTCATTGAAATTAATGTGCACTAATTGTATTTGAAAGACTCACAGACACACCTACAAACAGACCAATCTAATTCAATAGCCTCCTTTGTCTCCTAATTAGGGAAGAAAAAAAAAATGGTAGATTTTTGGACCAGTACATCAAGGGACTACACAACAATTCTTATTGAGGTCCTGACAACAAAAACCAAAATACATTCCTCAAGGGATGGTGGCATAATTACAGCTCTGAATATCAAAGGAATATAAATAATCTAATGGATCTATCTAAATTTTTCTTTTACAAGCCACCAACATCAATGAATAATTACTTTTCAACATGAAAATAGAGTTTTATTATACACCTCCAAATGTTAATTTTACACTGGAGAAATATTACTGAGCGCACACTATTGACCGTAATGGATTTTATATTGCAAATGAACTTCCTGAACATCTTAATTCAGAAACTAAAATATTTCCATTTAGATATTGCAAAAAGAACAATGCTGAAAATATTGTTGAAATTTGCTTTCAAAATAAAAATATACAAAAAACAAGGATATAAATCACACGTTTTTTATGTTTTTTGCTGAAGATGTTATGTTGGATTAAATATTGATTTTTCAAACCTTATAATCTGTGAAATAAAATACACCAATACAAATAAATTGAAATCATGACTTAAAGATTCCAGTTACTATGGTAACTGAAGATCTCCAGCTATAATATATTGTGACATATTTTCATCATGTATGTGGGCTGCAAAACTGTGATCTCACATACAACAAACATAAGCTTGTAAAATGTGACATATTACCATAGGTCCATTTATTTCATGCTTCAAAATACATCACAGTTTGACACACAGTGTGTTTGTAAACAGGTATTAGGTTCATTTGTGAAAACAATCATCTGCAGCTACACTGCATGTCATAATCTTGATGTGAGCCATGAGAAATGAAATAGGGTTTAACATCATACTTTTCTGCTAATGTCGACAGGGCCTACGCCATGCAGTCAGCTATGAGGGGTATTTTGAACGGACAGCGGTGCTACAACATACTGTTATTCCTAATTCCCATGATCAAAGGTTGTTTTCTACACCATTCTAATGTGTGCACTGGACCTTGCTTTTTCATACCATCCTAACGGCCCGAAGCTGTTCCTTGCCAGGTCCTGCATCACTGACATGAAGAAGCCACACCGGATCTTTGGGGATTATTAAAGCATGATTCTTACCAAGTCATGAGGGCAACAGTATGACCATTGACCAGTTTATCAAATGCAATAAATATCTATTGTTTGTGGCTTTCTGTCCAAAAAAATTTGCTTACCTTTTCAAAGTAGATACAAAATCAATTTGACCTGGGTGACAATAAGATATTTTAAAAGATATTATGTCTGTCGACATTCAAATTCTTAAATTTGCATCAGGTTGAATGACATTCCAACTGTCCTCCAGGTAGTAACGGTTAGCATAGACTATGGTTACGTCTATGCTTACCATATTTCATAGATAAAGAGCATATGAATTTTTGGTTGTCAAGTACATGTGGAGAAGAGAGATTAATAATCAATGACAGTAGGAAACTAATGAGCAATAAATCGTTGGGGGTTAATACACAGGCGTTTGTTACAACTGACATCATAGATAGATGCCCTTAAATACAGGGGGAGTCACGGTGGCTAAGTGAGTGGGATGCTGGCACGCTAGCCTGGAGGCCGTTAAATACAGGGGTGTCACGGTGGCTAAGTGGGTAAGACACTGGCTCGTTAGCCTGGAGGGCGGGTGTTCAAACCCTGCATTGGTCAAAAATGTTCATCAGGATTTTCCGGCATGGTTTCCAATTGTCAGAGATGCAGGACGAAGGACAGCTGTCTAATTGTTTAGTTGTTTGGATTTGTTGAAAAACAAGGTCCCGTGACAGTTGAAGTTTGATGTAAGAGTTGGCCGTTGTGCCGCTGTCCAGGCAAAATTTCCCTCATAGCACACTGTATGCCGTATACCTGTCTTCATTAGCCCAGTTAGAGCCAAACAGTAGGACGTTAAACTCCATTTCATTTCATTCCATTTCTTTAAATGAAATGGGGTTTAACGTCCTTCTCTTATGCACCTAACCTGGGCTAATGGAAGACGGGCATACGCCATACAGTGTGCTATGAGGGAAATTTTGCCCGGGCAGCGGCACTACAGCCTACTCTTATATCGAATTCCAACTGCCAAGGGATCTTTTACGTGCACTCCAATGTATACACGGGACCTCGGTTTTTCGTCCCATCCAAACGACTAGGCAGCTATCCTTGTCAGGCCCTCGGTTCTGCATCACTGACAATGGGGAACCACGCTGGAAAATCGAGATGAACTTTCTCAGCCATGCAGGGATCGAACACCCGACCTCCAGGCTAGCGAGCTAGCACCTTACCCACTTAGCCACGTGATCCCCCCATTTCTTTAAGAGAGGTGTTAATAATTCATTGTTCTAACATCATTAATAGAATGTAATTTAAGAGAGGTGTTAACAATTTTTAGGACTTGTTAACACTTGTCTTAAAATAGAAAGTATCTTTGTCAGTGAGGTTTAACATATGGGTTGATGTCATTGGCATTCAATTTTGTTCCAATCTTCCGATTTAATGTGTTTGTCAGTGGGGAAAAGAGTGTGCCATCCCAATGGGTAAGACCACTCTAATTATAATAATAAATAAGTATATGTGTGTCATTCAAGCTGTATTATCATACCATTCTATACAACTTTATATAACAATATTGATGAAACATTACTTATAGATTTACATGAATTTTTATAACACTGGTTAATACATATTCTAAAATAAAATATGCTTATTAAAACTTTTTAATCAAAATAGTTTACAATTCTTACAGGCCAGGATATTTTTGTCAAGATGCCAGTATCATTTCACATTACCATTCTTAATCAACAATCGAATGTTCTAATATAATGATACTTGAGTCTATAACTAAAACAGGAATTTTTCTACATACTGCCTGTGCATCTGCAAATTAAAGGTTGTATCTCAAATCTTAGATACTTTCAAAACATACATAAAAACACCATTCTGTAGAATACAATTTTTGAACAGTTACAATTAATAGAACTCATCCTTTATTTGAAAGGTTTTAGTTTTTATAGTCAACTGTTTTGAGTTACAAAGCAGTCAATTTTCTTTTATGATTTAAGACTATCCTCACTAAGTGTTCAAATTCACAAAGTAAATTCCAAATACACAAATAAATAACACAGGCCTGGGCAACTTAATTTCAGATTTCTTTACCACAAAAATAATATTTTAGTCCAATATGCATTGATATACTAAGTCTATATAACTCCCATAAGGCATAACTGTATTGTAAGATATCTCATATCATCTTTAATTAATACAGTTTTATGCATTTGGGCCTTTACTTGAAGATACGTTCCCATGATAATATTTATAGGGTAGTTATTGCCAATTAAAGCATTTCAAATTTAGTATATATATAAAAAGTAGGCACCCAATCTTACTAGAACAATTTGGATTCCCTGAAAAACACCCAATTGAAAAGTATAACAAACTGGCTTGTTGTTCACTTTTGATAGTCTGTATATTTTTAGTCCAACAAAAACATCATTGAATCAAACAGTTTGTTCATGGAAGACTGTTTAAAATAAAGTTTTACGGCTTGCTGTAGTTCCTTGTGATTACAATATTTTGAGAGCGAATCGAAGTAAACTTTTGATACTTTGAATATATTTTTAGTCCAAAAAATGAATCATAAAATCAAAGAGTTCGTTCATGGAAAGGTATCTTTAAGTTTGCACAGTTTTCAATAAACATAATACATTTTCATGAAATGCGTCCAAACTTGAATGTTTTAAAGCATGCATTTAACCATTAAGTTTTATGTCTAACATAAACAGTGTATGTGTGTTAAACTATATCCCAAGGGGGGTGGTGTCACTGCTTCGATATATCACAATTCTGCTCACACCACATCCGTTTTCGGAATTGTCAAAACTGTGACAGGGTTCAATTCTGTGTTCCTCAATTGCGATGCTGTCAATTTAGACAGTTTCAGACTGACAATCGCACCCCCAAATAATACTACCAGATGCTATGCTACACCCAACCTTATATTGAACCGCACTAAAGTGAGGCTCTAGTGTAAATCTAAAACTATAGAATATATATCATTAACGTGACAAATTTTAAGCCTTGTATATCCCGATATATTAAAATATTAACATCCATGTTTTTTTGAGATCAAAGTGAGTTTAACACAAAATTCGTAAAACAAATCTATATAGTGAGCCCTTTTCATTTAATGCCTTGAATGTCTTGTTCTAATACTCGAAAAGTGAAATCATCACTTTAGTATCCAGGTGACAAAAACCAACAAACATTTTCCGCTCAGATTGGAGGGAGTGTTACTTAATCAGTCCATCACTTACATTTAGTCTCAAAAGTTTCAAATTTAAAGAGAATGTTCATTCATTCCTTTAAACTTGTACTTTAACATCATAATAATATATAGATATACATTACTGAAAACTTCTCATAACAAATTAAAGTTCAGACAAGTTATGATCCATGCAATTCTCCTGATTTCTATACATTCAAATGCTAACCACAGGTTTGTAAAACCTCTTTTCATTTCTTTCTTCAGGCCACAAACCAACAATAATATCAGCCACTGCAATTATCAATACGTACATTTTGAGAAAACAGTAATCTACAAAATAATCAACAAGTAAGTGTATATATATGGGTTAATGATTTATACCATGTTTTAAAAAAAAGGGAATTTATTAAGCGTCTTCACGGCTGAAAAAAAACATTAAACCAAACAGCACAATCATCAGTCTTAACATGTTAAGGACTATTTAACTAAGTATAATTTTCAAAGCATATTCACATTTTTCAAGCTACATAAAACACTATGTGTACTTATCACATAAAAATGAGTTCTATTTTCATTTTTTTGAACAATTTCTTTGTTACTTCTTTTTTAATATGAGACTTAAAATTCCGAGAAATCTTGTCATGCTTATATGCAAAAGATTGGAATCGAACATAAGCTTTAGTATGGTTATATACATCACTGTAATGTCTCATACCATAACCGAAAAAGAGTTTGTTATATGTTGTACCCGAGACATAATCATTTTAAAGTCAACTTTTTATTTGAGTAGCTTATGGCGTATATATATATATTATAAATATCATTTCAATATCTATATTCACATTATATATATGTATATTATTATACAGCGCTACACTTCTAATTCCAAAATTCATAACCAAAACATCACTCTAAAAACAAATCACTTTTGGTACCATTTTTTTACATTCACTTTTGGTGAGCATGGGTACCAACTTTGGTACCAAAGCTATTTAATTTGGTCTTCTTTCCTTTCCCATAAATCATTGCCATTTTTTGTCGATATTTCTTGAATCACTCAAAAGATGAATTAAGAGGATGTTGTTGTTGAATTCTGGCCACATGTAGAAGTAGAATGGATTTAACTGTCACTAGATAGTCAACAGTCATTTTATGTAAGTTGAACCATTTCTCGTGTTTCCATCCTTCCTTCAGTGTGGATCATTCTGCCGTTGTTTCTGCATTTCAAGAAGTTTCTCCAAAGGCGACATGCCTTGATTTCCTTGGTTGGTCCAAAACATCTAAAAACAGATAAGAAATTTCTTTAATAATAATAATATCGTCATTTATAAAGCGCATTAATACTGAAGAAATCAGTTTCTAAGGCGCTGTTGGTTTTTATATTCACTGATTATTTACAGATCAGGGTTTTGAAATAAGAATGTTTTAAGTTGAGATTTAAAATGGCCCACAGACGGTAGTTGTTTCATTGACTGTGGTAGTCTATTCCATAGAAAAGGACCAGCATAAGAAAAGGCTTGTTTTCCAAGTTCTAAGTTAATAGTATTATACATAAACCCTTAATTTTTTTTACTCAATTGACAACTTAATCTGATTAAAATACAGATTTACATTTCATTTCGTTATACTTTCGATAGCCTATACTACATGAAGATCTGAACTGTTGTTGCAATAAGTCATGTTAGAGATCATACGAGCGGTTTTTGACCCTATGATGTCAGACATTTGATTAACCAATCAGCATTGATGTTAATAGTGGATTACCCACAGAGAGAAAGAGAGAAATGGGGTTTAAGGTCCACTCAACACAGACTAGGTCATTTCGGGACTAACATATGGTTTAATTTTATTTCAATAATTTGTGTGCGTCTAGGGGTCTTTAGCAGTGGAAGGAAATCGGAGGACCCAGAGAAAACCCACGAGGTTGGGGACAGGTGATCCTACTCCTTGTCACACACAACCTGAGATGTGAAACCACGCCAGTTGACTCAATGACAGGCTTTATGATACAGCGCGCAAGTGCTAACCATTTGGCCATCCAACCCCCATTATTACTACATAAAATTATTGTATTGATCCATAATATAATCGTACAGTTTGTTGCTTGTTCCGTTTGTTTGTCGTTGTGCATGCAACACTCTTGTCTGAAAGCTACAGGACGTGTATTGGTTATAAAATCCTTTGCATATTTACCTGCATATTATTTTGGACATATCGTGGTGGAGCATGATTCGTACTCGATGTACCGACCATGTGGCTCGAACCATCTCCCATCATCATTGTAACTTGCTGATTCCAGTTCTCACTTGGCGTATTAAACCTTGGACTTGGATCATAATTAGGAGAAGCAGACATGTTTGAAGTTTGTTTAGAAGACGGTATATTAGGGTTATTAGGTGCACCACCTGGCGTAAAGTCTGACTGATGTTCTGGGGAATTCCTCATACTACTAGCAGCTGAAGAAAATGGTGATGAACCTACACCTGTTCAAATAGAAATAATAAATAAGATTCTCAAACATCATTTCAAACAGGGATGTATATTAACTTAAAGTGGTACTATCATACAAACTAACATCTCTATTTCAGCCATTTGGGTGTGTGTAGAGATGGCAGAGAAAGGAAACGGGAGAACTCATGAGGTTAGGCAGGCAAACATATTCTCTACCTTGAAAACCATAAAACATGAATCAATGTATTTGTCCTGAATACAAAGAATTTAGCACGCCAGTGAAATTAAATGCGTTTTAAACACTGAAAAGATTTTGTAATAAAGGCAGAGAATAGGTGATCACTGAAAAATGCTGCAACTGAAAAGAATTTTTTTCATTCCAAAGAGAGACAACTCATGTCATTAGAATTTAGACGCAAATAAAACTGTACCACTTCATGTCCCTTTAACACCTAACATGCAGGAAAAGATCCATGGATGGTAAATTATTTGTTTAATAACATACTTTTTGAGTCATTGGCTGTTGGTAAGGAGACAGACCATGGTGTTGAACTACTAAATAAAGAATAAACTCCAGGCTGTGTAGGTGGTGCTACTGTGGTTACAACCAGACTCTCTATTTCTCTGTAAAATAAAACTTTCAAAATGTAGTTTCAGGACATGATATAGAACACAAATACCTTCTTACTTGGTACAAATATTTTTTTACATAATTACAAGAATTACAAGGTGCATAGCTCTATTTGTGGGAACCAAGAAATAGACGAAAATGTAATATTGATGTATAAAATGATTCACATTCAATTTTATAAAATCTATTGTAATTTTGGTGAAATATGCGTGAAGAGTACAAAATGAGCTAGAGTTATTTGCACTCGTTAGTCCATTCCTAATGTTTTTAACAAATATATTTTGTTGTTTTTGAATCAGACATTTTTAATTACTTCCGCATTTTCTTGTGGGATGTGTTTGTCTTTGTTCATTAGAAATGCCACTTGAAACCTTATATAACAATATCAATATTGATTTAAATGGAACAATATTGAATTCTAAATCATGTTTTTAATTTCGAATATTGTGGATTATATTGAGTTAGAGTTCAAAACCTACCTTTTCTCAACAGCCATGTTCTCAGGTTTAGGAGTTCCCTGTAATATATAAAACACAATAATCATGTATCATACATGTTAAAAGAACCCAATTGGTTGCATACTGAAAATGATAAAAATTCACTCAATTTATGTATCCATAAAAAACATTTTCTCTTGTGGTTTGCTTGTCTATTTTTTAAAAGGATCAATTTTAATATGCGTGTAGCATTTAAATAAATTTAATATGTTTGCCGGGATCCCCTGGAAATAAATGTAAATACCAAAATCAATAAAATATTTGTAGATGTAAACATGTTGGTGATAAAATATTGCTTATAGCCTCTACTTTCGATCTACAGTAGGAATCATAAATATCATTTTTAGCAGTGCTCCACCAAAATGCTTAAGTTTTATATAATATTTAAATTGTTTTCTTTTTTTAATCTGCCAACTGGAATATTTTATTTTATCTCACAAAAATGTGGCCTCATCATAAAACAATTACCAATATATACAACATACAACAACATAAAAAACTTGTCTTTACATAATAAATTAAAGATCAGATTTTATTAGTGGTGACTTTTGTTTATTTACACACCATACTGCACAAAATACTTTCAGTATTTACAAGCCCAATCTCATGCTGGGATTGTGAGGCTTCTAAGTAAAATTTCTCATGCATATTAGGCCTATTGTTTTTTCAGGTACCGGTACTTTAAAGGTATTAGAATCTGAATCCCTGCTAAGAATTATATAAATTTCAATTTTATTTGAAAGAGATGCTTACAATTATACTTGTTTTTTAATACGAAATGAAACATCAAATAATCACCGCTTGGATTAATCATTAGGGGTAAATATTGACTGGAAATAAGCTTAATCAAATATCAATAATAAACTAATCTTTAATCCAAGGTAACTGATTAGTATGAATCATTGATGCGATGCAGATTAACAGCCAGCTGATTAATTTATAGGATTTAGATGCTGCCACGTGATTGACACTAAATGTAATGGTTAATTTAGGACAAATACATTTAGAATTTTAAGATTTTTTCCCACATTCTCAAAAAGAATCGCCAGTACTCCAAAACACTATAGAAGCCAAAATCAAATTTTAATTGCCACTTTCAAATTTTTATTGCAAATTGTGACTTTGGCAACTGACAGAATGAGCCCTGCTTAGCATAAACTTATCATTTTTGACGTATCCACTGATACCAGTAGCCAAAGAGCAACCAGTAGGTTTTTTGGTCATGCATTTATTATTTAGCATTGTTCATGCCAATTTGATGGAGAGAGAGAGAGAGAGAGAGAAGAGAGAGAGAGAGAGAGAGATGGGGTTTAATGTCCACTTGACACAAACTAGGTTACTTTTGGACTAACATGGTTTGATCTATTGCAATAATTCTCTTGCACCTAGGTAGAAAACCCACGAGGATGGACAGGCGATTCTAATCTTTGTCACATATAACCGACGATTCAAAACCATGCCAGTTGACACAATGGCTTTATGATACAGCAGGTACGTGCTAACCATTCGGCCATCCAACCCCCTTGATGAAAAGGGTATATAATATTATTAATATGTACAACAGTAATGGGTAAAGTATATAATTTATACAAAAGTAATGGGTAGGGTATGTACAATTGTGTTGAGAATACAATTTTTAAATAGAATACTTTTCATTTTCTATCAGAGTAGATTATAGATTAAAACATTCAACCCCCTACTTCTCGGAAATTATTTTGGCTGATGCGGAGAGGCCCGGCCATTTGAATTATAATGCAGGAACAATATTCCTGTGTAGTGGTACAATGGCCTTCTATTACAATTTCCAATTACTATCTAGTAACTAAGCATTGTACCCTGTAATTGATTATTTACATTGGGTTTTCTTTTTCATATCAAAGCCTTAAGTTTGCTCCAAAATGGCCCTTTGCCCAAATTCTTACCACCTGAATTTTTAACAGAGTTGATTGATGCATTTGCATCAAGAGCCTTTATTATAGATTTGAGAAGACCCGTGGATGCACTTGGAATTTTGAAGGTATTATCATGGACTGTAGGCCTACATCTCAAATATTGTTTATCATGGCCATGAAATGAAATAAAATAAAATGAGATGGGCTTTAGCATTCTGATGTTTTGCACTGATGGGCTAATAAAGATAAATACAGGCATATACAATGCAGTGTGCTTTGAGAATGAGGGAAATTTTGCCTCGACAGCAAAGTTACGGTCTACTCTTTTTTTTTAACTGAAAAGTATCCAGATATTGACCCAATTTAAACAGCGAAATTTGCCAGCTTCTAATTACATCCTTGACTATATGATACCTTATATAAATTTGAAGCCAAAAAAGACTTAAAACAGACAAATTTATCTCTACCATAATACAGCTGAAAATGTCAATTAATATATTAATAAATATATTATTCTTGTCATGATTTTGACAAAGAAAGAGGAAGTTAAATATAAATCAATAACAATTCTTGTATAGCGCAATATTTCAAACTTAAAAGTCTGCTCAATATGGTTAAATACAGGAGAGTTCTTATACATGTTCCCCAAAGGAAAATAACACTAAGTTTTTCGAACATTCTGTTGAAAACTGTTTGGGGTCTTGGATTACATCGATTATAATGTTAACAGAGGGGAATAACTCTATGGTATGATTCGTGAGGCATTCTGAGTTTCATTCATTGGCCCAAATAATGAACCTTCCCACCAAACTAACACATTTTAACAGTTTAAAGGTGAAAGAAAGATGACTACACTACACAAAGTTTGAGATTTGATAAGGTTTCTTTTTTATCAAACTCTATGGTATGTTGAGATGTGGCTTTACAATACATACATTAACATCTACACCCCAATGTACAACTACAAAATGTCTAAATACATTCTTTAAAGAGAAAGGGGGGAGGATAAACTGATAATCTCATTATTTGTAATAATATAACTCTCAAAAAGAAATATGCAAAAGCCAGATTTAGCATATGCACATATTGCATCTTTAATTTATTAAGATATTTATCAAAATGTACTAAAAGACGATCATATAGTAGTAATTTAAAAAAAAAAATCTATTTACCTCAGCATGACCTTGAAATGTTGATGTCAGCCGTGAATCTATAATATTTTGTTTTGGAGGCTGAAAAGAAAGAACAAACATGTAAACAGACAACCATCATCATGTCAAATATCTGACAGAAACAAGCTTTCCAAAATAACTGGTTATCACTGCATACAACAAAGTTAATGTCAATGTACATTATCAAATGATTCTGCCATCAGATCCCTTTTGAGTTTCCTAAAAAAAAATAAAACCTAAATTTAAGACAAAATCTTGACCTATAGTTTGTGAGTAGATAAAAATCTAATGAAAATTTTAAAATATATCTTTTGAAAAATGTCTTAGACTAGTGATACAAAAACATCAAATTTGTCTATTCATAGGAATTTCCTCTTTCTGTCCCACAATACTACCACCTTTTGCATTGCATTCCTTGTTGAAGAAGAGTGTTTGAATTTACATTTTCTGCCAGGTTTTGGTGAATATTCTTTATTTTGGAGTGGAAGGATCAGGAAGTTAACAGACATGAATTACAAACTGTTTCCTTTGACTGGCCATAGCAAAAAATCAAGATGGTGAACTATAATCAACATTGTTATCAGATGATTCTGATATTTTTGGAACATTTCAAAATGGTTATGAAAATTAAAATCATAGGAAATTTCAAAAAAATGTTATAGTTATAGGCCAAGAAATGGCATGAAAGTAACAGTGAAGTCAATGTTAAGAGGATTGCTACCAGTAGTCTGAATCCAAATGATCCTTACTACATAAAACAGAGTTATCTCCCTTATAGCCCATAGCAATTGACGTCTGCTAGCCTTTAGATGCAAATTTGCTTAGCTGTGTCATTTGCCTGATCACAAGTACCATGAGAAGATGACCACTGTTTGTTTTTTTTTATGGTTAAACATAAAAATATGAGAGAAATGGTTAAATGGTGCCTAAAACTAAGGTTAGTAGTGGGATTGCTTATTTTTTAAAATCTAAATTCTGAATACCAAACAAGTCAGCTTTCCTTAGTTGTTATTCTCAACAAAAACTGTCTACAATTTTAAAAAATGTTGTCCAACAACAGAAGAATTTATTTCAGCATTTCTAAGTTATGTAGCCCCTCAACAGAAAAATTTGACAGAATTGTAATATGTTTGACAAAAAGAGTGATAGAAGGTAGAAAATTTAGCATCTACTAGACCTCCGTGTAAAACAAGCACTTTGTTTAATAATTCAGATTATCCGCAATTCATTTTGAACTTGACTGTCTGAACAGCAGATTATTTTGAAACACTGATAGCTGTTGTTGGCAATTTGGAACAGACCATCATTGACTTCAATAATTCTAAGACATAAAAGAACTTTTGAATACTGGTACCGGTATATAACAAATTGGAAAATTTTTCTTAATTCATAAACCAAGCATGGAGCAGAAATAACAAAGTAGCAATATGGACAAGAAATAACAAAGTAGCAATATGATAATTGTATACTATTATTGAAATGTATTTACTTTTCTCTATCAACGATAGAATTTTCAAAAGACAAAATTAAATGGTTACCGTATAGATTTATATATCACCAGTTCACCACTGATTTTTAAAAAAACATATACGGTAACTCTATGCCACTGTCAGTGTCACAACAACACCATTGCAAACAGTTGAAACAAAAGATCATTTAAATTGTCTTTTCCAAAACAATTGTATGTGAGTTGGATATATTGTTCTGACCACTGACCATATGAAAATTACTTGTTCTGTCTACAATTGGATAGATCTTTTTGTAAGCTGGTTGACTGACATTAAATTCTTACATAGACGATTTTAGCTGAAAATACTGCATGCATACTTTGAGAATTTTGAGAAATATTTATTCTACTTCCATTAAATTTACAACTGAAAGTGTACATGAATTATGTAAAAGAGGTTAGAACAGCAGTATAGTATACATGTACATACTATAGTCAAATATAGTGTGACATTCACTGTTTGTACATTTCATTGACTCGAATATTGTTTATGTTATGCAGCCATAAATAAAACATGGATGTTGCTGTCAGTATATGCTGACACCTTCAGAAGCGTCTGTTACTTAACCAAACCGAAATATATATTGTCGTTTGAGGTTGTTCATATGGTAGAAATATCAGAGCCACTGGCAATAGAACTCATTAGAAGCAATGATAAAGACGAGAGTATCCTCCTCGAAACGTCGCTTAGTATCAAACTCAGTAATTGTATATCCATAAAATTGTACCTTGTGTTACTATGTTCAATTACTAAATGCCAATCGAAGAAGATGGTAATTACATCACAGTTCAGGGGCAGATTACTCTATGGGCAGTGTAGACAGCTGCCTGGGGCCCAATAAAAAATAGGGCCCATAATATTTATGACGACCTTTTTAAATTTTATGTTTTACAATATTTAATTCACTGGACTACGCTTACGACGAACCTCACTCGGTTGTATCAGCTGTTGATTATGAAGGAAGAAGTACTTTACTACAAGTGACAAAAATTACAGAATATAACAGGTGCCCTAACTACTTCTAAGAAGATACCAGTAGTAGGAAAAGAAAAGTATGGATGTATCTCGGAAATTTCGTTTCTCTTACAGCGGTCTTAGTTTTACTAAGCCAAACCAGTCCCACAAAGGGCCCGGCTGGTCGAGATGCCTAGGACCCATCAGAGCCTTGATCCGTGTGTCACAGTTAATCAGAATATCTCTGGTGAATAAATGAACATTGACATTGTGTAAAAATTTAAAATCAAACGGATGATAACTGTGGACTCTAGAGCAATTGGTTGATTTAGCCCTGACATAATGCATCTTAAATTTCTTTAATATTTAGGTCAACATGAGTTTTCATTAATTAGGAAAGACTTGGTATTTGTTTTAAACAATGAAGTACATCTTTTTTGTCACAAAACTTCCATTTATATCACATTCATAACAAAAACTTGTTATAAAATAAATTCAATATATCCTCCAAGTACACTGCTATTCAGCTTATTGGCAAATCTTATGGCTGTTGTTAAGTAATTTTATAGGTAAAGCAGTAATCTGAATTATGAATTTGAGCAGTACCGAATTCGGAATATCAAAATATATTATCACTTTCATAGCTCAAAAACCAAAATTAGGGCATACAAAACAAATATTCTGATTCTCAGGCAATCCTTCAAAAAATCTGATGCGGGCCCTGGGTGTGTAGGTTGTGTTGATGACATGAAGGGGAGGGGGGGGGGTATATATTTGCTACATATTTTGTCATTGGAATAGGGTCACACACAAAAGAATTCTGGTTCTCAAACAATCCTTCGAGAGGAAGGTAAGGTAATACTTTTTATTTTTCAACAGATTTTATGACTAACCATGTGGTTGTATGAGTATTTTGTCAGAGTAAAACAAGCCAACAGTGAGACTCATGTCCCCCACCAAAATCCCGAAATAAATAGATAACACATAATAATTAATTGCACGTTTATCTTTTTCAAATGTATCAAGCAATCAAACGGATCATCAACTATACACTGAGTTTCATCACTTTCTATCAGAAATTGCTTATCACAGCTTAGCTTTAGCGGGAAATGTTAATCACTGATTCAGTCCAGACTTTCACCTAATGAACATCAACATCCAGTTTATACATTCTAACTCAATTAAAAGAAGAGTTGTTACGATCCAAAGTATTGAGCAATCAAATTACTTATTGCTTCTTTAACCGAAGTAGAAAAGTAGGGAGCAATTAAAATTGGAAATAAAAGAATGCTTACATGTTTATTACTATCTTTCCGTAAAAATCAAAATTATTGATTAGAGAGAGAGAGAGAGAGAGGAGAGAGAGAGAGAGAGAGAGAGAGAGAGAGAGAGAGAGAGAGAGAGAGAGAGAGAGAGAGAGAGAGAGAGAGAGAGAGAGAGAGAGAGAGAGAGAGAGAGAGAGAGAGAGAGAGAGAGAGAGAGAGAGAGAGAGAGAAATGGGGTGTAACCTCCACTCAACACAAACTAGGTATTTCGGGACTAACATATGGTTTAATCTTATTTCAATTTCAATAATTCACTTTCCCGGGAGTTGGGGTCTAAATCTAATTTGCCAAGAACCTAGATCTTGGGATATAAACATTTAGGTTTCATCAAAAATGTGGGACCTCTAGACGGTCTACTTTTACACATTTTCTACTTACGGGAAGACACCATTTGGTTATGCAGTTTTGGTCCTATTTTCATGATATTTGAACCCAACTGTCATAATGGGGCCCATATTCCTGAAGCAATGGCCTGAGAAATCTCTCTCTAGCCATTGCTGGAATAGCGTCTGTTTCTTGAACTTTTGCGGGAGTGTGTCTATTCTCCCCGTTCAATGAAAGCTATCACTTAAGTACAGCAACATGACAGTCCTTCGTTTAATCTGAGTCTTCCCTAAAACTTTGGACAGTGATTTAAGGTATTAAAAACGGTGAAAGTATGTTCGTTTCCAAACAGTATTGTTTGCATTTCATTCGACTTGATAGCCTCGTTTGTCACACAATTAGTTTTACTGCAGTATTCTCCTATGCACGGGTTAATTAGGCAAAATAAAAGCGTGAGCCATGACGTAACGTTATGTAAACATATGTGGTCCAATACTGGCACTCGTTTTAAATGTAAAGCTTTTGTATGGTAGGTAGTGATTGGTTGGTAGTCGGACTACTGACCAATCAAAATTTAACACAACAATATCCAATCATAATAGCAGTGTGTAGTGAGATTACCTGTAATCAAACGAAACGCTGCGCGGAGTATGAATGGGGCCATAATCCAGGAAGTTACAGTCCAATATGCAACAATATCGAAAGGAATCAAATGTTTGAATTATACACATACATTTTAAGTTTCATCAAAATCGGATAAAAATTGTGACCTGTGGCTAAAAACATGATATTTCGTACAATCAGAGGCCAGAATCCATGAAGTTATGGTCTGCTAGCCAAAGTAAAATTATAAATTATAATAAAATTAAATAATATTTTACAGTTAATTTATAGTTATCAACCTAGATGTGCTTACACAAAAAAACTATTTCAAATGATAGCTATTATATTCAACTTTTTTGCAATACACCTGAAGATGAATGACAGTGCCTGTTGCATAGTGGCTCAAAATTTTAATCAACTTTAAAAATAATAGACTATAAACTACACCTACTTGTATAGTAAGAGGTGAATATCCAGCCATCATACTTTTTCCACCTGGTAACATAGATTCACTGGTAACAAATCTAGGCATGTTGTTAGGAGCAGGTGGTCGAGATCCACCGCTAGAAGGGGTAGTTCCCACATAATTCACATTAGAGAAGGCAGGGAAATTCGGTAACATCTGGCCTGGTTTCATCATTCTGTGTGGCATTGTTGTTGGTCCTGGAGGGACGTCAGATCCTTGATTATAATTCATGTGTGGTGGCATCATTCCTGGAACATTTGGTACTCCTGCTTGATTCATTCCCATTATTCCTTTAGCAGCATTTGGCCCCATGGCTGCCATTTTGATAGCATTAAGCAGCTGAAGATTGGGTGGCGGAGTCATAGTTCCCAGGTTCTGATTAGGTGGCATCATATGTGGCATTCGCATCTGGCCAGTAGCCATAGGTGGCATATTTTGACTTTCACTGTAGGTTTGGCCTTGACCTTGGGCTGGTGAAGTTATTCTGAAATGTTCTTGTTGGTATGGAGACATACCAGGAACCATATTATATTGTGGTGGATGATTGGGGCTGGAATCGTGCTTTGGTGGACTGGAGACATCTTGAAATTGTCCTCTTTGCACAGATATGTTGGTAGGGTTCCTGTAACCATAGTTACCACCTGGTGATAGAGATGATTCTTCTGTAGGTGGTGAAGTAACATTTGTTGTTTGGTTGTTAAATTGTTGTTGTTGTTGATGATTTTGTTGATTTTGCTGATTCTGTAGTCGAGGAGGAAGTTGACTCTGGTTCAATCTGCCCTGACCTCCATGTCTCATAAACTGAGGTTCAGTGGTAGGTACGCCTAAAATATATTTTGGTGACTTTTGACCAGAAGTTGTACTCTCTGTAGTGACAACCTCCAACTGAAAAAATAAAAGATTAGTTCTATTGTGAAGAATTATATCCAAAGGTTTATTTAACACACTCATTAACTACTAGCACTACATTTATCTTTAAAGTTGCAACTTTCTACCACAAAAACAACCAGAGATATGTGTTCCAAAAGGTGTGACTGATAGAGAGACAAACCAATTTTAATTTTCTCTTATCAATTTGCGGGGGACGAAAGAATCCTATTTTTTCTTATATGCACATTTAATTTATATCAATAATGGAACTATTGGAATAATGCAACTAATTTTTTGTTTATCTTACAACAGAAAGATAGTGAGAGAGAGAGAGAGAGAGAGAAAGAGAGACTAACAAACGGTTTTATTCCCTTTTAATAATTCACTTGTGCATAGGGGTCTTTTAGCAGTGGGAGGAAACTGTAGGACCTGGAGAAAACCCACGAGTTTGGACAGGCGACCCTACACCTTTTCATGTGCAAGTGGGGAATGGAAACGCAGCCACTTGATTATGTAGCAGAGCTTATGGTTTCATGCGCACATGCTATATAAACCACTAGACCTTCCAACCCACACTAGTTTATCTTACAAATATTAAAATAGTGCTTTGAATTGAGACAGTTCTGTAAATATTATTCGTTCGACACTGATGTTGTTAATTTTGCACTAGTGTTATCAATTAGTTATAGCTCCTGTTAAGGCCTAAATTATAACTCAATGTCAACTTCTGTGATCATGGTAAATTGCATCATTAAAAAAGAGCTGTAATATCTGACAATCTCCCTTTTATAACTAACATCCATCCGTAATGTATTATTTGCAGCTGTAGTTTTTAGTGGATACAGGCTGTCAGTTAAATTATGTCCGAATTCAAACTAACCTTTTTATTTACATCGCCTCCACCCATCTTTTGTCCATGTTTCTGATAAATTGTCTACAAAATAAATACAAAAATCGTGCAGAAATGCTAAAAAAAAAATGAAATGTGAGAAATAGAAAATAATATGGAAATAAAATGAGCGTTAAGATTCATTAATAAATCTATATTTAGAAAATATTTAAGAAACCTAACCATTGAGCACAATTCTGTTCGGTTGTACCATCCATACGCAAACTCAATCTGATTAAAAAACATAACCTATTTCGTTTTGTTTTTTATAGTTCAAAATTTCGTTTTACTTGCCTTCACAACACTAGCTGATGTGAGTGATTAACCATTGAAACACCCTGTTATGGCGAGTGAGTTAACCACCAGAAGCGTCAACGCTGATTGATTAATCAATGTCTGACATCATAGGGTCGGAAGCCTTTCGTACGACCCCTGATGTGACCTTGTACTACAACCGGTCAGATCTTCATGTAGTATAAAAAAAACAAAACGAAATAGGTCTGTATTTTAATCAGATTGTCCGAAAACAAAAGGTATCATGTTTTTGAAATTAAAAATCATAATAAATACGGTAATAAACAATAACCTGCATGGCAATATTTTGTCGACCACTTTTTTTCTCTGAAGGTTGAGTAGCTGTGCCTGAAATATAAAGTCAACTATTAAATTTTCAACCTAATTAATTGTGTTGACTGCTATATAGATTGGTTAAGATTACTGGATTATTAATAAGTCATGTTCCAAAATGAAATAGATTAGATAAGTATGTAGTGAGTGATCAGGGTGGTATTTATTGTATTTTCTGGTGGTGGATTTGGTCCCCATTCAAACTGTAACAAGTATGAGAGATAGTTATGTCTTGCCTAAAGGAAAGTGATTGTTGTTATTATAAATACAGTTTACGACAGGGTAGTGTCTTAGAACCACTATTGTTTCCCACTTTTCTGTACTACTTTAAAGGATATTAAACTTAGTCACGGTTTGGATTTTATATTATACACTGATAATACTCAGTTGTATTTTACATGTAAGAATGCAGAAATTTCTAAGGTTGCAACAAATTTGTCCATTATGATAGTAAAACAGAACTTTTACATTTCCATTCTATGTTGGGATAAACTATACGAATTGGCAGTGAGGAAGTGCCTTCATGTTCAAGTGTCTAGAAGGTCTTTTATCTAGTCACATTATTAAAGTATGCCAGTCATCATTTTTTGTGCTGCATAAAATTGGACGTATCCGCAACTGAATCGCTTGTTCACACTTTCGTCACCACACGCCTTGATAATTGTAATAAACTATCTATCTAAAACCATCCCAATCTATCCAAAACTGTCTACATGGTTGCATCAGTTTATAACTGTCTAGAATTGTATCAGTTTATAACTGTCTACAGCTGTATCAGTTTATAGGGGAATGCTCACTAATCCGATGATTCATTAGTCCACCAATATCTATTATTAGGGTTGGGTTAGGGTTGTACCAGTTTATAACTGTCATGGGTTGTATCAGTTTATAACTGTCTAGGGTTGAATCAGTTCATAACTGTCAAGGGTTGTATCAGTTTATAACTGTCTAGGGCTGTATCAGTTTATAGGGGAATGCTCATTAGTCCGCTGGTTCATTAGTCCACCAATATCTACTATTAGAGTTAGGGTTAGGTTAGGGTTAGGGTTCATTAGTGCACCGATATCTATTATTAGGGTTGGGTTAGGGTTAGGGTTCATTAGTGCACCGATATCTATTATTAGGGTTGGGTTAGGGTTGTATCAGCTTATAACTGTCAAGGGTTGTATCAGTTTATAACTGTCTAAGGCTGTATCAGTTTATAGAGGAATGCTCATTAGTCCGCTGGTTCATTAGTACTCCAATATCTATTATTAGAGTTAGGGTTAGGTTAGGGTTCATTAGTGCACCGCTATCTATTATTAGGGTTGGGTTAGGGTTGTATCAGATTATAACTATCTAGGATTGTATCAGTTTATAACTGTCTAGGGTTGTATCAGTTTATAACTATCTAGGGCTGTATCAGTTTATAACTATCTAAGGTTGTATCAGTTTATAACTATCTAGGGTTGTATCAGTTTATAACTATCTAGGGTTGCATCAGTTTATAGGGGAATGCTCACTAGTCCACTGGTTCATTAGACCACCAATATCTAATATAAGAGTTAGGGTTTGGTTAGGGTTAGGGTTCATTAGTGCACCGATATTTATTATGGGTCTAGTTTTGCAAGAAAATGTTTTTTGGTTGCTGTGGGTGTACTGAATGACATCATAAAAGTTTACCAAAATTGGGGGTAGCGGAAAGTCGCAAATTTTGAGGGTAAAGTTTTTGATTCATTTTCCTTTAAAAGGTACAACTTCAGACAAACACAAAGTTGTCCATTTTTAAGAGATACGCATGAAACTGGCGTCATGGGTTAGGTTGTCGGGGACAAACTTTTATCTGGCATGGTTTTCATATTCTGGTGCTCTCTTGAACCATTTTCTGGGAGAATATTTGGACAATTTTTTGTTAACGAGTGGATCAGAAATGGCAGTCAATGGAACAGAATCTTGAGGCCATCCTGCCAATTCCACCTATTTTGTGGATTTTACCGCTTTCTGGTACACAAAATATGGTAAACTTATGGAATCATAAATTGACTGGGTTGTATCAGTGTATAACTGTCTAGGGTTGTATCAGTTTAACTGACTAGGGTTGTATCAGTTAATAACTGTCGAGGGTTGTATCAGTTTATTATTGTCTGTGGTTGTATCAGTTTATAGTTATACTGCTAGGGATTGTGTCAGCGTATAACTGTCTAGGGATGTATCAGTGTATAACTGTTTAAAGTTTTATTAGTTTATATCTAATCTAATTGTACTATCTAAATAAATACATACCTTTAGCAACAACTGTTGAATGAAATTCAAGTTTACCAGTTTTACCTGTTTGACATGTTAAAACCTTGATCCTATAAAAGAAATAAACATGCTTTCGCTAATGTCAGTCAAAAAAATGGGAAAGAAATGAGTTTCAATTCTTATTAATATATGAACTTGGTCCATTTTTATGTTAAATTATCCATCTAACAAGTTAATATCGCAGATTTAGCCCTTGCATAACTCATATTTAAGATCATTAATCCATTGAAATGACCAACATGACCTACCCTGTTATTTCTTGAGCAATTTTTTTCCCATGAGCCACCAATCTCTGACATCTTAACTGAGCTTCAATATTTGATGGTACATTATCGAGAGAAAATTTACTATAACTTAGTGCACTGAAATTTAAAATACTACTATTAACCGTTATTTTAAACATAATTACATTATTTTTTCAAGAACATTTATTTTGTTATCTTCACATGAGTAATTTAAGCCCTTGGATAAGAAAAAATTGACTTTCAAAGTTTAAAAGATTCATCGTAAAAGTGTCTATTCTTTTAATTATAGGTTGGACCATGTAATTACATTATAAATTACAATAGAATAATAAAAACAAAATGTTCAAGTTCACACCACATTAGACTCCTTTAGAAAAAATAGTTGTGTTTAAAACATTATTTCAATAATTAGTTTCTTATCACTTTACCTCTGGCATTTTTCTATTGGTCTAAAACATCTTAAATCAACATCTTCTGGTAAGGGTTGTTCTCCATCTAAAATAATCATTTTATCAAATATGCACAGACATGGGCATTGACAACATTATGACCCTATCTTAATGTGGGCAGACACAGAATTGCTTCTAGTTAACTTTACATGAATTACTTTGTTTAAAATTCTATATGCACATCATTTAAAATATGACTGACAGATTATTAAAGAATTTTTCAGCAGACTGTGAAAGTTGACTTACATTTTGATAAATCTACATTTTCCTTGTCTGGTGATGACTGAATATTATTCAATAACTTGGCCAGATGATTCCATAAACTTGAAAACATAATTAGAATGAAAATGACGAGATAATGATCAGAAACAACAAGTAATCAAATAGTTGTAGGAGATCATAACTTACTGATACTTTTGAGACTGTGGCTTTTATATTTGAAATTGTTTTAATAGCTATTTTAAGAAAAATTGACAAAGAGCAGTTGAATCTTATTTTCATTGAAAATATGAATTGCTAATCACAGAGATTAATACTTTATTGTTCAACAGCCTATTTTTTTACTTATAACATTATGCTATAAATTATGATTTATTAAATTATTTCCATTTCCATATTAATTTTGTCTTACTTTGAAGATGGTATAGTAGAGATCAGATCATTATTTAAACTCAACCAGTCCAGTATGATTTTAATAGCAGGTAGTGTAAAGAATTCTCTAGCTTTCTGTTCTTGTTTAGGTGTATTCTGTACTAAACTCTCTAATAATCCACCTATATAACACATTCAAATGCAATGTATACAAACTGACATCTGTTCCTGTTATGGGGTATTTTATTACTTGACAAAACAATATATCATTATTAAATATGTAATTTATATTTTCTGTACACCCTACTTTTGTTACTATAACAACAGCAAGAGTGATATTGCAGAATAGTTTATCTCTTACATATCTATTCAAGTAACAACTAACAAGAAATAACAATTGCAGTCAAGCCTACACCTATTTGTGTCTTGCAAACTTACAAATGAAAGTAAAGACCAGTTCATAACTCTTCTCTTCATCTCGACAGAACTGTATAGCTTTTGCCGCGGGGCCAAAATTTCCATCCTCTCCAGGATCATTTCTAGCATGATGAACGGAGAATATAGTTACAGTAACAAACTGTAACAATAAACTGGTATGAAAACTCTGCGATGTAATATGTGCGGGTAGACTTGTTAACAATCTCTCCTTTAATATACCAGCTTTCGTTAAATCTAAAGACAAATAAAAAAATAAAATCAATTTTTCAACATCTATTACATCTTGGCATCTGTCTAGTGGTCTTATCTATCTTTAACAGGTATTTTGTGAAAGCAATAGCCTATATGATAACAGACGACTTTATGGATAACATTCATTGAGACACTGCAATTAATAAACCTGGTGAATGTTATCAGAGGGGGAGAGAGAGATGGGGTTTAACGTCCACTCAATACAAACTAGATCATTTCAGGACTAACATGGTTTAATTTCATTTCAATAATTCGCCTGCACGTAGGGGTCCTTAGAAGTGGCAGGATGAATGTTATCAATAAAGGTTTGCTGTTTGTTTTAGTTATACAATATATTCAGCTGACACATTTCTGTTCTAAGAAGTGAACTTGGCATAGACTGACTGAAGGGAAATAACTTGAAATTAAAGAATACTTTTAAATAGATTTTTGGCTATCGAAGGTTACAAAGAACAAAGCAATATTCAAAATTTGTCAATACAAAATAAAGTGAAGGTGTGGAAAATAAATCTGGGGTGAAAAGCTAATGGATGTCTGTACCGTAGATGCATCATAAATAATTCAACTCTAATTTGTTTTGTTTCTACTGCTAAAGTGGAAGTTCGATAATCAGGGTTTCCAAATAAGCCTTGACATGCATATTCATAAAGCAAATTTTCTGTGAACACTATTCAACCCTTCAACAGAATGTTAGTCAACTTTATGCAGGTTTATATCTGTAATTACTGGTTAAACATAACTTTACCTGCAGTTAAATGCACTAAGGCGTGAAACTGTAGAAACACACTTATAACTTCTGTCATAGACAACTTTCCTTTGTAATCCACACTGAAAAATTTAAAATCTAATTTATATCTAAAGAATTTATTTTAGTTTTAATATTAGTGATTGGGTAAATAACCCAAATCTTAGAAAATGTAGTTCAAATCAAAAAGGAGAAAGGTTAAGCAACTTATATTATCAATCTACATGTACATTAGATCTTGTTAAAGTAACTATTATAATTTATAATGAACATGGTAGACTTAAATATAGTCCGGTCTTTTTTAAGCAAAAATCCTTCCGGTGAATCTACAATATAAACATGTGGTACACTATGTACTTACACATCCTTAGCCAATTTTGTGTAGAACTTTTCTAAATTCGTAGCAGCTACAGGAAATGGATGTCGGACATCCAAACTTCTTATATAATAAAACACAGTTAAAAGTTTATTTCCTCGGGCAGCTTCTAAAATTGCCATCTGATTATATGGCTGTCCTGAAAAAAAAATTGAACATAAGAACCTATTATCTTGACACAACAAATACTTATTTTTAGTTTACAGCCCTCAAAAAGACAATTGGATGTTTTTTGATGGTGTTCCATTCTGGGTAGAATGACAAAATGGAATTACTGGGTACTCTATACAAATGAATAAACAGTGCTTAATAAATGTGCATTCCGTTTGATTTAGATAATAAATTAAATCAGAAACACAATCAATTAATTAAGATATATATTACCATTTTGTGGAACTAGATTGGCAGCATGTCTGTAATAAGTCTTAGCTTGGTCAATTTGCTGTCGATATCGAGCTGAAAGTTAGGATAAAAAAAACATAACTTGAGATGTTCATTGCAAAATAAAACTACATCTTTATACAGCAGAATAATTTAATTGGAAGTGTTATTTTTTAAAGCAAGAAATGGAGAAAAAAAAATTATGAAATAGTTTATATTCAAACATTCTTCTTTTCATTACTAATAATTTACTTTAATTCAGATAAAGATTTTTATAATACTTACCAATATCACCAAGATGTACCAAACAATGTTGACAAATATATAGACAAGAGTTCTTAGTAGGCGGGTTTATCTTGGCTTTAAGAGGACATTTTTCTGAAATAAAATTCAATATAATATACCTGTACGAATAGTTATAACAGAGTGAGAAATAACAACAAGATGTTTAAAATCTTTGAACATCATTTAAGGGATTTGAAAATCCATTACAAACTGCTATATTGTGTACATCACGCAGGTGCTACCACTGACAGGTGAACATTCAAAGGTTCTTCTCAGCCCACACAGTTTTAATGTCTTGATAGGTTTGTGTATTCTGTAAAGCTGTTTAGAGTAATATGAAATTGCAAATTAAGTGATAATCACATCACTGCAAAACCTAAATAATAAAAACAAAAGAAAATGGTTGATTACCTTTCATTACACCATAAGCTGATGATTTACGTCTGAATGGTAAGTCTAATTTAAATGTTGTACAGACCAGCTGTAGAAACTAAAATACATACAAATATTTATGATATATTTCATACATTACTAATATTATAAATTTTCTTAAAACATATAAATAAATGAATATCAAAAAATAAAATCCCTTCTGGTTAGTTGGTGAAAAAATTACACCACACATATCTAATTTATTATTTTCTAAAGAGTAAGCACACCAGGGACCGTACACAGATTTTTAGTCAAAAACTTATATTTTTATGAAAGCTCTCGTGGAATTTTATGATTTTTATGATATCTTTTAATCAAATTTAATGAATATTTTATGATGTTTTTATCAAATTTTATGATGTGATATTTTTCAATCAAATTTAATGAATATTTTATGATGTTTTTATCAAATTTTATGATGTGATATTTTTATATTATAATGTTTTTTATCACATGATTTTGTTTATATAACTGAAGTAAATAACTTACCCTGGTTCATGAAGTAGTGTTCAGCCAGTGTTATGTGGTGAAGAACGTTCCATCTTCTCCTATTTTCATATACCCACATAACATTGACTGAACACTGTCAGATAAAAAAAGAAAGAGAGCAGCAAGCTGGGGAGGGGGGATAAAATGTCTGGATGATTTTTTAATTCACATCCAGATTTATTAGTATATAGCGATTTATGGTTATATTTGAAAAAAGTTTCTTCTCACATTTTACATTTTTTATGACATTTTTCAATTTTATGACAATTTTTATGAGAAATGACGAAACTTTATGAAAATATCAATATTTCTATATTGTACGATCCCTGGAATACAGTCCTGTTAAAGCCGCAGTTCATCATTTGTATTTTTCATAACAATTAATTAGGAAAACAAAACAAAAATAATAACAGTTGATAATTTTTCAGCTTGGATTTAATTAAGATACGAAAGAAGACCATCAAAAGATTTTACCCAACCCTTATCACTGGTTGTATCATATACAGTGGATGCCAAATGTTGCACATGTTTCAACTATTCATAATTTTGTAAAAACTAAACACAGTTTTTGACTGACATTCCTTTGATAACATATTTTGAAAAGGATTCATAATGCTATGATTCATTCCTGTTTTCTGTTTACCATTAAATATTTTAAAATTTGATAAAAACAATTCCCAAATTTCAAGGAGGGTCTTCCTTATGACCCAAGAAATAATCCCTGCAAATTTGAAAAACAAATCTGTTAATGACTGAGAAATGGTGACAGGTGACAACAATAAAAGTCAACATTAAACGTGTGTGTATAAAAAGGAGAGTACCTGGAGATAGAATCCACTTGCATTCTCCAAAAATAAATTAAGACTAGCTTGACTTTCTCCTCTTTTTGTATTCTGAAAAATATTTCAATATTGATATTTACATTGTTCAGTTTTAAACACTGTCTCTCCTGAGGATAATAACATAACATAAGACAAACTACATGTATTTTAGACTTCTTATTCAGGCAGTTTTTATCTAACATCTCCACGAAAAGACCAAAAAAAATTCTCATTTTTACCTGTTTATCTTTTGTCTGAGCCTGAAGTATATTTATCTGATTCTTAAATGCATGATTCCACCTGAAAAAATAATTGCATCATATAATAATAATATGTATTATTTCATAAATCTATCCATATCAAAATCATAAGCAGAAACATTTATTTTTCCTGTAAGTCTTGATTCATCATTATAATTGTCCTCCCAAAACATGTGGACAAATTCCTTTAATCCTTATACTCGAGAACAAAGTACATAGAAAAACACTTACAAATCTTGCTCAACCTTTTTATCCAATGCATATTCTAGATCCATTAAAAGAAGTTTCTTGTAAAGATCCTCTAGTCTTTGACGTGGCACCCATAGTTCTGGTATACTTTTACTTGAATCTATAAACAATATATATATAGATATATTTGTGACATGATTTAAAAAAAAAATAACTCTCAGTCATAAATTAGAATGACATACTGGTAGTAAGTAATTAGGATTAGCAAATGTATGTTCAAATTGAGAACTCTTATTAAAATGTTTAAAAGCTTTGGCTTTAATGTTAGTAGGCTGTCTCATTCAAAAAGAAAGCTTTTTCAGCACATATTCCTACAGCACAAAGCCATGCTTTAAAATAATAAGGAAATAAAGTTAATCTTCTAAGTCTTCAACTTTTTAAAGTTTTTCATTGCAACCATTGGAATCATTGACTAGTTAGTTATAAATGAAAAACAGAAGGCAACAAAAGAATTTTACCAGAAACTGTAACTTTCAATGAATCTGCTTGCCTGAAAAGAACAAAAACAGATTGAAAAATATCACAAAATTGGGTTTTCATATTAATGTGGTTCAGATGCTTACATGTACTCCATTGTTAAAATACATTTGGTGTGCCCTTACGTCCTACTTTTATTTGTCATATATAAAGTGCTCACATAGTAAATAGTAGAATACAACTCTTTCTTAACTAAAAAAAATAACTCTTTCGGAAGTAAGAAGTGGTTCCATACAATTAATTGGTAGGGGTAACCTTTATCTTGTCCAAATTTCCCATTCATACAGTGTATCAAGCACCAGATTAAGACAATACATTATGGTTTCTGGAGATAATTTATGATTCAGCTGATTTTTATTGCCAAATGATAAATGCAACATTTAATCACCATCTTAAGAGTAACCTGTGGCCAGGAAAAAATGACTCAACCAGAGCCAGGGTAAATTTGTATTTTGATGTAAGTCTGGGATGTACATGTAATACAAGTAGAGTGAAATGGTATCATCTGAATGTCAGTGGATGAGATTCAAGATGCTGAATTAATTACCGTATCAAAAATCAAGTAGCCTGTCTAGATTTTTTATAGAAGCTGAAACTATGTTTTATAGAAACACTATTTTTAGAACTGACTATATTTTGATATAAGATATAGTTTACACAACCAACTGAATGTTTTGCATGAGCCTACATGTGTAATGGCAAATCAACAGAAAGCTACCAATCATAGTATTAATTATATAGAGACCAGGAACTTAGCATAAAGTCATTGCCACCATCTTGGAATTGTGACATCATAAAAACATATCAAAAACTGATGTACAGTTGTCCATGGAACAAGCATGTCAAGTTTCATCTCGATTGTACTTGAATTGACATAACCCTAGGGTATTTATTTGAAGAAAATGTTTAATTCTTCAAACAGGTCAACCTCAAATAATTTTATAAAACAAAAGCTCTTTGATATCTTTTAGGTTATAGTTACAAGATTATTTCTACTGATTTCACAAAGGATAGACTAAGACATTTCTTTAAAAGGAAGTATTTGATATTATATTATATATAACTGTTTTGGTGTAGCCTAAACTTTGAATTTAGCATGTAGTTAATGAGGACTTCATGATAAACATTCACTTGCATAAAAAGAAAATCGAATCAGTTGGTGTCATTTAGGTCTCGGGGTAATCACATTTAATGTATGCACAGGAAAGCATCCATGGACCACCTGATCAATGGGAAAACTTCCCACAGTGACTCTCTTCAAGACAACATCTAATGCCAATGATGCTCTGGCATTTAATTTAAGCTATCATCGCAGACCTTGCCTTTGAAGTGGTCTGATATTTCAGACTACCCCTAAACAAATGCAATCATGTATATTGATCAACAGTTATTTATATACAGAAAACGAATTCTTGTAGGGCAAAGTGTAAAACTGCCTTCTGTTTATGACAATGCAATAAATTATTATTTACTGACACAGTAGCTATATACTAAGTGACAAGTCATAGTTTTAGTTTTATCATTGACAAGTCAGTTCAGAAACTAAAGTGAATACTGAATAGGTACATAAATACAACTGCTGGCTAATATTCACGGTTCGTGTAGTAATAATTACCTTAAAACCTGAGAAACTGAGCTCATGGCGAGGCAGAGCTCAAATATGTACCACTATTTTACAAACATGTTGAATTAAAAGTTAGAAAGTTGTCAAACAAAATGCCTATTTTTAACTTCCTTCACAATTTTTTGTTCTGTTCCGGTTTAATGAATGGTCCCTTCAGGGGGGATAATTCTAACTTACTTACACATTTTTCTTTTTTGTCCCATCCAAATGTTAGTGTTGTTTTTTTTTTTTTATTTCAGTGATGATTTTGAGTATTACAATTTTTAGAATGGTTTTACCCCAATATCTAAAACAAATCTCACATGAAATAACCGAATTCACGTGTATGATTGCATGAAGGATATTCTGTAATGTCTAAAATAGAGTTTTCCCCCTTAGACTGCAAGAAATTGCTATAATTTTAGTATTTATTTAATAAGCACTAGATATTAAAATGTCTATTCATCTTAATTTTTATGATTATATTTTACCAAAATTTCATGACTACAAACGAAATATGTGACGCGTCCAGCAAGAAGACTGTGTCTTAGCGGATTAAATGACTGAATATCTTAATTTAATCAAACCACATTTTGTAGCCTAATAAATATGATAATGGATGTCTATATTATTATTTATAATAATTATTATAATAGTGTTCAGGTTTCCTTTGCATCATTGTCTATATCTTTGCATTGTCAGTTTAGTGTACAATTAACATTTTGCTTAGTTGTTGAATATACATTGCTTTATTGCCTTTCTGAGAGACACACTTATCATTGCTTACGAATAAATATTAATTTGATTATTGCTTACTTACGAATAAATATTAATTTGATTAACAAGTTATTCAATTTTTAACCACTCATCCAAAGAGCTTGTGCATGACAGAATTACCGTTAGTGATAGTAGACCTCTTGTTTGAGAAAGTTACATTAGTTTCTATAGATATCCTTTGTAGAAGTGGTGTTTCTTCCTTAAGAAATGAACCAAAATATCAGTTAGCAAGCCTTGTTCTTGAATCAGATACTTTGCTTGTTGACAAAGTATGCTTCTGCAGTCTGCATCATGATAATTCCATATATTCAATACAAGAGTGCTAATTGCTGATCAGATAACTCACATTTCAAGCCCATGCACTTTGCTAAGGAACTCCCTTCAAATCGGGGTAAATTTACCAATAGTGATGTGTAATTGGTTGTGCAGGCATTTAGTTGTTCATTGAACCTTTTCATACTATTATGCACAACATAAATTGTGTGAATGGCATCTAGTAATTACACTGGAAATACACAGGACACAACTGTATGGAATACAATTACTGAACAACATTTCATATAGACCAGTTCAGTTACTAAATGCCCTTAAAGCAATTTATCAGACATCAGTACAACTGTGGTGGTTACACTGATCATTAATTACAACATAAGAGAGTAAATCTATAAAAAAATAACCCCAAACAAATATTTTTATGTTATTGATAGTTTTATTGTTGATGTCCATGGCAATGTGTACATTTGACAATTTACACCAACAGAAATATGATCAACTATAGTTCCGATGTGATTCAACAGATACACAGCAAAAAAAAAAAATCTATACAAAATTAAATCACCATGCCTATGGCAAAAAATTACAAGCTTACTTCATAGTGTTTTACAAAGCACCACATCTTATATATAGAGAATCCCTCACAAATAGATTAAATTATAACTTTTAAAATGTGGGCTTAATTTTACAATAATGGTTATATAAAAAAAATTGAATTTATCATGATTCCATTTTAAGAAATCGAAATCCATTTCAACATTCAACAGTTAATAAAAAAAAGTACCGGTATCCAAAAGAGAACTTGAAATGTAGTGGACTGACATTGCTATTATAAATAAATTGTAGCGGACATACATTTAGAATAGAAATATTCACTGTCTTTTTAAAAAATTTATGATTGCAAAAATAGAAATGACCTTATTCTATTGAACATAATTCAATTTTTACTTCCTAAAACTGTGTTCGTTGGAATATTATTATTTCCAGTGTTATACTTCAGACTTTTTAAAAATCTAACAAAAATATAAAGATGACCTTCACATAAGACGAAGTACACATGTACAGCTCATAAACTCTATATAAAGCTTAGTGACGTATCTACTCATTGCCCTTTGTGCAGGAGTCCAATTTACAAAAAAAAAAAAAAAAAATAAAAAAAGATAATGGAGAATAACCAAGAGAAAAGAATCTATTGCAATATCAAGAGTGCTAACTCTCAACAACCATAGAATTGTATTATGATCTCTTGTAGTAAACATCATGCTGGTTAAAAATAATTATAATATATTCATAATAATAAACCTGTTGTCAAGACAACTAGAAGCTAACAAATATATACATAACTAATAATAATAATAGAAGTATAGTAGGATATACAAAAGGTATGTATATATATAAAGTAATGATTATTTACATTGTCATGTGAATAAGTATATAAGATTACATTTCTAAATGTGCTGTTCATATAATCTACTATAATCTGAATATCTTAATAATCAATATTTTCATAATAGTTTTTCTTTTGTTTACAAAACAAACATTGGAGCATTTGAAATAATTATCTTGAACTTTGCTTGTGTTGAAATAATTCCAGTGGAACATAGAAATGAGTATTTTTAAACAATAATTTTATTTTTTCTAAGTCTCTGATCGTCATTTGAGGGATAATAAATTCTGCGCAAACTACAATATCATGACAGTTGAATACCTAAAATGGCTGACCAAAAATGATTCATTTCTGTTCAGTATTGACAAGATATGGTCGATTTTGAAATATGACAACATTTGGCAAGCCAGCGTCATTTTTGTGGAAATCATTTGACAGGCCTTTTTTTTTTAATGCTCTTGAATCCAAGACAGGAGATAATCTACTGCTGATATTTTTATTTTGTATTCTTAATTAAATGCCAACAATCAATACAGTTACATTTTAGGGTGGATTAAGCTGTGGGAGGTTTGATATTATTCTGAAAATGCAAATGACACACAGAGACATTAATCTTATTTAAAATCTTTCGTTAAAAGTGCATGCAATTGAGAAAACTAGCCTTTTGTCAACATATCTAATGCAATTGAAATATTTATAGCTAAGAAAATTAAAAAGTCCGACAATTTTTTGTTGATCAAACTGATATTACAAGTATAATACTTTTTTTAAAAAAAAATTTCATTATAAAAATGTACTACTTATTTTCATTTTAATACAAATTAAATTCAACATATAGATTTGAATAACCATACAAAGGTCTCAAATTATTAACAAAACTGCATTATTTTTAGAAAAAAATAACTTAAAATGAATACATTAAAGAGACATTCTCTCTGTACTCTACACACATTAAAGATGAAAATTATGCTTAAAAGCAATCAACTTTCAATAAAATAAAAGCAATCTGGGCATCTTTCTGCTATTTAGGATTTCAAGTCATGTCTAATACATGTATCTCTCAAAGTTTTAATTAATAGTTCAACTATACATAAATATGTTTTGTAATAATCAGAGGCAAAATATTTTAAGACAAAGCAATTTTTTGTGTAAATTTATTTTCCTCCATTTTTATGAATTTCTTATGAATTTAATGATTTTAATGTTAATATAACATAAACAATAAAAACAATAATCTAATTTAAAATATAAAACACTATCAATTAATAAAGAAATTTAAAAATTTCATTTTGTCAGTTGCTGAGTTAGGACACAAAATAATACATGTACATAAAGCTAGATTTAACTTATAGTTTAAAATGCACTGTGAATAAAGAATAACACATTCCAAATCCAAAACATGATGAGTTCAGTTATAGGGCTGATTTAATGTCTTTTTAAGTATAATTTAATAGACGTTAACACCTGATTTGTGTAAGCATTGCTTTCAGCCAAATTTGATTAAGGTTTCATTACAATCAATTGGCCATTTTGAATTTTTTGGGGTTTACAAGATTCTTTAGGGAACTATTACATATTACAAATAATATACAATCTCTAATATATCACTACTAACAAAGATAGTAAAATTCTGAATCAAAACAATAACTAAAATTATAAAATAATAAACACAAGACTGTATTTTAAGGATACAAGTTTTGCCATATTTTGAATCATTCAACAATTTTATGCCATTTGTAAGGAGAACAAAACATTTCAATTTTTTTAAATGTCGTTCTTTTGAAAAGACCGTACCCTACTTTTCCTAGATGTGGTAACATATTACTTAGGGGACTAATAAAAATTCAGGTATGGCAGATCATATTTTATAATACGCCAGTCCTTTGATTGCCAGTCCTTTGATTACCGTTAGCAAAGAAAAAATGTATAAGGCCAAATACAGTTTTCACCTCTTACATTTTCTTTAGTGTCATAATTTGCACTTTTAAGAAATATTTTAACAATTATTCATTATTTAATTTCTAATTTTCTTTGTCGAGTGGATTTTTTTTTCTCACAAATCAAGAGGAACATAAGACAAAATAATATCATAAACTTTGTAATTTGTTAACATATTGTTAAATTACACTATCACAATGTTATGTTCAACAAAATAATGACCAAACAGCACATTGTTTTCTCAAATTAACACAAAAACCGTTTAAATTTAAAACATTAAAAGCAGATTTAACATACATTTTCACTGAATTCTTTTTACATAATATTTTAATATCTAAAAATAATAATTTTCCAATCTCGAGATATTTTATTATAGATTTCATAACTAATATATAATACATTTAATCTGTGCGTGATTTATAAAAATTTTTAGCTAACAATAAAACATTTAGAGTTGTAATTCTTTTTTACTTTCAACTTGTGGCACTGACAGGCTTTTTTTTCTTTATGAATTTTCACAACAGCTACGTCTGTGGGCTTGGGTTTTCTAACATCTCCATAAGAAAGGTATCAATTGGAGTATCTCCAATAAGTTTGAAGAAAAATAAATGTTCAAGACATTTGAGTCCTATGCTCCTTAGAGCTGGTAATCGGAGTAGTAATTTAGCAAATCGACCAGGTTCATCTGGATATCGCGTTTTACAGTATTCTTCCAATGACGCATACACTTTTTCTCTTAGCTGTTCTACTTCTTGTACTGCTGTTAAACCCTTGGCATCTGAAATTAGAAATATATTAAACAATATGTTCAGTAATTGTGTAAGACAAGGTGCAACGTGAAACATGGATGATCATTTCTGCATGTGTTGGACACTTGCTAAAGCAAATCTACCCGAGGTGCCCATGATTAGCGCAAAAAAAATAATTGTTGATTATCCAAACATTAATCAAATATAATGAAGCTAAGTACATGATACCAGAGATTGCAGTCACGCAAAAAATCTGCGTATTTCATATATTTCTTTTTTCAAAATAAATGCATATATTGACGGACACTGCATAATTTACATGCAGAAAATTTCCCTTACGTGAAAATAATTAGATTATTCTATGTGATAGTTTGTACAATTTGTGTGCTTCATGCGGCATTTACACACCTCTATTGCACATGGTTTCCGTACATTTTTATATTTTCTCTTATTTCATTGATGAGGTTTATGGCAAGCCTTCTATACATAACTATCCTGAGACGCTCCCTATTTTGCAGCACTGGAAGCAATAAACCCCATTTCATACAAGACTTTTGGTTGGCTAGAACACGATAAACTGTTTACATTCAGCCAATCAAATTTGGACTTTCATAGCGATAGTTGTCTCTTTACTTCCTGTCAAAATGAAAGATTGAAATGACTATGCCGTAAACCATTGACATTAACCTCCAGTCGTCATCAGACTAAATAAAGTACGCCTATCAATGAAATAAGGACGCTTAAAATAGGCTTGTTTACAAAATGACTTTACTTGATTCTATTGAGTATTTTAGAGTCTAAGTCACGCAGAATGTCTGCATATTTTTACGCAACTCGAAATTGACCTTTGCATTATACTGAAAACTTACCTGGGTTAAAAAGAACTATGGCCCTAAGACATCCTAACTCTGTCTTATCCATTTTCATTTCCCTCATTTTAGCTACTAATTCTGTTAGAACTCTATCAAATATAGTTCCAACCCCGGCTTGATGGGCACTACTTCTGTGTACATGTAATCCAGTAGCCAATAAAATTCCATCTTTTACAGCAATAGACCGATGCGAGAAACCAGCAATTAATAATTCATTCCAACCTAGAAAAATAAAAGCATTTTGTTTATATCATAATAAAATGTTGATATTATGAAAGCAAAAATGTGCATTTTTCGCTAAAATGTCAAATTTTTTCATGACTGAATCCACACTAATATGTACTCAGATTGATTTTTTTTAACAATTAATGAAGAAAACTTCAAAGTACCAACACATGTAACCTTCCGGCTTGGAGTCAATCAGATTTAAATTAGGCCTAATAATTTTGTTTGCTCACAACAAATAGGTGACAGGCTTATCACATTGCACATTGCTAACACTAACAGCTGTGATCGATAGAATTTCAATCCACACATCTTTGTAAACAGTGAACAGAATTTTTGAACCGACATTCCTATTAAAAATTAATCTTTCACAAAATTGTAGTTTAAAAGGAATTCTTATGTTGCTAGAATGATACAACAAGACTTTAATATGGACAATCAGTCAAAACCAGAAAACAAGTTTCAAATTCGACAAAACTAGTAAACAAGGAACTTGAAGGGATTAAAAATATATCACCCTATTCTTTTTTTACTTAACTTCATTTGATCACCAGATCACTATCGTTAATAAACACAGATGCACGCATTGGTGATCAAATATAGCTCCTGGACAAACGACATACTATTTACGTGTACATATATTAAATTTTAACAGTAAGCGATCTTGGTTTTTAATCCCTATAAGTTATTGTTGATTCATGACATGACAAAATACACCATATCAGACATTTGTATCTGGATTTCTTGCTATGTTGAAGCATTCTATCTCATAGTTTTCTTACTTAAAAGATATTACAATTAAAAAGATAGGTTGCCAGGCAACGAAACATACGCCCACAGCAGCTAAATCATCCGGGCAGTCAACAAGAGTTGTCGCACATTCTTACTATTTTCGGTAATGAAACATTTATAATACACTGAAATCTGAATAAGATTTACAACTTAAAAAGTAAATATCAGAAAATCATTAAAATTAGAATTTGTTGGGTTTTTATAAAGTTCTTCCTCATCCCATGCTAACTTTGAGTATACGGAACATTTAATATTATGGATTTAGCTGTTCAGTTATCAAAATTCATTGAAAATCAATATATTTGTTCGTCTCAATCTCAAGTCAATTGGATATTAACTTTGGCCTCTAGAGTGTCCACAAGATTTTGAAAAGTGATCAAGGGAGATAACTTTTGCCGAAATTATTGGAATTCGGTGAAAATCAATAGGATTCTTTGTCTCATGTGTATAAATTTAAAGTCAATCGGATATTAACTTTGGTCTCTAGAGCGTCCACAAGATTTTCTGAGGTGATCAAGGGCCATAACTCAGGCAGTAATTATCGGAAATCGATGAAAATCAATACGCTTCTTCGTCTAATGACCTTAAACACTGTGTATAAATTTGAAGTAAATCGGATATTAACTTTGGCCTCTAGAGCTTCCACAAGATTTTTTGAAGTGATCAAGGGCCACAACTCTGGCAGTAATTATCAGAAATTGCTGAAAATCAATAGGCTTCTTCGTCTCATGACACTAAACTCGGTGTATAAATTTAAGGTCGATCGGATATTAACTTTGGCCTCTAGAGCGTCCACAAGATTTTTTAAAGTGATCAAGGGCCATAACTCTGGTAGTAATTATCGGAAATCGCTGAAAATCAACAGACTTCTTCATCTCATGACCTTAAACACTGTGTATAAATTTAAAGTCATTATATTAACTTTGGCCTCTAGAGCGTCCACAAGATTTTTTGAAGTGATCAAGGGCCATAACTCTGGCAGTAATTATCGGAAATCGCTAAAGATCAATAGGCTTCTTTGTCTCATGACCTTAAACATTGTGTATAATTTAAAGTCAATCGGATATTAACTTTGGCCTCTAGAGCGTCAACAAGATTTTTTTTTTGAAGTGATCAAGGGCCATAACTCTGGCAGTTATTATCGGAAATCGATGAAAATCAATAGGCTTCATCCGCTCATGCCTTTAAACACTGTGTATAAATTAAAGTCAATGGATGGACGGACGGGGATGGATGGGGATGGATGGACGGACGGACGGGGGCGACGACAATATACGACCACATTTCAATGTGGGCGTATAAAAAAAGCCAAATATAAATTTAAGGTCATATCTAATTGAAAGTAACATATCATTTTTCATATTTTACCAAATCTAAAATTATATTTTACCTGCACGTAGTTGTATCACCTGGTCTTCTAGAGGTAATTCGGTGAAATGCGGTATACGTTTGGCCCATTCTACCAAAGTAAACAATTGTTTATCTGCTGCTTGACAAATATTTGTGACTGGGTCTTTCTGAAAACCAAAATATTACAAATTTTACTGTGAGTTACTGGAATTAAATACTATATTCTATACATAATTTATTCTTTCAATGATTCTAAATAACGAATTCCATTTGCTTTTATGTTAATGGACCTTGTCTTTGAATGCTCAAGTGATTAGACACAAAAGGAAACCGGACCTTCAATAATCCTCAAGATTCTAATCTTATCTGTCTGAACCAATATTCAAACCTGAAACTTTCTGGTTATGAGCCTAGTGTCTTCCAGGGTTCAAAGATAGGTTGCCAGGCAACGAAACATACGCCAACAGCAGCTAAATCGTCCGGGCAGTTAACAAAAGTTGTCGCATATTCTTATTTTTTTCGGCAATGAAACATTTATAATGCTCTGATATCTGATTAAGATTAATAACTCATAAAGTAATTATCAGAAAATCTTTTGAATTTGATTGGTTTTTATAAAGTTCTGCCCCATGCTAACGCTTAGTATACGAAACATTTAAAATCATGGATTTAGCTGTTCAGTTATCAAAATTGATTGAAAATCAATATACTTATTCGTCTCAAGACCTTAAACTCTGTGCATCAATCTGAAGTCAATTGGATGGTTAGTTTGGCCTCTAGAGCGTAACAAAAGTTTTTCAAAGTGATCAAGGGAGAGAACTCTGGCAGTAATTATTGGAATTCACTGAAAATCAATAGGCTTCTTCCCTTCTTCGTCTCATGACCTTAAACACTGAGTATAAATTTAAAGTCAATCAGATATTAACTTTAGCCTGTAGAGCGTCAACAAGCGACGACAATATATGACCACATTTGAATGTGGGCGTATAAAAACCAATGAGTAGCAAATTTTTGAGACAGATTCACATTTTAGCTAATCAATTCAAAATCTGAATAGCATTTGCTCAGATTTGTGGAGCAGTAAACTGTATGGTACATCACAAAAATGTGCAATTCTGATAATTAACAATATTATGTCTTGTTTTATTATTCATTTACATGCACATGCACATGTAACACTTAACAAATAAACAATTAAATAATGTGTCTTAGTTCGTATTGGAAAGTTCTGATATATGGATCAGATATAATTTGTTTGCAAAAATTGTCTGCCTTGAGTGCCGATCCTGTGGTTCCGACAATGAATGCTCTACTGAAATTTCCTGAGCAGTTTAATTTATGTTCTTACTCAGCACAAAGTTTGCCGGAAAATTTATTTACAATACCGGCTGTTTCAAGTTCATAGTTTAGTTTAACCATGTATGATCTTTATCATATTTTTGTATCCACGAATGTACCGTGGGTAATTTTATTCCATTTGTTTGTTTGTCTTTTAGAGCTAGCAGATGACGCCATTTTATCTTAGCACGCACTCACAGCAGTCTTACGGACAAAATTTTTGTAACTGCATTTACCGTTTTGCGGGACTACACTGTATTTTCTCATACCAACCAGCAGTAATTTACCTTAGGATGCGATCACGTTAGCTTTCTCTAATTTAGTGATTTATTAATTAAATTAGTTATGATACTTTTTTCCAAATGAAGCATTTTCATCCAAAATGTAATGAATCACACTTCACAAGTTGAAAACAATTTTTGGCAAATGAATATAATAATTCTATCGCTTTTACTGCGATTTGTATCACGTTTTGCGATGCGATACCGCTTAAATTGAACCCTGGTGTCTTCACCATGTTATTACCATTAAATACTTGTTACTAACCTGGGTGTCGATGTAAGTATCTATTTTTGGCTCAACCGCTAGTTCTGCCTCCAGTATTTGTTCAACGGGCATGTCATTATTAACGCTACTGGTACTTTCAACCTCTTCACCCTTTTCCTTAGTTCTCTGCCTTTCTTCCTGGACAGCTGTGGGAAGCACGGCTTCAACGTTAAATCAATGTCAGAAGGTGAGATAAAAGCAGAAACTTGGCCATGCCATGTTTTGATTGAGGTTAGAACTTGTGATATTTTGTGTCATTTTTTGAATATTAGGTAATTTTACTTTGAAATTTCAATTTAACATCTGCTACCACAAAATTTTATGTACTTCATCAATCAACCAAAGTCCACAAAACTTTGTAACATTTTCTACTTCTAATCAAATATTTAGAAATTTACAATGAATAAAAAAACCAAAATTGAAAATACAAAATTCCATTTTTTCACAAATAAATTGAAATGTCAAAGTAAGGAGAGTTAAGTCTTTTTGGATTATTTACTGAAGTGACAAGTCCTGCAGTTTGAGTATTTCAGAGATTTTCTGTAAGTGCTAAGAGGAGACATCTGATTCTAGACATAGATAATAAAAGTAGAAGAGGAAGGGAACAGGAGGGAAAGATTCAATTTAGAAATAATTCTTTATCATCACTGAAAATGATATATATTTTCATTAGTTGAGGTCCTTTTTTACTTATATATACCAACAAGTTTATTCAACTATTAAACTTAAAGTGATAAATTATATGGTCAAGTTTTATACAGTCAATGCCACTTTTGCTATAGACTATAGGCCTATAAATTAATGTTAATACAAGCTTTGACTTGCTTTGTGATGGTGGTGTTTACACTGATAATGTTTTATTAGCAAGTTCCTTGACACACGTCAGTAAAATCTCTGCATATCATATCACAAACATGGGATGACCAGTAGCAAAATCAAAAGAAAATCCAAATGAAAACAAAACTCAAACTCATAATGCAGAAAATAAATGAACTCAAATAAAAGTAAAAGGAAAGAGATAGAGGATATAGTTGGATAGATTAGTACAAAAGAAGAATGCTGTCAGAGAAAAAGATTAAAAGAAAAACAATTGAGGATTAAAAATCTTGAATTCATAATTTGATTTAAAATTATGCATCTGCAATGTTGCTAATAAAAATTGTTTGTTTCTTTTTTTAAAAAAATATTTTAAACTAAGTGAAGGCTCTACTATTTATTTGTAACAATATACTGTCTTTTCAAGTGTTGTCCTGCATGCAACGTTGCATTTTCTATTAGCAGGATAAATAGAACTAATTTTGACAACTATATCCAACAGTCCCTGAAAAAAACTTCAACAGAATATTTCATGTTTTAGTGTACCCACTAGATTCGTATGAATCCGATCTTCTTAATTTCTTACAACTACTAGGTGAACTTGTGTCTGCCTCTAAGCAAAACAAATGAGATACAAAAATTCTAACATCTCCGATTTAGATTTTAGATCAAGATTTTTAAGATTAAGAGACAGAAATAGCTGAAATATTAAAATGCACCACAAGTACTAACAGCAAAAGCTAAATAATTCAAAAAGCTCTAAAAATAGGATATAAGCTCACAAAAATATCGCAAGCTAAAATTGTTTTGCATTTGAAAAATAATTTTAGCATTAGAATATATAATTGCATACATGTATAGGGTAAAAAAGAATATCACAAATCTATAAAAGCTCAAAGCAAGCATTACATTGTAAATAAATTCAAGTTCAAAATCTTTTTAATTTTTTAAAAATTATTATTACTACTATAAGCTTCCTTTATTCAAGTTCAATATCTTTATCTTTTTTACATTAACTTATATCATGTCCCAAAAATTTATTTTACATACAGGCTGTAGCAATTCAAACATGCTAAGCATAAATCTGATGTAGCATTATTTTGTAAATTTGTATAAAACTTTTAATAAAATGTAAATTCATTCACCTTCTCGTTTCATTCCCATTGCTAAACATTTCATATAACGGCAATATTGACAGCGATTTCTCTGGCGTTTGTCAATATAACAGTTTTTATCATCACGGCAGGCATAGGTTAACTCCTTTCTTACAGTTCTTTTGAAAAAACCCTTACAACCCTCACAACTGCAGAGAAAAAAAAAGTACATACTGGATTGAAAATATTGCAAGCAAAGAGAGACAACCCTAAAATTGTAATTATCTGTCCTTAGACCACAAAGTAAAGAAATTCTTTAAAAAATATTTGGAAAGTACTTAATAATTCATGTAGATTTAGCTTTATGCAATTGCTGCGCATAAGTAATTATTCACGACTATACCCAGATATATTTATTGTCTGACTAGGCATCCAGTACATATTCATGCTAACATTTAATGACTTATTGATCAAAAGATGAACTTTAATCAAATATGTACCTTTAGCTATTGGAATTAAAATGGATGAACAACAATCTAAAAAGTTGTCAAGGGCAATAACTTCGTAAGCAATTATTGGAAATCAAGTGGATAATAGGTTCTAATCACACCGATATTATGTATGTACTTATAGCTTGAATAAAATATTAATCTTAACTGTCATCCTCATCCTACACCAGTGACAATGGGGAAGTCAAACTGTAAAATCTGAAAGAACTTCTCAGCCATCTGTTATCGTCAATGAGTAACACGGGCATAATATAGTCCTATTCAAAATGTGACGCCTAGCATAGATCCGCAGATGTCTAATGCTGAGGTATAATACATGTTGACAGCCCAAAATAATCAATGATGGACATTACCGACTTACTTGTTTATTCATATTTGCAATAACATTGGTCTTAAGTCAATAGTAATCATAGACATGGGGCTTTCAGGTCTTATACATATACATGTACAATGTACATGTAATAATAAGTCAATAAACAAAAACATTTCAAATTACATTGAGAAATTTTTCCTCTATTACATTCACAAGCATTGAGTTCAAAAATGAAATATACTGATGTTAATGTATACAACAGAATAAATTCACGATTTGCAATCAAAAAATTTCTTAATTTCGACAGGGTTCTTTGCAATTATGAAAACAGTTCATCAGGAACAAAAAATTGTGGACGGAGTCAAATGAGAAGATTGTATAAGTTCACTTTAAATTAGTAAAATAGTTACCTATAAACACCGTAATGTTTACCAGAAGCGCGATCCCCACATATCGCACAAATATGTTTGTTGGATAAAGTTGTGTGTGGTTGCATTCCAGTTGGTGATGGACATCCCAGCGACATGAGTGGTGGAGTACCCATAGAAGATGTAGGAGAATGGAGCGGAGGGGAATGCATCTGTGGGGGACCTGGAGAATGCTGTGTTGATGTTGGTAATCCATGTAAATGGCCGTAACTAAAGTAAGGATGAGTACTGGTAGGAGATCCGAGAGTTGATATATCAGGTTTTATATCTGGCGGCGGACCATGCATGTTCATACCCATAGAATTTGGTGTGTGCATCCCATGCATGCTACCATTTACATGCACATTTCCATCTAAGGTATCTGGAAGAAAAAGAGAAATGAAATCATTTTAGTCATCAATCTATTATTACCGTATATCAATTTATATACATATAATAAACACTAATAAATTTAACATACATTATGCAAGAGCTACATGTAAATCTGCCTATTGCCGGTCTTTCTTTAGGCCTGCAATGTTACGGTATCAAAATTATTAAATATAGACATTAACTTATCCAGACCACATTTAACTCTCAAGCCATCGCTTGCCTGTGATACTTACAATGTAGCTGATTGGAACACATTTTGTGACGGATCATTAAATGTAAAAATGAATAATTGAGGATTTGTTTTTCTATCATACCAAGTAATGGATGATAATAATCAAGGCTATCCTAAAATTCAAAACCTCATATCTCGGTTAAGAGTGGAGCATTTGACTGAAATTTTGAGCACATTCTATTTATGGTTATCTATTTTTTCAACTATTACAGCGAGAACTGTCAACGACTCAACTCTTTATCTTACTTATCTCCCATAATACCCCTTAAATATGGTGACAAATTGAGCTATTACATTTTCCTACTGACTATGCATTAGGTCTATTTCGTGAATCAAAATGAGCTCATATTTTCAGTAATCTTGCACATAAAAATGGTGTACCAGCACGTAACTTTGCTAAGTCAACTCAATGAGTATGTACATGTTAACAACAGCAATTAATCTACATACAAGTTTATTATGTGGAGTTTTGAATTCAAAAACATGTTTCAGATATTAAAAGATTGTTAACATTGAAACTTTGATCAATTTATTCCACTCTGAACTTAATAAATGTAATACTACTAGTAAGTAAAAATGTACATGCATGGTGCAATTTCATATCTTAAACTTTTCAAGTTATATAAGATAATGTTTTTTTTATAACTAATTTTCAGGAATGTACATGTAGTATACTAAGTATAGTACATGCAACAGGTACATTGTAATGTATGAATGAAATTGAAATTACAGTAGTCTATATTCTATATCAAAGTTAGTTCAATAATTTAAGAACATATGTAAATTGAAAGTGCTTACTTTCAACTTCCTAACTAATTATGAATTAAACATTCGGAGATTAAAAGTATTACTGTATGTGGTGCGACTTGTGTGTTGACAATGGTCATCATGACCAGTTGTAAAGGAAAATCATGTACAATGTACATCATACATGTGTATGAGTTGACACTGTCTTCAATAAATATTACATACGTTATCACTATTAATTTTATACATGTAAGGTAAGCATATTAAGCTTAATGAACTGAGGTACGTATTACAGTGATGGAACGGAGACCAACAATGAGGCATCATATTCCTGGAGCACTATTACTATTACCTATTGCTACAGATGGTTTATCGTACCATCCAAATAGACAGCTATCCACAGCCCCCCTACCCCCATCCGGCACCACCAACATGGGGGAAACCATGTCATAAAATCCTGATGAATTTTCTCGGCCAATGCAGGGATTGAACATACAACCTCCAGACTAGCAAGCCGACGTCTTACCCATTTACATGTACATGTAGTCATTGTGGCTCCTCTATGATGTAGGCTAAAAATGTAACTTGACAGCCTCTAGTCAAGTACTGTACTAACTGTACTAGTAACCAAGCTGATGTTACTTATTGACACAGTAGCCTTGAGATTTCATCTCTCATTATTTCTGCTAATGTCACCTCAAGCTTTACATCCAATGTTATGCACCATCAACAGTGAATTTCACACCCGATCTTTTGTCAAATTCAAGTAAAATTGTACCGCCTTTTTCATTTTCAATGGAGAGTGTAAAGGCTTTAGATAAAGACACTAAAATCGATAGATTTCTATTAATCATTAAATGGGTGAATATATACATAAGCAAGCACTTGATAACAGTAAACAATTTCGATGTTAAATCATTTCCGAAAATTAAGGCTGTTGGTTATAAATTAATAACCCTTGGTGTGTAGTGTATATGGGTTATATTATTATAATATAATTAAATGTATGTCAATACATTACATACCAAAGTAGTTGAACTGACCTATAACAATAATTGTGCACACTTTAATGTGCTGTTGCCAGTGTTAACATTAACAACATTCACATTGTATGTAGGTCACAGATTTATGATGTGATAGATCGTGAAGAAATGTAAAAAGTGTTCGTTTAATCCCAACAAAACTTATAACGCAATGGAATAGAGTATGTGCAGTTTGTACAAAAAGACCAGTGGCTGAGTTGAAAGGGCGATTTGTGATTGATGTGCAGCATGCATTAGGCTAGCAAAAATAGATCTTAATCTAGGCATATTCTATTATTCTACACTAGACCCAATTCTCGCCGTAAATTGAGCACTGCCACGGTGTGATAAATCAGTTTATAAAATTGTATACGCATATTTAAAAGAACCATATAAATAAACATAAATTATACATAATGCAACAGTCAAGAGAGAATATAACATGTCAACGGAAGGCCACAACATACAGCAGGTGTTAGGGTGCTTTTCAAGTGGGAGAGTAATTTAGTGCACGAACTCCTTTGACTCCAAGATGGCCGACATCAACCAAACCAGATGGTATTTCGGCTTACATAAGCAAAATCGATCGCTACATTCACTATTTTGAGCAGTCATGAAGGAATAAATAACCTGACTTACCCATCTCTGAACGATCCATTGGTGCCTTTGGCTCAAATGACCGTCCAAAGAGGACTTTCGATGTCTATTTTCACCTTTACGATCCACAAAATGTCGGACTATAATTTACCACATTCCCAACGGGGCACAATCGCTACCCATAATTCAGTTCGTGGCTCAGACAAAACTCTTCTTTCTCTCCACTGGCCGTATTTAGACGTTTAACACAGTAAATATAACCTTAAGACAAGGCGATAAAATAACCGGGTATATAAAATACTGTTTAGCAAGCAACCTTCTGATATATTCCTTTTTGCAAGGTATTTGAGGTTAAAATCATAAATCCAAAGCAGTGATGTGTTGAGTAAAGACGAGAGACAGTTTAACTAGGGGTCAAAAGTTCAAGGTTGAATCGAGGTGACGTAAAATGGATAAATTGTACAGAGTTCATAGTGACCTACCGTATCTAAAACCAAATGCCAGCATCCAATTAAATAACCACTTCCTAATGTAATTCAATTTTCAGCTAATTATTAATAAACAGTTTCTCCCGTTTGTGTACACATGTTGACTTGTAAATTGTTCCTCCGTACTTTTATATTTATATATTAGATATTTAGTTCACCGTTGTATTGCTATCTACATGTAAAGGCCAGCGATATTAAAGGTGAGCCAAATGTTACAATAGTAACACTAACGTTGAGACGGTGGAGTTTAATTTTCTAGGTCAATGTTAAAAAGGGGTTGCGTGAAAGAGAGCACCGCGCCTTTGCTGTTTGTTTACCTTCAGATTATGATGGTCTGGGTGCATAGGCCTTCCCTTCCTTCTTAACACAACGTCAATCTTGAGATTTGTTCGTTAGTTAATTCATTCGAAGATTGGTCTTGGACTCGGATAACTAGGCTAATTTATTCCAGTCAACATGAAATATGGATTATGTTGACAATGAATTATCAATACAAGAATTATCAATTTCATTAGATTACATTTATCTTTATGTGTTTGTGAGACGAAGGCTTCAAAGAGACATGGTATCACTGTGAAGTTAGAGGCATTTCATGGGATACCCATGGATTATAAAACATCCACGACTGTCTACGAGGCTTTATATCTGTTACTCAAATCCTATGCACGTGATACAACTCTTGTGGCGTGTCCGCCTATAAAGACCATCGACCTAACCGCAGATCATCTACAGATTCACATTACTGTATGTGTGTGTTTCCAGAATATAATAATCTCTTATACGATCATTACTTTTATTTGTAGGCCTAATACAAACTCTTCGGATGAGATAATGTTTGTGGGTGTTCGAAAAAGTAAGCATCGCCTAATTTAATCATCTGATGTCTCGATTATTAGATAATCTGTCCGATCCACCATTTTTTCTTTTATATCCCAGAATATGTAAAGTTAAAACGCCCGAATAATCGATGTCATTATCGCCAACATAAAAACTGGTCACACTGCGACCGGGCATTGGCATGTAATCTTTCCCTGGTGGCTTAACACATTGCAGAACGGGACATACTATTTGAAATAGAAAATACCCCCGCAAGGAAGCAATTCCCACGTTTGAGAAAGCTGTCAGACGCAAGGAAGAGTTTTATAGCCCACAATGTATATTGCCCTTGGGATAGGTAATAGGCCTAAGGTAAAACATTGGGGTAAAGTTACCGCTTGAGGTCTTCTAGATTCTACTATACGTGTACATCAATATATCGAACATTGATTTATGTGTTCCCATGTACCTTTGTTTTATTTTTTATGTTCTTTATGACTGGAAGTGCGCAACAGTGAATGCGCTTAGTGACAATACATAAGTGCCCAGATTACTTTGCGAATTTAAATGAAAGACAAAACATCATATTACATTGTAATAATAATGGAATGCAATAGTACGCCAGAAGGACTGTTAGCAAGTGTAGGAAATAACCATTTATTTATAGCTTTGTTTCCAGTGTTTCGGCACCATCCTTTGATACCCCTAGGACATATCTGTTCTTTTGTATTCCTGCACATCATCTCTATTTATACCCAATACACTCCATATCTGTACCCAGGGCTACACAACTGCTACTTCTAAATGTAACTGGTTCAATAAAGACGTTTCTTAATTGTACATCCCAAACATTGACTGCAAGGTAGACCCACACAAAAAACCTACTTCGTATAACATTCAGTCAAGAATAAACTTTTGCTATAATATAAAAATGCCTCAAGCTACGTTTATGTTCTCTACTCTAAAACATATTTTATAGTAAAAATATTCTTTACAAAGTGATAAGAACAATTTATAGCAAATTATGAATCTTCTCCCAAAATATCAGTCAAACTTTTATATAAAATAGTATGGCGAATTGAATTTTTCATTTAACTAACATAAACATATGTACATCTATTTACAAAACTTTCTTCTAAATTATATTAATTAATACATGTATATACATATACTTATTGGTACGTTATTATAGTACTTGTTTTTAATTATATGTAAAACCTTCTGAGTCTGATATACCTTTGAATAAGTAAAACAAACATTTTATTTAATTTTTATTGATAGCAACGATGGACCATTTAGAAATATTTCGTGTAATGTTGTGAAAAGAACTACGCATGCCTAGTTTTGGGGAATTTATACCAGCAGGTGTTCTAAAAGACAAATATCGATGGAATTATGCTAGTCACCAGGCGGCTACATATATCTGATCATTTTACTTACTTGTATATAATATATATCATGTAAACCGAATTATCTATCTTTATACATATATTAAGCTAAATGGAGTGCTTTAATTCTGGTGAACGAAATATTCATACAAAAATGATTTCAACCATGGCAATGTACCAAATATGATGGGGTTTTTTTCAAGCGCGGGGAGATTACGATAAAAAAAATGTTATATTAGGCCTATGCATGTGTATTCCAAAGCCGAAAATTTTTATAACTACACAATTGCCACAGATTCGACAGTCAAGATTTTTTTTTTCAAAAATGTAGTAGAATGGATAAATCAATGAAGAATGATATATTACTACAAGTTCATACAGCATTGACAAAGGTATTTACGTCATTATGTAAATACTAGTGAAGGTATATAAAACAATCCCAATTAAGAATGCCAATCGAGTGCGCACCGTTGTGTCCCCGTCTGTATACGAGCGCCTGGTGTAGCCTTACACATTACCTATAGTATAAACCTTTCAGAAAACACAGTTTTTCTAGATACACTTATAGGCACGATCTAACCTTTCAGCTTGACCTTTAAGTCGCGACCACTGATAGTGATAGACCTAATACATAAGGTTAACAGTTGACCCAGACTTACCCCTGACTGTTAATTATATATATGTACCCGGCCAGTCGTATGTAATTGGTGATTTATATTGACCTATATTGTAGACACTTTTTATTACTGATTGCTATATTATACCATAGGCTGTTGTAGCTATATAGTATATTGTATTCAGTCTAATGTATTTGTTCATTCAAAAATGTAGCTTTGTTATCATACAATAAATAATGAAGCATGTCATTTACAGACAAGAGAAAGGGAAGAGGGAGAGAGGTGTTTAACGTCCACTCGACACAAACTAGGTCATTTCGAGACTAACATATGGTTCAATTTTATTTAAAGAAATCGCTTGCGGAAAAAAGGAAACCGGAAAACCCGGAGAAAACCCATGAGGTTGGAGAGGCGATCCTACTCCTTGTCACGTAAAACCGGTTCCTAAACGAACCACGTATACTATTTATTATACAATAATTTGCCTTTTCGAATCCATATCCTTCATTGACCTTTCAGATCAACGGTTCTGTGTTTTATGGTGTTAGTAGATGTTTCACTGGCTATCAAATATAGTTCTTCGTCAACGTTTATATAGAACTCATTAAACGTCCACTCGACATAAACAAGGTAATTTCGGGACCAACACGTTGTTCAGATTTATTTCAATAATTCGCTTGCGGGGAGTCTTTAGCAGTGGCAGATATTGGAAGACCCGGACCCTACTCCTTGTTCCCTACGAGCTTGGGATCGAACCTACACTACTTCAATATTTCAGAGCCTATAACAGCAACTAAAGTGGTTTGATGTGTTTTATCAACCAGTTCTGCATAATATATAATAACCTGCCAGAAAAATTCCGAACATTATATAATAGATTTAATTAGTAAAATAACGCCCATGTAAATATTTTACAATAATTGACGTACTCTGAGAAATTTTCTTTCTTTCTTAATTAGCTAAACATACACTCCTTCCTACTAGATCTGACCTAGTTATGTGACACACATCCATTACCGGGATCAGAGAGCAGAAGTAGGGCGAATACGCGCGACTCTATTAGTTTTACTTTAGCTCGGATATAAAAACTAGGTACTTTCAAATTGACTGTGACAACATCCATCTTTTATCGATTACGTTCTTTGGCTGCTGTAGCCTACGACCACCTGCGGGCAAACCTACAGTAAATCGAACATCCATCTCTCGTCTGTTTGTTGCCTTGATATATGGCTTTATTTTATAGATTCAATCAGACATTGTTTCTTATTATATCTTGTAAGAAATTGACCAAAGCCGTTCCGAATAAAACGTTATTATAGAGATATACGACGACGTCTTTCATACGTTAAACATTAGAAACTATGTTCTCTGTTGTCCTTTTCTTTCCACTTTATATGTACAAATTATAGTTTAAGGGGCGTAAAACTCTAAATCAGTATTGTCCTTAATATTCGACATTAAAACTACGAATTAGAATTTTAAATTCAGTTTCAGACCACGGTTCTCTATAATCTCGATCGCCATTTGTTATAAGAAGACTTGATGAACAAAGCAAAGCATTTCCCACAACGAGATGCTAATTGTAGGCCAGTTCGGGAGGTTCGAGAATTTCCAGCGTCCGCAATGACCGCTTTATATAAATGAGCATTTTTGGGAATGAAAACCTACTACTACTACCTGGTGTTGTAACGTCCGCTTCCACAGAAGTGATATCGCAGACAAGAATGCAAACCCTAACCCTTCCCCTTTTTATAAGACTGAACTTCGATCCAACTTACCCTTTACTCCTCTTCCCCAAAATACCCATTCCCAAGGCAACGCGGAATTAATATAAGCTCCATAGCTTGTTTCCGAATCTAAATAAATTATTATGTATTGGTAATATGTCATTACATATTATTTAGATACTGTTTAAATCAGTTAAACGTGGCTGACCCACACACGACAGAATGACAAAAAGATAAACATGTACACTGGACTAACCGGGCCACAGTTTGTAACCGGGCGTCAACGACTGCCATTCGATTTGGACCGCTTACGTATTTCACCGATCATAACTGAATACAAATTACAATACGAATTTTAAAAACACTGAGTGTAAATCAGTTTATATACATTCATATTACCTTACATTAAAATGTGCTTTTCGAACGATTTTTATCCCAAAGAAAATTGCACAAAACGCATTGACACAATTTCAGATCATATTTCAACGCTGGCGCATAAATAATGATCCAAATACAATACTTCAAGACCAGGCTCAAGTATGATCAAAAGGGGACCAAGTGATTAAGATTCAACAATACATATTATAAAGATAAAATATCCTACGGCAACTATGGTACGATTGGTTGACAAATATGTAAATATTGCTGAAGCATGATTTAAAAAAATCATTTCATTTTTTTGGCTTGCAAATTTGATGTAATAATCTTTGAGCGCTGTACCTAATTCATTGTTTTAAACAAAGACACCACGAACTTCGCCCTGAAGGTAAACTGATTTTAGAAAGTACACGGAAGCAAAGCTCTGAGAATGATTGTATTTTTAGCCAAGACTTATACATGTATATATCTACACGTTGTAATAGATCAATAATGATTTAGACAAGCACAAATGAAAGAAGTCTCACTGTAATTACTTTGTGAAACAAGTTCCACACAATAAACTGATTATTTCAAAACTAAATTAATGAGTGTAACAAGTTCATTATTAGATGATGGAAGTGGTATTTGCGTGAAAATCTCTATTGATTTTCATAATAAACTTGTTATGTAATTATCGGAAAACGACGTCCTGGAGCACCACGACGTGGATATAGTTAGATATATATATACCGGTATATACACACAGTTGGGAAAATCAAACTAAACAAATAATTTTATCGTGTGTTAATTTTCTCTGCAAGTATAATAAGTTCTGCTAGGCCCATCGATTGTTTTCTCTATATACACAGTAGTAGTTCTTATCACGAATGCTGACATCACGTAAACTATAATTTCCATTGCGGGTAATTAAACAAAACAAACCAATCAATACACAGATTTGAATGCAAAGCTGACAATATATATATAGAGATATATTGATAACACGACAGTCTCATGTGATCCTGCATTAAAGTAATGGTTCAAGTTTGGAAAAGTCTCTGAATTTTTCCATTCTTTACAAATGAGAATAAAGGTAATATCAGTACAAAAATGGCATACTTCCGTTTAGTAGTTTAAAAAGATAGTGAACTGAAACTTTCGCAGCACTCGATAAAAAGAGGAATTGTCTAAACGGATGTAAACCCAAACGATCGAAGCGTCTAACATTTCTGTCAAAATTTATCTAGATATATATATTGATTTTTAATATTTAATTGGGCATTTGGAGTTTTATGGCCGTTGTGACCAATCTATGGTCCTTTTGACTAACAGTTATGACCGGTTTGACTAATTTTAGGTATTGTCTGGGATTAAAATCAAGCCATCGGCAGCTATAAGTTCAAATAAAATCTGTTGATAGACAAGTTCTGGGGATTATTAACCGTTGATATTTATCAATTTGAGTGCAATATAGTAAGCCGTGACAAATTATAGATATCGTTCGAAAAATATCAATCACAACAAGCGCTTCAAGAATAAATATTATGAATTAGATAAAGGCGTATGTGAACCAAGCAGCATCACCCTATCATACTGATCTTGTAACTTAGAGAGTTCCACAGAGGCGGACCCACCCTTCAACGAAGATACTTCGTGTTGAGCGAAAGCGATCGTTCCTCCCAAATGTTGCTCATCGACTGTGGAACTCAATATTTCTTTACGGAGCCGCAGCGGCTCAGTGAGGATGACAATGGGTTCCATATTCGGTCCCGGTGTTGACCGAGAAAGTTCATCGGGATTTTCCCACGAGACCCCGTTGTCAGTGGTGTAGGGCATATTACATTTTGTGCCGTATTATTAAAATCCTAATTTTGAGGAAGGAAACACGCGACTATGTTCAACTATAATGAATGTCTGTTAGTACCAACCTATAATCTATAAAGCTTTGCGTTCAAACGTCAAAATCTATTTTAACTTCTGAAGAAAGCTCTGTTTGACAAGCATCTTCTTTCATTGTGTATACATGGTTATATGCACGCAGAATTTACATAAAGGTCCGATGATAACATTTGACACTAGAACATTCGCAAGGATTTCAAAGTTGTCAAGGACCATAACTCAACAAGTAATTATCTGAAGCAGACTTAGAAAACCCAGAGTCCTGTCTGCTATATATACTGTTCACAAAATTACAGTTAATATTATGTAATCTCCAAAAAGATCAACTCGTTGACGTGACCATAATCCAATTCTGCCCGATTAACTTAAAATATTGCGTAACAAACGAACTGACATGTTTAGCGTGCTGATAAAAAAAGTCCGTGTTTGATGTAACTGATTATGGCCAAAACAGGACATTAATATACCATAGCACTTAAACACGCGATTGTATGATAAATCTAATAAATATTAACATCCACTCATCTTTCTGCCTTCGTGTGCTGATTTGTTTTCGTTCTTTTATTATCAAAAGCTATCTTTCAGTATTAGCTACACAGGCTACAAAATATGTTATTCACATTCAATAATAATATCGCCGTCGTCACTACATTAACGGAAGTATCTCTATTTCCCAGCGAATACGTTTTGTATCCCAATTGACCTTGTCTTCAGGGTTCAGCTGATCATATTGATCTGATCCCAAAAAAGTCCCACAATTGCTCAACGTGGCCAAGTAACCGTGATAAGACTACACGATTACAGGCAAAATCTGTATTCAGGCAGAAATATACTGCGCTGTTTGCCTTCCATACCCGAACATGACCGTTTCTGGTTCTTTAAAAATGGATTTAAGGATGCCTGCGCAGTGCGGACACAAGCAATTTCATTTATTCACGCACATCTCCATTTGCGGGCAAATAATTATTACATAGTTTACGGATACGTATTTGTAAATGAGAGTGCTTACGCTCGATAGTTTGTAGGATGTCAAACCCCGTTTCATTATTCTCGACCAGAAAAACATTAAGCAATCTAGATCGGCTAGCTCTTTATCTAAATCTTATACATAATGTATCTTTGATATAGCAGTAGATCTCAATATCTTTTTTATATTTAACCATGCAAAGGACTGCTGTGGGTAAGCAAAAACATTGAACACAAAACATCACGAGGGTAGGGGAGGGGGTAGATGGCCGAATGGTTAGCGCGTGGGCGCTGTATCAACTGGCCTGGTTTCGTTTCACCGACTGAACGTAACAAGGAGTAGGGTCGCCAGTCCATCCTCGTGAGTTTTCTCTGGGTCCTCCGATTTCTTCCCACTGTTAAAAGACCCTTACGTGCAAGCGATTTATTGAAGTTGAACCATATATTAGTCCCGAAATGATCTATTTTGTGTCGATTGGACGTTAAACCCATCTCTCTCTCGCTCTCGCCTCGGTCTTTCACTGTTTCGGTCTCTCTCTCTAAAACTGAAGTGTACTGTACGACAGACACATTGATGTACACCCACGGACACTTGAAATCTATCTCGACTCAGCAAGACTGAAAGGCTATATATTCATTTCATAACAACTCTATCAACTAAATCAGGGATATCTTAATCTATCTTCCCTCAAACCATTGAAAGATCTCTATTGAAACCCACATGACCGTAATATACTTATAGAAAGAAACATTACTTCTATACAAATTTGTTAACTTTAATGCGGTGAGTGGTGTATAAGTCAATCTATATAGATGTTTCTACTTCTGTTCCAAAAAGCTTATCTACAATCATTCATCAGTTACGGTTTTCCAGCAATCAAGGAAATAAAAGCATCTCAAGTAGTAGATCAATTTTAACAATTTTGAAAGACAGTTTAAATCCATGCCTTGTCTGCCATATTTGTTTTCTAAATATTCTCTTTATTGCTGTCGATTCTCTTGAGGCTGTGCGATAGTAGAATAGATGACAAATGAGAAAGCTATTGGAAAATGCTAACACTGAAGTGACGACGACATCAGTTAACGGACAGAAAAACAAGATTAGACAAGTGGAAAACAATGTATAAAGGCATTGACAGAGAAAGATTTTATATAGCTCGACACTGTCGACAGCTGAAGGCAACCTGCGAACATTGACTTCTTATAAATGGCAATTAAATAAGAGTCCGCACGATTTTGGTCTTTAAAGGCGCGACTAAAGGTTAATACCGGTTATAGATCAGTCAGAGAGATGCTATATTAATTGATAAAATGAAATGGGGTTTAACGTCCTACTGTTCAGCTCAGACTGGGCTAATGAAGACGGGCATACGCCATACAGTGTGCTATGGCAGAAATTTGCCAAAGGCCTACTCTTATATCAAATTCGAATTTATTGTCAAGGGATCTTTTACATGCACGCCAATGTGTACATGGAACCTCGGTTTTTCGTACCACACAAACGACAAGGCAGTTGCTGTCCTTGACAATGGGAAATCCGAATTCTTGGATTTCTCGATTAATATTATTATATTTAAACTGATTTGCAGAGATTTTTATGAAATGTTTCTACGATTTTAAAACTTCTATATAATACACGTTATAAGATAGAACCGCCCAATTGTTCTGGAGATCGACAGTCCTTGACAACACCGCCTAGAACACTTTTTGGGCAGATCTTTTTAATTAGTTTACAACAAATATACCGATCTCATTTGGACGAAATTAATTTGGCAAATCACGATAAGTGGTCTAAAGGACGAATATCTCCAAAATGGCTATACTCTTTAAACCAGAATGAAGAGTTTGCAGTAGAAAGACAGTCAGCGCCAAATCACTTTTGGCTTACAGATAGTTAATAAACAGACCCTTTTCCATCGTGATGCTGATCTATTGGGAAATAACTTCGGTCACGGTGTGCATTCTTGGAATGTAATAATGAAGTTCTCCAGCTATAAATATCCGCATCATTGATTAGATTGAATATGAAATAATATAGAGTAGCTACTATTTTCCACATAAACATCTTTAGTAATTTTAAGCCCTCAAATTTGCCAATTTAGTCATTTAAAGGCTCAATACCACCGTTGTTGTCCCAATCTTTATTCTGGTCAATAAATTGTATTATTTTACAATGTTCTAATTAATCCATGATACAAATTTCATCTTAACACACCTAATTTAAAAAAATGGAAAAATTCAACTAAACCTTTTCCAATATGACTTGGATTTTAACATATTTTCGAACCCCCTGGACAAGTAAAATAGGATGTAATGGATAATTTACACAACAGGTAGGACACTTAAACATCTAGTACTTAGTATAAGGCTATTATTTATTTTCTGGAGCTGCAAAGCCAACTAGAGTGTTATTGTCCCTTTAATGTGTAAGAAAATGACTATTGCTTCAAGACAAACTGGGGACAAAGGGTGGTTTATATTCAGACTTCAGATTTGTAAAGTTCTCCCTGTGATAAGTTCTTACACTGCTCGGAACAGAACTTATTCCCCGGAATTTCTGTCCCTACTTTTCGTCAAATCCGAAGAAAAGAATTTGTTTCGGGAAATATGATTTTCGTCCTATGCAAAAGACTAGATATGCCCAATATATCTTTGCAGAACTATAGCAAAATTATCAGTTGAAGATGTTGAGGTGGATTAAAAAAATCCTAAAAGCTTCATTAACTCCAATGGAAATATGGTATGTGACTGTCGTCTGACGCGACAAGCATGCATTAGTGGACTTTGTAGTAGGAGAACGCTAATTAAGACGACCCCCGCACCACGACAAAGTAAATGAAATTAAATGTCACAGGTAGTAAGCTTTAAATTTTAAACATAGGTGAACTTATAGCAATGTCTACAAACTACAACTTCACTCAACGTGTCGGTCATGTTATATTTGTCTAAAGGCTAGCTTACACACATATTTGTTTACGTAAGTAAGCCCGAAAGGAACATCCAACTTCACTGTTTCAGAAAGGAAAGGGTGTTTAATCAACATGCCTACATGTACATACAAATTATTTTACGAATTATTAAAATTATTATCATACGAGTATCTAAATGGAGTTGGCATCTACATGCAAAATTCGTCCATCTTCACAGTCAATTTGACAATGGCGAATGAACACACTATAGGTAGGTTCGCCAAGTCACTTTTCAGCACAAATGTATTGAGTTATAATTGCTTATGACCGGGAATATATAGACTTTTCATCCCTACAAGGAAAGCTAACGCTTTAGATTTCCACAGAGAATGTAAAAGAAAATCGAGTTGATTCAGTCACACTTGGAATCACATTCATCAACCATTTCATAGTCCTCTGTGAGACAGATTGACTTGGAAAAGCTGTGTAAAGTGCCATGGTTACTCTCTGATGCGGACGATTCTAATTTCGCAACTATATGATATTATACAAAAAACACGTTTCTTGAAGTGGTTACATGGCTACATATAAAAATAAGCAATTAGACTACGAAATATTCACACGCGTCAGAAATACGATATCACACCAGTCCTGCTTAAATTTTCGCATAATTTAACATAGTGGGCAAAGGCACCAACTTAAGTAATTATCGAAAAGGTATGAAGTTATTACCTGTTGTAGAAAGAAAGTACCCGTTCTAGCTATATCCACATGAGTCTGTAATATTTTGATAAACGTGTATGGTAACTGCTAGAATTAACTTTAAATATAGATAAAACTTTAATGTAATTCACATTGACTGGTATTATTGATCAAATATAGATAACATTATTATACAAGTGTTATGTGTAAATGTTATTATTAAATTCATAACATTTCAATTTCTATAGATGAACTTTATGCTATAAGGAAGTTATTTTATAAAGGTCTGGAAGTGACAGAAAGGAGGTGGTAGCTTGCAAGCAACCGCAGTTATTACACGAACGATTCACGGAGACAAAAAGCAAGTGCTGGCTTTAAACATGTTTCTGAACTATTATTCCATATCCAATGTTAACTGCTTCAAATAAGCCGTTTAAAACCTTCAGGGTCTTAGATTATTTAGTTCGTTAGAATTAAATAGTCATTATTGAGTCATGGGAAATATTCAGATTTCATTATTGTTTTTTTAATCTTTCAAATCCAAATTAAATTAATAGTAATATGAACAGTTTCACAATCGTCAGATAATTAATCATCGTTATCATCATCTTAGATTAGGGAATTGGTTATCCCACTGTAAAATGAACTGAAGAATTGGTATTAATTTAGGTCCATGCAACCGGACAAATCTTACTTAGAACAGAGGTAATGTGCACACATTTGTTAGGCCATGCACACAAAAACAAACAAAAAGCAAAAGAAAAGAATTCTGGTTCTAACAATAAGTTTTTATATTTTCTTGGGATAGGTTGTGCCAAAATCATCTTGATGTAATTTGCCATCGTAATAACATTTGCATACAATAAGGTTTTTGCTGTCCCCGCGTTTGAACCAAACTTTGAGAAAAAATAAAATCATTCGAATTTTACAACTGTACTTTTACATATTTAAACCCTCTTTTGTAATGTTTGACCCATAGGAACGGCTCTGATATATAGAAAATATAATTATTGTGACACAACTTATACATATTGAATTATAAAACCATATAATCAATCTACACTATATAATCGTTTTTATTTTGCTGTAGAGATCCTTTTGCAATTTTTGTACAGCATATTAGATTTTTCACGATTATTTTTATCTGTCGACAGTTTGGTTTGCAGCTATCATCTGGGTATCAGAGATCAATTAGATGCAAACACGGGAAACAATTACTGAATATTACATTTAAAATGCATTATGTACGAGCCATATGCAGACCTTTTTCTGGCTTCAAATGTTATATAAATTATAATTTAGACATGCATTTACATGACAAGCCTATAATCAACTCTCTAGGCCAACAGATGGCCGATATATTAAATGCTTTAGAACCACTGTACCAACTAACAATTTAACGTTAATGTGTATAACCGAGACTTTGTCTATTATCGCAGCAATGGTACTTGACAATCAAGACTATCCGGAATCTTATCAAAACTTCAAACATTCATAACTTCGCTCAAATAGGAGGGTTTGAGAGAGTTTGAGGTTATTTTGAATATGATATGATTAAAAATTAATTATATATTTCTTGTTGCGAAGGTGAAAGTCCTGGCGCTAGATATGGCTATGTGATTTTCTAATACATTTTACAAAGTTCTATAAAAAGCAAACAGACCTACAGACTAACAACAAGATAATGAAGTAAAATATAGACGTAGGCTTTCTGTCTGATTGTATTGATAGGGTCTTCATGATAATTAACTTATAATGATCTAGATTTAATATCGTCATCATAACACAACATTAGCCTTAGGCCGCCATTACCACATCAACAAACAGTGAGATGAGAAACAATAAGAACCTTGAAGCCTGTCATTAAGCCATTTAGTTGGCTATATAGATAATAATGATAGACTGTCTGGAATATATCATGGTCGTATCACACAACACAGAAAACATATTTTTTAAAAAGGACATACATTGCCGGAGAGAAATAATCATAATCTACTTTTGCCCGGATAATAATTAGAGATTTGCAGGCATGCCTTTTTACTTAACGTCATAGACAGCCAGATCAATGACCCATTTTGTTGTATTTTAATGAGATCCCTGTCGATTGGTTAGTCCTGAAATGACCTAGTTTGTGACGAGTTGATGTTACCCCCCCCCCCTCTCTCTCTTCCGGATATTAAATAATTTTAATATTATAAAATACGTTATTTTTTCAAAGTTATTGTACGCCTCTTCCTTAGGTCTTGGATTAAAGATTACATTTTCGAGCTGAAATTAAAAATTCAAAGCCTACAAATGAATTACTACAAATCACGACTTGGTTACCATGGTGAGCGTTAAAGTATTATCAGGAGCAGATGTCCCACTACAATTATATTGTTTTATCCTACATTTACATACACCAATAAATAAAATCTGGAAAAAATGTGCTTATAGCTCATTATACAGGGACGCTAAGTTTTATCATAGGTATTATCTATGGTTTTACAAAGATCGTCACCTAATAAACTGAATCTAAACTCTGATCTACTCCTGATCAGGAAAACCCACCAGAATTTGGAAAACATTGGCATTCCACAGATCATATACATGTAAGTCACCACCGATTGTTCATGGGTCACCATACTTTATCCGTAGATAATCCCACGGGTCAACATAATCCCACCTTTATAGTCAAGACAGTTATGAAAGGGTGCGATTTGTCCATGCTAATCAAATATTGGTAAGCCATATACTTGTCAGCCTGTTCGCCATACGACGCACTATTTGCATTTTTTCGCTAAAATTTCGAAATATAATCCACGTCAATGTACCTTGAATGATTTTTTAACATTTAATTTAGAAAAAAATCAAATTACCAACGCTAGTTAATGTCACGGCTTTGAATTAGTCAGATATAAAACAGGCCTACCTAAAAATTTTCGCGGTTAACAAAATGGCGTTGGGCTTATTACAAAGTGCACAGTATACATGTAGACCAGTGAAATTTCAATTCGACATATCTTTGTAAATACTGAATGGAAAAGGACCGTTTTGGACTTATATTTAAAGAAGCTAAATCGCTAATATTTGAGGCCTAGAAATTGCCACAAATGGGTAGCAACGCATATAATAATGTAATATGAATGTTTACATTCAATTGTTTTCGTTTGTACTCTAATTTCAAATCAGTTATGTTCGGCGAAATACGCAAGAAGTTTCAATCGAGTGGCTATATCGAGTGTCTGGTTATTCCAGTCTACATACGCCGTTTGATTTGGTGCAATGTTTCTAGCCTCGTTCCTCGAGTCTCTTGCTAGAACTGGGACTGAAACGCATTATGGTACACGATTCGTGTACCAATGGTAAAATGAATTTTTTGTTTTAAATATTGGATATCAAAAGCCCATCTTTTCCCGGTAAAATGACAACATCAGCGTTGATTTAAATTGACAAATAATTCGCGTTTTGAATGCCGAAGACTTTGGATGATATTGAGTTAGATACTTAGCTACTTTAAATTAGAGATTAATCTTACAAAATACTGTAGATAGCAAGTGATTCCTGTAGCGCATCTAAACTTTAACATAGTATTCAGTCGCCCAATTAATTATGATCTTTTTCCAAGGCGAATGAAATGTGGTAGTAACAGGAACAAATGACCAAAGAGCATCACTCCCTTCAATATAATCCTTCATATAAAAGGTTTGAAATGGGAAATGTTATTAATATATCATATAAGTGTTTAATGTAATAATGTAATAAGCAAGTAACCGGTAATGGGTTTTCCATTTAATGTGATATAATTATCGGACAGTCATGTTATACTGCGCCCAAAATTAGAGATAAAACCGTAGACTCATTTCCGAGAAACGGACGTTCTAGTAGAAAGTTCTCACTGATTTAGAATGAGTTATGTACTATAGTTGTTAATCTAGCATCAGTACTGTGTGGGAATCTGATGACAAGCTATAACTGGAGCACATTCATTTCTCATTTCATAAAACAATTTTTTATAATTTTCTGTATAAAGTAGCCTCATAATTTTTGTGTAACTGTATTAGCTTTATAACGTTGAGAGTTATAGTTTATTGAAACAAATTGTTGCACTTTTGTTATCAAAGAGTTCCGAGTAAAGTGCGGGATGACGTTACAACACGATATTGATTTTAATCTCTTTTTAGACGTTTCATAGGGAGCTACGATGGCTGAGCGAGTAAGATGGTGGCTGGCTAGTCTGGAGGTTGCGGATTCAGTCCCGGCGTAGTTGAGAAAGTTCATCGGGATTTTCTGGCGTGGTTTCCCCTTGTCGTTCGTATAGGACGAAAACCGAGGTCTCGTGTACATATTAGCGTGCAGGTAAAAGATCCCTTGGCAGTTGGAATACGATATGAAAGTAGGCCGTGGCGTCACTGTCCGGGCAAAATTACCCCCACATAACACTGTATGGTGTATGTCTGTCGTCATTAGCCCAGTCCCACTGTATGGCGTATGTCCGTCGTCATTAGCGTTAAACCTCATTTCATTTCATCGACGTTTCATGTTTTATAAATTCAAGCGAGACAATAGTGAAAGTACACATGGTTTTCTTTTTTATAATTCTACAATTTCTATATCAATATTGTTTTCAAATGTCATGTTTGCTGGAGAATTTGTATGTTCAGAAAAAAAAACTCAATTGTTTGAGCTACAATTTAAGTTGCCTTTGTTCCCCGTTTTAAAAATAAATATCACCGAGCGTTATCTATAATATACCTTTAACAAGATTCTTAAAATAACCAGTAGCACGAATGTCACGAAATCAGAGAACTGGAACAATAAGTTAAAGCATATTGATAAGAGAATAAAGTTTCCAATTTTCGAACACATAAATCGTAACATATTACAGATGAACAACTCCTTGTAATCTTGCGTTGTACTCTTTAAGAAATTGGGTCGCAGTAATTGAAACACGCAGACTTGAAATTATAGCTGTTTCGCTATGGATCATTTTCACGTAAGCCTTTTCTTCAGCTGTGACCAAATGTTAGCACTGTTTTCATCAACTTTAGCATATGGGTATCGCTAGCAACTGTAACATATCGGTAATACTATTTTCATCAACTGGAACATGCGGATAGCGCTATTTTCAACAACTGTAACATACCGGTAGCGCTATTTTCATCAATTGTAGCAAAACTGTAGTGCAATTTTCACCAACTGCATCTTATCGGCGGTGCTACATTTGTATCTTAACGACAACGCGATTTCAGAAGTACTGAAGAAATTTAACGACAGTGCTATATTCAACCACGAAAAGTACCATTCAAATTTTCGATTCCAGATCGAGAGAACGAAAAGTATCGATGTTTCGTCTTGTTCATAAGTCATGATAAAACCAGACCTGTTTATTACGAACGTCTTGTAAATCAACGATATATAAGGATAATGGCTACCTCTAGCATTAAGCACAACAAATGCCCTAGAATTCGATCTTCATATATTTCATATTCTTTATTTATTTTTTTTATGGCAGACGGCAATAATCTAAAAGGCATAATTTTTTCTGCATATACAATATATCTTGACATTCATTATGTTGGCAAACGTTTCAAGTGCACCTGGAGAGGCTGCAATTAGTTCCACATAAGACACTCAATGTTATGCTTATCCACGACTGAGCGTTGTTATTGAGTCAAGAACCAATCTTAGCCGTACTAAGAAGAGCGGTGAAGGGGTCATCATCGGTGGCTTAAGCCGATCACCAGCCAGCTATCCGATCAGACTGACCATCAGTTAAGTTGTTACTCGTGTCAACTACGTCAATCGATTTTGTCAGTAATAAGGTCATTGAGAGAATAACCCCATATGAACTGAAGACATTGCTTATCGGAAATTGTTTCTTGTAAAGTGTTGTTGACCACATGGCCACCGCTTAACAGTAAAATTAAACATTTTGTCATTGTTATTCGGTGAGCAAATACTCTGAAAATATTTCATCACAGAATCTTAAATGATCGTCACTGCCACATACGCTTAAAAATACATAATCATCTGATTGAAGATGCATTATGTAAGAGCTAAAACTATTATTTAGACATTTATTCACATAGCAAGCCCATGGTCAACCCTCTAGCCAAGATATTAAATGGATTAGAACATCTGCGCTAATTAATAATTTAATGGATAATCGAGATCTTGTATAGTATCGTGGCAATGATACATGACAATCGAGACCAACTTCAAACAATCATATCTTTACTTTGTTGAGCCCATAATCAACTCTCTAGCCGAGATATTGAATGGATTTGAACATCCACGCTAATCAATAATTTACAGAACAGTAGGACGTTAAATCCTGTTTTTAAACGTTACATATAAGGTGTTTATAACAAGAGCTTGCGCAAAATTTGAGATAAATCGACCAATCCATCACTGACATACATACAGACATATCAACTTACATAAACTTACACTTCATACAAATTTGGGTATGAAGGTATTTTAAATATAATTATCTTCTTGGTGAAGATTTACACAAATATTACGATGTTTTAGTTTAACGAATTTTAAACACCCCCCCCCCCCCCCCCAACATATTAGAACAAAATTAGAAAATGCACAACCAGACGCTGTTTCTTGACAGGCCTTCCGCCTTGCACCACTGGCGGGGGTGGGGTAGGGGGACATTCTCGGGAAACACCGGGATATTACAGAAATATGAATAAATGGTTACACGGAACAGCAAGTTATATTTTATTGCACAGATCTTCAAATTGTCTTAAAATCTTGAAATGTCAAAAAGAAGACTATCGCTACTTTCAGAACTGCATGAAATGGGGTGAGTAAAAGTGACAAAGGGAGATAAAAGAATGAATTAGCTGGAAATGAAATAAATGGTAACAACTTCCACCATACTACGTCAACACTTCTCATAGTGCACCCATTCTTTAATTCAAATGAAAGAGCCCACAGCCAAATTGTTGTTCAGACTTCAATATAATAAACGGTAAATCAATAAAATTCTTACCTGGGAAGAATTGAGATCTATTTTGGATGTACCCTCTCGGGCCCCCAAATGATTTCAATAGCATGGCTGCAGCAGTAGATGTTATGGCAAGAAGAACTTGGCGCTGGTAAAGTTCGTTTGAGCTCGGCAGTCACAGTAAAAGTATTGTCTGTCTGTTTTTCTTTGACACTTTTGTCTTTAGCTATTTTTTTGTGTCTTAATTTGGTAACATACAAAAACAAGCAACTATTACCCAAAACTGTAAAACAATAATTACAGCTTCATCGGTAAACTGACTAAACTAAATGTACTAGGTATGCAATGAACTTGTTTCTTATCCATCGATGACCGACGCCGATTACGACAACCTTTTAACATGAGCCGACGTCAATCGGTATGTCTTGTGGTAAATAGAGAGTCGGTGTCGTCCACTACTCTATAGCCCTTGTGTCTGTTTGTCGCTATAAATCCTGCTTAATCCCACCTGCTCACTGTGTTGTGGACGAAAAAGAGGCTTTACTTTTGCCACCCACGTGCCGAGATATCGATCAGCATAATTTATTGATAGATTCCAAGCGATCACCCAGTTACGAACCATTCGTAGTGAGCCGATAACACAACAAATGGCTTACCACGTGAAATATTACATATGAAGACGAACCATAGCAATATTAATGTAGAAACAAATGGCTGCCATCTTTGTAAAGTAATAAATAAATATGTTTATGTGACATCACTGTCATTAACAATAGTTCACAGACAATGGCGTAACTCGTATAATAAAACGTATGAAATACGATGTACAGTTATTAGATTTTCATGTGCTATATAATCAAATCACTCAAATGACATAAAACATTTCCCCTTTAATCAATGCTACTGTCAATCATGTTTGACAAAATCAATCAATGTGCATGTATATAACGTATATTAGATTGATTGCATTGCCTTTTCTTCGGGGAGGTTTAGAGCTTTAATACTATATCATATATTCAAATTAACAATATAATGTACCATCATTGATAATGTATTAATAATTCCAAATGTTGTTCACCACTCAAGCAACATACTACCAAATTTTCTTCGAACAGATTGAGCGTTGGAACACTATAATAATTTCCTCATTAAGGTGTTTATAGGGCCGAGCTACTATATTTGATCAAGTCTACTAAATTCAGTCGGAAACTATCAATGCCATCCGTCGTTTGGGGTGTTGGCTCGATGGACTAATACAAAACAAACACCGGAATCCTGTTTTCGAAATGCTACTCACTTGTCCCCCTCCACCCAATTACTGAAATCCAAACAGTCCTCTAGATTACATGACCATGAACGATTCATATATGTTTGAGTGTTTCTTAATAAATGATCAGTGGGGGCTAGAGTCAGAATGTCTATGTTGAAGAAGACACGACTATTTTCTACATGACATCTTATAGAAGAATCAGCGTGAAACCAATTAATTGTTGGGTGGAAATGTTGTATATCCATCTCTAGTCGTTGTGGATTAATCAAGAAATTTAAGGAGGAAGCATAAAGATCGCACTACAACTAAAAGTAGTATATTATAGTGTGGCGCCAGACGGTAAGCTTACTCTTCCGGATACCTCTTACCACTCTTTGTCGTGAATTTTGTGACACGGTGAACAGTACATTTGCTGATTACACTACTTTGCCTATACCGTTTTTTTAGGACTAATGGTTTGGATTGTTAGTACTTGGTTTTATTCTATATTGTACCTCTATCGAAGTTACAGCTCCGAGAGCCCCAATTCCCAATCCCCAATAGCCGAAGCAACACATGATTATTACTGGAAATCAGGGTCTAAGATCTCTCGACAGCTAATACAGATTAAGAAACCAACCGTTTCGATGTCAGTGACGATGAAATTTCTCTTTGACAGTATAAAAATCGATAAGATATTCATATTTAGTCGGATAGGGTATAATCTAGTGACGTGACAGATATGCCTATGTTTAGACTTCATCAACCACAATATGAAATCTTTAAAACAAGTATGGGTTCCCCCCAAAATATTTCCGCACTGTTTTCAAAAACAAAAATCTTTTGCCCTTCATCTCACCACTACCCCAGTCAAAAAAGCTCATGATGGTTCTAATTCTGGTCTGCCTGACTTATAGTTGTCTCGGTCGCACTTTCTTACACCAACATGGTCTTTTTAAAATTCAAGGATCCACCGAGGCTCAGTGAGCGAGGCACCGGCCCACTAACCAGAAGGCCCGGGGTTCGTGCGAGTCATTGACACAAGACGAATGGCCTGACAATGAACAATTAACGTCTAGACTTTTGATGGGACGAAAAACTGAAGTCCCGTGTTTACACTTTGCGTGCACGTAAAATAACCCTTGTCAGTTCATTTGCTGTCTCGGTAATGTACTTCCCATTGCATACTGTATGTCGTATGCCTGTCTACGTTATAAACGATTAGTTATCAATATAGGTAGTACCTTGTGTCGTGCCTGCACCGTTTAGTGTATCATTAGTGTTATTATCTATAACAGTTTATATAACTAACAATTTCTGTTGTACTTTTATAATATCTCACCACACTCTAAGATATCGCTTTGGTGGAAAATGTTCATTTTATTGATTAACTGAGAATGTTTAAGATACAGTGATTGACGCATATTATAATACACCAGGAAAACGCGTGGTTTCAATTAATGTACACGTTGTAAAAGCCTGTACACGTGTACACCTTATAAATGAACTATATTTGCTTTTTATAATTTTGATTTAGAAGATATAAAGATGGTGGAGTTGATGTTTGTTGATTTGTTTTGCCAAGCCTGTATCGTATGTTTGGTTTTCTGTGCTGACATTGATACAGCATTGGGTTATATATCATCATGCACTTAAATTTAAAGAGTCCTGTCCCAGAAACCAAATCAGTATCCAGTAAAATCGACTATTTCATTTTTCTAATGTGTTTGTCATTTGAAGCTGCGAAGAAGAGAGTTAAATCGTCTGCGCTAAATGCTGTATTAGGTATACTATATTCATTCAGTAACCTGACACCTTATTCTCATTTCTAAAAACAGATTAGAACAAGGGAAAGGGCCCTCGTGTCTGAGTCAATCGTTTCTATACACTGTTACTGTCGAATCCATTACTGAATGAAAATGCAGTCATTGTATTGGCATAAAAATCATCAATCAAGATGAATCTAAGTTATCTTGTCCCAAAGTATCAACCAATCAAATTGCTTATCTCTGCCTACCCTAAGCAGAAAATGCTCATCTTCGAACTACATCAAGGCATTGACCTAATAAGCATACACACCAATTTTGAACATTTTAACTCAATTAGAAGGAGAGTTATTGTGTTCCAAAGTCTCGGTAAATCAAATTGCTTATCGCTCTGCTTACCCTGAGCAGAAAATGCTCATTATCGATCTTAGTCAAGGCATTACTGTAATGAAACTATACACCAAGTTTCATCACTCTCACTTTATTAGAACTAAAGTTATCGTGTCCCAAAGCATCAACCAATCAAATTGCTTATCTCTGCTTACCCTAAGCGGAAAATGCTCATCTTCGAACTCCATCAAGGCATTGACCTAATAAGCATATACACCAAGTTTGAACATTTTAACTCAATTAGAAGGAGAGTTATTGTGTTCCAAAGTCTCGACCAATCAAATTTGTGTATCGCTCTGCTTACCCTGAGCAGAAAATGCTCATTATCGAACTTAGTCAAGGTATTACTGTAATGAAACTATACACCAAGTTTCATCACTCTCACTTAATTAGAACTAAAGTTATCGTGTCCCAAAGCATCAACCAATCAAATTGCTTATCTCTGCTTACCCTAAGCGGAAAATGCTCATCTTCGAACTCCATCAAGGCATTGACCTAATAAGCATATACACCAAGTTTGAACATTTTAACTCAATTAGAAGGAGAGTTATTGTGTTCCAAAGTCTCGACCAATCAAATTTGTGTATCGCTCTGCTTACCCCGAGCAGAAAATGCTCATTATCGAACTTAGTCAAGGTATTACTGTAATGAAACTATACACCAAGTATCATCACTCTCACTTAATTAGAACTAAAGTTATCGTGTCCCAAAGCATCAACCAATCAAATTGCTTATCTCTGCTTACCCTAATGGGAAAATGCCTATCTTCGAACTCCATCAAGGCATTGACCAAAAAAGCATATACACCAAGTTTGAACATTTTAACTCAATTAGAAGGAGAGTTATTGTGTTCCAAAGTCTCGACCAATCAAATTTGCGTATCGCTCTGCTTACCCTGAGCAGAAAATGCTCATTATCGAACTTAGTCAAGGTATTATTGTAATGAAACTATACACCAAGTTTCATCACTCTCACTTAATTAGAACTAAAGTTATCGTGTCCCAAAGCATCAACCAATCAAATTGCTTATCTCTGCTTACCCTAAGCGGAAAATGCTCATCTTCGATCTCCATTAAGGCATTGACCTAATAAACACATACACCAAGTTTGAACATTCTAGCTCAATTAGGAAGAGAGTTATTGTGTCCCAAAAAGTGTGACGGGCAGACAGACGGACAGACGGACAGACAGACGGACAGACAGACAGACGGACGAACCCATTTTAATAGTCCCCCAACTTTCTTCGAAAGGCGGGGGACAAAAAGAAGATATCGTATACACACATAAACATAGCATTATCAACGAGGACGGTGTGTCATTCCACAAAACAAATCAACACATAAAAAGATCATTTTATTTTAGAACCAAATCAAAGATGACAAGCCATTTTAATAAAGAATGATATTTTGCACAATCAAACGAAATCTAACAAAAAGAAACATTATTCAAATCGATTAACCCAGACCAGCACCGGAAGTTATGGTCATTTGAAGTTATCATTGTTTTGTTTTTTTTATATTTCACGCTGCGGTCTATAATGGGCTGGAATATATTATACCGATTTATATCTACTGACATCGACGTATAATCGACCTCCAATCTCTTATCTAGCTTTCGCATTTATAAAGGTCTATGATAAAAGTTTATCTGTACTGTATTGTAGAATTCTACACACAGCTTATTATACGCGCAATGTCTGTTACTATATGGTCGATACAAGAAAATATCTTCAAGTATGGTGATATAATCCCACAAACTCCCGTTAAAACATTTTTTTATACCTTGTATTGCTAATGGCAGAGGTTCATGAAGAGCAAATAATTAAAGAAATTAATAGCCACCGAGAGAGAGAGAGAGAGAGAGAGAGAGAGAGAGGGAGAGAGAGAGAGGGGTGTGTATGTGTGTCTTCTGGTACAATTTCAGAAATCGCGATTTTACCCTAAATGATTAAGTTACAGATCGAATAGATTTCGCAGCAATGATCAAAACGGTAGCTGGAACATGCAAAACGGAGTGTCAATCAGCCTATTTACAATCTTTTTTGTATTTAAAACTGTAAACAATGATACGAATTTGTAAAATAAATAAAATGATAGCTTTTACTGTAGGTTTATATACTACTAGAAGGCCAAGGACACAACACTTAAAATAATCATCAAAAATTTAATTCGCCGTCAACAATGTTTATAAATTTTATTGAATGAAAAAACATTTGTCATTTTTCCTCTTAAGTATCCAGAAGGAATCGTAGGCGTCAATTTTCGACCATAATATGTTGGGTAAAAACACGAAACAAAATAAAATTATTCGTTTTGCATGTTCCAGACTATCACACTGGGGACAAAGTTGAGAGATCAGAGATATTTTAGTTCGCTATAATATCAATTTCATTGATTGTTATTTTGTTACATAGAAAAATATCATAAAGGATGCACCGTTAGTCTTCATGGCCTATGTCTTTTGGCTTTCACTGAGGAACTTTGCGATACAGCACGCCAATGTTCAGTCTATTTTTCCGTTAAAAACAGAACAAAATAAATGCAACCACAAACCCAATTGATCTGGCATTGTTTCTGTTCACTACAAATACTTTGATTGATAATTTATCGACATGTTATAAACGAAAAATGGTTAAATAATCAATAGGATCAAACAGAGCACGGTTTGTAGGATAGAAAAACGTGCACATCCGGATCTAAATAAGTATCTATATGTGACACTGTATTGCTAAACAAGCTGTAATAGATGGTCCGACTAGGAAAAAAGACAAGGAAAGGATATATCGCCATAGTGGTTAATGGTCGCTCTATTTTTAGACAGACACTTTCAAAAATACAATTCAATAATGTATCTAGACACAATATATGCATGACGCGAGGGGTTGTGAACATTGGGAGGGAATAGAGAATGATGGTGTATTTATGTTTAGGAGAGGCGGGCAGGGAGAGGCAATGGGGTATTTAGTCAGAATTTTTTGTTACAAAGAACCGAATCACACACCAATTTGGCACTTTTTACTGTGACGACGGATTATCGAAGGTGGCACATTTGGCATTTAGATTGATAGTTAACGAATGACCTACAGGTTGTACATTCCTATTGTATAGTTTAAGACGAACTTTGAGTCTTCATTTCCATTTTATAACAATTTCACCATCCCGTCCTGCACGAGAAGAAGTGTCTGATTATTGCGAGACCTTTAAGCATCAATCCAGAATGCTAGCGATAGTGGAAATTGTAACATTTAATAATATCAAAGCCCAAAACATAAATCAGCCGTCATTACCAATGAATGGCTGCGTCATTAATACTGATTTATGTGTTTTTCTGTCAGTATGTTCCTATTTTCGATATTTACATTTTCTTGATTCGGCCAAGGATTTACGTCCCCGATCAGCTGTAATAATAGAAGACCCGGATAAAACTCAAGAGATTGGAGAGTAGGGCCGAAAGGATTCACCGGTGAACCGGTGTACCGCGATTTTTTCCATGAAAACGATGAACGATATTTTTTTTAAGAATATCGATAATCGAGATTTTTTTTTCAATTTAAGGTTCACGATTAATTTCATACTATATCGCGATATTTGTTCAATAAATGATACATGTAGGACCCTTAGAAATTACCTATCAGTTCAGTACGTACGTACACAAGGCCTAAATGTAAAGAAACCCTCGGTAGCTATAAATAGACTAGGAACTGTAGGTCCGGGCATCCAGACTTCATAACCATTGCAAAACTGACCTACTAATCGCGTGCAAAATACGACTCAGAAACTGGATAAGACAATTTTTTCCATTGGACAAAATACCGGAAGCCATGCATTTTACACCAATGAATTCGCATTTTATTTAACAGTCATTTCTTCCTCGCGATGCCGGTGGCTCTTATTCGAATGAATGAAAAGCGTGTTGAAATTTTGATTAACAGTCTCACTTAATCCTTCGACTATTATGTTCACGCCCAGTACTGGTGGTAGCAGTGTTACACTTAGTGAAGTTGAAATAGAAAAGCCACCCGCCTGTTCGATCGAAGCAAACTGATCCCGCAGTGAATATTCGCTTGGCCGCTACAATCACTGATAGTGATAAGCATGACATCGACGAGGCTTAATGACTAAATGAGTTCGGCATATTAACTTTTTTACTCCGACAAATTAAATTCTCAAACATTTTTTTGAGGTATAAGAAAAAATAAATAAAGACGTTTGAAATATTTGTAGTTAAAAAATATTTCCTATTTAGTGTAAATGGGTATTAAAAGGAGTAAAATACATAATTTTTCCCGAAGCGTTGGGTGTTAAGTAAACATTGTGTATTTTTTCTTTATTTCAAGAAAACTTTAGTCAATTTCACATTAATGGCGCGTGTATCGTGATGCACCCGTATCGTTGGGCTACGACATCATGCTGTATCATATCGTGGCACAGCGTATCGTTTCGGCCCTATTGGAGAGGAGACTCTACCCCTTGTCACGTACAAGCTTGGGATCGAAACCATGCCACTTGACAATGACAGACCTTATGATTAAAAGCGCACTAGACTACCCGTTCCGGAAAATATTTTAGAATAAAGATCGGTACATTTGTAAGACATTAAGTCAGAAACAATGCTTCGTAAGTCCAGACATGATGTTAAAAAAAAACAAATGAAATTTAACGTCCCACTGTTCGGCCCCTACTAGGCTAATGAAGAAGGCAGACATGACGTAATACATATCCATTTTGCGAAAATAAAATCATCGAAGATGGTGATTTCTCACAACTATACACACAATACCACCAATTTGATTTGTATTCAACAGTAGGTATATATTTGCTTCCTTTGTAGTAGTGGGACCCTTTGAGAAAAATAATCAATATAAACCATGACATATTTTTGAAGCTAACACTACATTTAAAGCAATAGTGATATTGATCATCAAAAGAAATACATTTGATATTTGCTGTAAATGCATCACCAACATCCGATTGACCCATTTTCATTAAAATTAAAGCAGATCAGAGCGCGTAATATCTGCTATATGTGTAGACTGTCCTCAACATTCTGAACATCTCCGTTGATGTTGTTTGCTTTCTTTATGTTTACAGAGCGTTTTTTGTGTCTGTTCTTAATTTATTTTCCACTGCGGTGTGCCCAGTCGGAGTAATCTTCCACTGCTGTGTGCTCAGATCGCCTAATCTCGCTTTGCATGCGTGTTCCTTGGGCAATTGTACATCGATTGACGGCTAAGATGGATGGGGTTCCTAGTCCAAAGTTCACGCTTGTGTTTGTTGTCTACCTATGTTAAGTGGTTTACAGTCTATCGATGTTGGTTTTATTTGGTTTACAGTCTATCTATATTGGTTTTATCTTATTTATAGTCTATCGATGTTGGTTTTATTTTGGTTACAGTCCATTCATTGTTTGCTGCGGTTTTGGAGTCTATCTATGACTGTTTTTGCAGTATGTCCAGACGTAACAAGCTTTAGTCATATACTTAGTCATAGCTTGATGTTAGTTTTGACATATTTCCACGCTACAGGCTCCTGAGGTTCTGTCGACCATTATTTTGACGTGTGTGCAGTAAACTTTATTTTCCATTAATGTAGTTAGTTTGGACATTCTACCTATTGTTCAGATGTTTGTGTGTGTGTGTGTAGTCTACCGAATATATCTATCGACTAATTAGTTCAGAATAGAACAGGGGTTATATTAGACGGTGGCATTTATACCGTACTGTATGTTTTGTGAAATTAGAATTAAAAAACGCATAATAGGTCTCTTATATTAGTTCCCAGTGGCTGAAATGAACAACGTGAGGGACTGTGAGTGTTTCCATACACTTTCTCAAATCAATTATTTTCCAAAACAACATTTCGCCATTCCCATTTGCTTCACTACCGGTACTTAAGTTCTTAAGAGTATGAAACTGGCTACTGGTATTCTTTGAAAACAAATCGGAATACAAACACTTTTAGAAACAAAAGGAGTCTTTGGACATCGATTTAGATCATAAATCCAAATCTTTCTAATTAAATGCCGGTTTAACGTCCTAGTTTTCTTCCCGATCCGGGAGATTTTGCCCAAACATCGGCGCTATACACCTTATTCATATTTTGAAAAACAAATGCCAAGAGTTATTTGAAGTACTCGCCAACGTGTACATTTGAGATCAGTTTTAGGTTCCACCCTAACGAGTAGGCGCCTATCCATGCTAGGTTCTCCATTCTTCACCGAAACCACGCCGTAAATCTTTGGGAGTTTTCTCGGCCAAACTGGGATCGAGCCTGCGAACCAGCACTCTATTCACGGAGCCACTGCTCTGTATTACGTTACAGAACTGGAAGTAATGATGTCGATAATAATAAAATACAGTCCTAAAATATGTTTCACTTATGTATATGGAATCTCAAGTTATTTGTTAGTATTAAAAGAGAGTCTCTAGTGTGAATAATTGCCATGTACAGCTTGCTCCTCCATCAAATACTCCATGTAGATCTCAAGGAAAAAACGGACATATTGATTATGACCATGTTCCTAAAGCAACGACTGCGAGTCTTACAACATGTGGACGTTCTAGATAACTTTGAAATAGCGTAGCTACGTTTTCTTACTTACTGCAGACACGTGAACAGTGTGACCAATCAAAAATGGTGACACTAACACACTCAAATCAAATATAGCGACCTCGACAGGAACCTTGACATTGAACGAACCTTGAAATTTGCATCTCGATTATCACAGGTAGACATTTTGGCTGTAAAGCGCAAGATCTGACAGCTCCGCCCCCAGCTGGGTCGGTAGCCAATCGAAATTAGTACAGAAATATGCAGGGTATTATGTGAAAAGCTTGATAAGATCAAACCTTCTATTGAAGATGATGGAGGTGCGATAAGCAGCTTAAACGTCACGTAGTCTTAAAAGCAAAAGCAGCTCGACAATCATTTCATTTTACCCCTTTTAAATTACTGTTCTTCTCTAGGGGATATAGATCACACAACAATCGCCACACTCCACGCAGTTTAGATTAAACTGTCACTTAAACTATACTCCGAGTTTCACCGATTGGAATCAAAGTTATCATGTCCCAAAACATCGAAGCAGAAGATCTTCATTATTGAACTTAGTCAAAATATCGATGTAATGAAATATAGGAAATCCTCAATATCGAACTTAGTCAAAGTTTTCGAGCTTCAAAGTCCCGACCAATCCAATTGCTCATGACTATGCTTAGTCAAGGTATTTTAAATGTGATGAAACTATACACCAAGTTTTATCCTTCCGACTTAATTAGAAACAAAGTTATCATGTCCTAAAGCATCGACCAATCAAATTGCGTATCTCTACAAGGCTTTCGCCCAATAAACACCTACACCAAGTTGTAAAATTATAGCTCAATTAGAAGGAGATACATTTTAACAGTCACTTGCTTTCTTCGAAAGCCGGGGGACACATATAGTCATGTAAAGTGGGGCCACAACAGCAGTTAATACAAAAGGAAAACTTAGAGCTTGACCAAATTTCATAAGGATCCGTTATACATCCAAGAAACCTCCTCCCTCTCGTGTTCACAGGCTTTTCTGAAATTCTGAAAATGAACAAGGTTTATCCTCTCCGATCTCAATGCTTCACACCAAATTGGAAATCCAGGTCATAGTCTATCCCGTATACAAAGTTTTCGAAAAGGGGCGTAACTCCGGAACAAAGGTCACAGGGCTGCATATTCTCATGTCACATTTTAAATACATAAACCCGTACAAAACCATTATATTAAATACAAATATTCCACGCGCATATCACGTGAATCCAAATGAGATGAATATGATGTCAAACTATTAAGGTCTGGTTTCTGACGGTTGATGACCCTTGAAAGCTATTGGTTTTCCGGGTAACTGTTTGACTTGCTAAACTATAAACCTCTCCTAATTAGACAATCAGACAATGCAATATGAAGCATATATTTATCAAATCAACTATCCAATTTTACAAATCTAAAAAATGTGTCATTAAATCCGTACGATAACAGAAAGAAGCCTCTTAACACATTTAGGTTGATGATTGAGAGAAACGCAGTTGCTTAAAGATTCATTCTGCAAGATTTCATTTTGATATAAGGTTCAATAAGGTAATAAAACGTGAATCCGTTTCCATACAAATCTGGTGATTAGTTATACCGAGGGGTCAGTATTGAGGAATAATTCCAGATGGTCGCCATTTTGACGGGAAAATTCAAATTTTACCAAATGATCAAGTTTGCTTTCAAAATTATATATTTTTGAGGTAGTTGATTCCATTTTCTCATTTTTGTGATTAATTGGTTCCCCCGTGTCAATCTAAGCAAAATCCAATTAGAAAATGGGGGATTAAAGTTACTCAAATTCTAAGATCTAATACGACGGCATGCATCAAGTACCAACTAAATTTTATTTGGACTCATGGTTCACCACTGGCTTCACTAACAGCTCAGCGCGATAGAAGTGTTGTTGGCATATCAAAAGGGGCCATGCGCACCGTAGTGGGGTATGTCTATGGTTTGTCACTAACCTTAAAAATTGAGATGACCAAACCTATGGAAGCACGTGGGAATATATAGAAAATAAAATAATCAGATTCGCCCACTTGATGCGAAGAACACTAGAACAGGAACAGTCCTGCATATTCTAGAACATATTATGACGTCATATTATGTGGATTGTGGGTTAGGGTAAGGGTTTGGTCCTATAGATTTCGCCAAGGTCTCGAGACGTAAACAGAGCTAGTGCTAACCGTAACCCTGGACCAAGCCTAACCCTTACCCTAACCCACATATGACGTCATATATTATGTGCAAGAATGTCCCCGATCTAACGTTCTCCACTTTCAAGAATGATTTGGAGAATGATTTCGGACTGGGACCATACACCGTGTTCAGCACGTCTTTTAGATGACGGTAGGGCTATACAGGCGTAGCCCTCTAACAAGCAGAAATTAGTTAACCTTAGAAGTAAGCTTCTAATGTAAATGTGTCAAGGAAAGTCGCCATTAATAATATTTAAGAGCAAGTAGAAAACATAATGTAGATATTCGAATATGGTGATTGCTATTCGAATATTATATTCTTCGAGTGAATTTTCGTGCCGAACACAATCAAATATCATTCCTTTGTCTCAGCCATCCAATAGTTTAAAAGATTGATTATATATGGGCTTGAAAATGTTTAAGTAATAGTTTATATGACATTTGAGAAAAAAACCCAGGTAGTCTATTAGGCAAATTTAGCTCTAACATAATGCATTTGTAACGTAAACAACACAAAGGAAGTTCATTGTACGATTAGATCTTTCACCCTTTCTTTGTTTTGATAATTGGGACCCGTAGTGGGAACAAACCAGTAAACCGTATAGAATCCAATAAAGCTTGGTAAGTAAACCCCTGTGGGTCGCTAGTGCATGTTATGCCATGGTAGATCTGCATGGCGATGTTTTCGATCAGTGTATACTAATATAAACGTGAGACATTTAACGAACTGTCGATCAAATTGTACAAAGAGGTACGTCGTGTGGTTTAATTTCAAGACCAGGGTGGTGCACGAAAAGGATCACGTTATATATAATCTATAAGTAAGTTACAGACAATCAATACTGTCTGTAAGTAATTTGTCCTTTTAAATATATACTTTTTGTACGTTTAAGTAATCGAGTCGTAAATGGGTGAGTTGTTTGAAGTGACAGGCTATTTGTTGTTAACATTGCACAAGGGAGTGTCCAATTTCTAAATGATGGTGAAGAGCAGTTTTAAAAGAAAATTTCTCATTTAACTGAAGTCGGATTGTACAACTATGGAAGCCTATAACTACCATTCATAATTTCTACTTTACGCCCCTTCAAAACACGAAAGTCGAAAATAAGAAATTAGGAAAAAATGTGAGGCGCCAAGACGGTATACAAGCCAAAATCAACTCGAAATTAAGAAATAACACACAGCGATAATAGCGCCCCTCGTCTTTTCTTATTTTCGACTTGCATTTTGGCTTGTATACCATCTTGTCGACTTTCGACTTAGTCATATTTTTGTTAACACGAAAGTCGAAAATAGGAAATTAGGAAAAAACGAGTTATTTCTTAATTTCCTATTTTCGACTTTCGTCTCGGAAGTTGAAGTAGTCTCTGCCTTCCAGGTCACATTTGAATACGCACAATTCCGGTTACCCACAATTCCCGTTAACAAAAATGTCTGTGTTATAGAGTCTACAGTAATGATGGCGATTATTTTATAATTAAAACATATTTTAATGTAAATAAAATAGTTTATGATGCAGGATGAGAAACGTTATCAATAGGCCAGTCTATCTTTAAATAAAGTATATATACTACATTATTGTAACTATTAGCTTAATGGGATGCATTGCTTCAACTTGAGCAATACAGCTGGCTTCAGTACACTCAGATGGGTTCATGGTTTCTCCAAATGGGTGATTATGATTGGTTTGTCCTTATCCACTTACCAATCAGCTGGGTTTGGTACCCAGTTCACGGTAACCGGAATTGTGCGTATTCAAATGTGACCTGGAAGGCAGAGACTATTTCAACTTCCGAGACGAAAGTCGAAAATAGGAAATTAAGAAATAACTCGTTTTTTCCTAATTTCCTATTTTCGACTTTCGTGTTTACAAAAATATGACTATGTCGAAAGTCGACAAGACGGTATACAAGCCAAAATGCAAGTCGAAAATAAGAAATTAGGAAAAAACGAGGGGCGCTATTATCGCTGTGTGTTATTTCTTAATTTCCTATTTTCGAGTTGATTTTGGCTTGTATACCGTCTTGGTGCCTCACATTTTTTCCTAATTTCTTATTTTCGACTTTCGACTTTCGTGTTTTGAAGGGGCGAAAAGTAGAAATTATGAATAGTAGTTATAGGCTTCCATATACAACAGATCTCGTATTAAAGAATTGAGACAACACACAGGCCTAGTGATTTACTATAGGCTAGGATTTATCTTTAAATGTCACTTGTTCACGATTACATGTTATATACCCCATTTAGAAAAAAGGTCACGTTGTCATAGATACACATGTGGTATTACATGTGTATTTCATTTTCTCCGGGCTACAAAAGGTCAGCGATATATGTGGGTGTTAGTCCGTATCATACTCAACCGATCTTACAATGAGAAATCCAAGTCATGTCGACGAAAACGTGTTGGTAAAAACAAATCGCATCTGACAAAATTGGAATTACCAATGACCATCCGATTATTAATTTGTCATGATCCTCGCTGAGATTCCCAAATGTCCACATGTGCAAACTACCAAACCCAAACCCACCGCTCTGTTGATGAGATTGCATAACACTATAAAATACGAATTTAACACGCTGGGTGCAACTGGAATGTTGGAAATTAAAAATATATATGAATTTAATCAAATTTCTCCAAATGATTTTTAGCAAGAAATGCTGGCTTCATTATTTTTCTCATTTACTGGTTTATAAATAAACCAGTGGGATCCGACTTATGTGCACTCATTTATAGATATAAACCGCAAAACGAAAGGTAACAATCTAGAAAACTAATCAATTTATAAATTATACGTTGTCGGTCTAATTTATTCCACACATTATCAATGAAATCATAGTTACCTATCGAATAGAGGTAACAGTCCTAAAAATAGTTTGGCAGGCAACGAAACATATGCATGTGCATCTGGTACCCTAGAAGATGATGGTAAACGCGCGCGAAATGGCACATAAGCTGGTAATTTTTTAACCAACTTCAAGATACACTATGGAAGATTCGATAAAGAGCTGGCAGTTCGCACTATAATAGTTAAAAACTAGATGATGTAACGGGAATCTGAAAATTTCAGTCAAATTGCTTCACTCTAAGCCGAGAAAACCTTATTTTAAAATCTCGCAGCCTTGGTTGTCAATGTTAGTGCTGCCACGACAATGAACAAAGTCTCAATTATCCATTTTGCTTTTAATCATCAACGGACGTTGAACAGCAGATCAGATTGAAATCCAATGAAAATCGGTAAGATAAGATGGCACTGAGAGTTGATTATGGTCTTTTCATGTTAATAAGTGACTAATTAACAGTTTATATAACATAGGCGCATTTTCTTCTTGCAGAAAGCATGTTCAGCACACTGACCTATATATTCATCATCTTAAATAAGAATAGGTTTTTAATTAAAATCAAAAGAACTGGGTGGATAAAAAAGATTAAACAATTTGGCAAATGGTAAATTTTTATTTTAAGTTGAGAGAAAATCATATGGTGATGTGAATATATTTGATTATTAAGTATATGACTAGTAATCAATCAAGGATGGCAGGAAGTAATTATAAGTCTAACATGCTTTCTATAATACTGTGGTGTATCACTGGTTTTATACAGCTTTAAGCTATACATCTTGGCAGTATTGTCAACGTAAGCGGCTCAGACATGGAAAAGTAGTGTTTGTTCATTACAGATAACAACACGACAAAAAACGTCACAGATCACGATTGATAAAACTATTACGATTTGATTTAAAGTCACAGTTCTTGTGGCGTTTTGTGACTGTCGACCATTTGGCAATGATCTAGGCCTACGGGTTCAGACAAGGATTAAGATAGAGATTGGAAATACAATGAGCATCATCTTAATTTTTAAACCGTTGTTAAATTTAAGGATTTTTTTTGATAATTCAATCAAAGCATACTCCTTGTTTGTATCTTACAAAGCTCACATTGGTTTCTTAAAAAACACAAAAAGAATGGACACAGCTCCTTACTGGTGGAATAAACTCAAGATAGTCTTATGGTAATGTAATCATTATCTACAGTTCTAGACAGTGGCTTGAGAATGCTGACATCTTTTAAGTCCAAGAGAGTTCTAATTACCGTCTGATTGTCATCCTGGAACACCTATTGCTAAATCCATTTCCGTCCTTTGGCAGGCACTGAACAAAATTAAAAATGGCGGCAAAGCAGTTGAATCAGGTTTCTATGGAAACGGTTGACCTGTGATCCCTTGAGAAACCATATCTGGCACATCAATAAAGCGGTGTGTTGTGTAAGGAAAGGATTAATGGGTTTCATTTGTAAACTATTACTGACGCTAGAGAGTGAAATAAATTTATCTAGCAGTGACTATATAGATAATAATTAACTTACATTGATCATATAAGTACCTAATACCCTAATACTGAAAATTAGCTACCGTAAACAACAGTGAGGAAGATGTTAACACTATGTGTACTTCTAAAAAAGGGGACATCGGTTTGTCTAGAGAATTAAGTTGCCAGGCAACGAAATTGCACAGTCATTTGCACAGTTACAAATTCAGAAAGATTCACAAAACATTCTCAGACTAAAGTTGAGAATTAACACAAAATTGTCTGCTTTATTTTAACTAAAATGTAGCTCTCTATAAAACTTTGTTGTTTTGATGTATCAAATACATCCATAAGAAACTATGTGCAAAGTTTTGTGTTTCTGGATCAAAGATATATCTCATAAACAGTGATTGAAAGTTGAGTAAATTCTTTAATTAAGTCTGAGAACGCTTTCTGAACTCGGGGCCAGATTAGCATTGAAAACCTCAAAGGCTCGAACACGATTTCGTAACAAAGGGAAATAATGCTGTAAGTTCTTATCGTTAGAAATCAATATGGTTCTTCCAGTCAATTGGGTAGCTAAACAATATAAACGTATAAAGTGATAACACGATTTCATAACAAACGGGAAATAGGATTCTTCATTTTGATGAGATCGACTACTCATCATTTTCATAAAGATATACAGATTACTGTGGTCTTTCTGTGAGCAACAGACACTAGTGAGCAAACTCTACAAAGGAAAAATATTTATTCCCCATGCAATGGTTACGAGCCTAATGAGCTGATAAGGCTTGATACCACTGCTTTAGAATATGCTGTATCGCATAACAACAATGAAAAGTCAATTCAATTTTCTTGAAATTATAAAAAAAATTCTGCAACACATTTACACGTCAGCAGATTTTTTTTTCTTCTTTTTGTTAAAATGTGGAAAAAGCCATTTGGATGTAAGTTCAGTCTCGTATGTATCTCTATTGTCTGTTGCACAATATTGTTAATGTGTCAGCATTGTATCTTAATACAACAAGCTCTGTTAAATAAAAGAGAAAATCGAATTATATAAATGCATTTACTATGCTTGTTATTATTATTTGTTTGTGCTTACTGAAGCAAGGAATCACATCCATTAATTCCTATAAAATCGAAAGCCTTAATTATCAAACAGTTTATTGACTAAAACGTTTCCTATTCTTTCTGTGACTAAGTTACAATATAATCATAATATTGAATAATAATATTCAGGAAGAATTCAATTAGGATATATCATAAGGTATATTCATTATATACAAATTTATTTACTTTAGTATCGCAATGCTAAATCCCCTCCCCCCCCCCCAAAAAAAAAAAAAACAAAACAAAAAAAACTCAAGGTGTAATATGGAGCACATTCTGCATAATACTTATATGCTACAATAATACTGAACAGGTTATAATTAAAGAATTTAATGCAAAGCTGCAACTAACATTATTAGTTATGACATCAGGTGTTCTCGAAAAAACAATCATACACTACCAATTAAGAATAGTATTATAAGCATTAACAGCGATTCAAACTCCAAATAAATGTGAAGTGGTATTAGACGATAAGATGAAATATAACTTTTTTCATGGTTTTTAAATATCTCTAAGAATTCAAATATTTAGTTATTAATGATGAGTTGGCCTGTTAAACACTAAATACAAATATACGAAGGGAATTGATAGAAATGTGAATTTCTCACATAGTTTAAGCTGTAAGGGTTGTCATTATAACGTACAGCCTGCTTTATATCTGATGCTACTTAATCTAATCCTACCCTCTTGAACCAAAGAAGAAAATAAATGCTCTGTATATTAAATGCACTATTCGCTCTAATACTAAACACTAGAAAAGAGCCATCATGTGTAACAATGGGTGTATATGGTACACGTACCTTATTAAACCTCAACAATTAGTTAACAACAACCATCCTCACACCTACACAAGTAATATACTAAGTGACTACTAGAATAATAATGGCGTTTCAGATAATGTAACATTGATTAGTGTCATTAACTCATTAGTTTTTCTTCTAGTTTGAGTGACTGAAACTAATTTGCAAGATTTTTAATATTTACAGTGTTCATAGACCAGTAAAACTTTCAATGATGATAAAAAAAAATGTAGAGCACTAATTCCCGAAATACTCGAAATAAACACGTTTACTTTTCAGAAACTAGACAAAATCTGCCAGCATTGTTTAAGTTGGTTGTCTCCCTTCTTTAGTTTAGCACCGCACGTGGCATCGTGATGAATATCAAAACACAAGACAATAAAATGTTTTGTGGTATCAAGTCGATATTTTTTTAAAATACAACTTATAGTCCTATAGTGAGATTACTGTCAAAATCTACCTGTAGTTTATATTAATATTTAAGACAGTTACGTACAAGTGTTAGATCGAACTCATGAATTGCGCAGATTGCCGCAGATAAAAAGACATAACACTCAGTCTTAATTTAAGATTCAAAGACCGGACAGGACTATAATCTCGTCAGCACTTAATATATTACTATTAGTCATTTTGAGATTAAGAAACGGTTATTTTTATGACAACGTGGTCAAAGTGAAATTTTTGTGATCGGACTGCAGCTTTCTAGACTACTTAATTTACAATTACATTTCAACACCCAAAAAGTTATTTTCCGTGCACGGCATTGTTCACGGTACCATCGGTGAATGTTCGTTGGTCTTTTTATCAATGCGTTGTTACTGTTTGCACTTGCTCTACCTAAAAATTACCAAGATGGATGAATATCAAACTATCCAATAATTCCAAATAATTTTGACCTGGATCATTTACACACGACCCCATCCACCCCACACCACATGACATTTTGAGACTACGTGTATATTTATTTCAGTATTTCAACGAAATTATAATTCAGCTAATTATGTATAATTATCATTTAATTTCACGACATAAAATGACAGAAAAGACAAACAATCTCATAATAACGAAGGCTCGTATTTCCGTCGCCCATTAGTTCATATCTGTCATTTTGAAGTGTTTTCTTTTTAAATATTGTATAGAAAAGGATTTGTAATTGTCAACAAATATAACTATTTCAACAAACCTTTCCATTGGCTCTCAGATTTTGTATTTTAGAGCTGACTCGGTAACATTTAGAAAGATTTCAAATTTGATAGCCAAAATATAAAATTAATTTTTCGACTACATGATATACATCATGCCCTTAATCGTGATATATTAATAAGATGCCGTATGAAGTGGATGACATCGCCAGTATATTCAGTTATAGTTTTACATAAAGAAAGGCGCACGATTTCATCGTGATACGTTTTCTGCCATTATTGTTCGCAAAAGGGCCGATTATACCAACTACAAGAAATTTTAAAGAAAGTAAAAGAAATCCAATCCAATTATTATACACCAATAGACACTATCCAAACCTTTCGTGACATAAATTGTTATCTATTTCCTAGACGCAAATGATTTTCTTTTTAAATTGCAAATTATAATTAATTAATTAATTACACCATTACACGGACTATAAATTCATTGCATCCCCAATTAAACAATACGAGACTAATCCCATTCAATTATTTGAAAATTGAATGGCCTAGTTAATTATTTATCACCGTAAAAATTAACTTCACGCAAGAACAAGATGCAGCCATTTATTTTTGAAAAGATGGTTTTAAACGGAATAACTAGTTGCTTCCCACATCCAAACAAACAAAATTAGAAAACTTCTGAAGTGAGGTATTTTAGAAGTCAATGAAAACTAAGGTCCTTCATTACAATTAGATTAATTATGTAAGTGCATTTTTCATTTGGCATTTAGTTTTAACCAATGGCATTTACAATTGTCATCTAAACTGTTGCACAATAATGGTCAGACTTGAATGACCGAAAGGCATGGGACGATCATCGGAGGCGTAATTTTGGCATGCTACCGTGAAAAAATTGGCTCCATTGATTGCAATTACAATGAATTTTGGCTGAACAGATTGCTGAGTTGATCTGAATTTTCTAATACAAAATTCGATCATCTTGAAAATTGGATACGGGTTCATTGATGAGTAATCATTTGAAATACAGCAATACAACCTATATTATGTGAATTCTCAAGTGACATAGTGTATATGAAAATAGCATTAAGTAACTGATTATCCATCGAGTTTGAAAAATAAATCCATATGTATATATAATCGCCGTGGGTACGAGACTCTTTTAGGACATTTGAAATTAGTTTGATATTCTGTCTACATTTAGTTCATTAACTTTGGTGAAATCGTTTGATGATTTATATGTTATACCGTTATTCGGTGCAAAGTATTTTAAATATAAAATTCTAAAAAAAATTGTTTAATTTTTTTGAATTTGCCATATAAGTGAGTGATGGTGACATGTGGTATAGAATGATGTCCATCAATACTTTAAAATATAGAACTGTTCTGAGAAAAACTTTTTTGAACGTGGGTCTATTGATTTTGTTACAGATCATACAAGACTATTGTGAAAATGACAATATAGTTACAGCTTTGGAGACTGTAAATGTCTCCCTATTTACATTGAGAGATTTCATATATTCGTAAACACCGACAATTCATCGGTGAGATAGACCGTTTAAAAAATCTTTATAAAAATCTTTTTCAATAATATTAACTGTGTCTATATGGGTTTTTTTCAATATGATTTTGGACTATTCGAAATGATAACTAAAATTATACTACTTTTCTTGTTGAAAGTGATAAACCGTTTTCATAAACTTCTCATATGTAAAGAATATATTAATATTTATATTAAATAGGTCATCAGAGCAGTTGTTGTTATATCAAATAGATGTATTCTATATCTCTTCGTAATTTTATAATGGTCAATCTTTCTATGACGAATGGTGTCATAACACGATTATATTAAATATATATATAAATACCCAAACAAAACCCAGGAGTAACAGCCACCACCAACAGGTCGGGTTCCAAAACCTTACATACTAAAGGTAAAGTCGCCCCCATTTTTTTTAAAACCCATAATGATTAAACGTTTATTTGAGAAAATAGTAATTGATTTACTTCGGCGTACAGGCTATTGTTTGTTAGTAAATACTAGAGGTTGTCAGACAACGAAGCCTACATTTGCAGCAGCTTAGTACCCCGAGTAGTCCCCAATGGTTGTCGCATATTTAACTAATAACGAGAGCATTTACGAGACACTAAAACTACTGCTTAAGAGTAATTACGAGAAATGATTAGACAGAAACTCTGTGTGTAAATTTCAAGTCAGTCTGATGATAACTTTTACCTCTAGAGTGTCCACAACATTTTTCAAGGTTTGTAAGAGCCATAACTTTGACATCAATTATCAGAAATTGTTGACATTTCTATGCAATCATTCAAATGAGCCCTAGAGCGTCCAGAAGCGATTGTGGACAACGGTCGGACAGGGGTGACGACAATACTGAAATACTGCCCCCTTTGTTTCCCACTTGTCATTTTTCACATCTGGTCCTCACGTATCAGGGGCTACGCATGTGCCTAGCCGTTTAGATGGGATGAATAATTGAGGTACACTCGTACGTACAATTTGGTTGGCGTTAAAGAGCCCTATAGGTATATGTCAATCACTCCCCCCCTTAGCATTTACCGAACAAATGAAAGCCCCATCCCATTCCGTGTAGCCGGGTAATCATGATTGTAAATAAGGCACCAAAACCTATATTTATGCAAAATTACAAATTTCCGCTTACTGTGTAATTTTGCTACTGAAGTCGATGAAATATATAAGTTACATATCTTAACGGGGAGTGGAGAGCCAAATAAGGAGTACTACAGAAATGGTAATCAGTAGCCTACTTCAGATATACCAACATTAAAATATATTATTATTACTGTTGTACAATGTTGTATTCTAAAGATGCATTATGTAAGATTTGGAAAATGGACCAGCCATTATGTCTATAATAGATCAAAATAGATAATGCAAAATGAATATATTGAATATTTCAGTCAAATTAATTACTTTATTTTGAGCGGAGTTATCAGTAATGATAAGGTATTTTCGACTGTCAAGTACCATTGCTACGATAATAAACACAGTCTCGATAATCCATTTCAACCGTGATTAATCAAATGGCGCGGTTGTTCGATTCTATTTAATATCTCGGCCATTAGATGATCTAAAGGGTTGGTTATTGGCTTGTCATATAAATAAATGTCTATATAATAATTTATTCAAAATTTGATTTAGCTCTTGCATAATGCATCTTTAACAAGCTGAATATTACCAAACCAGTAGGTCTATATCATTGCCATATCCCATACTAATAAAATTGATAATTTTAACTAAATGTCCACAAATAAAGATGTATTCCTACCTGGATGGTGATGATACATAATCTAAGGTGTGATTTATAACATCTAGTCTCAAACAAACTCTATTATTACAAGTTATATCTACCAGTACATACGGATGCATATACAACTCTAATGTACTTGCATGCAACGACTGATTCCAATATATAGTCTAAATACCAATAATTGTGGTAAACATATGCACCACAGAACCGAACATTGATAAAATATGGATTTGTGCCGACACGAGCTCGAAGTAGAAGAAAATTACAAGCGGAAAGAAATCTCATGATTAGACAATCAATTATATACAAAACTACTTTTATTCGATCAAATAATATAAATGAGCTTAGCTATTGTTCTTTCATTAAAATAACGATTTGTACTTGTAAAGATTGCAGAAAAGTTCGCATTAAATCAATAAGCAGATTCAATGATTCAATGACGTACACCCATAAATCCCCGCCTTTATTTTACTTTTTATTGTTGATACAAAGGATGCAATCTTATGTTGCTGTTTAATAAATGAAACGCATAAACCGGTGGGAAATCCATTGTATTTCATTGTAAATTCATTTAAATAATGGTAAAAGTAACATGCTTGGGTAAATCTATAAGGTTTACCCAGCACGTTACAATAAGGCGACACACCAGGGGCTATATTAAATGCTAAAACATTCATTAATACACAGCCAGAAAAGACAGAAAAATTCACCCCTATGGAGTTAGTCATATTTTGAAACAGAGCGCGACAAGACCAAAACGATAATGTATTTCATATTTAGTATTCATCGAATAAACAGCGGCGTATAGGTTTTCATGAGTTAAATGGAGAATAAGTTGGCTTTGTGAAATTATTTTTTTTTAATAATATAAAAAGTCTTATTATGTCCTATAGGAAGAATAAACTTCATCGTGCTCAACAGTCGCCACATTTGCTATGACTTTTTTTCAGAACACAATAGTGCATGGGGCTAATTTATTCAAATCAGTGGTCATTTTTACTTTTGCAGGGTTGAGTTCATATTGGTAATGTCTTACACCAATAAATGAATAAACAAAAAAGGATATATTGTATGTAACAAAGAAGGTAAATAAATAAATATTATTTTGAATATATAAATAAATAATATTTTGAATATATAAACAAATAATATTTTGAATATATAACCAAATAATATTTTGAATATATAAACAAATAATATTTTGAATATATAACCAAATAATATTTTGAATATATATATAAATAATATTTTGATGGGTTTCTTTTATAGATAAATAAATAATAAAAGTAAATAAATAAACTGAATAAATAAAAAAAAATAAATAAAAAAATAATAAATAAAAAATAAATAAATAAATAAATAAATAAAAATAAAAATAAAAATAAATAAATAAATAAATAAATAAATAAATAAATAAATAAATAAATAAATAAATAAATAAATAAATATAAATGGTCTCTTTAAACACTGGTAACAATAAGCATATAGGCAGTCGTTCTAGTATACACCGGTAATAATCAGCATATAGGCAATCGTTCTAATATACATGCAAATGATAATTAATTGAAACCTAAACTGGTCTGTTTACATATTCCTAATATATAATATTTTCTTGGCAACGTTTCCAATAGAACATTTGTTTTGAGTTATCGTGTCAGAGTTAATCTTATCGTTTATACTTCTCTACCTCTTGATTGCCTTCTATACGTCTATCGCCTATCAAATATATGTCATGCAGAGTAATTTTCTTCTTGAAATACCTAACTGACACTTTACCGTTAAAGTAATTTGATAGACTGGCGAATATTTTGATTAAAACAAATCTGCAAACATGGCTGACTAAGGTCGTCATAAAGGGTTATATGCAAAGAAAGTTTCCATTATATTATTGTAGGATGACCAAAACAGCTACACATCATTGTTTTAACATAATTCTCGTGTTGTCTTTTTACAGTTGATGTTCAACTTCCATCTTCTTGGTTTAGCATGCTATTAATTTAAGTAAAAAGGAAATATATACTTTTTCGTTTTGATTAAGTTATATATTTGGGCTTTGATAGAAAAACTGTCAGTTATTCAGTTAATGGTGATATCTTCCATACGTCATCAACTGGTGTATCGTTATAATCATAGGTCACGTCAACACTGTTGAGGTTATCTTAGCTTCTTTCACATTGTTTATATTTCGAATAGATGAAAGATATGTTAAGTACAGCTCCCAGTTAGCTAAATCCATTGCTTATAATTCTAAATGAAATACTACTAATAAAAAATCCCCTAAGAGTTAAATAATACAATAGTTGGTGTAAATGGTCTACATAGCATGGCATCGACAGGCTCATAACTTTGCCCCCCCCATCCTGTGAAAAAATTGTCGACCATAAAAACAATAGAACACCTCCCGCCTCCCTCGTTGCTCTGAGCTAGTTACGGGCCTGGTCTTCCGGTATGAATTATATTTGGACGGCATATAAATGATAGAATTTTAGTGGCATTCGTGTAAATGCTACTGAAGATAAATAAAGTCATGTAAGTGTAAATGCCACAGAAGATAAATAATGCTATGTAAAATGCAAATGCTATTGAATATTAATAAAGTCATGTAAGTGTAAGTGTGACTGAAGATATTGTTATGTAGAGTGTAAATGGAAGATAAGTAGTCATGTAAGTGCAAATGCTACTGAAGATAAATAATGCTATGTAGAGTGTAAATGGAAGATAAGTAGTCATGTAAGTGTAAATGCTACTGAAGACAAATAATGCTATGCAAAGTGTAAATACTATTGAAAATTAGTAAAGTCACGTAAGTGTAAATGCAACTGAAGATAAAAAAATGCTAAGTGGAGTGTAAATGCTATTGAAGTCAAATTAAGTCATGTAAGTGTAAATGCTACAGAAGATATATAATGTTATGTAGTGTATAAATGCTATTGAAGATAAATAAAGTCACGTAAGTGTAAATGCTACTGAAGATAAAGTCTACAAGTGTAAATGCTACTGAAGTTAAATTAAGTCATGTAAGTGTAAATGCTACTGAAGATATATGTTACGTAGTATATAAATGCTATTGAAGACAAAGTCGCGTAAGTGTAAATAGTACTGAAGATAAATAATGCTATGTGAAGTGTAAATGCTATTGAAGATTAATAAGGTCATGTTAGTGTAAATGCTACCGAAGGCAAATGATGCTATATAAAGTGTAAAGACCATTGAAGATTAATAAAGTCACGTAAGTGTAAATGCTACTGAAGATAAATTATGCCACGTAAATTTTAAATGCTACTGAAGATCAATCATTCCACGTTAAGTGTAAATGATATTTGAAAATGCATAATGTAATGTGTTTGGGTAACTGTAAATTAAATAACGGTGTCTAAAACAATATCAATGTAGATTTGTCGTAATAATATAAATATAATTTATGTTCGTAATTAAACAATACCATGTTTAGTTTAATTGTTAACTCGGTTTATGTTCAGTGTGTTGCAGGGCTCAATTAAGTACTTAAAGGTACATTTAGTGCACTCAGTGATATTCATATATTTACAGTTTAATAATGTCATGTCCATAATGTCATGTAATTAGATTTACCAATAATCATATTTAAAGTTAAAATTATGAAGCATTGAGTAAGATATATAAAATTACAATTACAGCATGTACAGTGCAATATTTAACTGTAGGCTTGTAAATGTCAATTACTGAATTATTTAAAGTTTTATAACGCCATGTACATGGCAGAATGTTCATATTATTCAAAGTCTTATAAAGCTAGGGTTCATTGAAATATTGAAAGTCTGAAAAAGTTATAGTCTATTATATAAAGTTTTATAAAGCCGCGGTCTATTGAAATATTTAAAGTCTGATAAAGTCTTGTTTATAGCATATAAAGTCGGGTGTTGGTGTATTTAGTGAAGTATTTCAAGTTACATAACGGTACATGCGTAGTGTCAGGTTCAGTTTAAGCTAGTTAAATTATAAGGTTTTAAAAAATTGGTTTATCAGTGAAATAAATGTATTCTGTTATATTATCAATAGGGCTTTTTTTGGAACAAACATGTCAATCATAAACATACACCTTTTTTTGTTTTTTTGGGGGGAGGGGGTTACATCAAATGAATAATTGCAATGAGAAATTAGAAAAATATTACGAATGAAAGATAATAATTATGCAAGAAACCTAACCACAGTGTTATTTATGTACACTGTATGTTCTAACAAGTATGGTATGTACTGTTGGATATTATACAGTAGCACTAAAATATTTTGTTCTCCTTTGATTATCGTGATCTCATATAAATGAATTATACAATTTAGCTTTATGTCAGCTAATTATAAGATATAATCATAGAATCTTTTCTAATATTCAAAACCTGTAATTTGTAGCATTCACGGCATACACATACAAAATGCGATATTCGATGTAAAGAGATTTTTGTTTATTTTTTATCCTCAGAAATAGATATTATTCAATATATAAATTGATTTGTAAAATGTGTGAATAAACTAAACAGGCAACATTTGACAAGAATCAATCAAATTTTATTCAATTTAATAAAGTAGGACACCATGACTGTTACACTATTAAAATGTACGTATACAAAGTAAACAAATGTTATTCAATTTATTAAAATAAGATACTTCTATTGTTTTATTAAATTATGCACTTGTCTAGTAAATCGTTTAGGAATCATACAATGAATAAAAGTAACGGAAATCTAAGAAGACCAAATAAATCTATTGGATCATGGCGGTTTCACACAAATGAATGGGAATATTTAAAGTTGTTTCATTTCACAAGAAAGAAATTTGTACATATACATGTACGTATTATTTGGCGTTTAAATGCACAGATAACATTATGCAATTTCTTGCCACGCATGTAGATAAATAGACAGAAAAGGGTCTAAAATTTGAAAACACAATAAGAAAAGACATCTATCTATAGTTTGATAACTTTACCATCTGTTTATAGGCGGGGTTAGGGGCGGGAAACTTAAACAATGATTTATTACAGTTTGTAAAAGATTAGTTTTAAAAGAGGGGCCTATTTCAACAATGTGAAAACGAAAGGAAAGCAAGATGGCCGCCAAGATTTCAAGTAGTAGAAATGTTGAATATCTTTGCAGGAGAGAATCAATTAAACAAATAGATTTATACACCTCTAGAAGAAAAGCAATGTTGATTTTTTTGCTTCTGAATAAACGAACTGTTTGATATTGATGTTAACACGGCGAGAAAGGCATAAGTCACTCGCTCAAATGACACTCGAATCTAGTTCCAATATTTACACGAGAAAACATTCAAGATGAAAGCATCAAACAGATTTCAACTATAGTTCTGTTTTTATTTTTCACACTTGATCGAATTAGTAAGAATACCTTTTGTAAACTCCAGTCTTTTAAAAAATACGACTTTTTCAAATGTTTGTGGATATATTGATAAATAATGCATAACAAAATAAAACAAAAATATTTATTTTGTTCGTCTGTTTTATCGCAAATATTCTCTTAGAAAACAAGACCAAGTTTTAAAAACATGTCATTATTATTAAAATGAAAACAAGGCACAAGGAAATAATGTGTCAGCTGACAAAAATGTTAATATCAATAAACATTATTTTTTTTTTTTGCTTAAATATAATTCTACATTTTTCTAGATGCATTTCGTCTTAAGCAGAAACCATATGTAATAGAAGTTGACAGCCCATTAACATTCGCATGATTATAATGCCATTATATACTGATGTGGAAAGGCATTAGTATTGCATAATCCAAAGATGCACTATAAACGTTTATAATACTGTTGTCAATTATAACATATTTTCTAAACAATTTATTATAACATGCTATTTTTTTCAAACAGTGAACAGAGGTAGTACTGAATATAGTTGATAGGTTTATTGTATCAAATGGCGGTGTTTATAAAATATGGGGTTATACAGGGCGAACCCCTGTGTCCTACTCTATTTACACAGGTCCAGGCGACCTTTCAGAAGATATATTTAAATGACATTTAATAAAGGTAAGAGCAATAAGCCATACAATACAATCATGCGATTTAGGGAGTCTAGCAGTACTGCGGTAAAACACAACATGAAACAGATTCAAGAAAATTATATATATATATTAAATTTTAATAATGTAATACATAATACATAGACTCGATTGACTGACATAATTTTACAGGTAGAATATGTTCTGTTACCAACCAGTAAGATAAAATTGGAAGATAATTGACATAATAAGTATTGGTGATTTAACAAAAATTTTACAAATAATCATTACACGATTTTGCAATAAATCATGTTATTGTAATAATTAGTAAACTATAATTTTAATATCGTATGTGACTCGTTATTTCATGTTAAACCCACACAACACCAAACCGGTCGCCTTAATTCTATGTTTGTCAGTTCTGTCATGACCATTATGCTTATTATAATAAAAGTCTCACAATAAACACTCATTATTATGCTATTAAACGAACCTAGGTAATGTTGCATTAATACATTCATGAACCTACCCTATATTTTTCAGCCACATTACATTAAAGAGACAACGGGACTAGAAAAGTTTAAAATTTTATTTATTTGACCATGATACATTTCTCAAACTAAATAACGTTTAACGACCTACTGTTCCGCCCCGACTGAAGACTAAAATGGTTGAAGCTTGTTGTTTTATACCTAAAAAGAAAGTCGATTCATTTAAGTTTAATGCGTTAATTTGTTTTGTGGAATGGATATCTGTCATTATTTAAGTTTTCGATCCACAGAGTACGCCAATGTCGTGAAATAACAATAATTTAATAAGAAGAAAAAATCCGAGACAACATTCGTCAATTCACTCCCAAAAGCTAAAAAAGACATTTTTTCAATATTTCGAAAGGAAAATTTCATCGCATAAAACTTATTTGATCACTAATCGAAACAGCATAATTCAACCATGACCCCAAAGCAGTTAAATCCTTTGAATATCGTACCTATCTCAACCTATTGATCGATAAAATGGTGACAAAATAATGTGTTGATAAATAGATAATAATTTTACCTTTTACCTTACAACACTCAAACAAAGAAAAATTATCATTTAATAACTCTGAATTTACTATTTCACTCAAAGTATTTATTGGAATATACATAAGGTACTTTAAGTTATATCCTAGATGTATTCTTTTTGGAATCAAGTCCATAAGTCAACATTCCCTTTAAAATAGCCTTGTGGGGCTTGCTTATTTCTTTCAAGGCGAGGGGTCAACGGGTTTGAAACGATATAATCACTAACGTGTATTTGGAAATGACTTGAGAAATACTTGCCGTATAATCACGTTGAAAGACCATCTATTATTATTGCCGAATTTCCAGTTTGGCCAATTGCTTAGATTATATATAAATGATTTTGCCAGTTATTGGTACTGACACGACCTTCCATCATGGCCGCTGGATTCCAACAATGTTTCAAAATCACAAGTAATGTTAATGGGGCAGTCTTTCTAAAACAATTGAACCTAAACGCTCTTTGTGTCATTAATGTAATTTGAAGGATCTTAAAGAGTAAAATTTATTTATAGATGGGGGTAAAGTAAACCTATAAAAATTCCTAAAACCGCAAGATTAGGGAATTGGGGGTCAACTAGGGTCGTTCTGCTGAATCTATCAGAATGTCAAAGACTGGTCAGTGAGTGTAAATGATGTATTTTTCAGACAGAAATTAGACTGTTTAATTCTCTGTTTATTGCTTACTGGTGTATATGAAATCACTCTTCACTCAAGATTGGTTAATCATATATAAACCGTTTCCAAATAAACAATTATCCATAGATATTACATCATATGAAAATGGAAGTTAATTTTTAAAAATTGAATGGGGGTTTACAGCACAATACTTTCAGAAACACTAAGGGGGTGGGGAATCTTTTGGGTGCACGAGGATGAAAACTAGTGGCAGACATTGTCATCCGAACATCTAGAACACTTTCGCTTTCAGTGAGAACCGGGCTTCAAAAATCATTAAAGGTGCATTCATACTCAAATTCTCTAAAAAAAAAACCGAACTGAATCTGTACTAATAAGATTTGGGTGTCGCGCGCTAGATTCAGATCAGCGGGTTTATCGATACCGGATAAATCATCGTGCGTGTTCACTTATCGCTTGGAGGAAAACGTGTGTATTTTCAGGGTTAATTTCGTGCTAATAATTCCGAAGACGATATTTGACCCCCAAACCGATCGGGGATACGGTCCGGATAAATACAATGCAATTAAACAAAAATTGATATTACAAACACAAACCAGCTTGGGTGGAGCCTACATAGTCGTAGCCCTACCTCACTGAAACATACTGCGGTAACATAACCAGTTAAAAATCCGAATACAAAGGGCAGTCTAGCTCCATGGAGACGTTTTGAGTCTAGTAGAGTTAGTCTAAAGTATATATTGTATATGTAGCTGGATCAAAATGACAACAAAATATCTTGCTTTGCATTATGCATGTTTAGTGCTCAAAGGATTTTAATTAAGAAATGTTTTTTCGCTAGAAGTACAGAGTTGAGAGTGAAGTGCAAGTACATACTAGTTGATGCAAAGCAAACGCGACCAGAAGAGTAATCAACGACAGGAGTTCACTAGTCCGCCGCTCTAGGAAATACTATAAATATGGGTATCCATAAAACCAACCCCAACCCTAGCCCCACCCCAACCGTAATAAATAGATTTCGGTGGACTAATGAACCCTAAACTTAACCCAACCCTAACCCTAATGAACCCGTGGACTAGTGAACATTCCGAGGAGGCCATAGTAGCAAGAGCAAACCCATGGGGGTGGGGGGGTCTGAGAATTTAGACCTGATGCTAACAGCCATCTGTTATAAGTTTAAAAGCCACGACAAACAAGACAAAATTGTTAGCTTACAAGATGCAAATTTTTACCAATTATATAGTTAAAATTTTGTAAATGGTTTTTTCTGCAAAAAAAAAAAAAAGAAAAAAAAATGACAGTAGAGCCGTAGCTTTTCATTTCACTTGTTTAACCATGCTGTAAATTATCTCAACTATTCATTCATTATAGAAGATTAGTGGTTCAAACAAGAAAAATAGTTTTTCTTTCATACTTAACGTTTAAAACGTGTTGTTACTTAGATGACATAGATACGTGGACATTTTGTCAAACACACACAAAATGTCAGTGTAGAGTAAAAGGTTGTGACACGGTTACAGAGCTGTAGGTTTTCTTGGGGTTACGTTTTCAAGAACAATTTTTGGTGACTCATTTAATATTATCCGTGTACAGTAAAATTAGCCGAACTGAATATACCCCCTCCCCTCCACCCAAGAATAAACAAGTTATAAAAACACAGAAAGACAAGAAAACGTTTTTTGCCACTCATCTCGTAATCTTCCGTCATAACAATTTGATGTAAAAGGTGTCGTACACCAGGAACCCTATGTTTATTCTTTAGAACCCCTAATAATACTAATTTCTTAGTTTTCAGAGCAGTATTTGTTTCATCTTTTTATATTTGTCGATCATGCAATATTTTATTTCACATATGATATTATTCTTTTGTCTCTATATTTAAGTGATAATTCGTGACCTATCGATTATCTTTACTTCATTGTATAATTCATCCAAATCTCAAAAATATTCTAGAAATATTACTGGCTTAATTATTATAATTACATTATGTAATATTCTCTATATAAAAACTTTTGGATTTTTTTACAAAGAAAGAAAAGGGAAAGAGAAAATGTTCCAGACTCAATAATACGTTAAAATTGTAAATGATTAATATTTTGTTATCAATTAATAACCATTCATTAAGGGAAACGTTATTGATTTTTGGCTGTATTTGGCCAACATCTGCAAAGAAAATAATGTGTATTATTGATGGATACCCCTGATAATAATCTACCACACGTTTATCATTTGATAACAAAACACGAGCAACATTATTTCAGCAAACTCTGCATATAATAAGGGCGGGTGTTGACATTATAGTCAAGTATCTGCTCCATATATTACATTGTACGAAGAAATCGGCAACGTCATCGTTGACGGCGTCTAATCTCGTATAATTTGACTAAACCACGCGAGATGAACAAATAGCATTAAGGTAGTTTTGGTTAATTGGGTAAGCAATTACAGATCTACACACGTGATTGAATATTATTAAATATTGATGAAAACTGCGCAGGGCTACCTAACAACAGATGTTTCAATTTATTATCTAAACACCTTTTTTTTTTGAATAAACAGAAAAAATGACAGATTTTTGTCCCAGTTCTATTTATTAACTGACCCTGGATTTATTTAATGGACCCGTGTCACAATATATTATAATAATAATGATCTACAACAGATAGGATAAGCATCAGGAAGAAACGCCCACCATTAAAAATCTCACCCAGCCTTTTCGTACACCAGATCCACAATACAAAAATACAAAAAACTGTCTAACCCGATATGATATCATCATTAGGTAATTTTTAATATTGGAGACCCGTTATTACGAATAAATAATCATCCTAATTTCTAAAATGGAGATGAATAGGTTACTTAAAAATTTCCGTTGTAACATTTTCGTTACATTTTATAACGGCGACCTGTTGCAGTAATCTTTGAGAAAAAGCATAAAGGGGCGCAACTCTTGTTTATAAACAACTTTCCTCGTGACGATTTGTTTATTTTGCATGATCATCTAGTTTATGTAAACACCTTTCTTTTTAGTGGAGTTTTCTTTTTTAAATAATCAATGGTTAGTTATTCCTGGATGTTCACAAGCACTGTTAAATATGTGTTGAACTGTTGTTACAATTATGAATGAACAAAGAGCGAAGCGATCTGTAATAGTCATTTAGCCCACGCTCAATTTTTTTTCTCTCAACGCATTCCCATTTATTTATTTCTACATTACAATAAATAAAACAATATTCTATTCTTTATGTTAGTTTTTGTTGTAAACAAAATAAAAGCCAAAAATAAGTCTATTCTGTTTAATGTAGTCTGGCTAATGGCCAAATGACTAGTTTACTGGACTCAATGTGATTTGTCGAACATTGCATTTGCATTAAGACAGCTGGCGAAAATACCTCATCGCACAAAATGACTGACGCCTGACAGACCAAGTATTTCTATAGCTTCTATACTATATAAGAAACGGCTTTAGTAAGCAGTGAAACAACATACCAGGGTCAGGGCGTTCACTTTTTTAATAGGCTGCAATATATGAGCTGACGAGCATGCGCTGTGTTGAATTCTTCAATAACTAACGAGTATTTGGTTTCTTTTGGCGGGAAATCAAGCTGCCAATACAGAAGCAGAGGGGATCCGATTCATCAAAAACATCTGTATGATGATTTTTGTCAGCCTCCTCAAAGATTCACAGATTGGTCAACCCGAAATTAAAGAATGAGCGAAAGAAAAATATGAAAGAACTGAGTGATGAATTGGGGGAATAGAAAGAACGCTGTTAACGACAAAAACGTAATTTGTAATCTGTTTCATGAATTGACGAATGAGGAATGACGAAAACCGATTCTCCAGTCTAACGAACTGTCATCAACTTCATTACAGAAGTGAATTTATGATGTGTTGTGGGGTGATAAGAGGTTAAAGAAGGCGGTACAACATAGATAGAAAACAACATATAGTTCAACTAACCAGATGATATAGGACTTTAAAGATAAACCAAATTATGGGAAGACAAGCAATACGGATAGAAGGCGTATACTTATTGTCCAAATAAGGAAATGGTCGCTGATGACTATGTTGATGAAATGAATAATTTTTAGTGGCTAATGGTGATGTTTCCCAAAAAGATTAAATTTGTATCACAAAATGATAATTAGGCCATAGATACTAAGATCGGATGCTCAATTTAAAAAAAACTAAAACATTATGCAAAAATGACAAAATATAGGCGCACTTGATTAACATGCGTCAGAATGAACTGATTGTTCAAGTGAAAGTTATTCAAGAAGTCAGATTGAATCGATTGTTAATAAGTACACACAATAGAATGTTATCGAGGAAGCCAGAATATATTGATATATCATTATAACATTACGATAGTTTATATAATTATATAACTCAATGATTACACGTGGTATGTTTTAATTCTGATATATTAACATAAATTATATTTATACACGAACTTGTCTCAGTATATTTACATAATATCTAAATATTTCATTTATTTTGACGTTTTATTTTATTTTTGTTGAAATTCTGAAATTCTAACGTTAATTACATGTATATTTATACGTAACCTTGTCTCGGCATTTACATAATAACTAAACATTTCATTTATTATTTAATATACAGTCACTGATATTTTTATTTTATTTTTTAATAACCATTTCCTTTTTGTTATTGTTAATTTATGAGACAAGACGACGAGAGACACAACAAGGAAAAGACGAAGTTCAGAATTTACGCCAAAAGATGTTTTACTCACGTTTTTGAGACCAACCCCTACCGTTTGTCTCAGTTACACTTAATACTTATTGTTCTCACATTTGTAGCCTTTAACATTCAAACAAATAGATACAATGTTTCTTGTTTTTGTCTTTAAAAATTGAAACAAAATGTCGGCCAGACGTTAAGCAACATATATTTATATCTATAAAAAAAAATGTGTGTAGACAGCACAGAGTAAAATGATTTCCGTTAAACTTTTAAAAGAACGTTGCACATTTACAAGGTCATGGATTTTTTAAAATTCAACTGGAAACAGGCACAACAATATGTCTACCATTTTCATCTCTGAATAAAGAAAACGCCTAAACCGTCCAAATTTATGACAAGGGGAGCTTGACAAATTTCTGAAAGGACAATGTTAGTTATGTGGTAGAACTGGTTAAACGCAGAGGTCATTGCTACCATTGATGCGTAACGAAGATTTGAAGAAACAGGAAGTGATAATGGCTGACACCAATATTGTCCTTTAATGGCCAAATATTACTGTGAAGCAACGGTGAAATTTTTAATGACGATAAGAGATAAGATGAGGGATTGGCGATATAAATAGTAACAATGATAAGTATAAAGTTATAATATAGATCGACATAATAAAAACGAAACACTATCTATAGATATCACTTGTGACAATGTGTTGCCATAAATAGGAATGAAATGGGGTTTAACGTCCCACAACCATTAATAGGTAAACTACATAAATATTGATGAAGATAAAAAAAACTAAACCAAAACAATGAAATGAAATACATGTGTAATACATGTGCGAATTTAACGGACATCGTGTGTATTATGTATTTATTCAATACACCGTCCCTTTCGACTGTTGTGCGAGGAATCCCATGTAAAAAATGTGATCTAGCAGTATCGACCACATGTCGATTTAAAATTTCGGCGGATCTCCGCATCAAGTTAAAAAAAATTTTTTTTAGGCCATATTGATTAAATAAAATCCCTACAAGTGAATTGTTTTAAATTAATCCAACTTGGAACCTCAAATAATAGGCTTGTCTCCAAATGGTTACAAATGCAGAAATCCGTCTATTATCCCGTTACATCGTAATTAAATAAATCATAACTCCGTTAGGTAAGAAACACGCAAATTTCCTATCCATTATTAACTAAGGTTGGCAAACTCTTACTCCAATATAAGAAAATTGGCACGAACACAAGAATTAATTCATAATACATGGGGAATGTGATGACAAGAATTAAAATGGCTGTCATTTGTCTTAAAACCATCCAATAAGGTAATTAGGGTAATTTTTTCTAAAGACGTGTCATGCGAATTAGTTCAAAATAAAATGGTTTACAGATTGTCAGTGTCAGGTGTTGCTCGTCTAAACACAAACCAACAACGTGTTTATTTTCCTTATTAAACCAATCAGTTTCAAATTAACTCCTATCTCCCCGGAGAAAGCTCACCAAGAAATGTTTGGCACTCAATTTAACTGATCATGTCAAACTCAAATATAAGGTTATAGAGTATTCTATTACTAGACCACATTCTTGAAACGGATTATTGATAATTTTATTATGACTAAAATAAAGAAATAAGACAGACTCGTTCTTAATTAAGAAATGAAATAAAATGGGGTTTAATGTTCTGCTTTTCTGCATCGTCTTAAAGATACATTATGAGCGATTAGATAAAGAGCTGGCAGTGCTCACTATAATAGTTTAAAGCTAGATAATTTAAATGAATTGGCTGACAATTTCAGTCAAATTGATCTACTCTGAACCGAGATTTTAGCGATAAGTCGGTACGATAAAATCCAAACGCTAATATCTCGGTTCAGAGCGGAGCAATTTGACTGAATTTTCCTGTTGAATATGACAATGTCTCTTAAAGTCCGAAGCTGTTATAAAGATATAATCAACAAAAAAGATCGATCTACAAGAACCTAGAACATGATGAGTAGAATCCAGTCACTCGGGGGAATAACTGTCCTTTCTCTTGAAAGTGAGTTAGTGTGAAATTACGTTAAAACGAGATCTAACCTGGACGCTATTGATGTCTAAAGAATGGACAAAAAAATATATGAAATTATTTCGGTTCAATTATTCCAATAGAACTCTATATGATGTACTGCAGCAACCTGTGGCAGAAATTAACAAGGATTTCAAAGGCGAGACAATGTGTGGAATTGATACGGTGAAATGGACTGTAACGAAATACTGTTACACAAGCAAGTGAACCGAACATAAGGTGCATTATCAGAACATAAGGTGCAGCAGTATCTGTAGTTAATAAATGGAATATGGAAGTATACATAACGATATCTGTGATAAGAGATATCTATAGGTTGCATGTTACTGATATAGGTAAACATAAAGTGATTAAACTACTAAATAAAGATAACACTAACATAAAGATCCGTAAGCTGTACTCACGTGTTGATTTAAAGGATAACACCTTTTCAATTTGGTTCTCAGAGCAGGTGTGGTAGGGTAATGATTGGAAGGCACTAGCTCTGAGATAATGACACAATATTAAATTGATTCCTATTATACCCCCCCCCCCCTCTTCCCGTCCAAAATATGCAATAATAATAATTGCATTTCATTACATTTCCTTGGACATAAAGCTTAATGTTATACCCAGATGTAATTACACGTAATTATATAATAACAGCAGTTGTGACATTAAAACAGTTACACTTTTGAGATATATGTCAACTATTTGAAACAATACAACCCAACAACATAGAAATTAAGGTCTGGTAGTTCAACCTGCGATTAAAAAGAGCATATTTTACAAATGAATTTGACCTTACGGTGGCTATTGTTTCGAATTGCAAATAATCAATGTTAAAAACACTTATAATTGTCAAGAAGTAGACTTATTGCTCGACTTTTGAGGGACTCTCACTTTAACGTTAGATTACTGTATCAGGGTCATGGTAACTACCACGGGTTGAATTAGGTACCTATTGCAGAACACGAGATCGATTGGAATGCATTACTCGCGTTACTTTGATGAGTTTATCGCGTTTTACCACACTAATCATTACAGCGATGAGTAAGATGCAACAACTATACAAACACACCAGTCCTCATCCTAAGTTGCTTACAAATATTTATGCAATCATACAAACTTAGCTTTAGAAGAGAATAATGAATTAAATGTTTCTGCTCTGTACACAGATGAATCTAAAAGATAGTTTTATCAATAAATCAACGACTTAATAATACTACAAGCAGTGTTCATAAACCTGTCGACAGTCTATCTTTAAAATCATCAAAGATCATCACATCTGAGATAGCAGGACATCCCCTGTGGAGAGTGGGTTATTAATAACAGTAGGGAATCAAGTAGTACCTTAGATTGCCATCAAAAATTAATTATACAGACCTTTCGTTTGCAAAGCGACCCAAAAGATTTACAAACACTGACTAACAGGCCCCGCGGGAGAAAATTAACAAAACAAACTAAACCCATTGCGGTTAAACCGGGAATAATGTACTGTTTTTACAAATGCTGTTAAGCTCAACCCTTATAAAATTCGCAATAATTGACAAAACGTAGATTTGATTATGTTAAATTATGGTTTTACGTTCGGCAATTTTCTACAACCAACAACTTCTGTAAACCAAATCCTGGCAACCCAAAAGAACCCTGTTTAACCATACATTATGCAAGAGCTAAATCTGCCTTTTGCAGGTCTTTCTTGGGGTCTGTAAACGTTTAATTAGACATTTATTAACAAAACAAGACCATTATCAACCCTCGATGGCATAGGATATTCAAGATTATAACTAGATTAGAAGGGTTCGCCATTTAAAAATGTATTTAGTAAATGGGAAAGCGAGGCTTAGTCTCGAATATACCAGTTCCTTGGGTTACCACCATGCACATATCTTGTCAAAACTACAAATTGAGCTAACATGGCTCAGAATGAACTATTTTTGAGTTATTATAGCGAGAATGGTCAGCTCTTCGTCTAAATCTTACATAATGTATCCTTAATGTTTTCCTGGAAAAAAATATAACTCCAAATTGACACGTTACAAATATCAATGAATAACTTGTAAATTTAATATATAAACGTGTATAATGGAAAAATTTGGCACATAATCACATATGAACACACCAACCAACATACGATTATCCTAAAATTAGAGTAAATATTGATTAGAAAAGCTTGATGTCTATTCCTATGTTCTAGTAACGTAAAATCTATCTAATTTCAATTCGTCTATCTAGTTTTTTATTCGTTGACATCAACGTCAAGGGAACAAATTTAACCTACATTTTGTTCCAATGTTAATTATACGTGAATATTATACTTTTTAAAGCTATAATGAATATAAATTGTATAATGTTTCCCATTAATACAGTCTATAAAGAGAGTGGGTTGATTTTTAAACTGAGATTAAACAAAAATATTTTTTTCAAATGATCGTTGACAACTACTGTGGCAAATATTAGTAAGTGAACACTGTAAACCATAAAATTTCGCAATTATCGGCATTTTTCGACAGAAATATGTGGGAAATGTTTGCTCCCATGATGGACACTTAATAAGAGTTGTGTTGGTTATACATGTAGTAACTGCATGAGAGTAATAACATGGAGTGCGATATGGACAAACAAGAGGTCAGTAGGTGTTTAACAGAATATCATGACCACTACGTTACAGGTCTTTTACAACTGTCGCCTCTCATACCAATATAATCTTGACTACGAGATAAAGATGTTGGACATCGTTGATAAAGTCATAAAAACCGAAACTTGCTATGAATTTACGACCCCCCGGATGTTATTTTCATTCACTGAGGCATGTTATTGGTTGTTTTATGTAGAAACTCGTGGACCACAATTCAAATTAATGTACAATAAAATAGGTAGAGTAGTAGTAGTATAACTTGTTGTAAGAGACCTGCAGCCAAGTAGGGCTTGACGTCGATTTGCGGGAAAAACACAACGTTCAGCTGGTTCCGTCCGGCCAAAAGAGACTTGATAAACTTAAAGAAGATAAACCTCTATTCTTTGGCAAATAGAAATGGACACAAGTGGGTTGCAACGCATATAATACTGTATAGGAATGTATATAAATTGATTTACATTCGAACATTTCTGTTTTTACTTTATTCTAATATTGTGTTCGGCGAAATACGCGAAGAGTTCAAATTGAATGACAGTCTTTGGCGTCTAGGTATTCCAGTCTACACCGGTAATATTCTCCTTTATGGGATATGTTTAGCCTCGTTCATCGAGTCACTTCAGTACAAATGGCACTCGAGAGCATTCTGGCAAGCGATTCATGTACTTATTTCTCGGTAAGATAAGAACAATAAGTAATGTTTGCAATGTCGAAGACTGTGGATGATGTTGAGTCAGCTCCGTTAATCCCAACCCAGAAATTGGATGTACTTCGACCACGCACATGTTCAATCAACTGCATCTTTTTTATTTTGGTAGGCCTCTTTCAATCCGATTGAATCCAAGCCGGGGGATAACCTGCCGTTGATACTTGATTTCATTTCCTTTTCGTTTTGAGTACATTTGATCTTCGATTAACCGTCTAAAGTTTGATATTTCTTGAAAAATGCCAATGATGATCAGAAACTTTAACTTTAACAATCCATTGTCGAACGCAAGTAACCAGTCGTATTTGTGAATTATTTCGAAATAACCCGGTCAAAAATGACCTCCGCCTGTGGATGCCCGTATAGTTAAATAATATTAACCGACGAATTTTTCTTGATAGCCTTATTGTGAATTACGATTTAGGCTATGAATAATTGACTGTAGAAGGCTAAATAGTAAGATTGTCCTCGCTGACCCGTTCTTAACAATATGACAAGTTTGCCTGGCAAAATATTTGTATGGATATCTACACTGTGACTTGCTACAGAAAAACTATCTTGACTATTAGATCATGACTTATGCCCTATATATATAATAGTTTCACGGTCAGATAGTGACAAAAACTATATATAGAATATGTTCGTATTAAGGGATAAACATGACTTGGATTACGATTTTAAGGCACCAGACCTCTACCCTAGGTCATAATTTAGTTTTTAATCAAATGTTAAATAACTACAAAAAAAATGGTATCATTAATAAGGGGTGAAATTATGTCACATAAATATCCACAGTGTCCCACCCCATCCACAATCAAACAGCATGATGGCGGAAAGGTGTGAAAACTTAATCTAACAAATTATAGACTGTAAAATTACGGTTAACTGTGTTAATGATTAGAATATATGTGTCATTTTTAATATTATTCACTTACGTTTCATTCAAGCCCCAATAACACTCTTGTTGTGATTGAATAATATGTCCCAATCTTTATTCTGGTCAACAAATTGTATTATTTTACAATATTCAAATAAATTGATGATACAAATTTCATCGTAACACACCTAATTTAAAAAATTGGAAAAATTCAACTACACGATTTTAAAAGGTTAACGTAAACCTTTTCAAATGTGACTTGGATTTTAATATATTTTCGAACCCTCTGGACAAGTAAAATATGATGTAATGGATAATTTACACAACAGGTAGGACACATAAACATCTGGTACTTAGAATAAGACTATTATTTATTTTCTAGAGCTACAAAGCCAGCAAGAGTGTTATTGTCCCTTTCACAGTTGACTCATGAATAAATAAATAAACTCACTATTTAGGTGTCTTCTATATCGATGGTACAATCTTATTAGTATCGATGGTACAATCTTATTTTTTATCGATGGTACAATCTTATTAGTATCGATGGTACAATATTATTATTATTGATGGTATACAATCTTAAAGATGCATACTAGTAATGGTGGTACAATCGTGAATATTTATACTACTACTACCGATGGTACAGCCTTAAAGATGTATACTATTAGTATCGATGGTACAAAAGCAAAAACGTATACTAGCAATGGTGGTACAATTTTAACGATGTACACTATCAGTATCGGTGGTATAATATTAAAGATATCGGTGGTACAGTCTCAAAGATATATACTATTAATATCAATGGAACATGTTGAGCTGCATGATTTTGCTAAGGCGATTCGCAGCCCTGTCCAAATTCCCTCGTTCATATGAATCATTATACAGTTAGTGCTAGACCTAGTTATAATGAATACGGTGAATAAACAATACCCCGTTGCCATTAATTAATGCAACAATTATAATTATATACATGTACGTAATAATTTTAATAAAGAGTTTTTATTTTCGGAGTTCTACATGTATATACACATTACACACTTTATAAAACAATATGTCCTTAACTGTAAACAGCCTATATTTAGATATAGGTATATCTACATATGTATTTATATGTATCACTTTCTGTAATTCATGGCTAAGTCCTAAGATGACCTCAACATCACGTGCCCTATCTATATACAAGACATATGTATGTTTATATATGTGTATTTTGCCTGTAGCTTTAAAGAAAAACAGTAAAAAGTACCGAATGCTCGGGCTGAATCACGACCCCTACCGGAGGGTGGAGTCACTATTTAAACAATATCCCGGCATTCCATTCGTTTTCTTCCCACGTGTCTTTTTATTGAGATATCTGAGAAATCTTCTCTTTCAACCTGTCACTCATTACACTCAGGCTACGTTTCCGGTTGCGTCATTTTGCAGAATCGGGTGTCGAATTCGAAACTAACAGATTGGTAGACAAATACTCCTAATCTGGAACTAATTTAATACCGTACTTTTTTAACAACAAAATACCTATCTTCAATTGTATTTAAACATGTACTTTGTTTTTTAAAAAACTTTATTTTTTTCGTTTGCAGTGAAAGTCAACATCCTTCTGAAATAGGCCAATATAGGGAGCTATACGAATGCTCTAATTTTCATCCTACTTTTAATGCCCTGAAGCATGGACCTTATAACCCATGCCTGAAGTAAATTGTTTCGTCATCGAGACTTTGATGCCTTCTTCTTGTTCCGCTAAACAGAAGGAATAATTGCTAGCAATGTGAATAGCCCAAAGAGTAAACATAAGCTGTCTCCTTCAGGACACCTATTACTACAGTAACAACTCCCTTTCATTTCTGTAACATAGGTTTTCTAGCTGTTAACGATATCTATATCTATCATTATGGTATTTCATGTGATAATAATTGTTCTGATTACATCGACAATGCATTCAATCTACCTTTTATATATTTAGTAAACATTTCATTAATTCTTGTCGGACTATTGGAAAGTAATATTTAAAATTTCATAAAGAATCGAATGACAAGTTCTCTAGGGTAACGACATTGAAACCAATAACTGTTGATCACTCATCTGATAATAATTCGTTAATTTCTACACAACATTTAAATTCCAATAATCCACATACTAGTCCATAGAAGTGATAATTTGATATTTAGGTACATGGTTTTATATATGAACTATTAGTGTTTACCATAGATTTCTGTCAATTACGTCAATATGAACTATTTACCATAGATTTCTGTCCATTACGTCAATATGAACTATTAGTGTTTACCATAGATTAATGTCCATTACGTCAATATGAACTGTTAGTGTTTACCATAGATTTCTGCCCATTATGTCAATATGAACTATTAGTATTTACCATAGATTAATGTCCATTACGTTAATATGAACTATCTGTGCCTGCCACAGAATTCTGTCCATTAAGTATATAGCATAGAAAAAATTGCTGAGTAGAGTGAATTAAAATTTTTCCTCGAATGCATAATACATCTAGTTTAAAACTAAAAGTACAGGATAGGTTTCAGACAGTAGACATGTTACATAAGAATATAGACCAGTTGTATATTATAGTAATTATATAATACACTGGATATACCTAACTAATTATGACTATATATAGTATAATATGATAACATCCACATTCTAAACAATTGCAACCGAGGACGTGGCATAAAGACAATGATATACTATTCAAAAAAAGTAGGGGATATTCGATTTTGGGGGCATAATACTAAAATATGCAAATGACTACGAAAAAAGTCACTATAGAACCTAACAGAAGAAACATTTCCAGTTACATGTGACGCCCAAACGCACCAATAGCTACTGCATGGAATGCAGGTGATGCTTGGGATCATCATGGGGGTCCAACCCAAGATTTGCACGACTCTGACTTTGAATGTTACAGTCATTGTGGCATTGAATTCCAGGGTGGAAACATCAGTTTAATTGTTTTAGTGACCAGAAAACAAATTTTGATATGCGTCGGCTTACCCAAAATGAAAGGTTACGTGCCCTTGGCATGCTACAGATCGGCACAACACAGGCGGTTGTGGCGCGGACGATGAATGTTTCTCAGTCTGTCATAAGCAGGCTATGGTCCAGATACCGTGATACACAATCTGTACAGGACAGACCACGCTCAGCTCGACCAAGGGCGACAAATCAAGCCCAGGATCGATTTATCCGTACCTTGGCCTTGAGAAATCGTGTCATCACAGCAAATCAGATCAGCGCTCGTCTTCAAAAAGACACTGGTGTGAGAGTGAGTGGCCAGACGATTCGGAATCGACTGCATAGGGGTCACCTTCGCGCCCGACGTCCTCGCGTGATCCCTTGTTTGAGAGATCATCACATTCAGGCAAGACGTCGTTGGTGTAGGGATCGTCAACACTGGGATAATCGACGCTGGAGCAAAGTGATGTTTTCAGATGAGTCAAGGTTCACTGTTGATTTTTTGGACAGACGTAGGAGGGTGTGGCGTCGTCGAAACGAGCGCTTCCAAGACGTTAGCGTCATCAGACATGATCGATTTAGGGGTGGTTCTGTTATGGTGTGGGGAGGCATCACTGTTGCTGGAAGAACGGCTTTACATGTTGTTGCAGGGCGTGTTACAGGCCAGTACTACCGGGACAACATCTTGGCAGTCCATGTTGTGCCGTTCGCACGACGTCATGGCCGCCGTTTCATCTTCCAGGATGACAACGCAAGATGTCACAGGGCCTGGATCGTTACAGGTTACCTCCAACAACAGAACATCACCACATTACCTTGGCCAGCACTGAGTCCCGACCTCTCCCCCATCGAGCATGTCTGGGACATGCTTGGACAGAGGTTACGTCAACGTCAACAACGTCCTGCCAATGTCCAAGAACTTGCTGCTGCGTTGCAACAGAAATGGGACAATCTGGACCAAAATGACCTTAGACGTCTCATTAGGAGTATGCCACGTCGGATCAATGCTTGTTTGGCAAACAGAGGAGGATTTACCCGTTACTGACTTTGTTGTGATGCTGTGGTAACTCTGCTGTTTGACCCCGGGTATCATTTTACCCTTATAATGGTCAGTCTGTGCCTTACTTAGTCTAACGATCATTTGGAATAAATCGATGAATGTGAACTTCATTTCATTTTGTCATTTGTTTCTTCGTCAGTTTCATTAGGTGACTTTAATAACACTTAAAAATCAAATATCCCCTACTTTTTTTGAATAGTATATAAAACAATTTCAGTACAATTCAAACTATATGTTGTTGTTGCGTTCCTTTTCGTCTAATCGTTAATGCAATCAAAACAAATACTGCTATAGAATATACTGAAACCAAAGGGAGATATCCATTTGTTGTGCCCCAAATCAACAGTTTCATATCTCAAAATATATATGTATAGACAATCCGTGAATGTTAACTTTTAAGTTCATAATGTAATCTGTGAATATTCACTATAACTTCATAATGTGATATGTAAATGTTCACTTTAACTTCATCATGTGATCTGTGAATGTTCACTTTAACTTCATAGTGTGACCTGTGAATTTCACGTTGACTTCATAATGAATCTATACATGTTCACATTGACTTCATAATGTATCTATACATGTTCACTTTAACTTCATACTGTAATCTGTGAATATGCACTTTTAACTTCATAATACAACCTGTGAATGTTAACTTTAACATCATTCGTGAATATTCACTTTTAAGGCCTGTTAGAATTCTAGGTTCCTTGGATAAGCAATGTTTCAAAACTCTACATTTCCGTGGATTTTGGAAGGATATGTCAATTTTTAGATAATTTCCGTAACCTTACCATAGAAAATTAGCCGCCAGTGGTTATTATTATGAGCCAAAGATACCCTAACCACATTTCATTTATAAAGGAGTGCCATATCATTATACCACTTTATTAATGTCAAGAGCTGATTATAGGAGGTGTTAAAATTGTCTCATAAAACCTTTTAACGCATTTTTGAGGTTTGTGGAATCGCGCCACAAAGGTACTTTATTTAAGTAGATCATTAGAGGTTATAGGATTGAGTTATAAACGAATCTTGCTGTCACTATCAAGCTACGGTTATCAAACTGAAAATATTAGGGACTGGTTTAATATGCACGAGCCAAAACAAATAAAATACCTCCCACAAAATTCAAATAAAAAGGAATTGCGTTTAACTTCCCACTGGACCAGGGAAGGCGGGCGTACAGTGCACGATGTGCTATGCATGGGGGAAAAATCTTTCCCGGTCAGCGGCGCAACGGCCTACTCTTATTTCGAAGTCCAGCTAAATTCCGGGCAACTTACTCGACTAACACCTCCCGTTGGGGGAGTCAGCACTTCACACACTGAGCCACCGCGGTTCGCGCACACTGAAAGGAATTCAAGTGACTTTTATTTACAATAACAAACAAATAGGATATAAACTAAAATAGATTAAATATAAACAATTGATAAAGATCATATATTTGAATTGTCGTTTGGGTCGCGTGTATCTTAATTGGAATAAAACATTCAAAACGTAAATTATATTATTTTGTGGCGTTTTGTTTCAAATTTTGCGGGATATAAAAATTGGATGTTTCAGACGGAAAACACACGTATTGACGTTGTCATTCGTGTGAAACTCGGTTTTTTTTTAAAATTATTTCTTGGCGTGTGTTTATATAATATTAACTTTGTGGTTATATTGGTTGTGACAAGCTGTTGACACGATATATACAATTAATAACAATATTACTTTTCAAATGTATATTAAGATTGAATATGTCTCGTATATTTATAAATTAACAATATCGCCAGTTTTGGTAAACTGTTTTTAAATCGACGTAAAACAAATGAAATGAAATGGGGTTTAACGTCCCGACGTAAAACAAAGACTTGGCGTTTTCCACCATAAATTTTCGCCATGGTGGTGTGGCATTCCCATCTCTGTTCTGGACATTTATAATAGGGGATTTTTAAGCTAGGGATATGTTTGTAAATGGTAACTATAATGCAATGTACATTGAGTGATGCGTTAGCGAAATACTCACCCCCTTCATTTGTCTGAAGTGCGTAGTGCGAAATACTTCATACCCAAGTAGTGTATTTATATACGTTTTCCATCGAATTCTCTTGATAATGACATCGTTCTAGAACGCAGTTTACACAAGTATAATTATTACCCATTTTTTGGGGGAGGGGATGATTAGCACGTGCGCGCTGTATCATAAAGCCTGTCATTGAGTCAACTGGCGTGGTTTCGAATCCCTGGCTGTACGTGACAAGGACTAGGGTCGCCTGTCCAACCTCGTGGGTTTTCTCCGGGACCTGCGGTTTCCTCCCACTGCTAAAGACCCTAACGCGCAAGCAAATTATTGAAAGAGAATTAAACCATATGTTTGTCCCAAATGACCTAGTTTGTGTCGAGTTGACGTTAAACCCCATTTCTCTCTCTCTTATTACCCATTTGTGAAATTATCAACCTAGTCGAACGGTTTTAATACTTTTAGGTGACAATAAGACAAACAATATGACCGCAAGACACCACTAATGAATTTATTCAATCGAAAATTAATTAATCGATCTGTCAACATGAAATAATTATTTGATATGTTGCGAAGATTTTGGTGAATTAGATTATTGCATAAACCACATCCTTACATAATTGTATTTATGTTGTTTTTTTTTAGCATATCCGGCCTTGTTTCGTTCCCGGAAAACCTACGACCTTGTAACAGATTGTTAAAAAATAAGCCGTAACCACACAATTTTCCCTCGATGAATTATATTCTACACTGTCTTAACACCAGTGATATATGACTGTTTAATGGTCGAATGCACTCAAATACACTTTGATACAAATACAGTTCACCCTTTTAGCCTTTTTATACGCTCGGTTAAATAACAACGATAAAGGCAGAAAACTAACTTCTGTAGATTATACCATATAGAGTGTAACAAAATGTTTCTCTAATATTTACTCACAGAATCGACAGAGATCAACTTGTGCTGGTTGTAATGACGATCGTTAAATCCACTCCAAATTAGACGTTAATTTTGCATATTCACCTAAAAATGTAATTTTGTGGAATCATTTCGCATCTTATTTTAGATAACCCTTTTCAAATGTAATATTTCACGACCTCTATAATGCAATCTTGCATTTCGCAGAGCCGCATACAAATGTTGCATAATATCCCGATATGTTCATACCAAATACTATTAAGAGTAATTACATGGGGAAATGCTAAGATGAATAAGAAGTGATATCGGATGTTTCAAAAACTCGCGAAAAAGTGCACAAGAAATCAACAGCGAAGTCATTCTTTTGTCAGAAATGAAAATATTTACAACACATTAAAATCTGATGACGAGTAACAACCCATTAGCTTCTAGTTCTGTCCTTATTCTAACGCCTAGCACACAAAACATTTATTATCAATTGCAATAATTATTGGAAATCGTTAGAAATTGATAGACTTCTTCGTCTCATGACCTGAAATACAGTATTAAATATAAAGTCAATCGGATATTTTTCAAAGTGATCAAGGGCCATAACTATGGCAGTAATTATCGCAATCTTTGAAAATCAGTAGGCTTCTCGTCTGATGGCCTTAAACACTGTGTAAATCGTTGAAAATCAATATGATTCTTCGTCTCATGACCTTAAACACTGTGCATAAATTTAAAGTCCATCAGATATTAACTTTATTCACTTAAGTGTCCACAAGATTTTTCAAAGTGATCAAGGGTAATAACTCTGGCAGTAATTATCGGAAATCGTTGAAAATCAATAGGCTTCTTCGCCTCATGGCCTTAGACACTGCGTGTGGATTTAAAGTCAATCGAATTTTAACTCTAGTCCATAGACCGACGGACGGACGTCCGGACGGACGTTGGCGACCACAATATACTAGCACATTTCAAGGAGGGCGGATAAAACTGAGTCTATTGACTAGTACACGAGAAGTGTTTTAGAAGTTTCTGTTTCATTTTTGTATACATATATTATCTTTTTCTAAAATCCAAATATTTCCAATCAGTCATAAAACAAGCAATAGCTATATACCTGTCATAACAATGATGAAATTATAATATCGTTTTATTCTCTAAAAATTAACAGCCTATGATAATATAAAACCGATCATGCTGCATTCAATATAAAAATATAAAAAAAACTCGAAATTTCAATTAAGCATTTCGTTTTGAAGTGTATGTAATAACTAGCATGAATTGAATAAAGTATTTATATACATGTATGTATACGTATACATGTATATATGTTTTATTGTAGTTATACTCCAGTCCGTTGTTTTCTTTTCATAAATATGTTAAGAGCCAGTTATAATGTTCATTTTATGTAAGTTTTATGTTTAACTTCATGACAACTCTCTCTCTCTCCCTCTCTCTTTCCTTAACATTGTTCATGAATCAGCCAGTGTACTAGGTTAAACGCGATTTATATATAATACGTTCTAAAATACATATATTATACTGAGCTGTAAACATGTAAGATTTAAAGAGGCATAATGAGTACTCTGCGCGTCTTTGTCGGTAGATACAAAATATACTTTTCAATTATACAGAAAACTGTTACATCCGGATGTTCAAATAAACTGTTTGCTCGCAAAATGTGTGACAAACATGCATGGCCATTACTACTAGGTTACGTTTGTTTTTTTTTTTTTACTTTTTGGGTGTATTTTTAAAAAGAAGTTTAAAGAACGCCATGGAAAATATCATAATTTAAGTATGGGGGTCTATCAAGGATTAGCGTCTAGTCGTTCGGTTGGGGCGAAAATCCGAGGTCCCGCTTACACGTTGTTGTGAAGGTAAAATAGCCCATTTTAATTATCTCGGTTTGTGCAGATAAGAAAGACGTTAAATCCCTTTATATTTCTTAATGTAAGTAGGTCAGGGCTTAGATTTTGCATAATTTGATCAAAGTAATGTGATGTTTTTTAAAATTATCTATAGGGGAGAAAGATCTGGATAATGAATTCTTTAAAGGGCACCCTACGATGTCTGCTCGGCGCAGGTCTATTTCTTCTGTTTAATGCACATTAATTTTGGTTTCTCTGTGCTTTTTGTCTGATAGTAACGCCTGTACCTCCCAAATTGATCCACGGATGGTCTTGTATACAAACTAATATAAGCTTTCCAGAAGTCTTTCACTCGGGATAACGGAACAAGAAGCTATGTAATCTGGTGGATTGATGAACAGGGGCAACCATTGTCACACAAAGTACTGGTTTACGCCCAGATATCAAGCGCGTCAAAATTAGTTGGAACACAGTGTATTACATTGCCATAATAATTTCAATTCGTTCATACGAAAAGTATAAATTAATTATATTAAATTATTGTCATTCTGTAATTATAAGATTTAACTATTTTATATGTCTGGAGAGAACTTATATAATAATCTTTTTGTCTGTTGTTCAATCCAATTCAGTTTATTGAATAAAATATTGTTAAACAGACTCAATCATTTCAATACATTTTACACGAGCATTCGCTGAACGTAAATTTAATCTTAAAATGACCACAAAGGTTTCCTCTGCCAGTGCCATAATGACAGTTCCTGTTTAATCTGAGGCACGAACGATTTAGTCAATCAGTCAGTAGGCATATTATATTATTACATGTAATATTCATTTAAATGTAACTATTTCAAGATGTTCCCTGGTGTTTCATTATATAACCAGGTAAAGCGGATTCTGTATTTCTTTTTTTTTAAATTTATGTTAATTATTTCAGTTTCAATATGATTTTATTCTTGCATAATGTATATTAGGTGCATTGCGTCACAAAATCATGATAAGCAAGTCTATACTCACTATCTGACGTTCTGACTGGATTAACAAACCTATTTTTACAATACTAATTAATAATCTATTTCAATTGAATATATTCATGGATATTTTTGATGCAAGTATGTAATGTGTGCAGTATTCTATATTAGTTACAATATATTATACATTTGTTAAAAAATTCTTATACAATGTTTATATCTATACATAACTACCGAATATAATTCAATGTTGTATATCTTATAATAAACTAAGACTCATTTTTCTTGGTCACCATATTCAATTTTCCAAAGAGTTTTAACATCTTACTTTTTCTGTATTATAAATGTTATTCGTATGTTAATCAACATTGATATTTTATTTTATGTAATTTAATATAAAGTATTGTTCATGTTATATTTATGTGTTTATTGTATTGAATAGTCCATGATATATCACTGATCATATTGGGGTTTCATATTCAATTTTAAATAATTTAATATAAAGTATTGCTCATATTAGTATTACCCTGTCATAGTATACTATTATAATAGCTAATAATAATAATCACATTATTTTTTTCGATTAAAATTGCATAACAATTATCAAATTATAATTAAAATATTTTATATATCTTTAATGTAATTATATATGTCTCCAATTGCCTAGGGATGTAGACTATACCAAATGGTGTCTTGGTCTATATTTAAACCCTCACGTAATGTACACACATGTCTACATGTAGGTACGTAACACTTCATAAAAGATAGTCTCCATCTCGAGCAAGTCTCAGATATCCGTCTGTGACACTAGTACAACCTTTGATTACATAAGAATATGTCGCATTGTAGCCAACAATTGGCATAGATCGTATCAATAATTTATTGTAATAAATTCACAATTTAAAATATTCTTATTAGGCCTATGAAGATGGATGGAATTATTGCAATTTATCATCGTAGACATATGAATTTTAAAACATAAGTATAATAAGTTTTATTTGTGTCAATTCTTGAAGTCTGTCCTATTAATTAAGTCGCGTTTAACACAATTTGTAAGAATTTTAATTTAGGAGGTTTCTATTTAATTCGACAAAGTGCTTAATCGGGATGTATAATTAACTGCAATTAACGACGAGTAGTATATTGGCTACAGTAATTAAAATGAAATGAAAAGGTCGCGAAATATAGTTTAATTCTTAAGATGTGGGTATTTTCTTTTTTAAAAAAAAAGTTTCTCTCATTAACTGAAGTTTATATCCGTGTTAAATAAAATTGGGACTAAATGCCAACAATTTAAGTAAGTAACTGACGTTACACTGCACAAGTGACACGAAAAGTATCGTTTTGAACAACGTGAAAGGGGTTTGTTCAAGTGTCCGAAATTTGATTCCTTGTAACAATTGAAAGGTGATATACCCCGATACAGTGACAGAGCTGTGTTTGTCATGTCATATGAAATATATACTGTGACAATTTTAACAATTGGTCATTAATATTTCTGACCTCGAGAAATTACTGGGGCATGAAGTCTGGACAAAATGCCCAAAGGCTAGTTTAGTGATGTAATGCAGGTAATATGACCACTGGTCACTCCGTGTCGTCTGCTTATTTAAGAAATCCCCGCCCCTTTTTTAATATACGTCACACATTATAAACAATATCTCAGTTTTTTATGTACAAAAAAAATGTGTAATACTCTTCTTTGGCTTCCTAAATGAGACATAAGGATAGATTTTATTTGTAAAAATGTTTTGTCAATTTGTTGACAAACTTTGATTGTCATTATTTGACAAATAAAGAAGCGATTTGGCATGCTAATCGTTGATAGCGTTAGAAACGACACTCGGTATTTGATATAGAGAGAAATGTAAACACATTCGATTTGTCAACATTGTGGCGAAAGAAACAAATAAAATAGCAGACGACATTTGACTTACCTGTTATGCTTGGGATATACAGTCCATTTAACGTACTCTCCGTTTGGCGAGGGTGGAAATTCGCCACCATTCTAAATTTTTCAGCCGTTTTTACAGTTTTAAAAGTATCCGGCGATTCAGACTTTATGTTGAAGTTCATTCGCAAGCATTCTCAACTGAAGCGAGTCATAGAAAAGCCGACGAGGTGACTCGGTACAACCAGCCTCGCTTTCGTTCACTTGTGTTGTGTGACCTAAGATCGATGAGAGAACGAGAGAGAGAGAGTGAGATTTCTACTGGTAGTAATAATACACACGGTCGACAGTCGATAACAATACAAATCTTACTATCACTTATTTACATTTAAGTCCCTCCACTTATCTTTCGTAGAGGATTTCAGTAGAAGTTTTATTTCCACTGGTCTTAGTTACAAGCGCGAACGAATGAAGTTTTTTTTAGGGCCAAGTATCACGTTACGATTCGCGAGGCAATGCGGTGCAAAGCCCGGAAACATGGGTTGACCGTAGAGCTGGGTGTACTAGATTACCCCTCCAGTTAGCGAAATATGCTGGCAACTAGAGAAATGAATAGCAAAGAAAGAAAAGCCCACTCCGTTCGACTTTGGCACATTAGTTATAGCCCAATATATCTCCCCTGATACCAGAAGACACGAATAAGAATGCAAGCGTTTAGAAAGAGATAAAAGACGTTCCAAGTATGCATCTATTCATTTGAACATTGGTGTTATTTATAGAGCATTTAGTCTTACTATTGTGCTAAATTTATAGTAATTTTGTACTCACTATTGAAAATACTGTGTAACATTGTACTATTTATAGCGTCTAAGCTTGCACATTTGGCTCTAAAATAAACTGGGGTTTAAGGTTAAGTGATATCATACTTTATCTTAGATCTGCTACATATGGTTTCTAACGTAACAAAATTTAATCATCTCAAATACTCGTTTTTTTAAGATGATACTTTATTTTGCAAAAGTGATAACCCATTAAATTTATTACTATTTTTTGTGTAAAAAAAAAGACTATAGACCCTTGTTGATTTGGGACTGGTGTTTCCAGGATTATAATTTTTACATGATTTTTATTTTTAGTTGACAATAATTTTTGAAATCTTGCCAAGAATAAATTTCCTATCTTGTATTTCAGATCTCTCATGCTCTTGTATTTTTGCTGGAAAAAAATGAAAAACAGAAAATCCATTAGGTTAATGTAAATATTGTTGCCATATAAAACATTGACTAAGTAGCCTTTTAATGCATACATCACAAGGTTTATTAATTTTACCTGGTATTTTTATAATAAGATACCCCAATGCATGCTTGATTTGATAATAGCAATCAATATGTAGGCCGCAGTAGGCCTAATTACAAGTTTTAAAGGGTAAACACATGCAAATATCAAGTTGCTTACATGTTCAAATATCAAGTTGCTTAAATGTTCAAGTATAACTCGTACATGTCTTCATTGGCCCGGTTGTGCAGAAAAGTAGTTTCGTAAACCTACTTAAAACTTTTTTGTTCCTTTCATTTCAATGTTTATTTTGATGTTTTGAGTTGTGTTTGACCCAACGTCATCGACACATCCACGGTAATTGTTCTTCGGATCTAATATTTATAAGTATTATTATAAACTGCACTGTAGGGAACACGTAAATGGTGGTTGTATCTGTAGATTTGTATATTTATATTAAAGAAGGCTTCTCGCGTATAGATTTGATGATATATTTGGACTCAAAACATATTCCAACTAATTTATCTAACAAACGTTTGCTTCGAACCCCACTCAAACATTTAAATCCGAAGACAACTACTCATATTTTTTTCAATCATCCATGTTTAAATTTTGTATTTGTCGCCAATCGCTTTCCATCTATACCATAGATATCGAAGCCAAATTGAATTCCTTGATTATCATCTGCCAACTCCTTTTTTCACCGTTTAGTAGACTAGACGTTTATTTTTTTCCGAATGTTCTCACAACCGTTAGCCATAAGATTGAAGAAGCGCGCATTGTGGCACTCAATGTGTCAGCGGGACTGACAGCCTGTCGTTTTGGGGTATCCATACGTTGTACCTTATGCGCACCCCATGGGTGTTTTTCAGGGAATCCAGCATTTTTCGAGTTGGATTCTAGTTACTTTCCATATATATACCTATATAGGGAATCGATAAATACTTTCGTGGGGATGTATCTTTAAGTAATCGATAAATACTTTCGTGGGGATGTATCTTTAAGTAATCGATAAATACTTTCGTGGGGATGTATCTTTAAGTAATGTGGAGGTCTAAAAAGACATGGCTGCAGAACAATTTGATACGTTTGGTTCCATGATGAGAATACGCATGTGTTTGTGTGGATATATTCAATATCGTATGTAGTTTATTATCAATACTAGGTGTTTAAAATAATATGTCCCCACACCTACGCACTGTAGATATCAAACTGTACCTTAATCTATGTTCTATATTCGTTATTACTTAATTGCATTGTAAATTATTTCTTTATTGTTTGTTCTGTCTCTGTTTTATTGGCAATATTCCTGCTTTGTCTATTATTGCTAATTAGAGCAAATCGTCATTCACGCTGCAGGAGACCTTCCGTATTACTACGACAACGTTGTTAAAATCTTTACAAAATACATTAATTTCTAAGTTTGATACAAATCTACGTATTATGATAGAGTAACACAAATTTAATACATGTTATCAAAAAGGAATTGGAGTGTATTAAAAGAATGTGATACGACGCCATGTAACAGAGAATAACAGCAGTCAAGTGTAGCGAAACCATTCATTACAAATTGAAATGAAACGATAATTGACTTAGATTAAAGTGTAGAAAAACCAAGTATTGACAAATTTCTTGTTGTACTTTTGTTTTTCTAAATTATAAATCTATTACAATTTAATATTGAACATGTGTAGTAAAAATACAATGTAACACAACAGATTTCTTGTTGTACTTTTGTATTGCTAAATTATAAATCTGTTACATGTACAATGTACTATTAAACATAGTCACAATAAATACAATGTATTACAACTATAAAACAAAACACGTGGTATTAAGTGTTGTTGAATAATTTAATACATAAAATATATTATGATGCATAACAAAATTATATATAACAATGTACTATTAATGATACATTATGGGAGAGTTGATAAAGAGCTGGCAGTTCTCACTATTATAGTTAAAACTCGATAATGTATGGGGAATTTGCTGACAGTCAAATTGATCCGCCTTGAACCGAGAATTTAGCGATTGAATAATGGGCCTAGACTCGATCATCATTACGATAAAAGTCGGTAGGATAAAAAGAAACCCCAACAGTCTAGATTATCCATTTTTTGATTTAATCATGCACGAATGTGCGTTGAGTAGCAGATCGGATTATAATCCAGTTAATATCACAGGCTCGGGATAAGTTAATTTGTGTTTAATTAATAATTTAGATAACATTTCAGGCCTAAAGAAAACCCTGCGATTGGCAGATTTAGTTAGCTCTTGCATAATGTGTGTTTAAAGAGTAATGAAACAATGTGATGTATGAATTATATCATGATGCATAACAAAACAAAAGAGAGCGAGATAGAGAACTTACACTCGACACAAACTCGGCCATTTTGGGACTAACATATGGTTCAATTTTATTTCAATAATTCGCTTGCACGTAGGGGTCTTTAGCAGTAGAGGGAAACTTGAGGACCCTGAAAAAAACCTCCGAGGAGTTAGACAGGCGGTCCTGCTCCTTGTGTCATGCACAAGCGGCGAATCGAAACCACGCCATTTGATTCGTTACCCCCCCCCCCTTACACACACAACACAAATATATGACAAAAGAGTGTACCATAAAAGTATAATAAGTGTCATTAAAATAGTAAAGCAATGTAGGTAATACGAATCCTAGTACACAAATATAATGAACCGTAAAACCAGTTATTATAATACTAAAATCACTTTATTATAAATCAATTTAACATAACACAGATATACCCCCCCCCCATCTCCATCAACCGTTTTAATTAATAATTTGTGGATCTTTTAACCGTTTAAGATATTTTATACTTTATTTTTAGTTGGTTGAAAAGGAGCTACCACTGTCAAATTGATTAATAATCAAAGTAGACTTTCATCTTGAAAAATCATAATTATTTTTAATCCCATATTTTATGGATAAAAAACATCAGATGTTGTTTCTCAGACACTAGACTGGTGATAGTACATGTCTCACTATTATAACATATAACTTAAGTTATATAAAGTTTCTGTAACAAATCGCCCAAACCAACTGAAATGTACTCATTTTACAGTTTCTACAATATGTTTGCATCATCACAAATAACAATCAATATAGACACCCTTTTTTATTTGAAGAAAAGCAGAACTAAGTGAATCTAATTATGAATATCAGAAAAAATGACAACAAATTATGAACATTAGTTCATTTCAAACAATGGAATATCCAGAGCAATATATTAAATTAGTAGAATATATTTTTACACAAATTCAACAAAGCTGTTAATTTTTTAGAGTGATGATGAATTTTATATGAAGAAACTACGTTTGAAGTTTTGGTTTGTTAAATTAATACCAATTTCTGTAAGACTTGGATAAAGTGCTACATCCACACACTGAAAATTATTGTATTTTAGTAACATAACTTATAAAAAATAGAATAAAATAAAAAGAATTCTGATAACAAACATTGGAACAAAAAAAACAAAACAAAAAAAAAACAAACAATAAATCATGCTGGATATTAATAATTGTATGATATCCAATACGCAATCTTTAAATAAAAGCTTTGATTTTTTTTTTGCACGTGTTCAAAACAATTTATGTGAACAATTACTACAGAATAACAATAAAAATCTCAACCTCATTTTTTAATTGGAGTTTAGTCTTATGCCTAAATATGGCGAATTAGTGGGAGGAACCCCGACAGTTGACAGTAGTTCCACAAATCATTATGGTGAAACTTGATCGTTTAGATAGAATATATGTTTTATTGTTGGTATTGGGTTGTTTTTGTTTAAGGCGGAGTCTTGTAATGACTACACAATTTCTGAGTAATGATAGTCAGCATTCTGCCATCGCCTTATGATTTATGGCTTTTCGTTTCTGTTTCATCTATATTCCTAGTTTTGATAAGAACCCCAGAACTCCTAGCGGTGAAATTATGAATTATAACCTTGTTGCCCCAGTAAATGTCAGCCTGAGTGTTTTTAAATAACGAAGAATATGATTGATTTTGCTTTTTTGAAAGCGGGTGAGAAAAAGCAGGCACTGCGTACAAAAACTCATCTTAACATTTTTGCCCTCCGGTTAATTGTGTTTGAAGCATTGAGTTTTTTTCTGTCAATTTATTTCGTTTCAGTTTTATTTTTGGTACGATATTTATGTTAACCATCAAGCGAATTTAAAACTTTCAACCTTCGTTTAAATTTATTACCGCACAGCAATTTTAATTTGACACGTTTAACTTATCTTTTTAAATAAAGCAAAATAATTCCCAAATACAAGGTATAAAGATATATTAATATATTCTGAAATCCAGTAGAAAGTCCCTTATCACGTGTTCACGTGTTAGGATTGGGTACTGTCGCATATCTAATCTCGTGGGTTTTCTTCCGTTTCACCCCCATACACATATTATTCCAGAAATGGTTGGTTTGTGTACCACAATACAGAAGTATAACGGAAATGTATTAGCTATAGGAATGGGCCATGGTCCCATTGTTCTAAAAAAGAGTAAGAATTATCTGCCCCGTGCACGATATCTATGTAGCGTTTGGGGGTACCAACAAATTTGGCAACAAAGACCTTTCTGTGTATATGTTTTGTTAAAACTAAAGCTGTTTAAAATAGGTTTGCTCTTTAAGTTTAAAACTAATGCCAATTTTAAAATCTGGATTGAATTGTACACACAGGTGCTACTGTTCAGCTAACTATTTCACAGTTTATACAATATTCAGCTTTCTGAAAACATAAAAAATTCCAATTTTAAGTGACATTTTAGTTTTAGCATGACTGTAATAAATTTATGATCTAGAATAAAAAACATATTTGTCTGAATTAAATATGTGTATATACTTTGGAATTCTTGTAGTCGGGTGAATTGTTAACTCATTGCTGACAGCGTTGATCAATATAAATTACAGGAAAATGTCAACTGGTTGGAGTTCAAGCTATTCCAAGAGACGACGAGTAAAGTTTCACAGACGTTGTCAGCCAGAAATCAGACCGGAAATGATCAGTAATTTTTATTTCCTTTATTCTTCTTCTTTACAATTACGATTTTTTCGGTCTTTGGGAAGGTACGAGTTCGTGCAAATGCCACGACAGTACCGCTTGGTAGTGCTAACAGTGTTACTGAGTCAACCATTTTATGCAGACTATACCCGTTCTTTGTCAAATAGAGTTGTTTATCGCAAATAGGGGAGAAAACACCCAAACATATTCAATGATAACTGACATAATTATGCTCCCATTGAAATGTTGTATATTGTCGTCATCTTGTCTGTTGTCACTCTAATCCTATATTTATCTTCGATATATATTTTTTTTTTAGCAAAAACAAAGAATATACATGTTCCAGTGGTTGCTAATGGCAAAACTGTTTGAAATTTAAATGCATTATTCAGATAGTGAGACACTGAACCATATCAAATTTCTATAAATCCTATAGAGTTATGACTCTTGTAAACTTTGCTGAATCTTGTGGCCGCTCCAGCGACACGTTATCATCTACAGTATATAGTCTACTTGAATTGTCCAAATTAGTGAAGAATCATATTGAATTTCAACAATTTTGTTAAACTAGAGATTTTTCCAACATTATTGTTTTCATTTCTACTAGAGTTATTGCCTTTGTTGACTTTGTTGACTTTGTAGAATGCTGTTTACGCTCACTATAGCGAAAACAGATATCTTCTGGCCAAATTAAAATTTACATGCGTTGTTTGGAGTCGTGAACTTGCCCTTGGTTACTTTGTAGAACAACGCGAACACTAATATTTTAAATGCCTACTCATCGTTTCGATTATTGTAAAGTATAATAATTACAACAATTTCTTATAATTAATTTATTGAGCTCTATTATACAGTTTAAAAACTTTTTAAATTCATGACTCATTGCGTGACAACCAATCTTCAAGGGAGGTCTTATTGGCACATTAAAGGCTGGTCGAATCAGATCTTTTGAAATTGGTTTTAAATCATTCCAAGGAAGAACCCTGTTTATTGTTTGTGACATCCTTGTTATGTCATCGTGTTAACACGCCTTTCTGATTCTTTTTCTTGCGTTTTTATCCTATGGAGGTGGGGTTGGGTGACCAAATGGTTAGCACGCTACGCGTGCGCGCTGTATCATAACGTCTGACATAGAGTCAACTGTCGTGGTTTCGAATCCCGGGTTGTACGTGATAAGGAGTGTGATCGCCTGTCCAACCTTGTGGGTTTTCTCCGGGTCCTCCGGTTTCCTCCCATTGGTAAAGACCACTACGCGCAAGCGAATTATTGAAATAAAATCGAACCATGTGTTAGTTACGAAATGACCTAGTGTGCTTCGAGTGGATGTTAAACCCCATTTCTCTCTCATCTGGTCTACTGTCTCTGATGTTGAGGTTAGTTTTATCCAAATAGCTCTGTCTTCTGGAATTAATTCTAGCCCAGGTATTGACGGAAGTTGTGCAAGGTATAAGTGACCGAAGTATTAGGATCGTATACGTAACAATTGTTAGAAAAGCCTCATGAGTTTAGATATTAGGATGTCACAAGTAACACTGATTTCAACGTTTAGATATGCAAATTTCCATAAATTCCAACGTTTCATAATAACTGACAGTGTGCTAAAATGTAATATAATAACTATGACAATACAAATCTTTGTTATACAACATTACCTATATATCAGTCTGGAGTGACGCACAAAATACCTCTGTAAGGTGTCAAAGAAGCAAACGCGGCCTTGCTATCAAATCAGACAAAAAAAAGCATGAATGAATTAAATTATGTAATTTTCTATTGTAAAATTGGCTGGTAAAATATAGAGGAGAATTTTGAGATAACGTTCTAGGCAACCCTCAATCACTTATTTTCATCTGTTGTAAAACAATGGCTAACTCGTGCTAGAGATCGCTAAACATCTATTTCGTAATGTATATAAAATTGGCGCTTGCAAAAAAAATGTGAGGAGAAATGTTAAACAACGTTCTAGGCAACCCTCAATCGTTTAAGAAGTAGCCTACTGTAAAACAATGGTTAAACTTACATTATGCAAGAGCTAAATCTTCCTATTGCAGGCCTGAAATGTTATCTAAATTATTAATTAGACATCAATTAACTTATCCAGACCATAATCAACCCTCGATGCCATCGCTAGCCAGCGATATTGAGCGGATTGAAATACATTTAATGAAGGTTGATAAGACGTAAAATTGGATAATGATAATCGTACCGACTTTAGTAATGATGTTCGAGGCTATCCTAACATTCAAAAGATAATATCTCGGTTCAGAGTGGAGTAATTTGACTGAAATTTTCAGTATATTCTATTTAAATTATCTATTTGTAAGTATTACAGCAAGAACCGCCAACTCTTTATCTAATCGTCCATAACACCCCCTTAACTCATGCTAGAGATCGCTAAGCACCTTTTTTCATAATGGATATGAAATTGGCGTTTGCAAAAATATTATGAGTGCACGAACATGCATAGAATAAATGAGATGATAAGACGAATGTAAAAAAAACAACAAAAAACTGAAAAAAATTTGATAAGAGACGACCCAAAACTGGTGAACTATTGTATAATTTTTTGATGTGATGTGATCTGATGCCGTAAAGACGAGTAACACAGGACAAAAACATAGAGAAAGAAACTCAAAAGGTGAGATGAGGCGTGTGAATGAATGTTTTGTATTAGGGTTGAACTCGGTGTCTAAACCTAACATAACATTTATCATATTATCCACATGGAGGTATATACTATGACAAAATTCATTTCACTTGCTACCCAGGTGCCGTGCAGTGTTTAGAATAAATATTTAGATTCGACAGTATTGCGTGGAGATTCTATAGTCTAGCGGGACCTATATCATGCCCATAATCACGAAGCTCTCCAGATGTTCCGCACAATCTACCCAGTTCAAGCTCAGTGCAAAACCTGTACCGTGTATATTCTGTGTGTATATATATTTCATTGTTTCTTAAATATGCTAGATTCGTGGGGGCTTTGGGTGTAAAAAGATTTTTTTAGACAATGTATAACAATACCTTTGCTTATTTTTGGGGTGGATTTTATTGTAGATATCCTGTAACCACAGGGTTGACGTTAAGAAAAAGTAACGGCACCTTCTTTTGAGTACAGTTATATAAAAGGCCATCTACTAAAACCATTAAGACAATCTAACAACTTCTATCGAAACGTTTATATTCATTATATCTGACAAGGCTACTTGAGACCAAGGACTTGCTGGGAAGACCCCCTCGGAGATATTTCTTTCATGTCTCCTAAATATCTTTAAGTTTTTTCACGCTGAACCAATTTAATTGTAGACTACCATACTACAGAATGCATGTACGGTATTTAAGTCACAATGGAACCAGGCATAAAGAACTATTCGACACCGCCGTTGCGTCCAGAACAAGAACGTTCTGCGAAATGATATAGCGAAAAGAACTAAGCTGATAAAAATAAAATCATGTTACCAATGATACTGTCAGAAAATATTTTAAAAGATATGTATCTTGTCCATCGTATCACTTAAGATAAGGCAAAGCTTGTTTAGTAATCCTTAGAGGACACACACGACTTTGTCGTTTTCAAATTACCGATAACGCCAACAAGTAGTATATTGCGGAGGGCCTGGCAAGGACATCTATCTAGTCGTTCTGATGAGACAAAAACCGAAGTCCCGTGTACATAGTACTACATTGGTGTGCACGTAAAAGATCCCTTGACAGTTGGAATTCGATATAAGAGCAGGCCGTATAATATAGTGCCGCTGTCCGGGCAATATTTCTCTATTAGCACACTACGTATGCCCTTACTCATTAGCCCAGTTCGGAGTAAAACAGTAGGATGTTAAAACCCATTTCAATTCATTTCATTTCATTTCACTACTTTAAACCAATTTCACTACTTTAGGGGAGTAGCAATAATATTGAATAATTCGTAAGTTTAGTAGAAAACCAATAATAATGCCCTTACCACCTGTCACCCGATAATCCTACATATTTCAATTTAATACTAAAATACAATAATAGTGTATAATTTGAACATTTCAAATAACTAAGAATCTGTATTTAAGAGTAATAATTAGGCATCTTAATTAATTTACATTTGATTTTGATAATATTAATATTTTCATTCTTTATTCATTATTTCTAAGCACAGTATTCCCTAATAGTAAGTACAGGAGGACCGCACTACACACAAAACAAAAATCTACAAGATAAACCTGCGTACAAGACAGAAAAAAGACATTGCAAAAAATAAACAAATATCAAATCAAGTGAATGGATCCGGGGGCCAGCCGTAAGCGTCCATTGAGCTGCACAGTAAAAAAAAAGGAAGACGTAACAAAAATATCGCGAACAATTTTGACAGTGGCCGTTTCTTCAATGGCGATAGACTGCGATGAAATGGATCATTTATTTAAATGAACGTGCAAACTTCAATATAAAATTTGGCTATTCTGAGTTTCTGTCAACAATTCTGGATATTTTTAACACAACAACGCAGTCTATCAGTTTCGATAACCAGTGCATAGCTTTATTAATCATGCGTTGGAACTGGTTTAGTGAAGACGGGAGAATTCTCAATAGAGATGGCACCAACCAATTAAAAAATAATATCTATATAGATATTTGTAATATATATGTATTTACATGAAGTAAATTGACTGAAATTTTCAACATATTCCCTCTCCACTATCTAATTTTGAATTATTATAGCGAGAACAGCCAGCCCTTTATCTAAATCTTACACAATGCACCCTTAAATCAAAACATAATATTTAGTCAAATTTAAAATGTCAATTTATTTTTAAAAACTTAATACAGATGTTCTTAGAGTATATAAATAAATAAAACTGTGAATTAACTTTGTTGCTATAACAATCGATCTATATGTGTTTAAAACTATAAACGTTATACAAATCAGTTACACCGTCTATTAGACTTGTCATACGTGTGGGTTTTCCGGTTTCCTCCCACACTCAAGAACCCATGTTATTCCCGAAATGGCCAAGTTTTTGTTAAAGGAACGTTAAACCCTATTACAATGGGGCAGCATATATAATACATCTGTTTTATTTTCAGTTGATTATGTGTAGTTTAATGGTCGAGTGCGGGACATTAAGTAATGTATTGGTACACCAACATCTGTATCTTAAATCTTTTTTAAAATACTGAACGGAATTAAACCAATTCAACTTTCATAGTTTGAAAGGGATTCTACCTTAAGTGAGTAAGACGCTGACTCGCTAGTCTGGAGGCCGGTTGTTCGATCCCTGCATTGGCCGAGAAAGTTCTTCCAGATTTTCCGGGTGGTTTCCCCTTGTCAGTGATGCAGGACAGAGGGCCTGACAAGTGCAGCTGTCTAGTCGTTCGAATGGGACGAAAAACCGAGGTCCCGTGTACACATTGGCGTGCACGTTAAAGACCCCTTGGCAGTTGGAATTTGGTATAAGAGTAGGCCGTAGCGCCGCTGCCCGGGCAAAATTTCCGTCGTAGCACACTGTATGGCGTATGCCCGTCTTCATTAGCCCAAGTTAGGTGCCGAAAAGTAGGGCGTTAAACCCCATTGTATTTCATTTAAGAGAGAAACGTGATGGAAATAAATTCTTACAAATCTGTGTATATGTCAAATTAAAACTTAAGAATTTAGAGAGAGAGAGAGAGAGAGAGAGAGAGAGAGAGAGAGAGAGAGAGAGAGAGAGAGAGAGAGAGAGAGAGACAGACAGACAGACAGACAGAGAAATGGGGTTAAAACAACCAAGGGCATTTCACATCTAAAATGTTTCAATTTTATTTCAATAATTCGCTGAATTCACCAGTAATGCCATCGTTTCATGGCTATTTTTATAGTAACCCAGCCGGTCAGTTGATTAGTTATGTCGTGCAGTTGAATGGTATTTATATGAGGCTCATTACAACTCCGATTGCCCACTTACAACTTTGAAACACCATCAAGAATGGTAGTTTTATGTCTTGGTATTAATTCACACAGTCACTGATATTATCTAAATTAGTTTGCACCCGTACCTCTCTTTTCATATTTCTGACTATAGTTCCAATCTTACCAATTCGTCTCATTCGTACTGAGTTATAAATAGACATTATTCACTAATATACAAATGCAATGTGTAATATGTGAACTGACCGTATAAATACGGAGAACAAGGAATTTATCATTTGACATATTTTTAAAAATATAAATTAATCCAAGGCAGGTTAGTATAAAGATTTAAAGACATTTTAATGTCAGTTCCTGGTTTGAAATACGGGGTAGAAAGTCGCCTATATGAATAACTGATTACTAATTTTTTAAAAAAAAAAATCCAATGTCTTCACGAAACCTCGGTTTTTCGTCCCATCTGAACGACAAGGCAGCTGTCCTTGTCAGGCCCTCCTTCTGTATCACTGACAAGGGGAACCCACTCCGGAAAATCGAGATGAACTTTCTCGGCCAATGCAGGGATCGAACACCCAACCTCCAAAGTACCGAGCCAGCGCCTTGCCCACTTAGCCACCGTGATCCCCTCCCCACAAACAACAAGATGAGACCATCGGTATAATGGATAAAACGACGTTATATTACGCATTCCAAAATAACAATCAGAAATTTGATGGGCCTCTGCTTTGTACAACCCAGAACAGTTTTAAAATATAAGGAAGAACTTTGTCTTTTCTGTTTTTACAAGATTACATAAGTGAGGAGAGAACTGTAAAAATTTGAGACCGAAACGCTTTGAACAGATTTGAATAATTATAGATTTTTCTTTATGACAAACTGAACAATCCCCGCAAACTTGAAATATATGCCACAACACCAGTAGTAGATCGTTCAGTAAAGTAGTTGGACAAACTAAATGTTGAAGAGAATGATGATTCAGTGGCAGTTGGTATAATTGTTTTCCGTAGGAGTCGACATTTTTTTTGTAAGAACACGCCAATTTACATTTATGAATGGAATTAGAGAATCATCTAATGCACTTCCACTGAACTTGAAAAAAATTGGATCGATAATTATTATTACATTGGATGTCAGCAGGACGATTTAAACGTACATTTGTTAAATTGTGCAGTGATAAATAAGATATAGGCCATCAACGGAATAAATAATGGTTTCTCCTGCAAGCCTAGGTACATCTTTCATAGAGACTGCCAGAATACTGGCGCCAAAACAACTACTTGGAGTTGCTGTAACCTTTCTCAGCACTCAATATCTTCCATAGTAACCCTTTCTTCAATCAACGTAAATGTCCATCACATCTCTCGCTCTCGCTAACGACGAGATTCATTCGGCGAAAAGAGTCATCAGCGAATTGTGATTAAAGCTACAAATTTGGCACGTCAAGATTTCATTACCCAGCTTTTAGAACTGACTCAGGTTTGATGATTTATCGGAGCAAGTACCTGTTTTATTTCTCTGATTGATAATTTAATAGTTGTTTATGAACATAGTTCACATTCGTATGATTTATGACTAGCTGTACGCATTGAACTAGAACATGTTCAATATATGTCAGATAGTGATTTTATTTGAAAATATCAAAATTTAAACTTCCGTGTGCAGCCGTAATTCAACTATAATATGAACAAAAAGAAACTTTATTGCATAATAAACAGTAAATACAACAAATAGCCTACACACATAATTATATTTACACCAAGATATAGTTGTAATAACACAGCCTAAATGATTTGTATGCAAAAGATCCTAATTCTGGTGAACAGTGTATTTAAATAAATGCCATTGTTGACTGGATCATCGCTGCCATGACAAAAATGGTAACGCCAGTACACTTTTCATTGAAGCGTAGGTAAAATTCGTTATATTTCTGTATGGAAGCTGAAAGATAGTTTATTGCCCACTCGAATATGAGTAAAGAAAGGACAACAGAAATTAAACACGCGGAGTCAAAAATGTATAAAAATAGTGACAAGGGTGGTGCATTAGGGAAGATAAGCTAATTTAGAATGTTCAAACAACTTTTGTCCTATAATTTATTAATAATTAATATTCACCCGACAAGTGATTGAAAATATAATTTATGTCTTTTTGTTGTATTGTTACCACAGTAACACAGAGTTAATAGATGGAGCTTATTAATCATCATAAAATAGATTCCCAGGTGTAATTTGGTGATAAAATAGTTTATCTGACATCGACTTTTACATAGTAGTACAGATTTGTAGAATAGAAATTGTCCTGATCGAACTCGTGTAGGCATACATTGTACGTGACTCATCAAGGTCCACACTTGATTGAAAGCAAGTCGTCCTTGAAATTGGTACTTGCCGATCTGCTACACTGACCTGTGACTTATCTCCCCTATCACCGTATGACATGGAATCACTCTCAGTCCAAGGGTCAAGCCAGTGCGGCTTTAAATTGAACCCTGACTTTGAATGATGATGTTGTCTATGATAAGGACAGACAGTGAGAATAGTATAGTTTATTAGATACATTTAAAGATGCTGAGATATATGATCAAAGATAAACCATAAGGATAAGACCAACTCAAATACATTAATTATAGGACAATAGTCCTTAGAATCTGATAGTACACAGGATATTATGTCGGATAGGTCCTCAGATATAATAAATACACCATAAGATAAAATACTTAGCAAGTAAATGTATTATATTGCATGAAAAAATGAATCCTTTGATTTTCAGTAGTTGTCAATAATCAATAAAATAGCATTTTGGATACACACAGTGACAATGGTATTGCTAGAATTTTAGCCACATGGAGCGACCCTTGAGCTTCCCATCTCCTCGAATACAATCATTACCATTGTTTTCGTGGAAAAATACAATCGTATTGAATGCTTAAGTTGTCATGACAAAACTGCCCTTTTTTGTAGCGCAGTAGACCAGGAAGATAGGACAAAAAACAGGCAGTACCGAAATAAAACACTTAGTATAATGGCACTATAGCCCCCCCCCCCTAAATATTGCCTGGAACCCACTTCGCAGCTATACTGTTCATATGTTTCAAAATTGCATTAACTATAGCCTACTGTAGTGTAGTGAGGTTGTGTAGTTGGACGAAATGAAATGTTATATTAAATGTCTAGATATGCGCCACAAATCGCCATTGACACCTCTAATTTTAAAAATTATATTCGAGAACACAGCAAAAGGCCCCTCTCCCCCCAGGATTTCCACAACCCCCTAAACAATATCCAGCGTCCCGCTATTGTCACGGCAGGTTGTTTTGCAGCATGACTGAGCTAATGAAGACAGTGTCCTATGAGGGAAGTTTTGCCCAGACAGCGTCGCCTACTCTTATATCAGATTGCGACTCCCTCTTAACTTGAAGCACTAAATGTAATACTTATAATCTAAATATGGAACAGAACATGTCTAATTTTATCACAGAGAATGTTTGTGAATACAGGGTGTGAAATTCTACACATTCCATCCTGCCCTATATATACTGGTAATATTAATTCTCTTTACCTAACCACATACAGTAAGGTAAGGGTCTGTGATAAAATGTTTAACATATTTCATCTCGAGCAAAGTGCAATTGAAAATAAATGGTAAATTTCTGGGATTATAACGTTTTAATTATTATGTAGATTCGTATTTGTATCCATCTATTGGAAAAGTCCTCCGCTTGGGTTCATTTGGAATGCAACTAACGATCTTTCCAGATAAAAGACGAATATATCAATTACTCAAATCTGACACAGTACAAGCCCGGATCCAAGATGTTTCGTGTGGTTTCCTGGAAAGAGTGTGATGGCTCGGGTGACTTACAGATTGGGGTGGAATTTAATATTGACATAATCCGACCTTAAAGTAGCTAAGTCTCTAACTCAATATCATCCAAAATCTTCAACATTGTAAACACGAATTATTTGTCAATTTAAATCAACATTGATGCTGTGATCTTACCGGAAAAGATGGGCTTCTGATATCCAATATTTAAGACAAAATAAACATTTTACCATTGGTACACGAATCGTGTACCATGATGCGTTTCAGACCGAGTTTTAAACAGAGACTCGATGGACGAGGCTAGAAACATTGCACCAAATCTAACGGCGTATGTAGACTGGAATAACCAGACGCTAGAAATTTGCATTCGATTGAGACTTTTGCCTTTTTTCGCCGAACATAACTGATTTGAAATTAGAGTAAAAGCAGAAACCATTGAATATTAATCAGTTTATATACATTCATATTACAGTACATGTATTATATGCATTGCAACTCACTTGTGTCAATTTCAAAGTCCCAAATGTTTGTGATTTAGCTCCTTTAACAACAAAACTCTAGATAATAGCCATTATCTCTTCTTTTCAACTAGTTTTTGATTACATTGTTTTGGTTATATTCGGAAACAGAACGCAGAAACGGTGTACAAGGGGCAAAATGTCCCCCTTTATAGCAATAGTATATATGTCTTAAGCTTCGACAAGTCGTTAAACTTTAAACATAACTCCTTTATTTCAACTGAATCGCATTTGTTAAGTTTGAATGCTTGTGGCGTAATAAGAGTTAATGATCTTGGAGTCTTGTAGTTTATCTGTTTATGATATATAAATGTAAAACATATCTTAATTAGACCCCCTATAATTGACACGAGTAATAAACTCAACATATAGTTATTCTATTAACTCATTTACAAATACAGACAGACATTTATGATGATAACTTGTAAAACTTTCAAGTAGATAGATTTACAAAAATTCTTTATAGCCCATAAAAATCACAGCATGGTGGCTTACAGATGATTATTATCTGTAAATAAATGTACCATCAACAGATCTACTCGAGAAGAGGAGAAGGAATTCTAGCGGAACGACGGGCACATCACTGGGCTCAGCACAGTCATATTATATTCATACAACATTAAGTGATTTGTTTTGGACAGTGCTGTCGGGTGTTCGTCAGGACAAAATCATTTATTCGCAAACTTTGTATATTGATAGGTGGTATGCTAGTGATTAGGCACATCACAAATTGATGTTTTTTTAAATGGTCTCCAACAAAATAAAAGCCCCTGTCACATAGTACTACAAAAAGAGCCAGTGGAATACTTTTTATACTAAACCGAGACACCCAAGACAGTCTAACATCTGCTGACCGGTCCAGTCAGAGTTCTAGTTCCAAGATGCCACTCCCGCAAGAATCCTGATAGGAAGTAACAGCCTACAGAGAAATAACCAAATAAGCCAGGGTTGCATCATCACCCAAGTCCGCAGCACCATCCATGTATATATACGGGCAGGGTAGGGGCTTGCTCAAGATTCACCCAGATCTTCATCCTGCTACCTCGTACCCATACCTCTGATCACGAATCCGACAGCAAATCCTCCAGCAAGAGCATCAGAGAGGGCAGCCTGACTTCCTCCATCACCTCCAATGACACTAACAGCCTATTCAACTCAATCTCCTTTATAATGGATTCTGCGATCTATTCTTATAGTTAATACTAAAATGGCGCATTTTGAGAATTCTACAAAATCTGATAAGTTTTGTATAATTAGTGATGTGGGAAAACATCCATGTTCTCTCCCGCTGTTGGACGAGGCCCCGTGACAGATGGAATTCGAAATAAAAGAGAACGTAGCGCAAATATCAGGGCAAAACTTCCCCTAACACGTTGTATACCGTATGTCCGTCTTCATTCCCAGTCGGTGCATTTGTTAATGATATATTCTTCCGATGAATGTGTTGGTATTAAGAGGTGTGTGATGTCAATTAATATTAAGATCGAGTTTTAATAAATAAACGTATTTAAACCGCGGCTAGTAGCTTTGCACGTGGAGATTCCGGGTTCTGAAATAACTTGCAAGTTTGTATAATTAACTATAGGTGGAATAATCTATGTTCTTTTGGTAATGATATATACTTCCGGTGAATTATTTTTGTATCAAGAAGGGTGTGAAAACAATTAAACTATGCCAGATCGAGTTTCATAGACACATAACTTCAATAGGTCAATTTAATTTAACAAAGCTATTAAAACCATTGGGTTTGTGTTACTAGTGGCTTTTTGCGTCGAGGTTCCATTAGTGTTGGCTTGTTTTGTCAATTCTTATTTATCTGGTCAACTTCAATATTTTTATAATACCAAATTGTATTCAATGTTAAAATTAGTCTTTTACAATAAAAGCGTCGCCCGAGTTCTTTCCTCTTTTCTTGTGGACATTTCATTCCCGGTCGTTCTTGAATGAAACAAGGTGAAACTTGGTTCGAACTTTCTTTCGGACATTCTCGAGGCTTTAACTGGTGTACTATTAACATCTCTTTGGGGATCACAGGATTGTTCTAGACGGAATCGAACATATTTTCTTGAAAAATCAGGAACGAATAGTTATATCTTCTTAAAGGAAGTGACGACACAATGAGTCTGCAATTAATACAATGAAAGACAAAAATAGGCTGCCAGGAAACGGAATATCAGCCCACTGGCAGACAATGATAGGTTCCCAGTACTGTCGTGAGATGCCTTACGATAGGAAAGTTCCGCTGGGATCCATGATCTGGAACGTCTATACGTTCGGATACGTTTCGATACGATTAACACGATTGCTATCGACTGACCTCAATGTATGATATACAGTCTACAGACTGGGTGCAAATTCGCCAGTTTTCTTCAAATTTAGGAATGCCACCCCACAGACAATACAGTTTTGTGAAAGAGAATCCTGTCAATGGCTGTCATCAACTTGTCAAAGACAATACCTTGTAGTCTAATTATCTAATACAGATGATGTGTTGTATAGGCCATGTTAAGTATCATATTACACTGCTCTATATTTAGATTGTTCAAGTTATAAGCCTTGGGGATCAGATTGTATAAGACTTTTAATATTCACATTCAAATTAGATGTAGAAAAAAAAATTACTAAATGAAAATTACATTTGATTCAAATATAACATAAAGTTATACTAAGCGTATGATATTTTAAATATTAGATACAATAGAAGAAACTTTATTGCATAAAAAAACTTACTAGGTTATGTGCATATACAGATAAAAATAGTAGAAAGATACATGAAGTGAGCAAAGATACATATACATGTAAACAATTATGCAAAGATACACCACTTTACAAACACATGAACAGATATACAACAGATCCTAATAAATATTCTATAATTTCTATTCATCACCAGTATCTTAAATTGATGAGAGGAATGGTAGCTAAGAGGGCAAGACCGTAAGACACTGGCTCCCTAGACTGGAGGTCGCATGTTCGATCCCTACATTGGTCGAGAAAGCATATCAGGATTTTTTTTTGTCTGGCTTCCCCTTTGTCAGTCAATTGGATGGCACGAAAAATCGAGGCCCGGGGTATACATTGGCATGCATGTAAAAGATCCCTTGGCAGTTGGAATTCGATATAAGAGTAGGCCATGATGCAGCTGTCTGAGAAAAATTTATCCCATAGCTCCCTCTATGGCGTATGCCCATCTTCATTACATGGACAGAACAAGATGACAATCAGGGGTCATAATCCAGCAAGTTACGGTCTGAAGTATCAAGATTAGTAACCCAGATCTTTGGGATATAAATATATAACTGGATGAAAATTGTGACCGCTTGAGGATCTAGAAGCTAAAGCGAGATCCGGCCCGATACATGACAATATCGAAAGAAACCAAGATCTTTGGGAGATATGTCCATATTTCAAGTTCCGTCAAAATCGGTTAAAAATTATGGACAGATAAATGGACAGGGGCAACAGCAGTATACATCCACAAGATAATGTCATCGTATAAAAATAAGGACCTGATGAAATGAGCTCTCTAAAATTAAAATAACAGCTCAGGCCCCGAGTTCACAAAGCATTCTCAGACTTAAGTTAAGAATTTACTCAACTTAGTCACTGTTTATGAGAAATATCTTTGATGCAGAAACACAAAACTTTTGGACATAGTTTCTTATTGATGTACTTTATACATAAAAACAACAAAATTATTATAAAGGGCTATATTTCAGTTACAATAAGGTGAACAAGTTTGAGTTGGTCTGTTATCTGTGTTCTTCCTCGAATAAAAAGAACATGTTATCTTGGGGATTACATGTCATTTGGGACTCACGTCATTTGGGACTCAAAAAAATATGACCGCAACATTTGGGACTCAGGTATACGACGTTTGGGACTTTGGTATACACGGTTTGGGACTCGTTGGGACATTGATAATCAGTGTATACCTATACCTCACAATATACATGTACTTAGCATTATTCATATTTCTGCCTATATGAAATATATTTTAATTAGAAAATCAATGATTCTTTGGTTTTGGTTATATGACAGTCTCCATTTGTAACAGGGTTAAGCTCTTGTCTATCAACTTAAACTTCATCATATTAATTCACCATATTTAAAATGGCAGTTTAAGAAATGTTACTTTAAAGTAACTAAGTCAGTCTCTAATTCAATATCATCCAAAGTCTTCGGAATTCAAAACACAAATTATTTGTCAATTTAATCAACATGGATGTTGTCATATTACCGGGAAAAGATGAGCTTCTAATATCCTATATTCAAGACAAAATAGACATTTTAGCATTGGTACACGAATCGTGTACCAAAATGGTTTCAGGCCGAGTTTAAACAGGGGCCTTAAAGAACGAGGCTAGATATATCAAACGTGACCCATATTCTTATCTGTAAAACATGCACAATGAATACTCTGTAGATTGGAATAACCAGACGCTTTAGATTGCTATTCGATTGAGACTATACTGGCGTATTTCGCCGAATATAACTTATTTGAAATTACAGTAAAAACGGAAACGATGAGTGTAAATCAATTTATATAAATTCATATTACATTAATATATGCGTTGCGACCCATTTGTGTCAATTTCTAGATCCCAAATATTAGTAATTTAGCTCCTTTAATTTTAAACTGAAATGCGCAATTTAAATGTTATCTAGTTAAGTATTTGTAAATTCTGTACGAAAATACACACTACTACAGTGCATGTACTTTGTTTTGGGTTTAAACATTCAAATCATTGTCAAATTAAAATACATAATACATAATATGTTCTGTTTTCAGAAAAAATAGAATTATAATTTTAAATAGCACACGTTTTTTTGGGGTGATAAAACTTGGTTTTTGGAAGAAATAAACAACTGATTCCCCAGAAATGATATCAGTTATAATAAAGGGCTTTTTATTTTATAAATCAAAATGTTGTCATTTGATACCCCCAATAGCAGGCAGGTTTAAAGTTGTCAACACGTAATAGGGTAATAATGCTATCAAGTGGGACATTTTGTTTAGAGTAACATACCAGCCAATTAAATATCAGTGAACTGGACACAACACAAACATCCAAAATTTAGCCCATTTTCGGTACCCAGTCTAGACCTAACAGGATCATCCCGATTAAAACGACGATTCCAATCGCAGCATGAATCGTGATAGTGGGAACGTAGCTCGGGCTCATTGTTATTAAATGACCTTATGTTTCAGTAGGAATTATAGTGTCTAGTACAATGCCCCCCCCCCCCGTTAACTCAAGTCGATATAAACAAAATTACCACAAAACAACAAATTTCAACGCAATATTGTACTACTGTAGACAGCTTGAGTATCTCATTTAGAAAAGATTTCTCGGTGGTCGCCAAAATCAAGGGGAATGCTCACTAGTCCACGGGTTCACTGTCCGCGGATTCATTAGTCCACCGATATCTATTATTAGGGTTAAGTTAGGGTTAGGTTTATGGATACCCATATTTATAGTATTCTTATAGCGGCTGACTAGTGTACCCGCGGACTAGTAAACCGCTTTCAAAATCAGACCATATTTCCCATTTAATACACCACAGATAATTTGACAGCGGTTGTTAAACAATTCTCAGCCTATTATTTTTTTTTTAAATTTCTGACCTTTCATTTCAGTAAAATGACACCAAAGATTTCATGTGCAAAAATTTCGACCATATTCCCGACGCTTTTCACCGGTCAGCAAAATCAAGTTATTATGAAAGTAGGAGAATGGTTGCATATTATGAATTACTTTGTGAATTAGTATTTTAACCTACATTGTATATAGGACGGGAAGTTTCAGAGGTGAGGCAGTACAATTATGTATCAATGGTATAATGACACACAGCTTACATAACTTGTGTAAATTGACGGGGGTAACGGAAACTAATGCTTGCCTTCACATCCTTAATTAATAATATCTACTACTACTACAGTAGTTGTTGTTGGAAGATTTCTTTAATACATGTTGTTATCATAGAACCAGCTACTTATAAATATCCGTCTAGTCATAAACTCGTGAGTCTTAAACATCAACAGCTATGTTTAAGGCCAACGCACACAACTAAACCGACTATTTGCAAGAAAATTGTCGTCTCGAACGACTCAACAATAATTGAAGTCCAATAAGAACTCGTCGACAAATCATCTTTGATTTGTGAATTCATTTATAAATGTACATCTCACGAACGAGCTTTAACGAACACTGACAGACCTAATAATGTAAAAATTTTGCGGTGATGAATTATCTCGGATAAAAAGACAGGTGACAAAAAATAGGCATAGTACGCTTCGCGCGACGAGTCCCTTTAAAATTCGACGTCAAAGTATGATGAGAAATCTGACTGTCACCACCAAATAACATGTGCTGGCCTTATGGCATTGTTTATCAAAATAGCCAATCGGGAAATTAAGTATAACATCCTTGTTCATCATCACCAATTGCATTTGTCCTTGCGCAACATTTGCTCTTTGGTTTGACGCCTACACCCATTTACCCCGTAAATCCTCAATATGCCAGGTCAAAAATCATACATTTATTTGAAAATATCTAGTACGATATTTCGTTCAAATCGATAATTCTACATTAAAGATACATTTTGGGAGATTAGATAAAGAGCTGTCAATTCTCACTATAATTATAGGGAATTTGCTGAAGATTTCAGTCAAATTGATCCACTCGAGGATTTAGCGATTGAATTTTCGGCATATAGCCTTGATCATCGTAACCAAAATCAGTACGATAAAAAAAACATGTTCTCGGTTAACCATTTCATGATTTAATCATGAATGAAAGTTGGGCAGCAAGTCGGATCCTAATCCAGTAAATATCACAGGCTAGCTATGACATCGAGAGTTGATTATGGTCTGGATAAGTTAATTAATCTAATAATTTATATAACATTTCAGACCCAATGAAAGACCTACAATAGGCAGATTGAGCCTTTGTATAATGTATGTTTAAATAATGGCCATGTGAAGTTTACATTAGTTACAGTATATTGTATTTGGAGTGCGGGTTACATAATATAGGAGCGTCTCCATGTTCTATGTAGAGAAATACTATGAATGGTCCATGTTCTAATTAATTAGAATTTCTCTATTAATTTTTTTTCTAATTTTAAACTGCATTGTACTCCAACCTGTTATCTACCACTATAGGTAATGTGATTGACCAATACGTTTAAACACCATTTACAAATAAATTATGTCAGATTTGTTTTAGTTTAGCATAAAAATATAAAAGAAAACGTAGTTAATGCTGATTTTACGCTCTATGGCTTATGTATGTATTCATTTGCCCGGTTGGTGGAGAAAAGTAGGACGTTAAACCATATTTCATTTGGCCATTATTCTGTATTGAGCTAAAGAGAGAGAGAGAGAAATGGGGTTTAACGTCCACTCGACACAAACTAGGTCATTTTGGGACTAACATATGGTTTTCATTTTATTTCAATAATTCGCTTCCGCGTAGGGGTCTTTAGCAGTGGGAGGAAACCGGAGTGCCCGGAGGAAACCCACGAGGTTGAGGAGGCGCCCCTATCTCCATGCCACATACGCTCACACCAGGGCTCGAAACCACAGCCGCAAGCCAGAGGTGACCGGCCAGCTACAGGTCGAAGCGCGGCACTCTAGACCACTAGGCCATCCCAACCCCCCGTATTGAGCTAAAAAAAATTTATTGAGCTAAAACTAAAAAAGGTATGATATATATGACGTATTTCCACCATGACACCGACGCAACCTACAGAATATGGTTTGTTTTTATTTATCAATTGTAAACGAATGTTTTCCCCAAAGCATTTACATGTTATAGAATATAGGTACACGATAATTCCGTTTAAATCCAGAATCACAGCAACCATTTAGAACTACCAGGTTTTCTGGGAAGCATACGCATGCCTTATCCCATATATTTTTATCTTTATAAGCTGACGGCTTTTTAAAAATCCAATTAGAAAGTGGCAAGCTTAGTCTTTTAAGGAGGGGGGGGGGCTGCCTAAAGTTATCCCACAGAATGCATTAATGTGATTTTCATCAAGTTAAATTGTTCTTTATGTTATCGTCTCATGGTATTTCATTTTGTTATGTTTCTTGCATTTGTTCCGGAAATACGGCGACAAGATTTAATTCATGCCAAATTCTGTAATAATGACAGCAGTAAAAACACATCTTCTTCTCATCACCAGCGAATATTTGTAACGATACCAACGTCAAGTTTCTTTCACATCTACCAAGTTCTTGTCCCTCGAGACAAGCGCGAGTAACCAATCAAAATAGAAGGAAGTTATCACATGATACGAGTTGACCAAGGACAGCAATGATATTGGCATTATCATGTGCACCCTGTGATACTCCGCCTTGAAAATAGTTTCTCTCAATATCCCTTGTTGTTCGGGAGAAAAACTAGAATTTGTTTGTCTTGTAATATGATAATTCAGAACGCCTTTTATTCTCCAGATAGTTGAATGGGGTACAGAGAAAATTCCACCAAGGTCCATTGTAGTTTCTTTCAGACACAATGCTCAGATATACCGTCACGTTGTCTAAAACAATATCAACTTGTCTACGATGTAAACTTTGAATTAAACGTGATTATGCAAACTTTGACCTTTAAAGCCACTTGTCATCATTTGCATTTTTCGGGCAATTTGTAATTTTCAAAGGCCGAATCCTTTGTAACTGCCGTTAGTTGTGAAAGCAGTAGATGGAATATGACTAAACAGAGGCCCATTGAAGATGTTTGCGACGTTTATAAATGTTTTGACCGAACCCCGTTTTTATCGTCTGCAGAATGTTGACAAATTTTCAATTCATCATATCTCTGTTAATCCCAAACGGAACCATGTGGACTGATATTCCCTTTCGAGATTCAACTTTCAGAATATTGCAAAGTAATAAAATTCCATAAAATTATATAACACCAGCGGGCTCCCGGGCTGGATCTGGGCATAGAGTTCATTCGATTCAATCGTTGAACAGGGTCGGGGGGGGGGGGGGGGGCGTGGGTTTAAAATGTGGTTCAACTCTTACAAAATCACCAAAAACAAAATTTGCATATTGTAAAACTGAAAATTAGTTATACATCAACCATATAGCTTTGCATATTTGTCTCAATTTGCATAAAATTAAACGCCCAATGCAACTGTACAGCCAAATCGAAATAAATAACGAAGGGAGATCTTTAAAGCACCAAAAGGGTCATAAAGTAAGCCCCTGCCTGCATTTTGATTGATCATGAGAACTGAAACAATGTTATTTAGATCAAGTTAATTTTACACTTACTACTTAGTTTAATAGACCTTCACTTAACCGTTGAAGTACACTATAATTATAGTGTATAAGTGGCTGTTATAAGATAAGTTTTATATTTAATAGGATTGTACCTACTAAAGAAACGTGTTCAACTGTTTTAAAGTCAATGATTAGTTTTCGTTGGTGATAAATGTCTGCATCAAGTCGTGAGTAATTAGATCAGATCGAATTCAAAGATAGGTTGCCAGGCAACGAAACATACGCCCACAGCAGCTAAATCGTCCGGGCAGTCAACAAGGGTTGTCGCATATTTTTACTTTTTTTTGGTAATGAAACATTTGTAATACACTAAAATCTGATTAAGAGTAACAACCCATTATGTAATTATCTGAAAATCATAAGAATTTGTTTGCTTTTTATAAAGTTTTGTCCCACGCTAACAATTAGTATAGGAATCATTTAACATCATGGATTTAGCTGTTCAGTTATTGTAATTCAATGAAAATCAAAAGACTTGTTCGTTTTCAACACCTTAAACTCTGTGTATCAATCTGAAGTCAATCGGATGATAAGTTTGGCATCTATAGCGTCACAAGGTTTTTTGAAGTGATCAAGGGAGATAACTCTGGAAGTAATTATTTGAAATCGCTGAAAATCAGTAGGCTTCTTCGTCTCATGACCTTAAACAGTGTGTGTAAATTTAAAGGCAATCGGATATTAACTTTGGCATCTAGAGCATCCAGTCCACAGGAGTTTCTGATGTTATCAAGGGCCATAACTCTGGTAATAATTATCAGAGATCGCTGAAAATCAACAGGCTTCTTCGTCTCATAGCCTTAAACACTGTGTATAAATTTAAAGTGAATCAGATATTAACTTTGGCCTCTAGAGCATCCACAAGATTTTTTGAAGTGATCAAGGGCCACAACTCTGGCACTAATTATCAGAAATCGCTGAAAATTAATAGGCTTCTTCGTCTCATGACCTTAAACACTGTGTATGAATTTAAAGTCAATCGGATATTAACTTTGGCCTCTAAAGCATCCACAAGATTTTTTTGAATGATCAAGGGCCATAACTCTGGCACTAAATATCGGAAATCCCTGAAAATCTATAGGCTTCTTCGTCTTATGACCTTAAACACTGTGTATGAATTTAAAGTCAATCGGATATTAACTTTGGCTTTTAGAGCGTCCACAAGATTTTTTGAAGTGATCAAGGGCCATAACTCTAGCACTAATTATCGGATATCGCTGAAAATCAATAGGCTTCTTCGTCTTATGACCTTAAACACTGTGTATAAATTTAAAGTCAATCGGATATTAACTTTGGCTTTTAGAGCGTCCACAAGATTTTTTGAAGTGATCAAGGGCCATAACTCTGACACTAATTATCGGAAATCGATGAAAATCAATAGGCTTCTTCGTCTTATGACCTTAACCACTATGTATAAATTTAAAGTCAATCGGATATTAACTTTGGCTTTTAGAGCGTCCACAAGATTTTTTGAAGTGATCAAGGGCTATAACTCTGGCACTAATTATCGGAAATCGCTGAAAATCAATAGGCTTCTTCGTCTTATGACCGTAAACACTGTCTATAAATTTAAAGTCAATCGGATATTAACTTTGACTTTTAGAGCATCCACAAGATTTTTTGAAGTGATCAAGGGCCATAACTCTGGCACTAATTATCGGAAATCGCTGAAAATCAATAGGCTTCTTCGTCTTATGACCTTAAACACTGTGTATAAATTTAAAGCCATTCGGATATTAACTTTGGCCTCTAGAGCGTCCACAAGAATTTTTGAAGTGATCAATGGCCATTACTCTGGCAGTTATTATCGGAAATCGCTGAAAAACAATAGGCTTCTTCGTCTTATGACCTTAAACACTGTGTATTAATTTAAAGTCAATCGGATATTAACTTTAGTCTCTAGAGCGTCCACAAGCAATTGTCGACGCCGGACCGACGGACGGACGGACGGGGGCGACGACAGTATACGACCACATTTCAATGTGGGCGTATAAAAAGAGAAGGACAATTAAATATGTTGGCTTTTTATTATCCGTCGTGAGTCTGAATTACCCATTTAGACAACGCCGGATTAACCATGGGGCACAGGCCCCAGGGCCCACCATTAGGGGGCCCCCCACAAAAATCTCAGTTGCGCGCCTCGAGCATGGTCAGACCGAGGACTCCAATGGCCGGTGACCTAGTAACGGGGCCCCTCCGATGCTTCGAGGGCCCTCCATCGGAAGTCCCTGGGGCCCCCTCAATCTGTGGTGTGTTGCGATCGACATCGGAGAATTCGGTGTAATCCGGTGATGGGTGTAACACATGTTTTTTTATTGTCGTGATATCTTCTATCGGACCGACCATCGTCTAACTCGAATTATCGTATAACTCGAACAAATTACACGTCCCCATCATTTTGAGTAGCGCGAATTTTGCCTCAGATTGACGTACGATTGTATATAAGCTGTAGTTGTTGTTGTTGTTGTTGATATTTGTTGTGGGTATAAGCTGAATTTGATGAGATGCACATCATGATCACATACGAAATATTCATATTTCTTGATTAAATCTCGTATTACCATTTTGTTTGTCAAACATCGAGTCCGGCTTGGTCGTAACGTTACGGCCTCCATTCATTAAATCATCGTGGGGGTAAAATACGATTCCGAATCAAGTAACCCCGTTATTTATCACTGAGCGACTTCAAAATTAGGTTTGATGTCGCTCTGCCCACTTACAGTCCCCTCCTCTAGAAAGGTCATCATTTCATAGCACTCGCATGGATTGGTCCACTGATATAACGCCAGAATGCGCTAATTTGGTGGCAGAATTTTCTTTTTTTCTGGGGGAGGTACTTCTAAATGGCTCCAACACAAGTTGAAATGCCAGGAAATCATGTTTCTGAAAATTTCTTAAGGGGGGGGGGAACCCCCAGACCCCCTATGCGGGGCTTTGCGCCTTCGGCGCTAGCAGTCAGTTATCAGGGCCACCCCACATGTTCCAGGCCCCAGGGCCCCCACCATGATTAATCCGGCGTTGCATTTAGACCAATAGCCCCTTTCAAAAAGTCCTGTAAAACGAAAAAAAGCCATATACAAGTTTCCGACCTCCCTAACTGATATGCAATCTATATCAAAATTGTTATACTTATTTATTTTTTTAAAGTAATCCCCCTTTGAGATCAATGCACTTGCTCTACCATTTCTCCAGAAACCCAGCAGAGATGACTTCATGATCATATGTCCCAAATCTGCGGCAGTTGAGGGCAGATTAGAGTTATTGGAAGAGGAAGATGTAAAAGGGAGACAGACTTGGGGAATATGTGTAAGGGGGGATCTTGAAGCCCAAGTCTTGTGCCCCATTCACTGCTACTTGAGCTGTCTGGACTGGAGCATTGTCTTGTGGCAGCCAGACACATCAGTGGGTTATTGATTTGATCACACAACCTGCGCCATTCACATTCATCTACATAGATAATCTATCATGATTATGCACTTGGTGTCCCTCACCTTGCTACTGGAATACGTTCTTTTGAAGTGTTTGGGCGTTGGTGATGCCACATACTACTTCCACTGCATACTTTGACTTTCTGACTTTGGCCAAGGGCGGGGGGGGGGGGGATGAACGCAGGTGGATGTCTCCTTTAGTCCTTAAGAAGCTGTTAATTAACCATAACTCTCTCAAGTGGCATTTGACCCTATGACGTCAGACATTAAAATTAACCAATCAGCATTGATGGTTGGCTAATCCCTTACATTTTCCAGATCGTGGGTTACGGTATATAACAACTTTGCAATGTCAAAGACTGGATGATATTGAGTACATTTAGGTTTCTCCTTTTTGAGAGCAAGTAAGGGGGTGGGCTGTTAAAATCTTAACTGAGCTAATGAAGTCTTTTCACCAAGGGCTCTTTATGTGCACACCAACCTATACATTAGTTTTTATTCCCACCCGAACAACTAGACAATGTTCCTTGCCATGGCCTCTGCCCTGCACAAATGACAAGGGGGAAATTAGACTAGAAAATCCTGAATAACTATCACAACTGGCACAGAGATTGAACCCAGGACATGATTATTGAGTCGGCCCCCTTTTTCATTGAGCCAGAACTTTACCTTTAAGCAGTGTTGCCTCTTACCCTTACTTCAATTTCCATCTGTCAAGAGATCTTTAAAGGGACAATAACACTCTTGCTGGCTTGGCAGCTCTAGAAAATAAATAATAGTCTTATTCTAAGTACCAGATGTTTATGTGTAAATTATCCATTACATCATATTTTACTTGTCCAGAGGGTTCGAAAATATTTTAAAATCTAAGTCACATTTGAAAAGGTGTACGTTAACCTTTTCAAATCATGTAGTTGAATTTTTCCAATTTTTTAAATTAGGGGTGTTACGATGAAATTTGTACCATCAATTTATTTGAATATTGTAAAATAATACAATTTGTTGACCGGAATAAAGATTGGGACATATTATTCAATTACAACAAGAGTGTTATTGGGGCTTTAATGTACTGGTATACACAGGACCTAAGATTTTCATCACATCCAATAACTAGCAGCTTCAGCCTTTTTTTTCAATTCAAGTCCATACCATCATCCCATTAACCTACTGATGGGTGTTATGCATATGACAGGTACTTTTGCTAATAACAAATTTAGTACCAAGTGCCAAATAATGGTTCATAGGGGTTGATTGTAGACTTTCATTATTTAATTTAAAGGTCAATATGATTTAAAGGGGCATTATCGGAATTTGTTGACCTTGAGATATTTTATTTCTACTTTCTGGCTCCTTATATAATTTTTGTTTCATAATATTAAATACTTTTAAAGTTATTGCCCAAAAAATAATAATTAAAATTAGACTTTAATACTTAGAAACATAACGACCAATTTTAAACATAATATGTAAAAGAATTTGTAAATTGTTGTGTTTATCTATATGGTAGTGCCGTATTTAGATGTAGAAAGGCCTTAGGCCATCCCTCACCGACTTGACTAGAGGAAAATGAAAATGTGTTTTAACATAAATGAACAAAGCTGAAGATAGCAACGGATGTTTAAGAGTATAGTACGTGTAAGAAATGATTATGAAATGAAATGGGGTTTAACATCCTACTATTCTGCGTCAACTTGGTTAATAAAGGGCACATACCATACAGTGTGGTATGAGGGAAATTTGGTCCCATAGAGTACTCTTACACTGAATTCCAACTGCCAAAGGATCTTTCACGTGCACACCCATGTGCACACAGGACCTGTTATTTATCCCATAGGTATGACTATACATCGTCCCATGCCAGACCCTCTGTCCTGCACCACTGACAAAGTCGTACCACGCCAGAAAATCTTGATGAACATTCTTGCCAAACACAAGGGATCTCCAGGTTAACGACTCGGTGTCCTACCATGACAGGGTCAAAAATATTATACGGGTTGGTTGGAGCCCTCCTTGATATTGAGGCCCCCGGTTTTAGCCTGCCAAACATATAGGTAAATCTGCATTGATAGTGGGTTTTTGATAGGATGGTACCTGCAAGTCTGGCAAGGAAAGTGAGTCTGGTTGTTCATATGAGAATAAAACCTGAGGTGTGCCCATTGAAAATAGCCCGTGAGAATTTGGAAAAGTGGACAGAGAACAAGCTAAAAGATAGGATGCCAAGCGCATACATGTGATTGGCCACAAGTAAAATGTCAGGAGATTTTTATAAAAATGTCAGGAGAATTAAGGTCAAAAGAGGGAGACTTTATCATGTGCGTTAAAATTAACCATCCACCATGAATAAAAGACAAATTAATTCATATATTTTACTATCATTTGATTGTTATAATTACACAAACTTAACAAAACACACCAAAACACACTGTGTTCTCATTTAAACATTAGAAATATTTGTTCCACTTCTCTAAATCGCTATATTTTAATATTTCTTTTATCAATCGGTTCCAAAAATAACTAAATGGATTTTCGTGTTTATAACATATTTGACATTCAAAAACCAGGAATGGTAGCTACCACATTGTTTTCAGTCATTGAAGACACCGCATACATCTTTCATAAATACTACTACTATATATACTAGACTTGTCATGTGTAATCTTTTTTTCCAAGCACGTAACATGAGATAGCCTCAATCATAGGTAGCGACCGGTTGACAAAATTAATAATATTTATTAACCACGGCACTCTACAAACAAAAGCTCAATCAAAAGTAAACATAATAAGTTATCAGTTTAATGTGATGAAAAAAGTATTAAAAAAGACAGGACAGTAAAATCGTTTACATCAGCAGTCAAGTGTCTAAGTGATGCCAGGGGCCGGTTGGGGGTCAAAGTTGACGAATACATACGGGTCATTGGTTTTCTGTGGTACTACCGCACAGCATGGCTACAGTGAAAAGAACACGTGTAGTAAATTCTTTGGAAATATAGCTGACATGTTCAAATATTTATGACATAACTAATCATTTAAAGAATTAGGACGGGGGTATTTTTAAATCATTTAACCTGCTTGCAACTGGACAATACGTGATGTTAAACTGATGTCAAAAATAATGTGATCTGTCAAACTGAAAGTAGTTGGCCTACCGGTAAGACTGATGGAGAAATAAAATACCAAGAATGAATGAATTGAGTTGTGCTGTATAATACAAATACTAATAATTTAGACCTGTGTTGTTTTATTTCGATGCTATTTGATTACAATTTTGTCTACCAAAAAAATAAAATTACAAGAATTGAAAAAGCGGGAGTATTTGTCGCCCGATCGGGAGCTCGGGAGGTCAGGGGTGAAATCGGGAGACTCCCGCGAATTGCGGGAGGTATCACATGTATGCAAGCAATGAAACATGTGCCCCAGACCGCTAAGTCGTCCAGGCAGTTGTTGCATATTCTTACCTTTTTCGGTAACGAAACATTTATATTACACTAAAATCTTTTTAGGAGTAACAATTCATTAGGTAATTATCAGAAAATCATTAGAATTTATTTGGCCCATGCTAACATTTAGTATACAAAATATTTAATATCATGGATTTAGCTGTTAGTTCAAGTTAACAAAAATCATTGAAAATCAATATACTTGTGTCTCAAGACATTGTAACAATCGAAAGTCAATCTAATGATCACTTTGGCCTGTAGAACTTACGCAAGATTCTTAAAATAATCAAGGTCGATAACAATGGAACCAATTAATTATAGGTGTTTGGGCTCATGACCTTAAACACTGTGTATAAATCTATAGTCAATCAATTGACATCAGCCTCTAGAGCATTTACAAATTATTTCAAAATATACATGGGCCATAACTCTGGCAGTAATCGGAAACCATTGAAAATTCATAGGTCTCTTTCGCCTCGTGGCCTTACATACTGTGCATAAATTAAAAGTCAATCGGATAATAACTTTAGCCTCTAGGGCATCTTCAAGATATTTCAAAATGATAAATTTGAACGATTTTTTAAATCTGATAGAAATTGTGATCTATGGAATGCCCACAAGCTGAAAGAAAAGAGTGATTTTTTGTTCAATCTGGGGCTGTAATCCAGGCAGATACAGTCCGATATGTGCCAATATCTGAAGGAACCAAGATCTTTGGGTTTTAACATACGTTTCCAGTTTCATCAAAATCAGATAATAATTGTGATCTCTCAAGGGTGCACAAGCTAAAAACATGAAGTTATGTTCAATCAGGGGCAAAAATGCACTAAGTTATAGTCTCATACATGCCATTATTGAAAAGAACCGAGATCTTTAGTATATATACCTTTATTTCAAGTTTCTGCAAAATTGGATAGAGAGGCTACAAAAAAAAAATTGTGAACGGAGAGACTGACAGACAGGTGCATTGACAATATACATCCACATGAAATTGTGAGCATATGACAACAGATGCACTGAACACATCACAGATTCAAACGGGGTTTAACATTGTGTCACCATATCTCTAAAATGGTAATTATTGCCTGGGCAATTAAAAAGAAGAGAAGTTTTATTTTGGGGGCACAAACGCCTGAGCTGACAGCCAGACCTCATTCTGAGATTACTGTGAACAAAGGAAGGTTTTGGTTTATAACAGCTGACTAGATGGTTGATTAGTGCCATATCGTAATGACCATCTCTCCTGCTACCTCGTACCTGACGACCAACCCAAAAATATAACATAATAATTGAAAAATTATCAACATCTATTTCTACTTTATAATAAAAATAATAATACAATGACATGAAAATGCTCAAAAACACATCCATAGCATGTCAAAACATCAAACTTTCAAACTAAAACAATGTTGATATTTTATAATGTTATAACCCTTTACACATATTCATCCATCTAAAATCAATGAATTTTCAAACATACACAATCTTTTAGTGTGTATTATACCTCTTTACATACATTCATCCACAAGACTTGGAATACAGTGTAAAAACAACAAACTTTCAATCATACACAATCTTATAGTGGAGTATGCTTCCTAACACCCATTCATCCTCTAGACTTGAAATACAATGCAAACAAAAAATATAAGGTAATGATGGCCTGTTACAGCCAGAAATACAATGCAAACAAAAAATATAAGGTAATGATGGCCTGTAACTGTCATAAAATATAAGAATGCCCTCAGGTGTAACTTAGTTTAATGATTTGGGAAAGATTCCAACAAAATTTAACTACACTGTGCAGATAATCCTGGATAATAATATTATTAACAAATTATTTGACTAAAAATGATTATAACTTTCTAAATATATTTTTTTATAAGACATTTGGGTTTTAACCTGTTTGTTGAGTCCGATATTAAGATTTTTGAAATGCTAACCAATTGTTTTTGAGTAAATAAATATCACTTTGTCCTGAATGTTTGAAAAGATTAAGAAACCAAAGGAGGGAACAATGTATGATTTGTTACCGTACTATATTGGAAATAAAAGTAAAGATGAGAGAAATTGTCTGGACAATGGTGTTCCCACCCTTTCATAAATGCCAATGACTTGGTACTTCTTTTTTCTATAAGTCATTTTAAAATCATCAGAAAATATTCGACAAAAGATTTGGGCATTAGCTTAAAATTTTCAATTTTATGGGATTTTTAAAACAGAATTTATAGATTTATCCTGAAATGTATGGTAAGAAAACTACTGTTTACAAGTATGAGGTCAGATTTCTAGTATGTTAGTACTAGCTAACATACTAAATACCTTCACAAATTCTTCCACGTCACAGAACAACCTATCTATGACTGGTTCCTGAGAAAAATCGCAACAGGGCTGGTACATTTGGTATCAACGATTACCACACAGAAAGCAAGTCGTGCGAAACCGATAACCTCGAGTCTGTGAATGCGATCTGAACCATAAATTATTTATAATAACATATCACTGGTATTGTATTATTGTTTAACAACGTTCTACGTCTGCAAAAACAGATATTACATTTCCTTTACAACCATTTTAACGAACAATTGGATAATTTGTCATTTGACTCGCTGTCTCGTTATCGACTAACCGATAATGAAATATGCGAATGATGTGCAGATGTTAGAGCGATGGAATCGGACCACAGTGAAATTTGGGATTGATGGAACGTTTATTTTTTCATATATCTACATTAAAATCGACTGATCTGTCATTGTTAAGATGTTTGTACGTGGAAGCTGGAGATTGATGTGCATGTTATTTCGTTCATGTTGATGCGATCACAGTTCACTACGCCTACTTACCATATCGTAATAATTCACTTCATTAAACATCTATGGTGAAAAAACCTAGCAAGTAGATATCAAAGCAACAAATGGTCTGATAGATAAGATAGGAAGAGTTATCTGCCCATTAATTTATCTGAGAGACAAGTTGCCTTCAAACATAACTTTCTCAGTACATATGATATACACTAACTATTTACTTAGTAATCAGAAAAAGAGAGACTGTGTTACTTTGATTTCAATCTGTTGTGAAATTAGAAATATGTAATTGCTTTTAGGTTTTAAAGAGAGAGAGAAATTGGGTTTAACGGTCACTCGACACAAACTAGGTCAATTCGGAACTAAGATATGGTTCAATTTTATTTCAATAATTTACTTGCTTGTAGGGGTCTTTAGCAGTGGGAGGAAACAGGAGGAAACCCCACTTCTTGCCACATACAACCAGGGAATTAAAACCACACTAATTGACAGACCTTATGATACAATGCGGACACGGAGACCTTTCAGTCATCCAACCCCCCTTAAAGTTTGAGAGAAAATTTTGGAGAAAAAATTGGCTAATTCTAAGCAGCAAAGTAACACATATTTATATTTGTTTCTCAACACAATATCTTTTCTTACAATGAAATAAATTACTCAGTTCATTCATAGACATGCCACCAAAATCTAATTTTAAAATGTAAGTGCCTATTTTTCAACATATGTTTATGAAAACGTCTACGGAAATGGTACCAAAGAAAAATATCTTTAAAAATATTAAATATTAGCCAATGTTTGATGGCTGAAGGTGGTGAAAAATCGCTAACTTTCTATGGGACAATAGAGCTGAGACATCCAATGATGAATTGATTCCTTCAAGTGATAAGGAGCTAAATCGCTATTTGCAGCACATACATTAATGTAATATGAATGTATATAAACTGATTTACATTCAATCGTTTCTGATTTTACTGTAATTTCTAATTAGTTATATTCGGCGTAATACGTGAAATGGCAGTTTTTGGCATTTGGTTATTTCAGTCTACACCAGTAGTATTCTTCTACTTTGGATATGTTTAGTCTCGTTCATCGAGTCGCGTCATAGATATTATTAAAATATTCAGTGCGTTGTAAGTATTGGATATCAGAAGCCTAACTTTTCACAACAAGATAACACTTTCAATGTTGCTTTAAACTGACCAATAAATAAGTTGTGTTTGCAATTTGGAAGACTGTGGATGATAGTGAGTTAAAAACTTTAAAGCTGCAATGTGCCTATACAAGGCAGAATGATTTGTTGTCTTTAAACAGCCTTTTCACCTTATTAATTGTTTAAAAAGTGTAGTAAATTATAATTAATAAACCACAGTATTTAAATATTCTAGAATAATGCACATTACACTATAAACCTCAGAATGCCTAGTTCAGCATTTCTGTCCAAACGAGGTAAAAAAAAAATGCATCGTCTGGAGTTCCAAAACGAGGTTTTTTAAATTGCTCTGTTTTTGGAACGAGGTTTTTTGTTCAGAACGAGGCTTAGTAAAAATGCCTCGTTTACTAAACGTGTTTTTTTCAAGATAGTTATTAGCGGTATTTGCTATCAGGGAATTTGTAAAAATTAAAATTTATGTTATTTAACACAAAAATAAAACCAGTCCAAACGATGATATTATAATCAGAGAAATAGACAAGAATACACACCATAGGTGGAGGTCTGGATGTCGTTGACTTTAAAAAGTTAATAATAATATTGTTATTTAAATAAAATAGTCAGTTTAATAACTTAATCTTAATGCAAAACTAAGAGTTTTATTATATATGGTGCTCTTACTTTAGCTAATGTTCTTCTGGAAATATGGAAAGTCAAATTTCAGTATCGTTTAAATGCAGAATGACAATACATACCATGAACAAACATGAAGCATTAAAATTGAAAACTTGACTAGAGTAAGACTAAGAGTTGATATGAACCTTGGTGCCTTCCTCATTACTATTCTGAGAATATACACATGCATTTCCACAAATGATAGCTACGAAATAAAGGATTTTACCACCAAAGTAATAGTACATCTTCAAACAAACAGCAATAGCAATGTAAATATCACAGTTAGCGCATATTTCAAAAATAACTTTTAACAAATCAATTCAGCAAATATTAAGGGGTGCAACTTGAGGGTTTTAGTACATTAATAAACACGTCATTATAACAGACTAGATAAAATTGAGACTTGTAAATTTAGTAGACTACCAATAAAATATGGACCAAGAATATTTGACATCATCATCTTTCTTGAATACTGGAAAGTTTTAAATTTTCTATTTGATCCAATATTTTTGGACATTTAATTGAAACCAAAAATGACTTTATGGTTGAAATATTGATTTTTTTTTGTTTAAATAAAATTATGACTACAGTAACTCTCCCTTATTTCCTAACGAAATGACTACATGCTTTGGTTTAGAACACCTGTAGTTCCAGAGCATGCTTCCAAAATGCGAAAACCATCTTGCCAAATAAGGTAAAAAAAAGGAAGGTAATAATATGAAATCAAATTATATACCTGGCCCCGAGTTCACAAAATATTCTCAGACTTAAGTTAAGAATTTACTCAAAATTGTTCGCCTTATTTTGACTAAAATATAGACCTTTATAAAACTTTTGTTGTTTCAATGTATCAAATACCCTAATATTTTGTTGTTTCTAGAAAGATATGTCTTATAAACAGTGATTGACAGTTGAGTAAATTCTCAACTTAAGTCTGAGAATGCTTTGTGAACTTAAAGCCGGGTATTTATGATTTGAACATAATACTTCGTGAGTTGACTACTAAATATTCATTAAAGAATTAAAGCTCCAACATGGGTGAATAATGATCATAATATAGGAATAATTTAAACCATCAACAATAACAAATTTTTTTACTGAAAAATATATTTTTTTCACTACTGACCAGAATTGAACCATTGTTGAAGTGATATACCTATGAGAGATTTATGTTTCACGATATTGTAGTTTACAAGTGATTCCTATAACACTAAAATGATGCATCAGGTTTCCTAAAATATTTTTATACCTTTTCTTGTTACACCCCCTTGATATCCTAATATAATTTACTAGATGTTCTATTTGAGATGTTCTCTACTGTATGTTTCTAGTAGTTGTTTAATACTGGATGTTGTGTCTATATCAATTGGTGAAATACCATCAGAGTCTTTTATCATAGGATTAGCCTGATTATCCAGTAACACTTTTACAACATTAAAATGTTGGCACTCAACAGCTGAAAATAGAATATTTATATTATATTGTAAGCAATTTCTTTTTTCTAAAGGTTATTGACATGTAGACATCATGTTACCTACAACTTTTTTACATAAATATACCTTTTTACGTTATAAAACTCCACCCTGTAATTTTAATATACGTCAGGGCTCACATTGTCGGTTGCCAAAGTCACTCACACCGTCAGTCGCCAAAGTCACAATTTGCTTAACGAAATATAAATAAATATCTGTATTTTAATCCGATTGACCTGAGAAATAAGATTATTACATGTTGTCCTTTTTATCACACATTTTTTGGTAGATAAAATATATCATTTGGCGAAAAACAATTTTATTTGTACAAAAATTTCTATTCATTTTGGCGGAAAAATACACATAAATTTATATAATGAACTGTGACTAAACAATTTAAGCTTATAAATATATACATGAAATGCGGTTCAACGTCCTACTTTTATGCACAAACCAACATAATAAAGAGAAGCATATGCCATGCAGTGTGCTATGATCAAAATTTTACCTAGACAGCGATATTTCCACATACTCTTTAGGCCAAAAATAAAAAGAGTTCTGTTTCCTGTAACGGATGGAAAATAGGCTAGGGTCGGTAGGTAGGGTTTTTTTTTTTTTTGTTTTTTTTTTAATATTAGATCTTCTACCACCAGGGGTTCAGGTCAAAGTTTCAAATGACAGAAACAATTTTTTTTAAAATATTTTTTGAAAACATACACAAAAAACTACCCAATTTTTTTATTTCATCAAAATATTCCAATTAGATCCAAAATCATGGAATTTTAAAATCCGAGATCGACGTCAAAAATGTAATCAAAACTGTCCGTAGTGTCCGTATACTATGCCGTATGAATAATATTCTGAGCGAAAATCTTCAATTTTATGTTGGGTTGAGTCGGCGCCGTGAACATAAAGTACGAATAGATTTGTGGTATTCTTGGATAATTGTTTAAAATGTATCAGAGACTCGATTACGATTTAAATATTATCTTTGGTGGCAAAAGAACTTTTAATCGTTCAATGATGATAAATCAATGGCGTAGGGAGCCCATTTTGTTCAAGGGAAATAACTCGCGCTGAAAACTTATATCGTACCGTTGCACGAAATCGGTCCGTAATAAATTTATTTGTCTTCTTTTAAATACCAATCGAACAGATCCTATCCACCTGTTTGAAATATAGGGTCACTTGTTTTTGTCCATTTGCGAGCCGTTAATAATTAGAATAAAAGTTGTGAGCTTCATAGCTTTTCGGAATGTGCATTATCTATACGAAACCTGTAGTCTCGTTTTTCACGTCAGTTAGCAATCTCGCGTCAAAAGTATGGCAGATCTTAATAAACGTTCGCTGTACCCGCTTATTCCGATCGGTAAATGCCGATTCAAAGAACCATGACATTAATATTCATTTATAGCAACAAATAATATATATATTTTCACGAATCCGGTAGGTTTAGAGTAATCTGAACAATCGCTTGGTGAACAAAAATTTTTTTTATTTCTCTTGACACTAAAAAAAATTTGACTCGGCTGGTTTTGTAATGGGTCGGTTGGGTTACCGGAAACATAACATTTTTTTGGGGGGGGGCCTTAGTGCATTCCATAAGGTTTCCAAACCATCTGAAGGACCAGAAGCTCATGCTGTTCTCTGCCAGGCTCTCTGTCCTGCACCACTGATAAGGGCAATCCAGTCTGAGAAACCCTTTACGGCCAACACCAGAATGTAACCTGTGACCTCCTGTTTGGTGATCGACATGTCTCCCCGATTCTCTGCCGGCACACATGTAATTTGGGGGGAGGGGGAAAGGATAGGTGCACCGTGATGTATCTATTTTACAGTTTCATTCTTAGAAGCGTATGGCCCATTTTTAAAAAATTAACAGATAACAGAAAAGTCACAATATTTACCAAAATGTAATGGAGTTTGTCCATCTGAATCCTGAAAAGGAAAGAAAAGACACAATGAAGAATTGTAACAAAATTACTTAACAGAATTGATCAAGTGTACATCTAATATAAAATAAAATAAACGTGGCATTGATTAATCTGTGCTAAAGTTAACATTTTCCGAAAAATTTAAATTCTGTACAGAGACTTTCACTCAGAACAGGAATCAAAGTTATTTAGTTCCTAATTCTTGATTTTATTTTAATCAGCTTTCTTATGTGATAATAATAATGAAACCATATCAGCTAAACCTCTATCGCTAGCCTAGTGTAATGAAGTTATACCCTGTCCCTGAAATTATAATTATTGTACTACTTTCTTTCATAACAATAAAATAGATAAAATCCTAATTACTCTCAGGTAATGGAATAGTCACCTTTTTATTTTGGTCAGCTTTATGTGATAATAATAATGAAACCATATCAGCTAAACCTCTATCACTAGCCCAGTGTAATAAAGTCATACCCTGAAATTATAATTATTGTACTACTTGCTTTCATAACAATAAGATAGATAAAATCTTAATTACTCTATGGTAATGGAATAATCCACTGTATTTAATTTTAATCTTAACATTATCATTAAAGTCTTCTAATAATAAATATGATAGCGAATAAATCAATACATGAATAGAATTATTCAATAAATAATATATTATCTCCTGTTAAAATAAACCATAATATGGGTGGCACTGCTAAAACTAATTCAAGTTCTCTTTGAACTGTTGTATTTTGTACAAGGTAAAATTATGCAAGAGCACTCGGCAAACCTCGGATGATTTCGGACAATCTAACCTCGGCTGTATGATGAATTCCGCCATATTGGAACTACTTTAAAGGTCCCGGATGAAACATGGCTGCGCCCATTCCGAACACAAGTTGGCGACCTATTTGGCTAGCGACCTATTCGACCGATCCAGCTGTAAGATAATGACGAAATTACACTTCTATTCTGAGCTAAAGGAATGGATAAAAAATAATATATTCTACTTTCATTTGATAGACATAACGTTGGATTTTATTGGTTGATAAATAGATGAGTTAAGGCGACTGTTGTCTTTATTCTAAATAGGTTTCCAACGAACAGGTTGCAGCCTGATTTTTCGATTAGGTCGCTAGCCGAATAGGTTCCCAATTTGTGTAATAGCGTCAAGTTTTCCTGCTAAAGTAAACGGGTAGCCGCATCGCAAATGTATGGGCGTAGGTACATATCACTTACTGTCATACAGCCGAGGCTAGATGTAGTTCACGGAATCTGCCGAGATTTGCCGAGTGTATGCAAGAGCTCATTTATACCAAGGGAGATAACTTACTAAATTAAGGACTGTTGTGTTGGTTTCACTAACAATACAGATATTATGATTGAAAAAAAAATGGCTAAAAATTTTGGTGATTGAAGTACATCCTTTAGTTTAATGCTACCAAAACACTGAAACTACCCCCCAAAAAAGCCATAAGAAACTCTGCATTTATCTTCATGTAAAAGGAAGTAATTAATTGGTTCTCTTTCACTGGACTATTGGCGTGTTTAGTGTGACATGAAAAATTATTCCCATATATCAAAATTATACACGCATTGTCAAGTTTAATACACAGGGTTTATTTTTTCAGAAGCTAGGCTTTGAATATAGAATGACTATGGATTAAAACAATAATGATTTAAATTTGTCCTTTAAAATGATATAATTGCTACAGAAATGAAATGAAATGAAATGGGGTTTATTTAACAACCTTCTGTCCTGCTCCCAAACTGGGATAATGAAGACAGACATACACCATACAGTGTGCTATGCGGGAAATTTTGCCCGGACAGCGGCTCTATGGCCTACTATTATATCAATTCCAACTGCCAAGTGATCTTTTACGTGCAGGCCAATTTGCACACGAGTCGAGACCTCCGTTTTTCATCCCATCTGAACGACTTGACAGCTGCCCTTGTTAGGCCCTCTATCCTGCATCACTGACAAGGGGAAAGCACGCCGGAAAACTTTCTCGGCCAATGCAGGGATCGAACACCCGACCTCCAGGCTAGCGAGCCAGCGTCTTACCCACTTAACCATGTGATCCCTTAATTGCTATAGAGAACAAAAGAACTCTATTGCATGTACATTACCTCTTCATCCAATTTATTTATATTATAATGTTTTTTCTCGGTCAGACACTTTTCTACATTTTTAACATCGCCTTCTTTACACCAATCAAAGACAGTTTTATCACAATCTGGAATAACATCATCTTCTGATACCATTCTACTAACAGATATACCTAAACCAGCATTACCATCTTTTACTTCATTATTATCATCCAGCTAAAATAGATAAAAATACATCAATAACATCATATAATTTATTACTGGATGATAGAGACATCATGTTCTGGACTGATTTTCATATAGAAAATCAACTTTTAGTAACTATAAGCTTATTGTAGTTTACAAGGAATTTCTATATCACTCAAATCACGCTCAGCGACTTTAAAATATTTCATTGCACTTAATAGAATTTCTAAAAAAAAAAAATTGAGTTGTAACATGACAACAGTGAGGCTGATATCGCCGCCACAATCCAAAAATAAAAATAGATGACACATATTATATATATATTTAATTAATTGCACATTTATCTTCTGAAAAGTATCAAGCAATCAAACTGATTATCAAAACTTAATCTAAGCAGAAAATGTTCAGTCAAGGTTTTGAAGTACATTTACCTGGTAGTGAAACTATACACTAACTTAGTGACTAAGTTTAATCACCCTCCATCAGATAGAATCAAACTTATCTTGTCCCAAAACATCGACCAATCAAATTGCTTATATCTGCTTAGCCTAAGCAGAAAATGTTCATCTTCGATCTCCATCAAGACATTTGCCTAATAAACACATACACCAAGTTTGAACATTCTAGCTCAATTAGGAAGAGAGTTATTTTGTATGGCAAGCCAAAGCGGAATTAATTTTTTCATCACCTTCCAAGCATTTTTCACATGTCAGTCAAGACAAAAAAAAACACATGTCAAGACTAAAAATTCACATTTCAAGACGGAAAAATTCACATGTCAAGACGAAACAAAAAATCATATATCACGAGCACGTGACCATTCAAGAGCACGTGGCCACAAAAACCGATGACGTCATCAACTTTGTCTCTCTCTTTATTTTGTCTGGTGACCTGTGTGTGTGTGTGTGTGTGTGTTTGTCGACCTGTCTCTTCTTTCTCTCGTCTGTCTCTCTGTCTGTTTTATTATTAATCTTGGATTTCCTGACAGGCTTAAAGTGTCTTAAACATTGTTAAATAAAAATGGTTTACAATTTGTCACATTTTTTTTATTAATTAAAGGAACATTTCATAATGAAATGACCTTAAATGCTTAATTTTTAAGTTTTGTTTTCATGAAATACGATACTCCTTAAATAATAAATTACAACAAAGAACGGTAAACTAACTTTGCAAAGACATGTAAAATTTTAATTTTATTTCAAACACGTTTTTAAAATTTTTACAAACATAACATGTAGTTTCCATACATTTCCATCATGCCATTAATTATTCAGTAATTAAAGTCGTAAAGTCCAAATCCATACAACCCACATTATAAATATACAAAGACGATATTTATTGAGCAGACGATATAAATAGATACAGTCAGTCACGTGATGCGCACTCCTGAAAAGCAACCATCTTTGTTTACAGTGACTTCATCGGTTTTTGTGGTCACATGCTCTTGAAGAGTCACGTGCTTGTGATATATGATTTTTTTTTGTCATGACATATGAATTTTTCCGTCTTGAATGTGTATTTTTTTGTCTTGACATGTGAAAAATGCTTGTCTCTATTTTTTCTCTTTCCATACAGAAAAACGGTCTTGCAATTAATTCCTCTTTGGCTTGCTATAATTTTGTCCCAAAAAATGTGACAGACAGAGAGACAAAACCTCCAACCCAGTAAAATTTTGAGATCATTAACATGATTTAAGCCATCAAAAGAATTAACTTGTTACAGAAAGCTTGATGATATGTCAAACACCTTCCAACCCAATATTTAGTTTTCACAAATTTTTGGATCAACAATTTATCTTCTGAATTCCAACTATGACAAAACGGTTAATTATCTGACCCATATTACTAAACTGATGTAGTAAAAATAATGAGTTAAGACTGTTTGTCACTGTGATTACCACCAACACCACCTCCTGGCTCCACAGTCTATCTTTTGGTATTAATGTATACGTAGTATTAACTGTTCAGTCAATTGAAAGCTTTTAACACATCAAGTAAACTTTACTAGTACTAGCAGAGAGGTGTTAATTTAACAAAAGACCTCAAACTGTCATCTAGAATTATCCAGAATTTGATCACAAATTACATGCATGGATTCCAAAAGGTCTTATTTTGGATTATAACATTAAAGCTTTGATAGGGTGGCTGATTCTGATATTTTAATTTATCTAACCTGTCAAAAGTTCTTAATTATGACCAAAATACAAAAAGTTTATTAAATTATTTCTTTCCTTTCAAAATGTCAATACACTGTACAGACATTCAGCATTTTGTGACATCTGGTCATGTGCAAGGTATTCCAAATTCGCCTGAGATGTATAACTATAATGTCTGCCCATTTAGAATCGTTCTCTTGGTGTTTAAACTAAGCGGTTTCCATACAAGATAGGCCAACATTTTGCAAGAGATGGACAGAAAATAGGCTAGAAAAAGGGTGAAAGTCAAAAGGAATCAAATCTATGGCATATAAAAAAAACACATGTGACACTACGGTGTCGGATGATGTCGTGACTATCCTGGTCACGGACTCCAAATAGCAGCCCTTGACCCTACTGTGTCACAGATGGGACAATGATCGTCTAGGGCTTTTCTTCAGACTTCACGCTGTGGGACTGTGACACTATCCTGTGTCGCAGTACCAAATCGACGACTGTGACACTCTAGAGACACGTACTGTGTGTCCGTACGGCCAAATCTTCTGTCACACTGTCGTTTGTCTAGGTAGGACTTGACGTTGTGATCAATAACAATTCAACTCTTTTCTGTACTCTTGAGATATTCTTTATATGTTACAATAATATATATTCCACAACACAGACACAACTATTGTAATTTTGGTATTTAAAACGTTAACTACGATTAAAACCTATGATGTCTACTCTGGCTATTTCGCCCAGCCGTCTCCCTCGGAACTTCTATAATGTCTTGTCTACGGTTTCATCATGACGGCTGCAACCGGCCAGTAAGCCAGGCCAGCTCCCGGGGTGAATTTCCCCTTGGCTCTCTCGAATGTTGTCTGCGTCCGACCTGTAAGCCGAGCCAGCTCCCGGGGTGAACTTCCCCTTGGCTCTCTCGAATGTTGTCTGAGATTAAATCAAACGAGTTCTCTCCTATAAAGAAAGTCTAATGCGTCATCTAGTAGGGCGAGACAATTACCATTTATGGGTAAGTGTTTCGTAAAGGCACCGTTTCACATCAACACTATTCTAGTTAATTGTACTAATCTGTGCACGTGAGGACTGGACGATAGTACCCTACTTTCCAAGAAATCTGAATTCAGCCGCCATTAGGTTGTAACACTGAAAACATCTTAATGTAATGTTTTTTAAAATCGGATAAAACAAATTTTGACATCAGTGAAAAACATCCTTTATTGTCCACTGCCTTTCACACGCCTCTCAGCTCTGTTTTATTATCAATAAAGTTAAAATACACGTACCTCCGTCTCCCAGTTAGGAAACAGTTCTGAGAGGTAATCTACATAGTCATTCATAGCATCTTCTTTTGACATATTTCCTAAACTTGTCCATGCTTCCCTGAAAAAAAAAAGTAATTGGGTTTCAAATCATAATAAAGATAAGTTGCCAGGCAAAGAAACACATACCCAGAGCAGCTAAATCCTCAGAGAAGTCAAGAAGGGTTGTCTCGTATATATATTCCTTTGTGGGTACTGGGGGCTTTTATAAAACAATGAGTGATATTAAAGGCTATTAACACTTTTATTAGTTTTATAAATCATGATAATGAATCCCTCAAGCCGGATTATTTGAAATATTACGATAAATGATCTCATCATGATAATCCAAGATATCGCAAATATTCATTATGCAATAATCATGATTAATCACAATTATTTTTGCATCTATCCTTGAATCATTATATCTAATGACTCATTTACAAAAAAACATTCTATTGTCTTTACACCTAATGACTGTCAAGAAAAAAAACATTCTGTTGTCTTTACACTGTATTAGTTAATTGAAAAATTGTACCCATCAAGGTGCTGTAAACTTTGGGGAATTTTGAATAGTTTTTTATACTAACAATACGCCTATATAATGGTTTATTCTGTTTATATAATGATTATTGTGGCCATGCACGTCATCGCTGAAAATTGCACTTCATCTCATCTTATCATGCAGAAACGGTCACTGACATTACAATCAGCCCCCACATTTACTACTAATATACAAAGATTTAATGACATGTGGCGACTATTAATAGAATGGTGAGGTACACTCAGAGTCACTGTTCTGGATTCAACTGATTCATTCTTAAATACAATACCGAAGAAGTTCTAAGGGATTTAATAACTTGTCCATTGTCTCTTATAATGTAACTTGCTTTTTTAAGCAATAAATAGGTACTTATATTAAGTCTTACTCCTCGCAGTGTCACGTTTGATTAGAGCTAATTCCACTACTCACTGCTGTAAAGAGAGAAGAAAGTTCTTGTTCTAAATTATGATTGGTCAATAGTCCGATTAACAACCATTCGCTAACTGCGTTACAAAAGCATTACTCTTAAAACAGAGTGCCAAATTGAACATACTTTAACGTTTTAGGGAAGACCCAGATTAAATGTAGGACTGTACATGTTTCTGTACACAAGTGATAGATTTGATTGAACGAAAAGAACAGACACATTCCCTCAAAAGTTCAAGTATCAGAAGCCAATCCAGCAATGGCCAGAGAGGGATTTCTCAGGCCATTGCTTCAGGAATATGATATTAGGTGTACTTCAGACATACCATTTCTGTTTTCCTTGAAAATCAAAGAAATAGGGCTTCGGAATGTTGCACTTTCCTTCTTTTGCCTGTAAAATAGAATTTGAAAAATAGTAGAGAGAGAGAGAGAGAGAGAGGTAGGTTAACTTCCAATGGACACAAACTAGGTTATTTCCAGACAAATATAGTATGGTTCAATTTTACTTAAATAATTTGCTTTGAACATAGGGGTCTTTAACACTCAGCCAAAATAATGGTGAATTGTTAAACCAATATTATAACCAAATGTGACGCAGGTTGCTAGGTGAAAGTTTTTAAGCACAAGATGGCCACTGAAATGAACCAACTAGGCTAATGTCATGAAGACGGTTGCTAACAGACTTTGTTTTACAGTTCAGTAATCAACCCTGGTATTGTATGTTAATTACATGTACATGTAGTTGTTTTAAATCTAGGGTTCTGTCACCCTTTGATTGGCTAAGCACTTAAATCAGTCTAATTGATATTATCCAAATCAAATTACTAAAATTCGGATGTTATCTAATCTTAGACGTCTTGGTTAAAATTTCGTGAAACAAATTTATCTAACCTAGCTGTCACTTAATAGTAAGTGCAGGAGGGCTGCACCACACACAATTCTACACAAAACAAATACAGACAAGACATCATACTCAGAGACCACAAACATAAACAAATCAAAAAGAGTGAATGGATCTGGGGGCTAGCCGTAAGCGTCCACTGCGCTGTACAGTCCCGGGCCTGTGGCGACACAGACTTCACTCATATTTGAAAACAATTGGGAATGCAACCCAAAGAAATAATTATATAATGTCAGCATGAGTCATGATCTATTATATGTTGCAAGAATTACGAATGTAAGCATATTGTAGTATAAATTCCGCTATACAAGTAACCACATCGTTAAAAGTATCAAAGAAGTAGGCCTAGTTCAAAAAACTAAATCAATAAAGAGGATTGAATTCAAGCCCAATCACACCACATAGCAATATCCATAAATTGTTTAAAGTCTCTTATTAAACTATACTCTATGGTAACATCAAAGAATTCAACAGTTTTTGCAGACACTCACACTGGCAGTATTTAATATCATTTATTCATAATCAATTCAATAATTCACACTAATTCATAACCATTTAGGAAAGGAATTTTACTTAAAGGAGCTAAATCGCTAATATTTGGGGCCTAGAAATTTACCCAAACGGGTCGCAACGCATAAAATAATCATATATGAATGTATATACTGATTTCTATGTTCATTCCTTTCCGTCTTTACTCTAATTTCAAATCACTTAATGTTATACAATCTGATTAAAACACAGATCCAATTTCGTTTCGTTTTTTTATAGTTCAAAATTTTGTTTTTACTTGTCTTTACTAGTCTTGGATCTGGAGGAATTGTTATTTAACTTGTGTTCTGCCTGAAATGAAGGGTCAGCCAATCAAATGATCTGTTGAATCGACCGTTTGACCTTTTCATGCGTGGAACTGTGGGTAGATATTACCAGCCAATGACGTCTATACTAACACCAGCGGATAGAAATCAAAACAAAACAAAAGTAGATTTTTTAAAAGCACATGTGGCGGTCGCTAATTGGTTAATCGAATGACTGACGTTATCGGGTCAAATGTCCCGTGCTTGATACCTGACGTCATAGAACGTGAGCTCCCACTATAACTTGTTAGATCTACATGAGTGTAGGCCATCCAAAGTATAAAAAACGAAACGAAATATAGATCTAATTTTAATTAGATTGGGCGAAATACGCCTGACGTCTCAATAGCATGCCAATCTCTAGCGTCTGGTTATTCCAGTCTACATTATTGCGTATGTTCTCTATGCACCACCGTCTAGCCTCGTTCTTCAAGTCCCCCCTTGTTAAAAAATGGGCCTGAAACGAATTATGGTACACGATTCACGTACCACTGATAATTTTTTTTATTTTGTCTTAAATATTGGATATCAGAGGCCCATCTTTTCACGGTAAGATCACAACATCAATGCTGAATTAAATTGACAAATAATTTGTGTTTTCATTGTCGAACATTTTGGATGATATTGATAGTGAGTTAGAATTAGAGTACTGTAAATAAGCTTATAACTTTTAAAGATGTATTATGTAAGAGCTAAATCTGGCTAATGCACACTTTATGTTTGATTATCTCCTTATTAAAAAGAAATAATATGTGCTAGGCCTACTAAAACAAGGCCTATTCATTTTTTGTTATTTTCCAAAGCCAAAGCTTGACACTGAATGACACCGAATAGTCGACTTCTCCATAGAAATATTTGCACACAGCTGGATCTACTTATGTTACCTGTTTAAATCTTGCATAAAGGAAAAGCAAATTTTCAGGTGTTAATTGGCCAGCAACTTGGCGAACAAATTCTGTAGCATTTTCAAAAGTTGTCGTCATGATTTCCTTGTCAACGATGGAAGCCATTCTAACGTTTATATCGTTAAACGTTCTTACCTTACGACAACTTTGCTTGGGAGATTGCAACCACAAATCAAGTCGTGTAATGCTGAATACACAAAAGCAACTAATACATTTTATTAATGAAATTAGAGAAATACATTGCGATATGTAGAGTTTTTATGAAATTTGTATATTTACGACAACTGCATTTGATAGTCTTGTTTGTCCAATAAGAATAAAAATATAGGTAATTTGGACTGGTTATTCGAAACAAAGCAAACAGAGTCACTTCCCTTAGTAATTCCAGAAAAAAAAATAGTTGTGTTTGGTAAATAATCGTTGAAGATTGAAATTTTCTTTTTGGCCAATTTGCCCGAAGTCATTAGGTTACGACGTTGAAAATGGATAAATAACCCTCATTCATATTCGAAAATACATTTATTGTTTCAATGACATGTAGATGCACCTGGGAAATAGTTATGGATTGTGCGTTTCAGTAAAGAATTTGAAAGAAAAATAAAGCAGCAGTATGAGTAATAAACTAAATGCACTCATGTTTGGCCTAATTAAAATGTGCATATAATTGGATAAACTATACCTTTGTAATTATAGTGTAAAAAGAGAATCTTGACAGTATTGTAAAAGCAATTGAAAATGGTGCAGAATCCTCAAGTCCTGGGTACCGGTATCTAAGTAAAGATTATTATTTGGAAATGAAAGAACCAACTCTGCAAATTGGTAGTCCAAGACTGACACATCCCAGTGAAATGTCAATGAATTAGTTCTTAATAAAATAGCAATTTTATTTTTAACAATTACTGTGTGTCAAAAGAGAGTCAATATTAGTATATTTTACAAGTACGGTAAAGGTACTCACTACTTCAGATTTTGATTTTGCAGTAAATGTGATGATGACCAACATTTAGCTTTAACTTTAAAGACCAAATAAAGAAATTGACCAGAAACATGTTTCCTCTTCCACTAAAGGTCAGAAGGTATCAAGGACCTCACACATCGTGCCTAATGACGGCAAATTCATACATTTTAGTTTCATCTCATAAGGGAAGAACCCTCGAGGACAACCATTATCACAGGACATTAGTGTATAATCATGTGCGATCTATACTTAACTTCACATCAGGATTACTGTCCATGATGTTTTTTGCTAGTGTGGGAACAGCGTTTATAATTGGTTATATTTTAACAAAAATCTTTCTTCGCTTCCAATACAAACTCACATTGTTTTTAATATTTTTGGATAGACAACCTTTTGAACTTAAACTTATGAATGACATTTCTATTTTTTGCTTACATGTGATGCTGATACTTATGGGTGGATTTGGATCATTAGCTATGTTTTTTGTGGAAGTGTGATGATGTGTATGTATTCAGTATGCGTTTAGTACATGTGATTGTATTGATTGTCAAAACTCATGAAAATTTTTGTCAGATTCATTTACTGTGTGCAAAAAAATTTTGGGCACATGATTAATTAATTTTAATATTTGTACAATCATCCTTTTAAAATATTTGAGCCATTTCAGAAACTGTTCACCAAATTTTTCCAAGGACTAAAAAAAATCAACCGATTTCACTTGGATGTGAAATAGTAATATATATACAGATAATGTCAATGGTGGATTCATCCTGATGTCAGGAGTATCAAGCAATATGAAATATTGAAATGCCAAAATATAAACTCTAAAAAAAATACCTCTGATTTTATGAATATATTTAATTAATTTGTACATGTACCTTAAAAGATCTCAGTAATAATATATAATTAAGGTTTCAAAATATATTATCATTTTCTTTTTTTTATGTACAATGTAATTGTAAAATTATTATTATATTTCCATACATTAATAAAATTTTAATAACCGAAGAGTATGAATATTACATATGTATATAATAATGAGGTTTATGTGTGTCTTTGAAATATAAAACTCAGTGTCTGCTTCTTTTACTGGAAAAAAGACTGTTCTCCATTTTTTGGCTTAAAAAACCCAGCATCTTAAGGGAATCTAAACTTTCAATAAAGTCACCGAGATACGGTAGGAAGGAGTATTTTTTTTTATTAAGAGTAATAAGGCACTCTTAGTAATTCATCAATTGTAGTGCAGCTAATAAGGAAGTGATAATTGTAAGTGTCAGTACCAGACATGTTTGTGTATTTTAGCATTATATGGTTTTAGCACACAAACCAGATGAAATAAACATTGAAAAACCGAGGAATGATGATCAGCGGTTTTAAACAACCGACGTATATTTGATTGAGAAGAAGACTGTAATCCAACTCAAAGAGGATGCATGGTGAAGGGAGGTAACTTCATTTTACACCCCCATTTTGAGTTCGCGTAAAGCGCATACGGTTTCGTCCTGGAAAGAACTTGATTTCCACATTTGTTGGGACAGAAATGAAATGGCCGATAAAAACGTATTTAAATTCCCGGTCACCAGCAATGAAACAAATGACTCTTTAGACTGGAACCTGAGATCGTTTATTATACTGATTTTAAATGTTTTATCCATTATATTAGCCGACACAAATAATGATCAATTCCCGAAAACTGTCAATGTTGTGTGACCTCAGATATAAAACGTCATGGGATTTTGGGCACTTAATTTTACCGAGCAGAAGGAAAAAAAGATTTACAATATATTAATTTTTTGCCCACTTCACCCGATTGATGAAACATGATCGATGTTCGAAAACAGTGGCACAATACTTTGGTTTACATTACTATAAGTGGCAATAAACAATATTTGCATGATACATCAACATTGACCGTAGATGTCGAATGTCACGCGGTCTGCTGATTTTAAACAATACCAGTTTTGCATGCACCCAAGGGCGTGGATTTGTCAAAACTTTTTTTATTTTATTTTTTTTTTTTGGGGGGGGGGGACTCTGGAACCGAAACATTTCATTACCAAACCAAAATAATAATTACAAACAGTTTATACTGTACCAGTGATATTTCGATGAAAGCTGCAACTTGGGGGTTAAATGATCACGATATGGAAAAAATGATTACAGTACCTACATCAAAGCTGCACAAATATTCATGATTTTGTCGAGGGGGGGGGGGGCACACATTGGAGCAAAAGGTAATATGTTGCAACCTTGGATTGCTTAGGCGGAGACAATGCGAAAATCATGTTTATATCATCTATTAAAGAGCAGATATGTGAACTACAACAGTAACAAAGCAAACGAAAATGAACTATGTCACTGGGGCTGAAGACGGGCTGTTTTCTATGAATATCTTGGTGACTTGCTTTGGGTCCTGATCATGAAGGAGGCCATTATGCATCGCACACACCATCAGTGGTTCAGTCGTTGTTGCCACGTGGAGTTGCGCAGCCAAGTTTTGATACGGCGCAGAATGCCAGCGTCTTACTCACATATTGTCGTCGCTCCTGCCCGCCTGTATATCCAATCGTTCACATTTGGATTGTGGGCACTCTACATGTCATATTTTTTTTTATCTGATTTTAACGAAACTTTTAATATAGGATAGCAGCTGTATCTCTCGGAGATCTCGATTCCTTTCGAAAATGACTTGCAACAGTACTAAAACGGACCGTAACTTTATGTATAAGGACCTCTGGTTGTAAGAAAAATCACGTTTGTAGCTCGTGGACACTCTAGAGGTCACATTATTTATCCTTTTTTGATGGAACTTGAAATGTATGTTTATAACCCAAAGATCCCGGTTCCTATTGATATTAGCGGATATCAGACTGTAACCTTCTGGATTATGATCTCTGATTGAACGAAAAATCGTCTTTTTAGCTTGTGGCCTCTCTACATGTCACAATTTTTATGCGATTTAAAAAACTGTTTTAAAATATCGCCGTTATACCATAATGAGGGTTGAGTTCGAATTTTGTGAAAATCGGACCAAAACCGTTGGACAGAACGTAAATAGCGTAAAAGTTTGTCATATCAACGCTGTGGACCCTTTAGAGGTCATAATTTTGATACAATTTTGATGAAACTTGAAATACATGTTTATAACCCAAAGATCTTGGTTCCTGTCGATATTCACTTATGTCAGACCTTAATTTCATGGGTCCTGACCCCTTTTTGTTCGATAAATCGCATTATTAGCTTGTAGTCCCGCGAGATGTCACAATTTTTATCCGATTAAAAAAAAAACGTTTACATGCATCACCATTAAACCCTAATGACGGTTGAGTTAGAATGTCATGAAAATCGGATCGAAACTGCTTGACAAAATTGCCGCTTCTTGTACGCAAAAAGTGTAAAGTGGGAATACCAAGGTTGTGGACCATCTAAAGACAGAGTGAGAGAGAAATGGGGTTTAACGTCTACTCGACACAAACTAGGTCATTTCGGGACTAATATATGGTTTAATTTTATTTCAATAATTCGCTTGCGCGTAGGGGACTTTAGCAGTGGGAGGAAACCGGAGTATCCGGAGAAAACCCACAAGGTTAGACAGGCGACCCTACTCCTTGCCACGTACAACCGGGGATTCGGAACCACGCCATAGTTCACTCAATGGCAGGCCGTACGATACAGCGCGCGCACGCTAACCACTCGGCCATCACCCCACCCGCCATCTAGAAGACACAATTTTTATCCGATTTCCATGAAATGAAATGGGATTTAACGGCCCACTGTTCTGCTCCTAAACTGGGCTAATGAAGACGGGCGTACGCCATAGTGTGCTTTGAGTTTGCCCGGACAGCGGCTCTACCGCCTACTCTTATATCGGAATTTTTTAAGTGCACGCCAATGTGTGCACGGGACCTCAGTTTTTCGTCCCTTTAAATATATCTGTATATCCCAAATATCTCAATCCACTCCGATGTTCGCGTATTTCATACCATAACATCCTGGGTGGCTAAGTGGGTAAGGCACTGGCTCGCTAGTCTGGAGGTCGGGTGTTCGATCCTTACATTGGCCGAGAAAGTTCATTTGGATATTCCGGCGTGGTTTCCCCTTGTCAGTAATGGAGGACAGTTGTCTAGTCGTTCCATGTACACATTGGCGTGCACGTAGAAGATCCCCTGGCAGTTGGACTTCAATATAAGAGTAGGCTCTTTTATAGCTTGTTCTCTATCCATCTCTTGCAAAATGTGGGCGTATCTAGCCTGGCAACAGCTGATTATTATGTTTAGAAATAATTATATTCAGTAACGATATTTAATTTCTTGTAATTTGTTACACATTTCGGACGAATAAAAAACATATTTATTAGTATAGCATGCGTCAAAATTAATTGAATATAAACAGCAGGTGTTGAATTATAAAACTTATTTTAATAATACGTGTACTTAAGGCTGTTGCCTTAGGTGTAGTCCTAAATAATCCATGTCTGCTATTGATGCATTAGAAATGGTTCCACTATTGACGTCTTTCTTCTTGATCCTGCAACCACTTCAGTGTTTCACCCTTCAGTATTTGTAACATAATTACTTATTTCCATGTCAAATGTGATGATATGTTGAAAATTTAACCACAGAGCCCATCGTAAGACCTCTGAATAGTCAGACCTTTTATGCTTCTTAACGCCGTCACGTGTAAAAATAAAATAGATATTTGACTAACTTCCTTGGTGAATATGTATGCCAATAATAATATATAATATAAAGAGACGGTGTGTGAAATTGAAATTGTATACTTATGTATAACATCAACGATAATATATGGTTGGGGTAATTCATTTTATGAAGGATGTTTCACCGGTGTCCTCTTACCAAGATAACCCATCAGATAAATTAATACATAAAATGGTCCAGTGATCATTACATACATAATCAAACGTATCCTAACTAAAAAAAATTAATCGATCATTACTTTAATACTTGATATTGATTTCGCGTACGCCATCATCATTATGCGTTTACCGTAAGCCCGCATGACTAACCTTAAACTTAACGATACAAAATATATATAGGGCAACTTTCAGCCCATACACACTGAAATGTAGTCTTACAAAAAGCAATATTAATTTAAAAAGAAGTATTAAAGCGATATTAATAAAAAAAAAAAGCCATCTGTCGTAGCGTAATTTATTAATTTGTACCGCCTAAAATACCCCAGTGAGCTACAATCTGATCAAAACACAAACCTACATCGTTTTGTTTGATTATAGTTCAAAATTTCGTTTTGCTTGTCTTCATTTCACTCCCAAACTGAGCAGCAGTAAATATTTGCTAGGCGTTCGCCTCTACCAAATTCACGGGGTTTTTAGGAAAAGCGGAGTAACTATTTATATATGAATCAAAATCTCATTGTCCTAGTGCTTCATATTCGATTTGAAACAAATCCATACAACCTCTATCATGTTCACAAGATTGTCGGAAAAGGAAGCGTAACTCTGGGGTGTAGGGGAATATCGATATCGAAAAATTGTAACAACTATGGCATTTACAAAGTTTTCAGAAAAAGGAGGGTAATTGTAGAACAAAATTTTGTGGGACGTTGAATATCGATAAGACTCGCGTCCTGTCATTTTCACAGTGCTCCATCCCACATTGAAAAAGAAACCGATCAGGTTTTCTTTAAAGGGGGATAGCAGCAAAAAGTTGAGCCACGCAACAAAGAATGTGGAAAGGATTCGTCATCTCATGACCCCAAAGCGTCACGCCAAATTTGAAAGAGATCGATTATAAAGCTATATAGCATTCACAAGGTTTTCAGAAAAAAATATATATATGTGGGGGGGGGGGGACTCTGGAACGCTGTGTCGATTGATCCTAATATGCTTCCTACCAAATTTCAAATTTCAAGTTTTGCGGTACTGGGAGGTAACCGCGGATGAGAATGTCGTGAAACGACGGTTTTCGATAGGATGTGTCCACATGATCCCAATGCTTTCCACCAACTTTTAAAACGATCTGTGACGATGTCCGACCAAACTTCCTTTTTGGGGAATAAAATCACAGTGTACTTGGAATCAATGAAAGTCTGTTATATCTAAACCTCCACTTCTGACTATCGTCAGTGTTTGTGCATTTTTTCATCTTCAAATGCCTTTCATTTCCATTAAATGCTATTAACGTTGCACATTTAGTCACGCCCGTTTCAGTAGTCACCGATAACCGCTGATGCTCTTCTAGATACACCCATGTAATATTTCCAACCAAGTAACAATTCTCCACCTTAAGAGTCTGGGACGATTCATTGACGGATACACATCGGTTATAGTGCACTAACTTGTTAAACTTATCTAAGCTAAAAGTGTTCTGTGGATAAGTCCCAACGAAGGAACATCCAAGTTTAATTCCGATGGCATCGTTATCAATGACGGATAAGCAGACATTGGTATCCGAAGCTGGAAATATTTCTCCGAACAACACAGTATCTTTAGATGGTATTGGTAATTCCGGCAATACCGCTTCCAGAAACCAGTCAAATGTTTTGCATTTTAATTTTCGAAGAAATTCCCGCCTTTCTGCAAGCGATTTGATCTCTGCTTCCGTGTTTCTAAGTTGATCATGATATACATTCCACATTGACTTGTGTATCCACAAATACTTCCCCAACCACAAATTTGCTACCCTCTGTATATTTTTCATAATAATAGTATTTCGATCGCCATCAAAGTTGTAGGCAAACCGTTTGAAGAGATGACCAACGTGGGAACACGGGAGGGTGACAATTCGCCCCCCACATAACCAAGTTCTGAAAGATAATTCTATGTGTTCACCTCCCCAAATATTAAGGGAACTATCAAATTGCCCAATAGCATCAAAGTTTTCCTTCCATACGGCTATGGCACAACCTACTAATATTGGTGTGGGGTAAGGCGATTCCAGAGATGGCATTGCTTGCTTCACATGTTTTGGTATTCTGTACCACACATAACTGAAACATATTTTAAAAATTTTATTTTTTTTTAAGAAACACAGTGTAATTAAAGTAAAGTAATATGGTTATTTAATTCTTGACTAGTCTATACTTTGACAGATTAGGTTCCATTTGAAAACAAAGAAACAAAAACATTATGCACAAGGAACTGATATATGTCTAACAATGTACCGTTCTGAACCATAACACCTGAAGGGATGCCAACCAGACATCAATGTCGTACCGGAACAAAATCATACACATACCTCAGATCCCACGTAATTCCCCCTTTAACGTCGTTATCGACATCTTGAGTAAAATATTTCATATCGTCTCCGCTTATCTGATCTACGTGTGGTTGTACAACGGAAGCCTTGTTCTGTAATAGTTCGTAAACAATGGGTTTCAACCATCCATGACCACACTCCATGTGAGCATCTAAGAAAATAAGTATATTACCACTGGCATTATTTGCACCGTGAAGACGAGATCTGACAAGACCCTCTCGTTTGTCGTTCCGAATCACTCGCACCAAGGGAGATAATTTGGATACATATTTATCCAGATCTAAACCCAAGTCGGGATAATGACTAAAATCATCTACTAAAATAATTTCTTTTAACATAGACTTTGGTGACCTGTTAATGATGCTGTGAACTGTTCTTAGGATCATGGTAAGCGCATCGTTGTGGAATATTATGACAACGGACACCGACACGGGTTCCGTTATATTATAGAACAATGTTTTACATTTTTCGCGTCGAAAATCGGGAATTTCCCTATCAAGAGAAATTTCATTACTAGCTGTCACGTTAAAATTGTATTTAGAGAAATTGGAATTTAGCTGTGCATGCCGTTCCAGAATTCTGTGAAGCAGCTCCCTCAGTTCAGTTCTGTTGAAGTTGTTGGTCACCTTACTGTTCACGACATTCTTTTCAAAAACACTGAAAATAAATAGGTGGATAAATTTAAATACCTTGTACGTCACACGTCCTTTTAAAAATTATAATTAAAACTGTCTAGATAGGGCTTACTAGCCTAGTTCTGCCTTACCAACAAAAGAGGTACATGTATGTCATTAAAAATGTTTATGTTACCTTCTGTTAAATGTATTTTCATCTTTGAAGTTTGCATCCTGATTTTCTAGGGGTAAAACTCTAATAAAACTAGATTCCAGAATAAAGAAAGCGGCAACAAACATAATCCATATATACACTACGTGACGCAACCGCAAACCAGACATGGTTAAATACTTTTTGAAAACCAAAAAACGATACGTTTCCGGTAAAAAAGATTCAACAGACTTTACATAAAAGAGTGTGTTGTTTATTTGAACTCCTCAAATAAGAATTAGTAGCAGGTGTTCTCTAAATTACATTAGAATGTTCCATATTCAAATTTATGATATTCCAAGTTGGGTTACTTTGCATTCCATTCTTCGAGGTTCACGTCAAAGCGTTACACGTATGTCACATTAGAATAAAAAGTTATTTTCTGTAATGCATTCAATATTATGTTTAATCTAATAAATACACAAATTATTCTTATCTCAAATCAAATATTCGACAAATAGTTTTTCAGTTTTCAAGGGTTCGCTCTTTCACTTATAAAGTTATATTTTATATCTTTATCCGGTGATCAAAACAGCCTAGTTGCGCATGCTTTCTGGAAATTCTGGATAAATGTTTTTTTTAAAAATATTTATTCAGGTGTTGAAAACAATCCATAATCATCCGGTATATAGATCCCGTGATAGCTGAAGTCCAACGTCGTCGTCCTGCTCCGAACGACGCGTTATTTTGCATAACAGTGAACGGTTAATAATCAATACCTTCAGAACTTTAATTAAATTCCTTTCATAAGATTTCTTTTATTTCACCTTACATGTATGTTTATATATTTGGAATCCCGTATTTGGCGTGTTACTGCAGGATCAATATACATCATATATTAAAATAAGATTCTCTTTTTTATACGACTTATTAAATACCACATGTAAACCAACAGCTGCTGGGCGTAATAAAAAATACATCAGCAAATTCTCTACGTCCCTTAAAGAAACATAAATATAATGTTGGACTTTTCAATTGTATTTGATCATTTTAAATTGGGCGGGGGCGTTAAATTTCATTTCTTCGACTTTTGGAGAAATCTGTAATTTTAAAACCTTATAACGTCATATTAAACACATACGCTTCACGACACTAACGCATACAGCCAACCAACAGGAAAAGGGTCAACATCGGTGCCAGTCAACATAAACTTTGGGCATTTCAATTAAATTGATTTCAAGTAAATGACATTGCACATGGTCCCTAACAGTACCATTTGACACATTATCTCAAAAGGCAATATTGCAACTTCAAAGGAGCTAAATTTCTATTCTTTGGCACCTAAAAATGAACACAAAAGGGTCGTAACGCATATGACAATGTAATATTATGAATGTATGTAAACTAAATCACTTGAATCATTTCTTTTTTTTTTTTTTGTCGTAATTTCAAATCAGTTATGTTCGGCGAAATACGCAAAGAGTCAAAATTGAATGGCTATTTCAGTCTACACCGGTAGTATTCTCATGTGGGATAAGTTTAGCCTCGTTCATCGAGGCGCTGCATTACAAATAGCGCCCGAAAGCATTTTGGCACGGGTCAATTTTCAAAATGTTATTTTGCCTCAAATATTGGATATCAGAAAGGTAACAACGTCAATCTTGGTGATTTAAATTGACCAAAAAGTCGCGTTTGCAATGCCGAAGACTGGATGATATTGAGGGGTATAATGTTCTATTAAGAAGAATCAAACTATTGAATGGTTGAATTTCGTTTGGTTTCCCCCAAACCATTATTATAAAAATGTCAAAAACTCTGACAGAGTGTTACAAGGTCCCAGTGTCACTATGCGAATCTGACTTTCGTTGGGTTTCAAACAATCACTCAAGTCTGAGAACACGAATCTAAAGAACGTTTACAAGGTTTCGAAGACAGGGACAATTATTCCGTGTAAATTCAGCGTGCATCTCCCACCGTGTAAAATTGTGTAAAAAGATCCCGTAGGGATTGGATGTCGTGTACTAATACCGATCTTATTTGTCAGGCATGTTTTATTCGGGGCCAACGCAAACACAACAAATAAATATCGATCACACAAATATGGATTCGGGTGGAGCTATAGACAATCGATTTGGCAGGGGTCAAATTTACACTCACTGTTTAATCTAATGTATTTTTGTACAACTACACATGTATACCCAAATTTACAAATTGAAATATAAGGTGCGACACAGCTGCAAACTATCAGGATCAATGAAAACTCGCACGAAAAACAAAGCATGGTACAAAAAATCAACTAAAAATAAAGACCCAGGAATCCCACATATTTGCGAACGAAACTTCATTTTTTCGTCGTAAGACTTAAATTATTTATATTATATTCGTTGTAGTCGAAGCGGAGACCGGATATAATGCTGCAACCTCTGTTTCGGATCACGACTTGAGTCTAGTCTCCTTTGATATGTGATGTCTATCAAACTTTCTAGACCACTCGTTCGAGTATTGTTCTGGCCAGATCGTTTGTGTCGAGTGGTTAGTTTTTTTTCCAGCTTCGTAGGTTAAAATCAAACAGTACTCGGGTTCGTTTAAAAGTCGTTTATATAAAATTACCCATTAAATGGGGTTTAACATCCTTAGGCGAAAGACCGAAGAAATTTATCGTTCAAGTTCGTTGCAACAACCTGTGTGGGAGATTTTAATTTTTTAAATTACACGTCTCTTTGTACTAATTTAAAAAAACATGATCTCCACACATCCAGCATGTGCCAGTATTTCATAACTATTTTTTAAAAATGGAATTCTTTTTAACCTAATCACCTAAAAAATAAAGTTACACGCTGTAGGAATACGCACTATGATCAATGACGTAACGGCTAGTTCGGTCGATGTGCAATCGGCCTTGAACTCGAAAGATAAATACTCACCCGGAAACTGCCGAAGTTCGTTGCCGAGTGCCATTTTGACCAATCAAAATAAAGAAAACTTTTAGCCCCGCTAAAGACATGTGTGTCTTTGTTTTTATAACTTTTAATCTATCACACATGTGTTATACAATTAATTATGTATAGACTTGGTAGTCAGTCTAGATGCAGTACATGGTCTTTTATTTGTTTGTCTGGGTTTTATGGCCTGTATTTTGTCTTTTAAGCTTATAGCACACAGGTTTATTTTATTTTAATCTATCACGTATGTGACGTACAATTATTTAGTAGACGGTTCTTTATTGGATGATAATGATGATATAAATGATGATGATGATGATGATGATGATGATGATGATGATGATGATGATGCAAAGGCGTTTTATAGCTGAGGCGCTGGAGGCGCCAGCCTCCTCGCGAAAAAAAATTAAAGAAATGTGTAAATTAAAACGAGAGAAAAATGCTAAAAACGATGAGAAAAATGAAAATGTACCCTAGTTAGAGGGGCCCTAAAGGCAGACAAAAGGGCCCCACGTCTGACAAAAGGGCCCCTCTGGCCAAGGGAAAGGACCCCCGAGTCCGAGTCAATCGTTTTCTATACACTGTTGCTGCCGAATCCATTACTGCGTGAGAATGCAGTCATTGCATTGGCATAAAAGTCATCAATCAAGACCACCCCTTCCCGCGAAAAAGGGCCCTCTAAATAGTATAGCCTCCGCCATGATAAACCTTAAAACGCCCCTGTGATGATGATGATGATGATGATGATGATGATGATGATGAAGAAGAAGAATGTTGAATGTACAAACTATAGCCTATATTGTAAATAAATAATGTTACAAAAAATAATTTATTTTTAAAACTCCCATACACCGCTCCTTTGAGCAAGACCAAGTAGTCTATTTATATTTTTTTTAAAATAGGGGAATGGATAAACAAGGGACATTTTAGCCAGTTGTTAGAACACAACCTGTATTATACCTATGCATTAATTTCAAAAAGTCATAATTTAGCAAACACAAATAACTGTCCACAAAACATCAGTTAATTTAGAGGTGCCTTTGGTATGGATGTGGTCGGCCTTTAGGAATTTCCGTTTTGTGGGTATATTGATATTAAAAGGTATTTCCAACCTTATATATGGAGGGTGGGGGATTAAGCAGTGTATGAGGGGGGGGGGGGGGTGCTGGGCCTATTGATATTAAAAGGTATTTCCAACCTTATATGGAGGGTGGGGGATTAAGCAGTGTATGGGGGGGGGGCTGGGCCTTGCATTTGATTTATGCATAGTTATATTATATGGATGCTACAGTGTCGACTTTATTAGAGATGAGGAAGGGTGGGCTTAGGGGATCTATTCTAACCAGTTAATATTAGGGTGAACTCGGCAATGCAAAGTATGTATGTCTACACACGCAAAGACAAATACAGTAGGAAGAGAGCCTCTAATAAAATATAGCTTCACACACTTTGATTGATTTTGATATTTGGCAATTATCTATTTTCGATTATATATATGCCTATATCATTGCTATCAAACAACATTTCCAACCCTTCTCAAATTATCTTAATACTCGGAGCTGTGGCGGGACGTTAAACACGATGCATGCAAAAATTAATTCCACAGTGTTGTGTACTTTCTTAAGAATTATAAATTGATTCATCACATTTACACAGGCTACAAACAGCTTAAAATTTGTTGAGAGAGAATAAGCCCGTCGGGTATTACCGACAGCGGCTTCACGGGAGTAAAGCTTGTCTGGCATCGGGGAAAACTGACCGTCTGATGGGGTGGCGGGTCCGAAAACACGGCACATAATCGCCAAGTTGTAAGCAGCTGTCAGTTGGACACTACCCATTGACTGAATGAGTCATCGCTGATCTAAATCTTTCACATTTATGCACTTATTACATGTTAGCCGACACCGGTAAATACCAGTATTAATAGCGCGCATTTTCTTTTCATTAGAAATATGATTTACAACGAGTTTGGCTAAAAAAAATCGTCCTAATTATATTATAGCAAAACAACGACAGTGATCTATTAAATTCTCCTTAAGGTCACGTGTATTTACTGTTATTCGCTATTTACTAGATTTTCATTATCTGAGAGCTCGTCATCTCACTACTTTATTATTGCGAGGACAATAAAATGCTGTCGTTTAGATTATTTGTTTAAAACGTTTCTGGCACATAAATTGGAGTGTGGCAGTTCTGTTTACAACACATTAGGGTTATTTCTCGAGAAATAAATATTAAAACTTCCCACAGCGGTGAGTTGCAACGACTTTTGAAAACTAAGCTAGTTAGAACTTCCCAGTCCTCCGCCTACCTATAGTTCTGCTCCGACTGGGCGAATGAAGACGGGCGTTTATACGCCGCACAGTGTGCCACGAAAAACATTTTGCCCGGAATGTTGCGTTACGGACTGCTCTTATTTCAAATGTATCCATTATCAGTTCTTTTACGTTTACACGGGCTTTGGGCTTTCGTCCCACCCGAACGACTATTCGTTGTTCTTTGCGATGCCCTTCGTCCTACACCACTGACTTTGGGGAAAAGTAATACTTTAAAGTGAGTGGTCCATTATCTCCCTATTTATTTCAGTTTGTTACCGAAATCCCACTCTTTGCCAAACTGAATTCCAGTCAATCAATCCGATTAGTGCATCTAAGTAATTACTCAAGATTAAACTGATTTTAAATGTTATGTTTTAACAAGATTGACGCGTTAGACAGAATGAAAGAAGGTTTAATGCAGTGATTCTCAACCAGTGTACTGCGGCACACAGGTGTGCCGTGAGATCTTCCTAGGCGGCACATATAGAAAATGCAAAAAAAAAACCCCATGTGATTCCCATTGAGTATTCACTGGTGTCTACTGATGATAAGTTCATAGCTGTGTTTTCTTTGGGTCATTCGGTGTATCTATAACTAGTCTGTGTCTAAGAATGTATATTCCGTCTGGCTTACCAGGTTTTATTTTGCAAAATTCAAATATTCTTCATATAGGTGTGTCGCTATTTTTTCATATGTTTCAAGGTGTGCCGTTGGCAAAAAAGGTTGAGAACCACTGGTATAAGGTCTTACTTTTCTGTGCCAACTGGGATAAAGAAAATGGCGTGTAGCCTATTGCGGTGAAGCTATCCCGGGAAGAAACTGAATTCTAACTGTCAAGGGTTTTGTTATACGTGCACGCCAACACGTAGCCTACACGGGACGTCGGTTTCCTTGCGATCCGGGCAACTGTCAACTTTCAAGGGTTTTGTTATATATATACGCACGCCAAACACGTACACGGGGCGTCGGTTTTCTGTATAACATCCGAACAACTAGACCCTTTCGCCATCAGGTGCGGATCCAGAGGACCCCCCCCCCCCGCTCAGACTTGAAAATTTTTTATGCGATTTTATTGGCGATTTTAAGATCTGTAATTTTGGAATTTACCCTCCGGAAATACGTCAGAATGCACCAAATTGAATCTACTTTACCAAATTTTTCTGGGGGAGGGCCCCCAAACCGCCCGTTAATCGGTTGAGCGCAATTAGTTAAGCAATTATGCAAAAAATCCTGGATCCGCGTCTGGCCATGCATAACTGACAAGGGGAAACCACGCTGGAAATTCCCTGGTATCTTTCTCGGTCAACACCGGGATCGAATCCTGGACCCTCCGTTAGAGATCTTACAGTTTCGTCATATTGCTACATGGGCTAAAATCGGGTACTCGTTTAAGCCTAGGAACCATTGTGTAAGAGCTAAATTTGTCTATTGCAGGTCGGTTTTTTGTTTGGCGTTAAAAGTTATACATATAAACTATTATTCAGACATCTATTCACATGACACGCATATAAACTTAACTCTGTAGACTACCGGGTGACTTCTATTCAAAATGATTGAAATACGGAAGACATTTGATGATTTAATTCAAAAATAGCGAATCGAGGCTAAGCCTCGAAAGACAACTATCACCCTTGCGATAATAAACAATCTATGCCACACCAAACGGTGATAGCTTCGCTGAGAATGGAATAATTTGAATGAAATTTTCAACATATTCATTTTGCATTATCTATTTTTGAACTATTATAATAATTATAACAAGAACGGTCACCTCTCTATCTAAATCTTACACAAAGACCTCAGTATTCTTCTCTATCTTGATTTTGTTTGCTTGTGAAGTAAGTCTTTAAATATGGTATCATATAATATTATAGTCAGTGTATTGTGTCTTGATGTAGTCTATTAACGTTAATGCGTAAAAAAATTGGAGTTGTCTCCCTTGAACTCGAGAGAGTGCACGAGAATTCCGCCATATTGGCTGGAGAAGAAGGAAAACATTGGAAATTTATCAGTTCATTCTTTAATCTTCAGGGCCAGAAATCTGGCTTTAAGCGTAATGCATGCCTCTTTCAAGCCCCAACAAGATTTCTTTAACTGAACAACCAAAAGTAGACGAAATTAGAGAGAATAAACGCAAAAGAAACGACGAAAATAATCCCTCTCCTCCACTGAAAAGGGCACGAGAATTGGACGACCCAGCAAACATGACAGATTCTCAAAGAAAGCCCAATTTTTCGGCATTGACCACACCAAACAATGGCATCACCCGACATTCATCACCTCTTTCCAACAATAAACCCGGAGCAGCGAAAAAGTTGGTTATCAAAAACTTCAAAGGTGTTATATTTTTTTTATTGTGTAATCCAGAGGCCTACTTTCTGATCCTTTCTTACAATTATTGACTTTTCTATTTTTATTGCTTTGATATTATTTAGATCAGTCAATTTAAATCAAAAGTAGTTTGGTATATTATTTTTATTGGGATGAATTTTAATTATGTTCATGACAAAACAAAGGTAAATCTATAAGCTATCCATAAACAGTGAAAATTAAGAAAAAAAATAGAATTTCTAGCAACAGCATGCGCTAACTAAATAAAGAATGTCTTTACCGATCACAACACCTTGAACATGATTTCTGTGTTGCTTATGTCATGATTATGCCTCATATGCCATCACATTGGTGTCAAAATTTGATTTGGTGTCATTTCATTGCAATTCAGTCAGTGAGGTACCATTTTAGCTTCCTTTTCGATTTCGAATTATTCTGCAAGATCAGATGTCTGTTAGATTACCTGACTTGTAGATAAATTTCATAAGATACATGTAAATCGGTTCGTACTGAAAAGATGACCAAATGCTATCCAATACCACCATTACCTCATCATTTGGAAAAGTGACAGACTGATAAGAGTAATATAATAAATCCACAGACACTTGTCCACAAGTGCTATATGTGCCCATTGCAGGTCTTTTCTTTTGGCCCGAAATGCTTTATAAACTATTAATGAGACATTTATTAACAAAACAAGACCATAAACAACTCTTGATGGCACCAGATGATCCAAATTTTAACGGTTTGCCATTTAAAAATGGGAAAGCAGGGCTAAAGCTGCATTTCCTTTAGTATGGGTCCAGTCCGGCTCCGGTCCGGGAGCAGACGTGACACACGGCAGGTTGTGTATCCTTATATGCTGTTTTTCAAACGGAAGGACTCTCTTTTCAACATGGCACGTGTCTAAGAAAGGGCGAAAATTGCAATTTCCCTACCTATTTTTAGCTTTTTGCCGTGCGGGCTACCCAAACTGTGTTTCCTTATGTGCGTTATGTGTGTTTACGGACACGGTTCTGCATGCATATCCGTACCGAACGTGAATGGTCCGTTTCGAAAAGCCGTACCGGACGCCACATAGAGAACCGTATCCGCACATAAGGAAACACTCTTACTAAAATTCTATGAAAGTGTTTTTTCCGTATCCGCAACCGGACCGGAGATGGACCAGATCCGTACTAAAGAAAATGCAGCTTAAGTCTCGAATATACCAGTGCCCAGGTTACCACTATGCACACATCTTGTCAAAACTACAGACAGTGAAAATTTGGCTCAGAATGAAGTAATTTGAATGAAATTTTCAACATTTTTAAGGTTGATGATTTTCCATTTCAAATGAGTGCTAATTTCATTTTGTATTGTGCATAGGCCACTTTAATTTGACATCAATACAAATATTGGGTTGTAAATACAATGTTATAAACCTATGCCATTATTGGGTTGTAAAAAAAAATATAAGCCTATTCCTCCCAATAGGAACATCACTATTCTGCCGTTTCCTTCCTACAGCTGATTCTGGGGCTTCAGAAATACTTGATTATTCAAAATTTTAATTACAATTTGATTTAGTCCCAAAATAAGCCAGTCATATGTTAGTAGATATATTTTACCTTATTTCCTTTAATTTCCTGAATATTGTACTACGACATCCGAGCTGAATGCAATAAACATAAGCTTATACGAAAGAAATGCTAAGAACCCCAAATAATTCTAATATTATTTTGTTACAGAAAAGCCAAAGATGCCTGAGAATTTCCAACAAGAAACATGGAGGAAACTTTGTGAAGCCGTGGAAGCCATACATAAAAGTTGTTCAATTCGATACAGTTTGGAAGAATTATATCAAGCTGTAGAAAATATGTGTTCATATAAGATGTCAGCAAATTTATATGAACAATTAAAATTAGTGTGTGAGGCTCACGTGAGAACCTGTCTCGAACAGTTTAAAGCATATCCTTTTTGGAAAATATTAAATTTATCATATCATGTTACAAATCATGCTGTGTACAGATAGTAAGATGAGAAATTAATGAGACAGAAACTAAAGGTGCTATTGGGAGTTCACTTATAATTACGCTACATATTTTGTTTGCTTGTGATTAATTTAGATGATATTCACTAACAATGATTGAATTAATGATGAAAGTCTGCACCATTTTAAAACTAAATACATGATATCGCTCTCATTGATTATAACATGTAGCATGTTGGAAAAAACTTGTAAAGAATTCAAAACATATCCTGCTGAAATAGATCATTGAATTTGAAGTGTTGGCGGGGAACTTATTTTGGATAGATAGATATTATAATGGTAGTAAAGAATAAATCTAGTGTTATCGATCAGCATGGTTTATAAAGTTGTTTGATTATTATTTCCTTAATTGTATCACTGATAATTCAGATTATGAGCAGTTCTTAAAGTTACTTGACTTCTGTTGGCAGGCTCATTGTCGTCAAATGATAATGATAAGAAGTATTTTTCTCTTTTTGGACAGAACATTTGTACTTCAAAATTCTACAATATTATCTATATGGTAAGTATAGAATTTTTCTTTCTGAAGCGTTTTCAATTATCAGACTAATTTTATGCTTTCACATTTTAATGTCCTTGTATATTGGCATCGCCTTCTGAATCAATCTGTTTGTTGGTACACTACTGTGCTGGAGTTTGGGACTAGAAACACCGTGGAAAAACGCTCTATTTCACGGTGGAATCTCGGAGAATCGCTAGCGAAACGGCAGCTTGCCAAATCACCGCGAAATAGGGTGTTTCACGGTGAATTATAGTGTTTCGCGGTGGAACACGGTGAATCGCTTGAGTGCCGATATCATCCAGATGTAAGCATGTTGACGGAAAATGTAATTTATTTAAGTTGAATACAAGATATATTAACCGTTGGCGAGGCAGCTACGGTCGTATTTTTTATATTTCTAACACACTGCACATGTATAACGTGGTGCCACAATGTACGCGTATGCAAACAATGAATAACTTACAACGTATCATTTCATCTTATTGGCTGCTTATTAACTGTTGGCGAGGCAGCTACGGTCGTATTTTTTTTATTTCTAACACACTGCACATGTATAACGTGGTGCCACAATGTACGCGTATGCAAACAATGAATAACTTACAACGTATCATTTCATCTTATTGGCTGCTATCAAATCCAAACTTTGAATTATATACGATGAGATTTTACACACTACTTCATGCTGTGTACAGATAGTAAGATGAGAAATTAATGAGACAGAAACTAAAGGTGCTATTGGGAGTTCACTTATAATTACGCTACATATTTTGTTTGCTTGTGATTAATTTAGATGATATTCACTAACAATGATTGAATTAATGATGAAAGTCTGCACCATTTTAAAACTAAATACATGATATCGCTCTCATTGATTATAACATGTAGCATGTTGGAAAAAACTTGTAAAGAATTCAAAACATATCCTGCTGAAATAGATCATTGAATTTGAAGTGTTGGTGGGGAACTTATTTTGGATAGATAGATATTATTATGGTAGTAAAGAATAAATCTAGTGTTATCGATCAGCATGGTTTATAAAGTTGTTTGATTATTATTTCCTTAATTATATCACTGATAATTCAGATTATGAGCAGTTTCAGGTAATCTAAATCAATGCTTCATAAAGCACAGCGCCATAAATCACTTCCGCAATGTGGTTAACCATTAGTCACGTGGTCAGAAATGCGCGAAAACATGAGATGTTTGGTTCGACACGGGGACTATATTCTTAGCAAATCTTGACTGTCACCGGTACATGATAACAATGTATTATGACGCATTAAAACAATATGGGTGGAAAGGGGTACATGTACACTGCGAAAGTCACAAAAGTGACAGCGCCATGTATTTGTTATTTTACAGATTCCGTATACATGGAATACTCTACATTTACATGCAATCAACGAAGGGATATTCTTACGACAAATGTCCACTGTGACAATATACATCTACTGGGTGCCGCTCATTTCATTTCGGTAGATACTTCTCAACCACCAAGCTAAGAGACAAAGGCTTTCGACAAATCTACAGGAAGCCATGTCATTGTTTAAATTTGACCCATTCAGGTGGTTAATACAATGTAATCATCAGATTCAAGCTCTTCTATATACAAACAAAGTCTGGCTCCCTAAGAAAACATCCCTTTTCACAGTATTAAAGTGCTAATATCATTGACACAAACTGTAGTACTTCATAACATGAACATGATAACGTAGGCACCATTCCTAAGAAAATATCATTTTCCATTACCATAAAGAGTAAATATGTAATTAAATAAAGATTTAATAAAACTTGCAGGGCTGGTTCACGTTGTATAGTGCTTTATTGTAATGGACTCTAATTAACATGTAATACTAGATTAAATATTAGAGTTTGACTATAGAATTAAATAAGCTCCGTTCAAGGCTGTGGCAATTTTCAAAGTCATCGAAGTATGCGGAATTACCACGTAGCGTGCAATGAATAATCGGTCCAATTAATTCATATTGTAAGACCACTCGGACTTGTTAAATTATGATAAAAATAAAATACAGACAAAGGGTTATTTATTATTAAATCACAATACAAAGAGGCGAATAATTTATAGGTGTGTATACATCCATAACTTAACAATGTCTTCGTTACTAGATGTCCTCTGCTGGTAAGTACATATTAGCAAATATTTATCTTTTACATCAACGATTGAATTGTTTTTCTTGGTTTTGCTTCATGGTGACAAAATACCACTGGTAATACATAACACTTTATTATTTCAAAGAAAACAGATACATATTAAAACAGACACAATTTTCAATTTATTAAAACAACTCTTTATTATTGGTTCGAGTAGTCCACTACTGATGTCTTCCGTTTTGCTAGAAAATACAGAATAACTGTAACATAATTACTTATTTCCACGCAGACTGTGATCATTTTGTAATAAACCTTATTTTACTTGCTCAAAGCCCCGAATAGAGTATCAATTGTAGCCGTGATTAAGAATTATTGCAGCTAGTAACACGGATGAGTACAGATAATACGAATTAATCACTACTCAGTTATCGTTGTTTTAACTGATTGTCTTTGATGTGCTTCATGGTGAATTGTTTTAATACGTCATAAAATCTCATTGTACAAGTATATAATTTAAAGTTTGGATTTGATAGCAGCCAATAATTGGTGGGTTACTTCTAAGTTATAGACGAAGATGTAATGATACGTTTAAAAAATTGTAAGTTGTTTATTTTGGCATACATTTTCGCCGGCGTTATGTATGTACATGTATACAGTGCGGTGGGGAAAAAAATCGTAACCGATACAGAATGCCGGTAAATGTCTCCCCGAGATTACCTAACTCATTTGTTATTCAAACCGGCCTGTACTTTATACATATATATGTACACGTTTTCCCGGGAGCATTACTATATCACAACTCCTTCAATTTACAAATGTATTATAGACAATATTAGTTCGACCCTAGCTTAAGGTAGGCTCGCAAATTCCTTGCGGGAAGCGCGGCAAAACACGATGTACTTTTATCGAAACACGTTGAATTCCTAGGGAAACACGGCGAATCTTAGAGAAAAATCGCCGTGGAATTAAGCGAAATTTCACTGTGAAATCTAAGAGAATTCGGAGTGTTTTTTTTGCCGCGTAGGCGCGATTCCGGTCTCAAAAATTTGGTAGGAACTGTAACACTGTATCGTGTATCGTCTTCCTTAGCCCAGTCGGAGCAGAACAGTAGGACGTTAAACATCATTTCATTTATTTAACATAGTAGAAACTACAAAAGTGATGTACAGCAGAGAACACAATTTTCATGGATCATTATGAATTTTTATTCAGTTTAATTAAATAACCCACTTCTGAATTTTGTCAATTTTTTATGGCAACTTTTAATCATGACCCTTGATTATGAAACAAGGTTAACTGCACTCCAAAGTAACAGATATCTTTATATTTCAGACTGGATCTTTATAAAATTAATTGTCATTTGATTTGCTGAATGTATTACCTTTGTTACGAAAACCTCCATTAAAATTTCTGATCTTGAGCCCCACAATTAGTTAGTTAACTTAATCAAAGTTTTGTTATTTTAACAGGGATATGGGTTTAGATTTATTCCGTGCTAATGTGATAAGTGATAAAGTTGTAGAAGTGAAGACAGTGGATGGTTTACTGAGATTAATAGAACGAGAGAGAAATGGTGAAGCCGTTAATCGTCAGTTATTAAAAAGTTTATTACGCATGTTATCAGATTTACAAGTAAGTTATTTTTAATCTATTTTAGTGAACATATTCCTTGTATGAACAATATATCTTGTTTATTTGTATTCTGTGCAAGGGCGTAAAAATATTTTTTAATGCACTAGCCCCGGGCTAGTAGTCTACTGTCAGACACTAGCCCGGCATCAAGTTCCACTAGTCCGTAGTTGGACAACTACAAACTTTAATTGTCAATAATGTACACTGCACCAGATTGTCACCCATTTGACCACATTAAATGTATTCTTTCTAACTGAACTGTATTCCATATTATACGGGGTACATAAGTCGATGTGGAGTAGACAGTTTTTCCGAGCCTCAATCCATATGACAAATGTTTTTCAACTCCACCGCATATCAATTTATCGCACGGGATAGTGTTCCTGTGCCTACGTACGCCAACAGAAAGTGGCCTATAGGCCTAATATTAATTAATGTAAAATAATCAGTTTATAAGTGAAGGACTAATTTTTATTACAATATATCCGATAAATAGAGGACAACGCAGGTCCTTATCTATTTCTACGATATAACTAAAAACTAAAGTAGACATCTCCCATCATGCATTGTAGTCTAGATTATCACATGACTTTAAATTGCGAGAGGTGAGAAGTGCTTCTTACATCCCCCATCATGCATTGTAGTCTAGATTATCACATGACTTTAGATTGTATTGACTGAGATCTATATTTAGCCCCACTATAAATAGAAGAGGTACAACCTTCCTGTGTTCACTACAGAAAAACTATTGTTATGTAGTTTCCTTTGGATTGGAGAAATAAAAGTGTAGTATTTAACATCTCATTTATCTAGTTTAAATCACAGAAAAAAAGAGCAATGAAAGGGCACTAGCCCAGGACTAGTACGGCTAAATAGGTCACTAGCCCTTAGGTTATTTTTGGTATTCCTGGGCGTCGGGCTAGTGGATTTTTACGCCCCTGACAGGGCTGGGGTAATGGTAATGGGTAATGGTAATGGAATGTAATCATTACATTTTTTAAGTAATGGCCATGTAATGAGTAATGGAAGATTTTAAAAGTAATGAGTAATGGAAATGTAATTAATTACATTCCAAAAATCATGTAATGGTCAATTACATTTCAATTACTTTTCAATTACATTTTATTTTATGGCATATATAAATATTTCCATATGACAAACATGAAATTTTATATCACCAAAGAAGAAATTTAAGTGTACCTGATACAAATCCAATTTATTATAATTATCTTTTCAAAAAAAGATTTAAATCAGTTTTAACAAATTATTATAAGAAGGCATTCAACATTTTCTTTTATTACTTTTTATGTAGAACCCTTCTTTAGACATGTAACCTAACAAGTAAATCTTTAAAAAGAAGTATACTTTAATTAAAGATTAGTGTTAATTTAGTCAATCATTCAGTCAATCAATTAATCAGTTAAGATTAAAAGACAATAGTCTTAACTACACTTTAATCTTAATCTCAAGGTAACAAGTGACAAACTAAACAATGGCTTTCAAGTATCTCATCATTTTATGGTTACTTTATAATAAACAATCATTTTGTTTTACAGTCATGCTAAATGATTTACAATATATTATAGACAAACTCTTTGGGTTGATTAAAATCTTATAAAATTACTTAAAGGAGCTAAATCGCTAATTTTCTTGATCCAGAAATTGACACAAATGGGTCGCAACGCATATAATAGTGCAATATGAATGTATATGTTTTTGCTGTAATTTCTAATCAGTTATGTTCAACGAAGTACAGTAGTTTTTGTAACCACTAACCGTCACTTGAATATTTGCCCGGATGTTTTAATTTATAGAAATAACTATTCATACACAAACATTGATTTAAGTGAAAAAAGGATTATTTTAAGTTTGGTTTTGTAGGCTCTTCATGTCAGAAAACAATGTTGTCTTCTTAATTTCTATGTGAAAAGTCATAAAGTAATGGGTAATGGTAATTAATTACTTTCAATGTAATGAGTAATGGTAATTAATTACATTGCTAAAAATGAGAAAGTAATTGTAATGATTACATTTAAAAAGTAATGGTAATGGTAATGTAATTAATTACATTGGTAATGTAATGGCCCCAGCCCTGGCCCCTGATTCTGTGTTTATTATCATAGACAATATTCATGTTAGACTCCCAGCAATTAGTTTTTGTAAAGAAGTTTGTTTGCACCGTAGTGGATTACATCAAATTAATAAACAGATTACAAACATTATCGAATAAGTTAGTGGGAATTTGGGAGATTATTATGTTGGGCCACAGATCCTCTGCAACATAATTCTTTTTAGGAGAAATATTTTGATACATCAATCAAAAGAGACTGTCAGAAGTTTAATTGAATTAAAATGGATATTTTGCACAGATGTTGGATGAATATAAAGGCATGAGTTATAAAAATAATTCAAAATGTTTTTTTGATTACTTTCAGATTTACAAGGAAGCTTTTGAGAAGAAATTTCTAGAAGCAACTGATAGATTGTATGCAGCAGAAGGACAACAATTAATGCAAGAACGAGATGTAAGTTATCCATTGTAAGGTATCTTTAAAGATCATGGTAATCATAAAGTGCTGAAGGTGCTGGGTGATTGAATCCAGATAATAAGAGTTGTCAGCAAATTTAAGCCTCGCTTCAGCTTTCCTTGTCTACTTTTCAGCCAGTAACACTGATTCTGATGGGTATGAAAAGCCTTTGTTCAGTATACACATTGGCAGTTTGAAATCGAAGTAGGTGAAAAAACCTGGTGCAAAGAATGTATTGTCCTTCCTTCTTTTAAATAATGTAACAATAAAGATGCACTGTTTTCAAAATTGTCTACATAATGTTTAAACATGACTTTAAACTCTTTTCCATTCCTGGACCATCTGTTGTTATCAAATATGGTTGTAAAATATATTTACTTGCTTTAAATGTGTGTTACTGTGAAATTAATTATGTCATCATCTATTCCGACAACAAAGCTTATTGATAGATCATATCATGGTCTGTAAGGGATTAGTAATCACAAATTAAATCTCTTTCTATCAAGTACAATGTTAACCAGCAAAGCAGTATTTGCGCTAGAGCAGGAGGTCAGGGGTGACTGCTTTTAATTAGCACTTAAATGTATTTCACTCTGCGATTCAAAATTGTGTAAATGATGCTTTAGCCTATATGGCTTTATTGTAAGCTTTGCCATTGAGAGGACATCTGACAACAAATATTATTTCTTTATTTTGTGTTAGCTCATATTCTCTGATCAATGGTTATGTACAATTTAAAATTTACCGTCTCAAGGCAATATATGTTATCGAATACTGTTAAAGCAACAATTTATAAAAGTTGTTTATTTAGCAAGTGGTGCCGGATTAAATCATACATTTTGAATTATATCATGCAATGGATTTAAAGTTGGATTGAGGATTTTAATGTCTATTTTGTAGGTACCTGAATACTTACATCATGTTGATAAACGGTTAAATGAAGAAACGGAACGTTTATTACATTATCTTGATCAATCAACAAAGTAAGTTTCTTATATTCTATCTTTAAAACAAACATCTACTTACAAATACCTGTTGTACCTAGAGAAATTGTTTGGAGTAGTTCCCTTTGGTGATCTGCTGAAATGATAGTGTAGTTGTTATTGCTCGGATATACTGTTAATTGTTTACATACATTATAGAACCATATACTACCAGCAGAAATCTCCAACCATTAACTTACAACTTGGAAACCGTGCTTTTTTTTATGCTGGTCCAAAACCCTAATCTGTAAATAATCAGTGAATATTAAAACAGTGCCTTAGAAACTGTTTTCTTCAGTATTAACGCGCTTTATAAATGACAATAGTATTATTGTTTTCTATAAGGGTAACTTTGTATTTGTGGGATATCTTTCAGAAAACCTCTGATAGCCTGTGTAGAAAAACAGTTAATAGATCAACACTTACCACAGATTCTTAATAAAGGTACAGTAAGCTTACATATTATATATCTGCTAAACCAGAAATTAGGTTCAAGTTATGGTTCAGATATCAGACATGGGCTGATGATTACCAACGAAGATTGTGGCCTTAAATCAATTGAAATTGAGAATTTTAGTTAGGATAAAAAATAATATGGAGACGAAGTGAAAATGGATCATTTAGCATCAGTTTTTAGTCTCAAATTTGTTTTACTTTTTTGATTTGTTATGAAATAATATGAGATTGTCAGTTTATTTACATGTCAAGTATTATTTGTATTATTATAGGATTAGATAATATGTTACAAGAAAATAGAATAGGTGATTTGATGTTGTTGTATCAACTCTTCACTCGGGTAAATCATGGACAGAAAGATTTGTGTTCTATGTTTGCTGTTTATATCAAGGTTAGTAGTTACTTATATTATATGTCTATTTAAAATCAGACAATAGATTATAAACAGAACAGCGTTAAGAAAAGTACCTATTACTTTGAGCTTTTACTAATGCTCAGTTGAATGATTTTCGATCAAAAAGGGATTATAGATTTCTTAGAAAAATGTTGCATATTCTTGAAGCAGTAGTTACAAGCATTACAAACATTATCTCCTTATCAACAAGTGCTATAATTGTTATAAATATAGTGGTGTTTCTGATTAGTTATTTTCCCCTGAGACCAGTTCTTACATCGACTTTGAAAACAGTCTATCTCTTGGAACGTGGCACATGTACCATGTTTTTGAAATCAAGATTTCAACTCGCAACACAATTTCTTCAAAATGTTTAATAGAATTATGGAGTAAAAACACCAGAGATTATTCTGACTGTTTAAGCATAGGCAGCAAACCAACGAAAACAATCTCCCATCATTGCTTTCAAGTGTGGCAGTATTAATAAGTTGATGATGATACAATAGGTTTAACAACATTTTACACTTAGATGAAAGATATGCAATCTTTTTTTAGTAAGCTTTTTAATAGTTTTTCTGTGTTGGAATGTCACTTTTTATTTGGATTGTCATTTTGATATATCAGTTATGACTTATATTGACTGTCTGGTATATTTATATAACTTTTTATTTGGATTGTCATTTTGATATATCAGTTATGACTTATATTGACTGTCTGGTATATTTATATAACAGAAAGCTGGTAGAATGATTGTGATAAATAATGAAAATGACCCAGATAAAGATAAAGAAATGGTGCAGAAATTATTAGGTATATTATTATAACTTGACCACATTCCCTTAGTAAAATCTATTGCACCTATTTGGGTTTTATATACGTCCACATTATATTCTTATTGTATATTTTTGTATATTATGAACTTGATTCTCTTTTATTTATAGGACAGTAATTTGCATATATGCACATATATAGATTTTCCTTTATAATCATTACTACTGAATTATTTTGTTAATCTAAAAATAATCTAAAACATCATTTCAATTTACCAAAAAATTTGGGTTGATAATATCTTATTGATATATCATGTATTGTTTGTTTAATATATCCCCCAATAGTTATAACAATCATTTAATGTTGGAGTACGGACTGTAAATTTTTTTACTATGTCTGTTGTAGATTTTAAAGATAAAATAGATAATATCATTGACGTGTGTTTTGGTAAAAGTGAAAAGTTTGTTAATGCTATGAAGGAAAGTTTTGAAAATTTCATTAATCAGAGACAGAATAAACCGGCTGAACTTATTGGTGAGTGAAGAGCAATACATCTGTTTTGTATCCTTCATTTAATATTCAGATATTTAAAACCAATGATATACATGTCAATTTATTACATATTGAATTCAAAGAAAAATATGGATATTTGTTCTACAATACAATATTATAAATCACTATAATATCATTGATTATATCATTAATTGAAGTAACTTGTATCCACCATGAATTTCCCATTACTCATTTGATTTTTCAGCAAAATATGTTGACAGTAAATTGAAAGCTGGCAATAAGGTAAGTTTTTTATTCATTAGTTTTGGATTTCTTTTGTAAATGTAAATATATATTTCATATGATAACTGATCATTATGAGAAATTGTGGTAAAACGTGACTGTCGAGGTATTGTAAATATAATATTAATGTATGTGTGATAACAAAGTCTATTTGCATACGTTGTTTGATAAATGTCTTATACTAGAAGGTGTTGTACTGTTCAAAATTATGAACCCCAACAACTGCCCTAAACATAAAAACAGTGTCAAAAGAAAGCTTAGTTAAAATTATTGTTGTTGATTATATTTCATTTGTCCTTGTTTTGACTAAGATTAGGTTAAATGTAACAGGTAACAAAATATACCTGTTCACCAGACTTATTCTGATGAGTTTAGTTTATATTACAGGAAGCAACAGAAGAAGAATTAGAACATCTGTTGGATAAAATAATGGTTCTATTCAGATTTATACATGGTAGGTCTCTTTAATTTGTGGTATGAATTCTTTCTTAGGCTTTGTTGTTTGAAAAATTTCAGGATGGTGATTTACCCTCCGCAATTTAAAATAGATGGAATCTTAAAAATATTGTATTGTTTGTTACATATTATGTGGCTGGTAATGTTTTGTTTATGTAATTGAATAGATATTGTACATTTGTATTTCATTATCTAGTAAGAAACTTATAACTAATAAACTTTATTAAAATGAACTTTAGTAAAAAGCAATAACTTAAACAAAACATTAAAACATTAACATTTGTAAAGTTACAAAGTTTGAATCTTCACGCTAACGGAACAATGAAATGATTTATTTTCCTAAAATGTAATAATTTGTCCAGCATCGTAATCCAAAAAATTTATTAAGGTCGTAGATAGTATCACTGAGATAGTATGAAATAAACAATTTGATTCATATTGAATGTAAATATTACTGGTCCATCAACCGAGCGTGTAATATATAAATGGGTGCTGTCATCGGGCTGTCTGTGGAATCCAGTCCATTGATAATGTATGAGATTTGAAGATTGTAAACATTGGGCAAGTTGCTAGTGTGATAAAGAGGAAACCATGCATTTATTAGAATATTTAAATCTAACTTTTCGAATGTGGCAATCACGTTGACAACTTTCCTTAAATCACACTCCTCAAAACACAAAGCCTGAATTCTTAGTATTTGAATAAAGGCATGACAACATTTTAGAAGCTTCGGTTTTAAAGCTATATGTTTTGTTTCGTCAACTTTAAATCATATGTACAATCCTTTTAATGTTAAGATGATCTGGCTTTTAATGAAACAATTTGATATGTATTATTTATAGGTAAAGATGTATTTGAAGCTTTCTATAAGAAAGATCTTGCCAAAAGATTATTGATGAGTAAAAGTGCTTCGGTTGATGCTGAGAAATCGATGTTGTCTAAATTAAAGCAAGGTTTGTATGATTTATAGTTGCTGTATTTCCAGTTCTCTATCAGCAGTCTAAACAACTATGTTGAATTAAATTAAAGGTCATTTTTATACACGCACGTGGAAATGTTAATCAAATTTCATTTCTTTAATAGTAACATCTGTGTATGTCCCAAAATGGCTTACAAGGAAAGTTTTTCTTACAGATTATCATCATTTTTTTTGTTTTGTTCTGTTTCAGAATGTGGTGCAGCATTTACTAGTAAATTAGAAGGAATGTTTAAAGACATGGATTTGTCTAAAGATCTTTCTTTAGCATTGAAACCTGTAAGTATTTACTAACAGATTAATTAACAATAATCTTAGTTTATCAGAATTGAGAGTGTTCTTGTAGACAATGATTTTAGATGTGTAGAGTTTAGTTACAAGACAGAAACTTTCAAATTTATACAGGTTTGGAGTGGTCATGATTTTCATTTGCTTGATTTGAGACCAAGATTCTGAATTTCACGAATATAATTCCTTATTCATAGAGCCTTCTACTAAAGATTTCTTGAGTATATAATGTAAGAAATATCTATTTCAGTATATGCAGAATTTAGATGTAGCAGGTTTAATAGATTTAACTGTAAATATATTAACTATGGGTTATTGGCCGACCTATACACCAATGGAAGTTCATCTACCACCAGAAGTAACATTTTATACTTTTTTGTAAAAAAAAAACTCATATAATTCTGTCAATTTCCTTCTGTATTTATGTTAAATTTGTTTATATTAAATTTCTAATGAATTCTTTAATTTGTAGCTAAATCGGTTCCAAGATTTAGTAATCAATGATCAAGAAAAAAGCAATGGTGTCTCACCATTATGCTACATCATTAGACATGTTTTATTTTGTGGTAATACAACCTTTTATCTTTTGAAGTTTGCAGGTAGCTATGTAAATACAGACATAATTGAAATATGGAGAAACAAGATTTTGTTTACGAAAGCGTTTTATGTTTGATTTCTTTACAGATGATAAGATATCAGGAAATATTTAAGAAGTTTTACTTGGGTAAACACAGTGGACGCAAACTTCAATGGCAACCTTCTTTAGGACATTGTGTACTAAAGGCTCAATTTCCTTCCGTAAGTAGCTTTTTGTTTTTTATGGATCCAAATCTAGTACTACATCTAAAATATTCTGCTTATTCAACAGAAAGAACGAAGGAATATTACCCAGACACAGACTTATTTCTAAGACTGTTAGGATCGGGATGATTCCTTTAATATAGTCAAAGTATGTTAAAAAAACCTCCGTATTGGTATTTTATATTATATAATCTCCATCATTGATTGTCACAAATTGAAGAAACGGATGAATATTTTATCTTGCAGGCAAATAAAGAATTACAGGTATCATTGTTCCAATCTTTATGTCTCTTATTATTTAATACTGGTAATGTTCTCACATATGAAGAAATTTTAACTGCAACAGCAATAGGTATAGTATACTTACTTATATTTAAATTATGTACACAACCAATCTAGTAATTATTATTTTTGATGATTCTAGAGCTCTGTATTTCTTGATTTTCAGTGCTTGAGGAAACCAATAAGATACATTTGGAAAATATAATAGTGTAATGTTATATTGATTAATTGACGATTATTAATTAGTTATATATGTTATTTGTAATATGAAGTAAAATATTTTTGCAAGATATAATATATATTATGCATGATAAATGTCTTGGTTTTACAGAGGAGAGTGAATTGAAGAGAACATTGCAATCATTAGCTTGTGGTAAACCTACTCTCCGTGTCCTCAGTAAAAAGCCGAAGGTAATTATGATATATTTGTAGGGTTACCATATGTTCTGGTTTTCGGGGTACTTTTTGTCATCAAAATGTCCTGGATTTTATAATCAGTTTACAGAGGATACTAATTTCAGGATTTTCTATTTGAAAAATAATCAGACATTTTACGTAAACTAGTAGTGTTCTGTGCTTCATAATGTGTAGCTTAGTGCATAATACAGAATGCCCAAATCCATTTGATTGAACACCAGTTCAATATCCAACACTTTTTATACGCCCACATTTTCATGTGGACGTATTATGTCGTCGCCCCTGTCCGTCTGGACGTCCGTCCGTCTGTCCGTCCGTCCGTCCGTCCACAATTTGTTTGTGGACTCTCTACAGGTCACAATTCTTATCCGATTTGGACGAAACTTGAAATATAGGTTTATCCCCATAAGATCTCGGCTGCTTTCGATATTGGCATGTATCGGATGGAAACTTCATGGATTATGGCCCCTGATTGTACGAAATATCATGTTTTTAGCTTGTGGACCCCATAGAGGTCACAATTTTGAACCGATTTTGATGAAACCTGACATGCATGTATATAACCCCAAGATCTTGGTTCCTTTCGATATTTGCGCCCATCGGATCGTAACTTCCTGAATTATGGCCCCTGATTGTCCGAAAAATCGCCCTTTTTAGCTTGTGGTCCGTCTGGAGGTCAAAATTATTATCCGATTTAAAAAACCGTTCGAGTATATCACCGTTACATGGTAATGAAGGTTGAGTTCAAATTTCGTGAAAATCGGACCAAATTGACATACAAAATGGCCGCCGTTTGTACGCGAATAGTGTGAAAATATGTTATTTCAAGGTTGTGGACCCTATAAAGGTCACAATTTTGAACCGATTGTGATGAAACTTGACATGCATGTTTATAACCCCAAGATCTTGGTTCCTTTCGATATTTGCGGCCATCGGATCGTAACTTCCTGAATTATGGCCCCTGATTGTGAGAAAAATCACCCTTTTTAGCTTGAGGTCCCTCTGGAGGTCAAAATTATTATCCGATTTAAAAAAACGTTTGATATTATCACCGTTACATGGTAATGAAGGTTGAGTTCGAATTTCTTGAAAATCGGACCAAAATTGACATACAAAATGTCCGCCGTTTATACGCGAATAGTGTGAAAATATGTTATTTCAAGGTTGTGGACCCTATAGAGGTCACAATTTTGAACCGATTTTTATGAAACTTGACATGTATGTTTATAACCCAAAGATCTTGGTTCCTTTCGATATTTGCGCCCATTGGTTCGTAACTTCCTGAATTATGGCCCCTGATTGTACGAAAAATCACCCTTTTTAGCTTGTGGTCCCACTGGAGGTCAAAATTATTATCTGATTTTAAAAAACGTTTGATTATATCACCGTTACATGGTAATGAAGATTGAGTTAAAATTTTGTGAAAATCGGACCAAAATTGACAGACAAAATGGCCGCCGCTTGAACGCGAATAGTGTGAAAATATGTTATATCAAGGTTGTGGACCCTATAGAGGTCACAATTTTGAACCGATTTTGATGAAACTTGACATGCATGTTTATAACCCAAAGATCTTGGTTCCTTTCGATATTTGCGCCCATTGGATCGTAACTTCCTGAATTATGGCCCCTGATTGTCCGAAAAATGACCTTTTTTTTTAGCTTGTGGTCCCTCTGCGGTCAGAATTATTATCCCATTTAAAAAACCGTTTGATTGTATCACCGTTACATCGTAATGAAGGTTGAGGTCGAATTTCGTGAAAATCGAACCAAAATTGACAGCTGTTCTTGTCAGGCCATCCATCCTTCATCACTAACAAGGGGAAACCACGCCAGAAAATCTGGATGAACTTTATCACCCAATGCAGGGATCAAACACCCAACCTCAAGGCTACCGAGCCAGCATCTTACCCACTTAGCAACATGATTCCCAGTCGAATTTGAAGCCTACTGAAATGCACCTTTATAACCCAAAGATCTTAATTCATTTCGATATTTGCACATATCATATTCTAACTTAATGATGTAGGAAAAATCACTTTCGGTATTGCTTGTTCTCTATCCATCTCTCGAAAATGTGGGCGTATCCTGCCTGGCAGTGCCAGCCTATCTTTTTTTATTGTAGAATTTCTCTCTTGATGGACCAATATATATCTATGCTTTTTTAGATAAGTCCTTATTCGTTGTCACGATTCATATTTGTTTATATATATATGCAAAAATTATGTGATTTATAGTGGGAAGGGGTGCAACTTTTACTTGACTTGACCAAAGATACTGGATAATCAACCACATTAAAAACCAAACTCCCAGTTACTCATGGGCAATGGGCATTTAACGTCAGATATTGACAACGGTCCTAGACCCTACAATTAACCCTATGCAGTACTTATTTTGACCAATGATAAGAGGTACAAATTCTTACCTATTTTGTAGTGAAGATTCAGCTATTTGTTCATAATGTTTTCAGGGGCGAGATATTGAAGATGGAGATAAATTTTGTTTTAATGAAGAATTTAAACATCCTCTGTTCCGCATACGAATTAATCAGGTTCAAATGAAAGAAACGGTAAGAACTGTCATTTTTATACGCCCCTGTCCGTCTGGACGTCCGTCCGTCCACAATTTGTTTGTGGACTCTCTACAGGTCACAATTCTTATCCGATTTTGACGAAACTTGAAATATAGATTTATCCCCATAAGATCTCGACTGCTTTCGATATTGGCATGTATCGGATCGAAACTTCATGGATTATGGCCCCTGATTGTACGAAATATCATGTTTTTAGCTTGTGGACCCTATAGAGGTCACACTTTTGAACCGATTGTGATGAAACTTGACATGCATGTTTATAACCCCAAGATCTTGGTTCCTTTTGATATTTACGCCGATTGGATCGTAACTTCCTGAATTATGGCCCCTGATTGTCCGCAAAATCGCCCTTTTTAGCTTGTGGTCCCTCTGGAGGTCAAAATTATTATCCAATTTAAAAAACCGTTTGATTATATTACCGTTACATGGTAATGAAGGCTGAGTACGAATTTCGTGAAAATTGGACCAAAATTGACAAACAAAATGGCCGTCGTTTGTACGCGAATAGTGTGAAAATATGTTATATCAAGGTTGTGGACCCTATAGAGGTCACAATTTTGAACCGATTGTGATGAAACTTGACATGTATGTTTATAACCCAAAGATCTTGGTTCCTTTCTATATTTGCGCCCATCGGATTGTAACTTCCTGAATTATGGCCCCTGATTGTCCGAAAAATCGCCCATTTAGCTTGTGATCCCTCCGGAAGTCAAAATTATTATCCGATTTAAAAGGTTGAGTTCAAAATCGGACCAAAATTGACGGACAAAATGGCCGCCGCTTGTACCCGGAAAGTGTAAAGGTTGTGGAACCTGTAGAGGTCACAATTTTAAATCAATTTTGATGAAACTTGAAATACATGTTTATAACCTAAAGATCTTGGTTCCTTTCGATATTTGCGCATATCGGATCATAACTTCCTGAATTATGGCCCCTGATTGTATACGAAAAATCGCCTTTATTAGATTGTTGTCCCTCTGGAAGTCAAAATTATTACCCGATTTAAAAAACCGTTTGATTATATCACCGTTACAATGTAATGAATGTTGAGTTCGAATCTCGTGAAAATCGGACCAAAACTGACAGACAAAATGGCCGCCGCTTGTACACGAATACTATAAAAAATATGGTATATCAAGGTTGTGGACCATGTAGAGGTCACAATTTTAATCTGATGTTGATGAAACTTGAAATGCATGTTTATAACCCAAAGATCTTGGTTCCTTTTGATATTCAACGGATAATATTGGATTGTAACTTCCTGAATTATAGCCTCTGATTGTACGCAAAATTGGCTTTTTTAGCTTGTGATCCCTCAAGAGGTCTCAATTATTATCCAATTTTAGAAATAATATTAAATGTTCGTAAACTAAACGTTAGCATGGGGCAGAATTTTATAAAAACTAAACAAATTCTAATGATTTTCTGATAATTACTTAATATGCGACAACTCTTGTTGACTGCCCGGACGATTTAGCTGCTGTGTGGGTGTATGTTTCGTTGCCTGGCAACTTATTTTAACAAACTGTGATGATTGAGTAAACATAACAAGATTGGGCTACAAAAATATGCAGCATTTTAAAAATGGTCAATTTTGTTAATTTTGTAAATTTGAAATATTTTGGACTTTCTGGCCGAGAGATAAACTTGCATTTGAAATGTCTGCAGATTTTTTGAGATATTAAAGACAACTAAATCAATGTATTAAATTTTGACTTCTCATTTGAAAGATTTTCCTTTGCAAACTACAATATCAGTCCAAAAATTGTTCAGTATTTATAATGATATGATGAATGGAAATTAGCATCATTCACCATCCTGTGCAGTGAAAATAAATGAAGCATGGTGAAAACGAGCCAGTGCCACCTGGAATCTATACTAAAATCTTTTGATGGACCTCTTTTTAATACTCTTAAATCCATTGTTATTTTGATTTCCTAAATATTAAATAATCAAATGGATTACAGTGTAGTATTGATGTCTGCAAACCTTTGATGCACTCAATTACCGAAAATCCTAGACATTTTGCACAAGCCTTTGTTAAACTCGTTGATTGTAAACCTCTGTATTTCTCGGTGATGGATTAACTGATTTGTCTTATGTACTATAGCTAAACATCATCCAGTGTGAACAACTCCATTTGTGACCTTTATAATTAAAAATAAAGATTTATATACAATCTAATTATAGCATACCAGATATCAAATCAAATATTTTTCTTTCTACCAACCTACAGTAACGCGCCTTAAAGTTACAATGCATTTAATTTATTTATTCAGCCTGAAGAAAATACAAGTACAACTGAAAGAGTATTTCATGATCGCCAATATCAAGTGGATGCCGCAATTGTTCGTATTATGAAAACTAGAAAAACACTCAGTCACAATTTGCTTATATCCGAGTTATTTAATCAGTTGAAATTTCCAGTCAAGGTAAGTTTACCAGTATTAATTAAATAACAACAGATTCTGAATGAAGGAAGATGGGAATAATATGAATCTACAGGTTTGTGAAGTCCTTGAGGTACAGAAATTAATTCTAATGTCTGTGTTATGGAAAAGTAATTGATGTTATATTTTTTGTGGTGGTTTTTGATGTAATCAATGGTTATGTATTGACATAGAAATTGTCAAGTAAATATATCTTTACCTAGATTAGCTGTTTACTGAGAATAGTAAGTGTTAGTGATATATGTCTTATATGGTTTAAATTTTTAATCTTTATCATTACATTAATAAACTGCATAATTATTTATTAGGACACAGAAATAAGAAATATGACAGTTTGAATATTATTATTCAGTATTTAATTTTAACATTTTATATTTATCTCCACAGCCTACGGATCTGAAGAAACGAATAGAAAGTTTGATAGATCGAGATTATATGGAGCGAGATAAAGATAATCCCAATAACTACCACTACGTAGCCTAATCCTTCTATAATTGTGATAATTTAATATTATGGTGTTAATAAAAGACAGCTGTTATTCTTGTTTGATGAAGTCTGTACGAACTACAAGAATGGATGAATGAAATCACATTTTCAGCTCTGTAGGAGATAAAAGTTTCTGGATTTTTTTCTCGTGTGACATACAAAAAACTATATGAGGTGTTGCAATGAGTTATTGTAAACATTTGTGAATAGTATAAATATTGCTGTGCAAAAAGGTAAAAAAATATGAAATATTGTAAATATAAGAATTTATTTTAGGTTCTGTTTTCTTCCATTCTACATGTTTATGTTGGATATTGTCTATTGTTCGAGTCAAAGAGTTTTGGGACTTGATGTTTGATGAGAATAGTCACTGACTCAGCTGGAGAATTCTTGTTTAAAGTCTGTTACTTAGTGGGAAGAATTTCTGTTTGGAGTCAGTTACTTAGTGGGAAGAATTCTTATTTGGAGTTAGTCACTCAGTGGAAATAATGCATTCTCCTATTGCTAACAATTTTAAAAGGCATCAAATTTCTATTTAAAAATTTTGGACATTGGCTGTAAACAATCTATGGTGCTGTATTGGTATTCTGAATTTGATATGTAAAGATGGTAAATCAGTGTGAAAAACAACGGAGGGGTACATGTTATCAATTCAAAATTAGAAGATATTAATTTATGAATTAAGCTGAAAGGATGGAAATATTTTTATATGAAAACCAAATTGCCATAAATTTTCTATTTTTTTCTTTATTAGTTATTTTTATTTTGTTTGAAGATTAATCCTTTAGAATAGTAATTAAAAATTATTAATTTATAAACAGAGAAACCTGACGAGTTATATTAAACTTTTGTATATGTATAAATATATTATATATTCATATCAGCAAACTCAAATGTATAGAATACATCAATATTCTAATATCCAAGTTAAAGGGGAAAACAATATTTTTAGGAATTTTATAACCAACCTTGCCATTGTTAATGTTGTGAAAAGACAATGTTGAAAAGAAATATTGTTCGAAGACAAAACTCAGGTTCCTGTGCTTGATTGAATGGCAGTAAGATAGGTCTGGCAGTATTTTGTGCCGTGTGGAACTGGAAATAGAAAGACATATTTATTACGGAAAAAAAGGGTTGTTTCCCCCTTAATATGTGAACTATTTAGGTAGATGTGTAAATGTGTTTTTTTTGTATATAGTATATATATCTGAAGTGCTTTGTAATTAATGAAACCCCCTCATGGAATAGTGCATTTTCCCTTCTTTATTTTAAGTTTTGTTCATTTCTATTTTTATGAGTTGTTCATACATAATTAACAATCCTATAATTCCAATTGCTATTGCTACATGTAAGTTACAGACTATTTTGAATGCTAATTTATAGGTATATAGTTATACCTGTACCAAATTCTGAGTTAGGAAAGATTTTAATTTATACTTGTATTTGGAGGTGGTACATGAACAATCTCGCACATAATCACCCTTTCAATAGATATACATGCTAACTTTATTGCCTGATACTCTGACAATGTTTTGGTGACTGGTCAAGGTGTCAAAACTAGCTTTGCTTTTAATTGAAGAGGCCGTTCCCAGAAGACATTGATTAGTCAGAGTTAATAGAAAGTTCCTCTTCATTATTAGATGCAAAAGTGAGTGACGGTTGATTTATCCAATCAACATATAGTTAATGTCGTGCTCATCAATTCTTATGTGCCAGGGAACAGGCAATAAACCCAGGTGTATATCATTTACAATCTGAAATAGACAACTGTTTGTTCCTTTTTTTTTTTTTACACCAGTTCAATGTACCTCAAATTGGTCAACTGACACTAATGAAGGTCAGCACAATGCATAGATATAAGAGTTTTATATACTAACTTCTCTAAGTTTATTTTTTGGTGCCAATAATTAGAACTGATATTTTTTGTTGTTATTTTCACCTATTAGACTTTAGTTTAAAAGAACAATTTTTTCGAATGTTATGCATAGCCATTTTGGGAATCTGAATGGTACATACCTGTAGTTGGAAGGGTGAACTACGCTGTAATATTTTAATTTTACCTGTATATTCCTGTGCTCAAACCTACATTTGATAACCTTTACTACAGTTATTGGTAGTAAAATACTCTTCGCAAATATATTTGGATAAAAAAGTCTTGGTTTTTATGACAAACCTGTTTTTTTAAATTTTTTTTATTGACATCCAGGAACAACAATCCATATTATCAGCTATTTCCACAGGATTTGAATGAGAGTTTTCTAATACAAAGACTGTTTAGAAACTATTTGTTTTGTGAATACAATCCATTATGTTTGTGTGTGTATAGATGTTTGTGGAAACGTGTCTGATATTAAAGCTTCCCTCACTGATATAAGATTTTGAAATGTAATTATTGAATACCAGAATGAGCAATATTCAATCATAATCTAGTTGTCTGGTAGTTAATAATTATTACACTTTGAATCAGGCAGTGATAAGTTCATGTTCAATTTATTTCTCTCTCCTTCATATATATTTGAATTGAACAAAACGAATAAAGAAATGAAATTTTATTTCATAGTGTTCTTGTTATTTGACATCTGTATAATATGGCATAGTTTCCAAAGTTAGAGTGGGGGGTGGCCGAATGGATTTAAGCATTTGTGCCTTAGATCATAAGATCTGTCATTGAGTAGTTTCGATTCATCGCTTACACTTTTCTGCCCACTGGTAAAGACATCTACGGGCAAGGGAATTATTGAAATAAAATTGAACTGTATGTTAGTCCCGACATGCAACACTTATTTGACTGGAAGTGCTAATGAGACGTAATGGAGTGAAAACATGTTTTTTGGCATATCATGCATTGTGCAAGAGCAATTGTTCCCAGACACAGCGACACTATGGCCTACTTTTATTTAAAATTGCAACTGACAAGAGAAATCCATATAGAAGAATGTACTTGGCCAAGCAAACCCATGCGACTTCCAAGTTACTGAGCCTGCACCTTACAGAGCCACATGATCGATGCTAGTTTGAAAACAAAATTCCACATAAAGATATCTTGAATGGGACATGATATCAATATCCCTCCCTTTACTTCATTAGGTGCAGGATAACAAGCTTAGCTTAGTTAGTTATGTTATATTTTATCTTGAGAGACTTTTCACAAACTCAAACAACCAAAATTAGGTATATATGCACCCACAGCCACCCATCACTTTATTTACGTAATCTGATTCTCTGCTATATTTCTTTTTACCTGTGCATTAAAACAAATTCTTTTTATCAAGATATATGTATATTTTATATCCTAATATAAATAAACCTATCCACATACAGAATCTTGTCCATTTCACAAATAGTCCTGAAAGTAGAACTTTATATACTTTTCTTATAGTTCAAAGATCTTTATTTAAAACACTGCTTAACTCTTTAAATCTGGTATGGATTCCAATCCCTGAAATAAAAAATAAATTAAATCATTAAATGTTTCAATCATGCAAAACTCAACACATTTATGAGACAGTTTTGAACTCTCCGTTGACTGGTTCTGAAATAATCAATTTCATAAACACACCTTCATAAACTGAATCCTGCATTTGATAAAGTGATGATTTTAGATAAAAGTCACAGTTTATGCTGCACAAAGTCTCAAACTCCTACACTATTTATTGTTGTCTGAGCGTTTTTGCTATTAGCTATATGTCCAAATCACACAACATGCTGTTCAGTTTACAGGAGAAAACAATATTAAGAATAGAGATCAGATTTTCGTAAGAACACTTCATCATTTCTTTGCGGCCAATTTTTAATGAAATATCTAATAGAGACTATTCGTTCATGTTCGTAAAAGTAAAATCAAAGTAGGCCTACTTGTATCCGTAGACACATCACTTGCCATTTCTCTTGTCATTACCCTAACCTATTCTGACTTTCCATTTAAATTTAACATGTCGGCATTGAGGGACATTTTTCCCAGAGAGCTGCACTACAACCTACTCTTATATCGAATTTTCCGTTCTCTCCAAATGACTATAATTGTCCCTTGCCAGGCCCTTTACATAGGCTAACCACAATGGAAAATCCTGATAAATTCCTTGTTCAACACAGGTTACTAAGATACCATCTTACTCACTGAGCCACCCTGACTCCCCAGGTAAGAGGCATGTAAATACAGAGGTTTCTCTCTCTCTCTCCCCCCTTATTATAATAGGAGGAAAAAAACATGTATTTAAAACAAAGCGAATAAAAGAGTGACATTTATCACAACCAATTTCTTATAGCTTTGCCGAAGATATACATGTATCAAACATTTTGACATTAAATCACCAATTCATTCCAGGTGTCAAAATTAACCAATAGACATTACTCAATTACTGTAGGAGTTTGTGTCAAAGATTTGCTGGATATTTTCACCACCACCACTTGCATCACATGAATATAATAAAGATACTGTACCCTAGGTATGTATTCACTACCAGTTATGAATCGATCTCTCTTATAACCCTTTTGATCTTCACCCAAACCAGCCTCCCAATCACGACAACAGTGCTGAAATTTATAAATAGGGTTATTTTGACACATTTTAAAGAGACACAAATATATCCACATAGATTTAGTAAGGGAGCTATGGTTACTAGCACGCTTACCTGGAGGTCCCATGTTCCATGCCGGTGTTGGGCAAGAAATTTTCATAATATTGTATTCAAATAAGTAGATTTATAGGCTGAATATTAAGGAGAGAGAGAGAGAGAAATGGGGTTTTACATCCACTCGACACAAACTTGGTCACTTTGGGACTAACATATGGTTTCAATTTTATTTTCAATAATTCGCCAGTCGTTGTTTTTTGTATTTCAGAGGAGAGCCAAAAAAAGCTCCCCTCAATCAACAAATTGAAAAAAATGGCTCTCCTAAAAGGTTCTCCCAGTTTCGATAAGAGGAATGCTTTAGAATATAAGGAGAGTGATTTAGAAATTAAGGAGAGTGATCTGATATTAAGGAGAGTGATTGGTAGATAAATGTTAATAAACCCCCAATGACTTTGTAAAGGAGAGTGATTTTAAATTTTAAGGGGAGGGAAAAAAACCTCCCCTCGGTCGACATTCAGGTGAGCTGTAGGCGCTCGAGAGCGATCACTCGGCTTAAAAAACAATGACTGATTCGCTTGCGCATAGGGGTCTTTAGCAGTGGGAGGAAACCCACGACGTTGAGAAGGCGCCCCTATCTCCATGCCACATACGCTCATACCAGGGATTGAAGCCGCAAGCCAGAGGTGACCGGCCAGCTAGAGGTCGAAGCGTGGCACTCTAGGCCATTCCAACCCCCTTGATATTAAGGAAATGAATACAATTACTATTACAAAATCAACAAGGGACGGGTCCACGTTGTCATACATCGTTCAAATGATATTTAAATAGATGTCACTTTCTTATTCATGTCTTTATTCCATTTAAAGGAGTTAGATCGCTAACATTTGGGACTTAGAAATTGACACAAGTGGGTTGCAAAGCATATAATACTGTAATATGAATGTATATAAAATAAACTGATTTACATTCAATGGTTTCCGTTCTTACTCTAATTTCAAATCAGTTATATTCGTCGAAATAAGCCAGCAGTCTCAATCGAATGCAAATTTCTAGCGTCTGGTTATTCCAGTCTACATACGCTGTTTGATTTGGTGCAATGTGTCTAGCCTCGTTCCTCAAGTATCTTGTTACAAGTACTACTGGGGCTAAAACGCTTTATGGTACACGATTCGTGTGAAATGTTTATTTTGTCTTGAATATTGGATATCAAAATCCCAATCACAGCATCAATGTTGATTTAAATTGATAAATTAATAATTAGGCCTAATCATGGCTAATGTATTCAATGTTGAAGACTTTGGATGATATTGAGTTAGAGACTTAGCTACTTTGACTTTAATAAAAGAATTCACATAATATTTATGGTAAACTTGTGACCCTCATTCAAAACCTAATTCCTTCTAAACCTAATAAAGGGATTCAGAAGGCTTTGGTCTTCAGTTCAGTGTACTTATAATTAGTTACAGTAAGTCTGAGTAAGTCAAGTCAACCATGATATGATGTTCATGGTCGCTCTACAACAATAGTCTACAACATTATGTTTCTCACCTTGCCATTACGAAATACTTTCTGCGCTACATATGAAAACATATTTGGAAGAGTCATAGCACCCACCATTATACCAACACATGGCAATATTTCATACCACATGTCGAAAAGATTTTTAGTTTTACTTTTGTAACCTTCAACAAGGGAGTTCGTTATGGACAGCGGAAGTGCGATGGCGCTGTGTCCGATGGACGATAACCCGTAAGATACCTATTTCTTTAACTTGGATCGGCACAGACGTCTTATCTTGCAGTTCACCACTTACATATTTTTATCAAACATACAGGAAAATATCGATATAAAACCGATTCAAAATGCTCAACCTATATTAAGCGACATTTTCTTTAGCAGACAATATCCACCGCAAACATTCAAAATATGACTACATTAAGACGTAGGGTTTAGAATCCATTTCCAATAATTAGATATAGCCTATTTTCATCCGTCTTGTTCATTTCGACGATTATGTTGTAAGTGAAAGTTTGGCGAAAGTTTGTGCGTAGATATCAATAGTGATAGGCCTGCCGTACATGGATACAAGCTAATTTAGTCGTCGAAGCGTGAATTTATATTGCCTTCGTTACTTTGTACTTCATTTTGACAATACTACGACATACTATACTGTATACTCATACTGTATTACTGAATTCGCCCATTTATTTTCAGTTATTTGGATTTAGACAGTTAAATTAATGAGTTATGTTTATTTATATAGGTCATTGTCATTTTTTATTCATACATGTATTTTGAAGTTAAGCGTTGACTCAAGGAATACCTTATCAACAGATAGGCCAGATTAGGAACTGTCTCTGATCTTAGGGGAGCTACAGGTGGCTAAGTCAGTAACTGACATCGAAGTACCCAGTACTTATTGTCTGCAGACACATAAAAATAATTGATTTGAATTCAGAATTAATCAAAAAAAATGGTACAGTAGTACATATAATGATTTCTTTGACGGTTGGAATTGTACATGCACATGACGTAAGCATTGAGCACACTGGTCACATAGAAATAAAAACACACAATGTATTTCTCAAAATAACAGTATTGTAATAACTTGACTACTGTACAGACATTAAATTACATTCGATTTGAAGGCTAAAGTGAATAAAGAATATAAAACCAAAGGAAATCTGTACAGTGAGATGTCGTTTTTGAAGAGTTTTCTCTAAAGAAATTAGCCTACAGGGAAAATCTTTTCAGAGACAGATATGAGTCAATATGACACAAAAATGAATATTTTTTTTATAATAAATGCTACAGTTGGTAGTGTCCTACCAGTGCAGAGGTGGGTCAAGACACTGTAGGGCCCTAGACAGCTCGACTAGCTCGGCCCTTTCCGAAACTGGTTCGCTGTAGTAAAACTAATACCGCTGTAAGAGAAACAAAATTTCCGAGGATATACTGATGGAATAATGTCAAGCACTACAACTTAGTCAAGCATTACCATGTCAGTCGGCCAGAGACAATGAGGTGATGTTCAATGGAGCACAGCAACAGCCAAAATTGCTACATGTAGATAAAATGAAACCAAACTTAATTTATTATTGCTTAAAAGAAGAGAGATATTTTCTGCAACACTTTCACACATGTGAATTGACTTTTCAAACATCTGAATTCACTTTCTAAAACTTTCAAACCCTAACAGGTGGAACTTTTTATTTTTGTTGCTCAATAAAATGTCACATACGAGTGAGGTTCGTCGTAAGCATAGTCCAGTGAATTAAATAATGTTAAACATCAAATTATGGGCCCTTTTTTTCTTGAGCCCTAGGCAGCTGCCTATAGGGTAATCTGCCTCTGTACCAGTGTATGCTTCACATAAAACTTCAAATATTGAATTTAGTTTTGATTTTAAAAACTTTTCTTTGCAGATTGAGGTGAAAAAATTTGATATATTTTGTTTTGATCCAAGTAAAAGCTGAAATATTAATTACTGGTACACCGTTAGATGGCATCTCCTGTAACAAAGAAGAATGAATACGAAAAAACTAAAACTAGAGTTCTTCTAAGGGAACCTATACCAAAATACAGTTTTCATGGAAAAAAACTGGACAAGTTCAATGAGGATAAAAAAGGAAAGGAAGAAGTCTCCATGAAAATAAATCAAAGTGTCTCTAACCAAAATGAAAAATCAATTCAGAATACAAAATTAGATAAATCTGCAAAACCTAGAGAAAATGTGGTACCAATTATAAGCGTAAAATCAAATTCTGTCAAGTCTGAAGATGCAAAGTCTGCTGTTCCAATACCTTGTACAAGAGTCCAACCAAATACAGGCTCTGATCCAACAAATGTTAAACCGGTGAATGTAGTCAACCCGGCAAGTTCAGCTCTCAACTTTCCTTCAGGTACCGGTACAGATTTATATCTTCCAACAACAGAAAGTCCACTAGAACAAGCAAAGAAGAATGAAGCCAGACTTGCCAAAGAGGTGGATTCTCTGAAGTCTCAGTTAGAAGTACAACTACAGGTACGACATATATGTATCTTTGCCCTGAAATCAAAATCTGTAGCTCCATTTACATGCAACACTATAAATACAGTTGTTAGGGAAGTTTTTTTTATCATTCATTGATGAATCAGGGATACAAAAATACATGTATCATGTAAAATCCAGCATTCTGACTCCCAAAAAAGTGTGTTAGTGGCAACTAACAGTTCTTCACCAACATAACTATATTTATGCCAGCATGATGCCTTTATACTAAGTGCCCACTAAACTGATACTAAACTCCTCAATTTTTTGTCTATTTATTCTACAATGTATATGTTATGTATACATGCCTACCACCAATGCCATGATAATGGAGTGAATAATATATATTATGATTAATTACTGCAACTGTCTGCAACTATTATCAAAAATTTATTAAATTTGATTATTTTACATTGGGAGGTAATAAGATGTATTATCTCAACACGTAAATGTAATGAAATATTAAATAAAGTGTTTTTTTCACAGGTAAATTCAGAACTAAAAAGGCTTTTATTAGCCTCTATGGGTGCAGATCTGGAAAGAAATGTTGAAAGATTAGCAAGGTAGTGTATTGTATTGTTTGATAGTCCTGTAAATTTCCATGTGTTTGTCATCCAAGTGAAGTATCTGCTGCTAACTAGACATAAGAACAGCGCATGGATTATGATATTTCATACATGACAAGAGAACCAGAATGCTGATGAGGTTTGGACTGTGTATTCTAAATAGTCCCCATTGCACAGAAATAATTTTTAAAATATTTGCCATTTTAATTATTATTTCAACAATTTAATATATAAGTCTTACATGTAATTTACTTATATGCAGGGACAAAGCACAGTTATCATTGGAATTAGGTGATCATATGAAGAAAATGACAGCCGATTATGAAAATCTGGACAAGATTTCAATACAAGCCGATATGTGGCGCAGTAAATTTCTTGCAAGCCGGTAATTAAACATTTATATGTTCATCATTCATACATCCATCCTTCCTTTTGAATATCATAAGGCAATCAGTGTTAAACTAAAAAAGGATTGTGTTGTCAGAAAGGATTGTGTTGTCAGAAAGGATTGTGTTGACAGAAAGTCAAGTTTGTTAAATTTGATGAGTTCAAGATCGAAATCTGCTTATTGGAATTTTTGTCCTCCGCCTTTTGAAGAAAGCATGGGACTATTAAAATGGGTCCGTCCGTCTGTCTCTGTCACACTTTTTGGGACACAATAGCTCTCTTTCTAATTGGGCTAGAATGTTCAAACTTGGTGTAGGTGTTTATTAGGTCAATGCCTTGATGGAATTCGGCGGTGAGCATATTGAGTGGTTGATGCTTTGGGACACGATAACTTTAGTTCTAATTAAGTGAGAGTGATGAAACTTGGTGTATAGTTTTACTACATCAATACCTTGACTAAGTTTGATAATGAGCATTTTCTGCTCAGGGTAAGCAGAGCGATAAGCAATTTGATTGGCCGAGACTTTGAACACAATAACTCTCCTTCTAATTGAGTTAAAATGTTCAAACTTGGTGTGTTAGTTCATTAGGTGAATGCCTTGATGGAGGTCCGATGATGAACATATTCTGCTGACAGTAAGCAGAGTTAAGCAATCTGACTGGTTGATGCTTTAGAGCACGATAACTTTGGTTATAATGAAGTCACAGCTATGAAACAGTGAGAATTTGCTTTGTCAAGACTGTGGAACATAACAACTCTGTTTTATTTGAGGTAGAATGTTTAAACTTGATGTAGATGCTCATTAGGTGACTGTTGACAGAGTTCAATGATTAACGTCTCAAGCTGAAGCTAAGCAGAGCTAATCAGTTTCATTTGTCGATGCTTTGGGACAAGATAACCTTGATTCTGTCTGATAGACAGTGATGAAACTTACATTATAGTTTGATTCCCCGATACTTTTGAAAAAATTAAATGTGTGATTAATTAATATGTGTCATCTGTTTATTTTATGATTTCGGCGGGGGGCATCAGCCTCACTGTTGGCTTGTTTTTTTCTGTAATTAACCTTGATGACATGATTCATCTCTTTTCTTTTGCTGGGAATATAACACATTATTTTTATATTTACTCCAATTTCTGTGTACAGGTTTCAATTGAGTACACCCAATAACTTTTTTATATATAAGATTTTTAAAATAAGTCACATTCTCCCCCCCCAAATTTTATTTTGTAAGGCTCTAAAAATGGTGCCTGTTTCCTTTTTTTTCATTTTAGGGTTATGATAGATGAACTGGCCAATGCCAAGGCATTTTATTCTCTACAATATCAAGAATCTCAAGATGCCTTACAACAGATGTTAAATGAACGTCATGAAATCAGAACAAATCTGCTTGAAGGATACAGGTAATGACACAATTCTTGATCGAGGAGGGTTGGGATGGCCTAGTGGTCTAGAGTGCCACGCTTCGACCTCTAGCTGGTGGTCACCTTTGGCTTGCGGCTGTGGTTTTGATCCCTGGTGTGAGCGTATGTGGCATGGAGACAGGGCTGGGTAAAATATCGATATAAATCGATAGTATCGATTGGGCGGCCCAGAAAAGCACTATCGATAGCGGTGGGTTACTATCGATTATCGCTCTTCGTCAATTTTTTCTTGCGTCTGAAATGTCAATGTTCTCTTTCAGTTAATTATAATACACCGCTCACTTTAATTACTATCAAGTATCAATGTAACACATAACAAAATTGTGACTGCCTATTGAACAGCCGTTTTCATAAATTCACTCTCATTGAAACGTTACTTTAGTTTTGAAGAAATTATTGTTGAATATCGCTAAATCGGAGATACCCGGATGTGTAAATAAAGTTAGAGTTATTTCCCTTTGCAAGCTTCAGAATTCGTCTGTACAGTTCACTATTTCTCTACGTGTGCCTCAGTAATGAGTACCCGGTACAATAAATAGCACACATGGACGACAAAACTTTTGTTGATTTACTTATATATTATACGAATAATGGTTCTCTATTGGCACACGAAACGACACAGAATTGTCCGCCATATTGATATTTTCGCGCGCACGTACGCAATGTTTTGAATCGGTACAAGTTCATTTTGGTCCCTTAACATAATTATTTACGATATTTCCTCATTCGGAACCACGGATGCATTATTTTAATAATAAACAACATGAATTGACGTATATATACGTGATATAACAAGTTTTATTAATGTTTTCCAAGTAAATCTCCTTAGACAGGAGCAAACAATCTTTCGCCACTTCGTTATCGTATGGTTTTGAACTTTGAACTTACACTGTATCCAGTCTTGATGACGACCGTGAAAATAAGTTTGTTTTCGATACTATCGATTATCGACCGACATTTCATTGCCGATTATCGATAGTAAAAATCACTATCGATACCCAGCCCTACATGGAGATAGGGGCGCCTTCTCAACCTCGTGGGTTTCCTCTGGGCACTCCGGTTTCCTCCGGGCACTCCGGTTTCCTCCCACTGCTAAAGACCCCTACGCGCAAGCGAATTATTGAAATATAAATGAAACCATATGTTAGTCCCAAAATGACCTAGTTTGTGTCGAGTGGACGTTAAACCCCATTTCTCTCACAATTCTTGATCACGACAACTTGGCCTAACACCATATCCTAAGCCCATCTCTTCCAATTTTGGGGGAAAGTGGAAGCTCAATGGGTAAGATGCTGGATCGCTTGCTAACCAGGAGGCCTTGGATTTGCCCATCTCTTCCAATTTTGGGGGGGAAGTGGAAGCTCAATGGGTAAGATGCTGGATTGCTAACCCCGAGCCCTTGGGTTTGCTCCTCTGGATTGTTCCAAAAAGGGGTTCCCCTTGTCAGTGGTACATGGTGGAGGCACTGGCAAGGAACAATGTTTAGTCGTTCAGATTGGATGAAAAAAGATAGGCTGGCACTGCCAGGCAGGATACGCCCACATTTTCGAGAGATGGACAGAGAACAAGCAATACCGAAAGTGATTTTTCCTACATCATTAAGTTAGAATTTGATATGTGCAAATATCAAAATGAATTAAGATCTTTGGGTTATAAAGGTGCATTTCAGTAGGCTTCAAATCGACTGGGGATCATGTTGCTAAGTGGGTAAGATGCTGGCCTCTATAGGGTCCACAACCTTGATATAACATATTTTCACACTAATCGCGTACAAACGGCGGCCATTTTGTCTGTCAATTTTGGTCCGATTTTCATGAAATTCGAACTCAACCTTCATTACCATGTAACGGTGATATAATCAAACGTTGTTTTAAATCGGATAATAATTTTGACCTCCCGTGGGACCACAAGCTAAAAAGGGCGATTTTTCGGACAATCAGGGGCCATAATTCGGGAAGTTACAATCCGATGGGCGCAAATATCGAAAGGAACCAAGATCTTGGGGTTATAAACATGCATGTCAAGTTTCATCACAATCGGTTCAAAATTGTGACCTCTATAGGGTCCACAAGCTAAATACATGATATTTCGTACAATCAGGGGCCATAATCCATGAAGTTTCCATCCGATACATGCCAATATCGAAAGCAGCCGAGATCTTATGGGGATAAACCTATATTTCAAGTTTCGTCAAAATCGGATGAGAGTTGTGACCTGTAGAGAGTCCACAAACAAAATGTGGACGGACGTCCGGACGGACATGGGCGACGACATAATACGTCCACATGAAAATGTGGGCGTATAAAAACAAGGTTATGTGTTCACGTGCACGCCAAATAACCCTTTACAGTTGGAATATGAAAAAACAGCAGACCGTAGTCGCGCTGTCCAAGCAAAACTTAGCTCATAACACACTGCATGGCATATGCTGTTTAAACATAGGAAGTTATTCCATTTCTCTTTCAATTACCGGTATGTAATCTTATAATTGTCCCCCGCCTTTCGAAGAAAGTTGGGGGACTATTAAAATGGGTTCGTCCGTCGGTCTGTCTGTCCTTCTGTCTGTCTGTCTGTCTGTCCGTCTGTCTGTCCGTCACACTTTTTGGGACACAATAGCTCTTTTCCTAATTGAGCTGGAATGTTCAAACTTGGTGTATGTGTTTATTAGGTCAATGCCTTGATGGAGTTCGAAGATGAGCATTTTCCGCTTAGGGTAAGCAGAGATAAGCAATTTGATTAATTGATGCTTTGGGACACAATAACTTTAGTTCTAATTAAGTGAGATTGATGAAACTTGGTGTATAGTTTCATTACAGTAATACCTTGACTAAGTTCGTTAATGAGCATTATCTGCTCAGTTTAAGCAGAGCGATACGCAATTTGATTGGTCGAGACTTTGGAACACAATAACTCTCCTTCTAATTGAGTAAAAATGTTCAAACTTGGTGTATGTGCTTATTAGGTCAATGCCTTGATGGAGTTCGAAGATGAGCATTTTCCGCTTAGGGTAAGCAGAGATAAGCAATTTGATTGGTTGATGCTTTGGGACACGATAACTTTAGTTCTAATTAAGTGAGAGTGGTGAAACTTAGTGTATAGTTTCATTACAGTAATACCTTGACTAAGATCGATAATGAGCATTTTCTGCTCAAGGTAAGCAGAGCGATACGCAATTTGATTTGCCGAGACTTTGGAACACAATAACTCTCCTTCGCATTGAGTTAAAATGTTCAAAATTGGTGTGTATGCTTATTAGGTCAATGCCTTGATGGAGTTCGAAGATAAGCATTTTCTTCCTAGGGTAGGCAGAGATAAGCAATTTGATTGGTTGATACTTTGGGACATTCAGTAATGGATTCGACAGTAACAGTGTATAGAAACGATTGACTCGGACACAAGGGCCCTTTCCCTTGGCCAGAGGGGCCCTTTTGTCAAGCGTGGGGGCCCTTTTGTCTGCCTTTGGGGTCCCCCTAACTAGGGTACATTTTCATTTTTCTCGTCGGTTTTAGCATTTTTCTTTATAAAACACTTTTGGATGACACTTCGTGTACAGTTTGATTGCTCGATACGTTTGAAAAAAATTAATGTGCGATTAATTAATATGTAAAAATTAATGTGCGATTAATTAATATGTGTCATCTATTTATTTTGGGACTTCGGCGGGGGACATCAGCCTCACTGTTGGCTTGTTATCACACAGCTTTAGGTAATGTTTTCACGTTGTGATATATACAACTAAATTCTTGGATATAATAGGCAAATCATGTCATACAGAACCTGATGTCTTTCAGTAGTAAATAGATAGACATAAAGATAAATATTTGAAAAATATGTAATCATGTCATTTCAAACAAATGACCGTCGCTCACTTACAAATAAACTAATTTCAGATGTCTACAGCAAGTAAAGGATGCTTTTGATCCATTGAATACCCATCAATCAACTGTCTTGCCTTCAACAAATATATTAGATCTTGCAAAACGTGCACATCAGTTGGCAGAAATTATTCGCTACAGATTACTTCCTGCAAGTGCCAAAGTTCATTCTGTTGTAAATGTTGAAGCAAACTGGCAAGACAGGCTGACCCCAGCAGAGACATTGGCACATGAGGTAAGTAAACTTATCAAATTCATTAATGTGATTAATGTTGGTTTTTGAATGCCAAAAATATCAGTGGAATATATTTTGTGCCAGTTACTGCCAACACTGTATCTGGTCATCAGCTTATTACTAAATTTGACCCCATTGATTGCCTCTATTGTCTTGATATCAAATTAACAAACATTACATATTTTGGGGACTACTTTTATTGAGAGATGACTTTTGTAATGCATATAAAGTTAGAAACTGCTTCATTTTCGTCACTTAAAGATCACTGCCTATCATTTCCATCTGGAAGCACAATGAGTTCAAAGAAACTTTGGGACGAGTAACTTTGACATTTGTGTTTTGGATTTATTTTGTAAACCTGGGATATCTTATTATAGAAATGGACTGAAAAGTACATACAGTCTATTCTTCTTTCTTCTAGGTGATTTCTAAAAATGTCAGCCCGATGGATTACAAGTACAGCATGCCTCAGTCTTTATTGGGTTCTACATGTTCAAAGGGTAACATAGAACGGTACCATCCTCACACAGCTTATGATAACTTGACATATAACTGCTGTGCCAAATGTAAAGGAGAAATCTCAGTCATCTAAAAGATAATTGGTGCAGAAGAAAAATGTCACAACTCTACAAAACAAGATAACCTCGCATGTCAAAATTCAAGATATAATCAACTGACCATTCACAAATATTTATTATTTATGGTTTTATAATTACTCTTTTAATACAATCTTTTAATATATAATATTAAAGAAAATAATATGAATTTTACTCACATATTAATGTATATTTATACATGTATTATCCATTGAAAGGTGGTGGTAAAAAAAATCTCTAAATGAAATACATTATACAAATTTTATTCACATATTAATGTTTTTTTTAGTCTAGGTATTAGGTATTCTATTACAAGGGGGAAAATATTTCATCATCTTCAACATCAGACTTTGTTTATAATACATTTGCAATGTTTTATTGCTTGTTATACAAATGGTTCTTGTCACAATTGTAATGGTACATGCTCATGGAGATACATGTTAACAAAATGTTGTAATGAACCATATGACCACTGCTGGTAAGATAAATGTAACAAATTCAAAATTGCTCTAGTGAAAATGATGAAAATACTCCATACACCCAAATATTCTGTATAATTTAGTTAGTGTTACTGTGAAAATGAAAGGATTGGATTATCATTTGGAGTGAAAATCTTGATTCATATCAAGGTAACATCAATAATTCAACAGTTATATTTAAGTGAAATATGATATTTCTATATGCATGCCTATCTAACTAGTCATATTGTAATTATTTTATTATTTTATGTTTAATTTAAGATGTATATCCTGTTATTGCCTTCTAGATGTAATTTATAATAATATCTTTAACATATTTTGGGGGACTATTGGTACTATTGGTATCTGCCAACATGTGAATAGTGGTGCAGGGGAACCACACCACACACAAACAATTACACAAGACAACATACAGACACCACAAGCAACAAAACGCACACATAAGATCAAATGAATGGATCCAGGCTCGTAATATTTGAGTTGAGCTTAAAATTAATTTATGATCCACCCTCTCCTTCCCTCTGCACATGTTGGAAACAGGCTTACGTGATACGACCTTATTTGACTTACTTATAGAGTGGTGTTACAGAGCTCATATTGAAATCTGAACACTAAAACAACGATTTAGTAAAGCTGTTATTTTGTTTTGGTGGTAAAAAAAGAAGGGATTTTCCCATATGTAAATATGTGCACTTGTCTATATTAAGTATGTATAATATATGGTAAAAATGAATATGTACATTTATTAAAATGTTTACATAGAAGCAGTGAGTGTAAATATGGAATGAATCTGATGAAATAAAACCAATCTATATTTTTGTTAGCCTGAAATAAAGGTATACTCTGTGTATTTTTTTTATTTGAGCCTGTCTGGTAATTGGAAACAACAGAAGACCAATAAGATAATATGAAGTTTATTGTTTCTTTACTGCATTCATAGTTTTACCAACATTTCTGTACATGGATCAGACTGAAGGAAAGTCAAAAGACAGATGATTTTTTCATTTTATAATTATATTATATTTTCCAACAATATCTTCCCAGTAACCAGACCAAATAAACCTGGATTTTATCAGTCAAACCAAGACAAAGCCAATAATGTTGGGTTATTGGCTATATTTTTTACACCTTTGTGGTACAATGAATATTAATTATGGTGATTGAACTGACAGTCATTGCTTGCGAATTTGGAGTGACAAGGGCCCTGGGCCTCTTATATTTTTTTGCCAGTTCAATTTTAAACGAAGATTCCGAATGACTCTCGCAACAAAGTCCTAGGGGATGCTCGATTCACAGTCCAGAATTGATAGAATTGCAATCAAGTACCGCGGAATTCAGTTCTGTCAGTCCTGACAACGGCGGTGGTGTGAATAGAATTGTGACGTAATAAAACGGTTTCGGCTGCATGATTGGTTCAGATATACCTATTCAGTATTCACTCGTTTGACAATATTTTTGGGATTGATTGAATTCAATTCCGGAACGTTCAATCAAGTACCCCTCTATTAACTTGCCACTCGGCAAACCTCGGCATATTCCGGTACCCCAGTCGAGGTTTGCCGAGTATACAACTCAACTGTTATCCTGACACCTCAGATTAACGAATATTTACTGAAACCCAGCAGAGAATGTAAATCCAAAAACGTTTCTTAATTACTACACTAAAAAATCGCAATGCAAAAGGCGGGAGAGAAAGAAAAACTATTTGTTTAGATCCAGATACATAACACTATATCAAATGCTAGGCCGTTTGAGGATATCCAACATAAAAAAAAATAGTATAAATAGTATTATTTGCCATTTTAATCGTGGGTCTGCCCGTAAAATTCATGCAGACTAAGTTTGGGATGATTCTGCACATACGAATACTCTACGTCCCGAGTAGGTCTCTCATGGATAATGCCACTCGGCAAACCTCGGTTATTTCGAATAATGCCCCGGATATCCAGACCAGTACAGGATATCCGAACAAATGACCAATGAAACTTCATGTTTTAAACTTGTTCGGTGGCGGTTGCTACAACAACACAAATAAAAACCATTCTTACCTGTATATTTTGTTGTTTTTAACCAGTTTAACTAGAAATTAGGGTGCTGTCATCATTGTGCAAGGAAATAGACATGGTATGTATTTGTTTATTTTGCATTGTAATCGGTGTACGGAATTTGTACGCTTTTCTTGAAGAAAGGAAATGAGGTATCAACTAACTCAAACTATGATTACGATGAATATTATATTATTGAAATTGATGAAAGAAATGTATTACATGTAGAGATCTACAAATCTCAATTTTATTTTCATGCTTTTAATTCTTGTCATTTAGGCTATATTTTTACCTTGGCAAGGCCTACATAAAGTACATAATATTTTACATTACATGACGTACATTAAGCTTATACATCCGATTATTTTTAAACAGGAAAGTTTTTGAAAATGAATTGAGAATTCTTACTGCATTATTCATTATAAGAACAATAACAGTTTTGCTAATAATTTGTGGTTAGACAATCCTCAATACCTAGTTCACAGTGGTAGTACTACTTCAGAACACTACTGAATTAGGCCTATAATGATAATGCATGAGTAAGCCTCTACTGGACCATGGACAAACAAAGTTGTATGACTCTGACCATTCCTGAAGGCTGAATGTCCTTCTTACCCGGTACATTATTTTATAATTTATATATTAATTAAATAATATAAACCAAGATACAGTGTTAACTTTACCCCAACATATTGAGCTTTAAGGCTGATTTGCAAGCTATATAGTACATGTAATACAGTGTTGGATAATAATATTGTAAATTTGTGCCAGATGACATAATTCCTTTTGGAGTAGAGCAGTATTTTCATATTGCAATTGCAGCTTAATCAGGATGGACAGAAATGTGTCCATCAGGAGACCGTTCTTAAACTAAAGGAACTACTTAACTAGCCAAGTGCAAGGTCAATTTTGATACTACTGACTGTATTATCAAATTTATGCAGTATGTCGCGGGGGGTTGGGATGGCCTAGTGGTCTAGAGTGCCGCGCTTCGACCTCTAGCTGGCCGGTCACCTCTGGCTTGCGGCTGTGGTTTCGAGCCCTGGTGTGAGCGTATGTGGCATGGAGATAGGGGCGCCTTCTCAACCTCGTGGGTTTCCTCCGGGCACTCCGGTTTCCTCCCACGGCTAAAGACCCCTACGCGCAAGCGAACTATTGAAATAAAATTAAAACCGTATGTTAGTCCCGAAATGACCTGGTTGTGTTGAGTGGACGTTAAACCCCATTTCTCTCTCTCTCTCTTATGCAGTATGTCACAAATTTTGTTAATTTAGCTCATTAAGATAAGGTCACATTTTATTAATAGATTTTTTAGTTATCATGCACTAAAAATTAAAGAGTGACCTTAGTTTAAATGAATGATGTAGTGACAAGTTAATTGCCTAAATTATAGTAAATTGCCAGTTTATATTCTTGATTATCAAGTAGATCTAGTGCCTCTGTATTTTGTAAAGTCATGGACTGTATAAATGGTAAATTAAACAAAGTCCAAAAATATTTAAAATCGCTCATATCTTAACATAACTTATAGCCATCTGATATAATGTTCCCCTTCTTTTAAATCAGTTTTGCCAGCCATTGAACGTGTGATTGAAAAACCACGTAGATTTTATCTATGAACACCAAGATCAAGATGGCATGCATAATATGTAACCTGTGTTTTATGATTAGTCAGATTAGATCATCTGGATTAAGTAACTGCTACAGACTACCGTTCTTTTCGGTGTACTTTTTTAGTTAAATTTAAATATAGAATAAAATATTAGCGTTGCGGTATAATAAATTGACATTCTGGCTATAATGTATAAAATTTTTATTTTAGGCTGACGCAGATGAAACATTTACATTTGTTGTAGAATGGTATGAAGAAATAGCAGCTAGAAACCGACAATTTTTATTGATTTACCATGTTAAGAATAAGGGTGTTGAAATGGTAATTATACATGTAGCTTAATCTGTTTTAATTCTACTTACCCAGTCACAGTTAGATTTGTGTGGGTGTGCATCCCTAACATTAAAGAAGTTTGCAGATTAATAAATTTAGTGTACGGAAATTTTAGTTAATTAGTTTGCTTGAGTGCAGATCTCTTTGTAGTTCTCAGTTAACATGCAACAATATCACATACAATAGTGGCATAAAAGACTTTATACCAATTTGTCAACCAGCACATTGTATCTTTTTGACGATTTAATATAATTAGATGAATATTTTATTTATATATACATTATAAGAATCTTATATTTTGAATATCTTTATGTTTCAGTATGACATGAAGAATAGAAAAACATTCTTGAAAACATCGTTACGAGATCATCCCATTGACCTTTCCGATCTTTACATAGGAAGTACAATCAATGTTTTAGGTCGACAATTAAAGGTGATTGAATATGCAGATGAACATACCAGAAGTAAACTATCATCTCAAAAAGAAAAGTAAGTTGAAAACTCTTTATTTATAATTTAAGAATTCAATTTCTTTAAAATGTCATTTCAGTATGCACAAGGGATGCATTAATTAGTCAATGAATTATGATTTTGTCAATTTATCCAAGATTATCCAGTGATATCTATGTCTATATTGTGAAACATTAAATGGAGTATAAACTCGCAACAAAACCTTTTTTTTCATTCTGTTAAATTACCCAAGAATGCATGCCATAATAGTAAAATAAAATATGATTAAAGCTCAAGAGTGTGTGCATTGATCTTGATGGTTGTGTCGTCTGCCCAACCACATGGGTTTTATTGAAATAAAATTGTTAGTCTCGTAAACTTCATTAATTCTTCCTCTCTTGATGGTTACTGTGCCTGTTGTCCAGTCAGTATAACAACAATTTTATTGTTTTGTTTACGTGAATTTATTGTATCACTGACAGCAGTCATCATTGGATGCACACAAAACAACCATGTGGATTTTGGAAAAAACTTCTATATCCTGTTGATCGATGTTCTATACAACGAACAATTGTTAGCTTTGTGATCAATAAAAGTTATAATTTTTCTGTATAAAAATGGGCATGGAAAACGCCCTTTAAATTTATATTTTGTCAGTATCTCAATGCACTATTTGCAATGGTATCTACTTTTTGTTTTAATCATGAAACATCTTGTATATGTCTTTACTGGGTTTTTTACAGAACACTTGGTTTAATCAAGCCTGATGCAATGAACAAAATTGGTCAAATTCTTGATCACGTCTATAGAAATGGTTTCATGATAACTCAACTTAAAATGTGCAAACTAGATCGTAATGAAGCTTTTGAGATGTACCAGGAACACAGAGGAAAACCTTTCTTAAAGTAATTACTTTCTTTTTGGCTATATATTCACAGAATACAACCACATATTATATAAGCTTGTTAGGTCGACTCACAAAGGAGATATTCAACTCGTTTGTATGGACCTTGTGGCTTCTGAAAAAATTGACCAGACCCTGGAATTTATAATACTGTCCATGATCAGAATAATGTAAAATTGTATCACATTGTTACTGTTATTTTAATTTATTTTAAAACAAATCTTCTTATAATGTTTGTTTCTGCATAAAAATAATGATGAATCTTAATCGAAAATGGCTTAATTTTACAATCTAAATTGGCATGCATTGTGCACAAGAAATCCCCTTAAACTTAAATGCCAAAAAGTGTGTTCAGGGTAATGTGCCCTGAGTTGTTTCTCAATTCGTTTATTATTTTTACAGTGATTTATTGGAATATGTAACAAGTGGACCAGTGTTAGCGTTTGAAGTTGTTGGACAAAATGCTATAACTAATTGGAGAAAAACGATCGGCCCAACAGATCCAGCCACGGCCAGAAGTGAGGCACCAAATAGTATTCGAGCTCAGTATGGCACAGGTTAGTTTAATATTTTTTTTTATACTTGTTGAATTATAAATAGGAAAGGCTAGGTTTAATTCCAGATACAGTCCAAGAGCAAAATATTATGCTTTTGGTTTGGCATGAAAATAGGTCTAAAATATAGTCAAAATGGGATCCAAGACAAATTGTGTACTATATTTGAATCTCAGGCTAAATAGACACATTGGTCAAAAAATCAAAACATGCAATATGAGCCAATGTATCAGTTAAAATTTATCTTAGATACCGGTACATGTAATTATAAGTTTGTACATTTGCTCGTATCGTAATACTTATTTTAAATTCTATATTCAAAGACCTCACTTTAAATTGGTGTAACATACATGAGATCTTATAATTATTTAAGATTATTAGTTTTAAAGTTGGTATCATAATTCTAATTTTAGTAAAAAGCAATTGAAATTTACTGAAACAAATAAAGGAAGACACCTTAGTCAAAGCCACCAAAGTTACGTGCATTTCTGACAAGTTTTGATTAACTTTGGGAAAGTAAAAAATAAAGTCTTAATTTTAAGACAAATGTATATTTGATGGTATGAAACGCATAAAATCTGTAAAAAAATATGTGTTGTGTGATACCTGAAATAAAGTGAGCTGATTTCCAGATGTTTCTCTTTAGCCTGAGCTTGTCACATGTCTATGACACTTTATTAACCAATGACGAAAACTGCACAAATTGTAATCTTTTCTATTCTGAAATACTCAAAATAATTTCGTTTATTACAGATAAAACAAGAAATGCTTGTCATGGGTCAGACAGTCTTACATCTGCAGCAAGAGAATTAGAATTTTTCTTCCCTTCGACTGGTCCTAAAAGACGTAACACAGCTCAGTTGTCTGATTGTACTTGTTGTATTATTAAACCTCATGCTATAAAATCAGGTAGGTTAAACATACATTATGCAAGAGCTAAATCTGCCTATTGTAGATCTTTCTTCAGGCCTGAAATGTTATCTAAATTATTAATCAAACATTAATAAAGTGACCCAAGCCATAATCAACTCTCGATGGCATAGGATTTGTCCGATTTGAAATAGATTAGAACTGATTCAACCACATCTTGATTAATTTAAAATGGACGAGCGAGTCTTAGCCTCGAACAACCAGGACGGTAGTTGCAATTATCCCACACGTTTTGTGAAACCTTCTAAAGCTAATATCTTTGCTCTCAATAGAGTAATTTGGATGAAATTATCAAATTATTCATTTTACATTATCTATTTTCGAACTATTATAACAAGAATGGCCAACTCTTTATTAAACTCTAAACTAATGTATCTCTATGTTGTTCTAAAGGGTCTGCAAAGATATCAGATACCTTAAAAGCCCATTTACACTAAGAATACGGAACATTACTTATTCCTCAGTGAAACTGCTCCCTATGTTCAGTTCAGTAACGAACCTTCCTCAGTCCTAACCCAGGACTAGCCTGCCCATTAATTATTGAGTTTTTAAAGTTTTGTCTATTTTTTTTGATAGGTTTGACGGGAAAAATTATCACTGCCATTTTGGAAGCTGGTTTTGAAATATCGGCTTTACAAATGTATAATCTGGAAAAAGCTAATGCAGAGGAGTTCTATGAGGTTTATAAAGGGGTTGTTCAGGAATACAATGGAATGGTAGCAGAATTAACTTCTGGACCTTGTATTGCTCTAGAAATCAGAGCTCAAGATGCTGCCAAATCATTTAGAGAAATGGCCGGACCAGCGGATCCAGTAAGTACTGTAGTGACTGGATTTCAATTGTACATTAATGTGACTGGATTTCAATTCAAATGGCAAGACAAAAATTTACCTTAAATGCACAGGACTAAATTCTTATTTCATGGCTGTATGAAAGAATGCTGCATAATCTCCATGCAAAGCTGTACAAGTACATCAGAATTGAGATGCTCATTTTTTTTATTACAGGAAATTGCCCGTCATCTTAGACCTAGAACACTTCGTGCTTTATTTGGATCAGATAAAATCAAGAATGCTGTACATTGTACAGATTTACCTGAAGATGGCAACATGGAGGTAAACTGGATTATAATCATCATTTATCATTTGAAGTTAAAAAGTAATAAAGTAATGTTAAAAACTTTTATGTTTTGTTCATGCTAAAACATGGTTAATGAATTGTAAATCAGAGAACAGTTGAGATAGCATTTTATCACCCAATAACACATTCTACAGTAGATATCGCTTGTCTGAGAAATTTCATGATTACATGAATATGATTGGTCGGTTAAAAAGGAACTACATTTTTTTTTATTTTCAAAGATCAGTTCATTTTTTATTAAAAGTTACTTCTTTTTTTTTTTTTTATTAAAAACGAACTATCTTTATTGACCTTGATGGATTCACTGGGTCAGTATAAAGGACTTTGCAATGGTTTAATTGCTGTCAAAAAATAATGTATCACTACGCCATAATGTAATCAGTTTTTGTAAAAGTCAAATCTGTATAGCAAAGAATTATTTATTTATTTGTGCATGTAAGAAAGGGTTTGCTAATAAATTAAATCTCCTTTTGTTTACTTTATTGACTTGTCTTGATATTTTTGGATACCAAAAAAGCCTTGTTGGAGATTCTCTCTCTATATATATTATTATTGTTTGTCATTTCAGGTGGAGTACTTCTTCAAGATATTAGAGCAGTAAAATATTTTCATCATCTCTATCTTCTTACAATACAGCATTGTTATTTTATACTTATATACATAAGACAATTTTTATGTGTAAATAATACTATTTATTATATATAATGTAAAATAATGTCTTAGTAATATTATTTGGTAATTGTTTTATATGTAATATAGACCAGTGATAATAAATGAAATATGAAATAATGAAAGTTTTGTGTAGGTCTGAGGCACAAACAGTATATATATTACATTTACATATTAGTTAATGGGAATCCCTACTTATATGTTTTTTTGAAAGATAGTCACACCCACACAGCAGCCATGTCTCAAAGCAGGTTATCCATAAGAAAAGCTTGGATGATGACCAATCTAATTAAAATATAGATCTATATTTCGTTTCGTTTTTTTATACTTTCGATGGCCTACACTCATGTAGATCTAACTAGTTATAGTGGAAGCTCACGTTCTATGACGTCAGGTATCAAGCACGGGACATTTGACCCGATAACGTCAGTCATTCGATTTTGTTATGATTTCTATCCGCTGGTGTTTACAGTATAGACGTCGTTGGCTGGTAATATCTACCCACAGTTCCACGCATGAAAAGGTCAAACGGTCGATTCGACAGACCATTTGATTGGTTGACCCCTCATTTCAGCCAGAACACGGATTAAATAACAAGTCCTCCAGATCCAAGAGTAGTAAAGACAAGTAAAAATGAAATTTTGAACTATAAAAAACGAAACGAAATTGGATCTGTGTTTTAATCAGATTGGGATGATGACCAAATTTATAAATGATACATCATTGGTGTAGTACACCATTGTGTACCACTGGTAAAATATTTATTTTATCTTAAATATTGGATATCAGAAGCCCATCTTTTCCAGGCAAGATCACAACATCAATGTTGATTTAAACCGACAAATAATTTTTATTTTCATTGTCGAAGACTTTAGATGATATTGAGTTAGAGACTTAGCTACTTTAAGCTTTATGCTATGTACTATTAGCATAACCATGTCCAGCTGAAGTTACACTGAGTATTATTTATAATCGAGTAACTGCTTATTCATATTGAATAACAGTAGTAACCCTACATTCACTAGTGAATTGCTTTAATTAGGTGATTACTTCACAAGAGCTGACGTTTCTGCTCGGCATATCAGTTAATCTTAACTCTTTAAAAACTAATATTCCGAAAACGGTTCCATTCCGTTCTGTATTTACACAGATATGACGAATTCAAAACGTCAACATTCTGCAGTAAATAGTGCGTGGCCCAATCTAATTAAAATATAGATCTATATTTCGTTTCGTTTTTTATACTTTCGATGGCCTACACTATGGTGGACTATGGCTGCCATAGCAAATACATATTATTTTCGTGAAATTTTAATATTTTTCTCCTTTTTTTTTATTTAATTCTTATTTTCTTTCATTTAAAAAACAATTTGAATTTATATTTATTTTAATTTTCTTTTTATAAATTTTTTTTTAAAATTTTTTCTTTTATAATTTTTTTAAAAATTTTTTTTTATATTTTTTTTTATATTTATTTTTTAAAATTTTTTTTTATAATTTTTTTTTAATTTTTTTTATAAATTATATTTTTTAATTCTTTTTTTATTTATTATACTTATATTTTTTTCATTTATATTATTTCTATCTTCTTTAAAAAAAAAATTCTAAAAATGATTTTTATTTATTTTCTTAAAATAAAAAAAAATCATGTAAAACTTTTTTTTTTTGATTCTCCGAAGAAAGAAAAAAATATCTCCCAAACAGATTTTTTTTTTTTAATTTCTAAAAAAAAAAGAAAAACAAATATTTTTTTTTCATGTTCCGTGCTTTGCTATAGTCCGTGATTGTGGGTTAGGGTAAGGCTTGGGTTTGGCCTAGGGTTAGGGTAAGGACTAGTCCTGTTTATATCTCGGGACGAAATCTACAGGTGCTAGCCCTTACCTAAACCTAACTCCCACAATCTCTATATGACGTCATATGTGCTAAAATGCGTAGGACCGTCTTCGATCTACCGTTCCCTTGCTTTGCCATAGTGCAAACCAATGGTCGTGTTCTACAGTGCTTCGCTTTTGGGTGTTTTATCAACATAAATCCGTTGACGAAAGCACAGGGTTTTAGTTTTCACAAGTAAATGTTAATATTTAATGAAATCGGTCAGGAAAAGGAAAATCAAAAACTCCATCTCCCGTCCTTATTCTTGTTGTCTCGCATCACCAGTCGACTCGACCTGCTGTATAACCAATCTGCTTAATTTCTCCGCCGATAAGCGAGCCCAGAGGTGGATTATCCTATAGGCAGTGTAGACAGCTGCCTAGGGACCAAGAAAAAAGGGCCCATAAAATTTTGGACAACCTATTTAAGTTTGTTGTTTTACATTTTAAGTGAATTTAGATGTTTGAAAGTCAATTCATGTATGTGTAAGGGAATTACAGAATATAATTCTCTTCTTTTAAGCAATAATAAATTAGGTTTGTTTTCATTTTATCTAGCAATTGGGTATTGCTATGCTCCCCTGGGCATCAAATGATTGTTACTGGCCGAATGACATGATAATGTTTGACTAAGTGATTGATATTTTTCCATCAATATATCCTCGGAAATTCTCTCCAGTGGCCTTAGTTTTACTTCGGCAAACCAGTTCCGTGAAGGTCCAAGCTGATCGAGCTGCCTGGGGCCCATCAGAGCCTTGATCCGCCTCTGAGCGAGCCGGTTTTTATACGGCGTACGCCTGTCAAGTAATATTCGCCGCCCCTGTAGCCCAACTTTTGCAGACGTCCGGTTAAATCAAGTGACCTCGCCGCTAATATAACCGAACTATGATCATTTGGTATGCACCGGTATGGACAAATAAAGCAGAGCCAAAATTCGTTGTCCACAGTGTTACGGGTGTTTTATCAACATCTTCGACGATAGCACAGGATGCCAGTTTTCACAAGTAAGTATGAATATCTTATGAAATCGGCCAGGAAAAGTAAAACCAAAATCTTGACCAAGAAGAGTCGATCTTGACTATAAGTACATAATATATGACTGTCAAGGGTTCTTTGGCGTGCATGCCAATCTGTACACGGAACCTCGATTTTCTGTACCATCCGAATGACCATATAATGTCCCCTTGCCAGGCCCTCCGTCCTGCACCACTTGCCAGGCCCTTCGTCCTGAACCAAGACCAGGATCGAAAACAGGACCAACAGGACAGCGACCTACTGTCATATCTTTAAGGGGGAAGGGGGGACGTGCGATGAATGGTTAGCGCGTGCAACAAGAGGTCTGTTATTGAGTCCACTTGTGTGTTTTCCATTCCTCGATTGTACGTGACAAGGAGTAGGGTCATCTGTCCAATAATTTGTGTTTTTAATGTCGAAGACTTTGGATGATACCGAGTTAGAGACTTAGCAATTTTAACTTCCTAACCGTTTTTGTCCTAATCCCGCAATTAAATACGGTATTTTTATATGTGTGTGTTGGTCCGTTCAGTTCAGCGGCAGTTAGGGTTAGGGTAAGGGCTAGCACCTGTAGATTTCGTCTCGAGATGCAAACAGGACTAGTCCTTACCCTAACCCACAATCACGGACTATAGCAAAACACGGAATATGGCAAAGCACGGAACATGGCAAAGCACGGAACATGATTTTTTTTTTTTTTTTTTTTTTATTACAAATTAAAAAAAAAAAACTTTTTGGGGGATAATTTTTTTTTTCTTCGGAGAATCAAAAAAAAAAAAAAACAGTTTTACATGATTTCTTTTTATTTTAAGAAAATAATTAAAAATCGTTTTTAGAAAAAAAAAATTTAAAGAAGATAAAAAAAATAAGATATTTAAATAAAAAATAATATAAATAAAAAAAATGTAAGTATAATAAATAAAAAAAGAATTAAAAAATATAATTTATAAAAAAAAAATTAAAAAAAAAATTATAAAAAAAAGAAATAAAACAAAAAATTTATAAAAAGAAAATTAAAATAAATATAAATTGTTTTTTAAATGAAAGAAAACAAGAATTAAATAAAAAAAAAAGAGAGAAAAATATTAAAATTTCATGAAAATAATATGTATTTGCTATGGCAGCCATAGTCCACCATACTACACTCATGTAGATCTAACAAGTTATAGTGGGAGCTCACGTTCTATGACGTCAGGTATCAAGCACGGGACATTTGACCCGATAACGTCAGTCATTCGATTAACCAATTAGCAACCGCCATGCTTTTTAAAATCTACTTTTGTTTTGTTTTGATTTCTATCCGCTGGTGTTAGTATAGACGTCATTGGCTGGTAATATCTACCCACAGTTCCACGCATGAAAAGGTCAAACGGTCGATTCGACAGACCATTTGATTGGCTGACCCCTCATTTCAGGCAGAACACAAGTTAAATAACAAGTCCTCCAGATCCAAGAGTAGTGAAGACAAGTAAAAACGAAATTTTGAACTATAAAAAACGAAACGAAATTGAATCTGTGTTTTAATCAGATTGTGCGTTGGCCCACAATTTAGAATGATTTAAATCGTGAAAATAAGGTATATTCCGAAAATTATAAATTGCAAATGACGATCAGCGGCTTTACGTCTGAAAAAGCAGACCTGTCGTGGCAGATAACTTACCCCAAACCTCATCACACCCATTCATTTCGGAGGTACTTGAACTGGTGGAGCCTTACGTTTTTCTTTTTACCTTACAAGACTAACCGTAACGGATTGGTCAGTAATGAACGACATCAGACGGTCATTTCCGTCACGTGCGCGCTGTATCATACGGCCGGTCATTGAGTCAACTGGCGTGGTTTCAAATCCCCAGTTGTAGGCGGCAAGGAGTAGGGTCGCCTGTCCGGTTTCCCCCCACTGCTAAAGACCCCTACGCGCAAGCGAATTATTGAAATAAAATTAAAACCATGTTACTCCCGAAATGACCTAGTTTGGGTCGAGTGGACGTTACCCCCCCCCCCCCTCTCTCTCCCTCTCTCCGTCACGTGCCCTTACAAAATTAAGTCAAATTTGTGTCTGTGAAAATAATTATCAAAGATAAACATGTACATGTAGTTAAAGTGTTACAAAATTAAGTCAAATTTGTGTCTGTGAAAATAATTATCAAAGATAAACATGTACATGTAGTTAAAGTGTTACCTCAGGTATAATCAGGAAACAAAACCGAGACGGGGCTTATTTCAATATCCCTCCCTCCCTTTAACTTTACGTTATGGAATAGGCTAATGTAGAATTATAAACATTAAAAGTTGAATGTAGCATACTGTAAGTAAATATTTTATTTATTCGATATAAGTACTATATTTATAATCATGACATTTTATTAGACAATGATAATCATAATGGTTGTAAAATAATTAATAAAATTTCATAACTTCAAGCGTCTGAAAGAAAGTGCTTTTTGGAGATATGTGGATAAAGACGAAAGAGTGTCAAGATCGTAATCAGCACATAATTGGCCAAATTTAAATCGATTAGGATATGTATAAATGGAGACACCTCACTTTCCCCACATCTATTGACACTTCAACAAAATGAATTAAATAATATTAGTGAAAAAGATTACAAGTAAACAAATGCAATACATATAATATGGATTCTTATATTATACCATTCCAGAATTTTAACATTACGCCAGGACTTAACTCTGAATTTAAAACCATCTAGAACTAAATTCTGACGACCTTTAGTATTAGCAATGTATCTAAAGTTAACCAGAGCGTTCGCCATTTTGGAATGACCATTTGTGATTCAGAGGAGCTATATCAACTGATAAGCTGTGATTAAATATCAATAGTTTATTTGTTTTTATTTCAAATTAATTATTACACCAAAACAGCTCACAATTTTAATTTATTAGTAAACCGATTTCACCAATTTGTCCAATAATAGGAAGGGTTCACCAGTAACAATAATTAGAGTGAGAAGTTTATACCAGACTATAGTCCAACACCTACAGTCCAGTAACCTCCCAATCCTTTATCAAAACAATCAAATGTGGGAAAAGTGAGGTTAAACCGGACAAATATATTGTTGCGGTAAAAATTTACTTTCGAATGTTTGTAATACGTGTATTTACATTCTAATATAACATACGCCATGCAATGTGCTTAAAATCTACTGCCAGGAGTAGGCAAGGTTCTTGCACAGTAGATTCTGAATAAATGTGTACGTATCTAGAAATTCCCCAATTGTTTAAACTAACAAATACGTTTCCACAGAAACAGTCTAATTTAGCTTCAAAGATTGCAACAGCCACCGTCACATCCACCATTTACCATTCACCACAAATACTGCATGGAAAGGCCCCCTTGACGCGATGTAGTCCACAGAATACAACAATATTATCAAGTTCAATGAGTCTCTTTAATACCATCAAATCCAATATTTATGTAGATTGTAGTCAACAAATGGCTGTACAGCATACATGGAAGTACAAAATATATAGTGGAGCGAAGTAGGTTACGAGCAAGTAGGTTACGAGCAAGTAGGTTTCAATCTACAAAAAGAATGAAGTTCAATATAGCAACTAACCGAAACTATATTTTTACCTATATTATATAACATAAACATTTAGAATGATTTGAGGTTGATTGACAATAATTGACTTATGTCTATAAAAATGACCAGAAAATAAATCGAGACACGGCCACTTTAAACTTAGCCTAGCGCCGTAATAGGCAAATGCGAATGACATTTTAAAACATATAATAAACATAAAAACATCGTTACTTTGAGTCATAGATCTGTTATTATATTAGGCTAAATCTTACGTACCATGTGATGCCGAATTAAATTAGTTTTCATAAAGTTGTTGCCTCGTGTAGAGAATTTTCTTACGCACGTGGAGTCTGAGAGGTTTTTACCCAAGCATCCGTTTCTAGTCAGGTGATCGCTACCGCGGTCGCTGATTGGATAAAAGACCGATGACTCATGTACACAAATAACTACAAGTAATTTAAAGTGACAGATAGTTAAAGATACAAATACATGAAATAAACTTATTGAAAACGAGCCGGTTTATTTATTTGCCGACCATAACGGGATATTTGTACTACAGGGGTTTTATCTGTTGTTTTAGTTTTATCAACCACAACGCGGTTACACTCCCCCCTTAGATCGGCTTGGGGATCTAAATCGTTTTGTAGGGTTTGGCTTGATGAAGTAATACTTGTAGTATTTAACTGTTCATAGGGGGGGATTTTACTGGGAGATACAAGTTCTGGTTCACCAGAGACTGTATTAGGATTAGTTTCGACACTATCAGCTTCCTCCCACAATCGGAGTCTTTGGACAGGCCTGTTTAGTTCTCCCTTTGCAGTCTGTAGTCGATATGTTCGAATGATACCATCACGACTTCGAATGCCTTCGATTATACGACCAAGCTTCCACTGTGGTCTTCGGGTATTCTCCTCGGTGATCAGAACTACATCATTTTCATGTAATGGTTCTGTTTCCAGTAACCATTTTTGACGTGTCATTAAAGTTGGAATGTATTCTCTCTCCCAACGTTTCCAAAAGCTTTGAAGAACAGTCCGTTGCTGGTGGTAACTGGCGTCTAGAGATTTTGTCTGTGATGATGACTCCTTTACCTGTTCTAACGATCTCCCAAGACACAAATGAGCTGGGGTCAAGGACAGTGGGTTATTAGGATCTGCTCCGGTATATGTAAGAGGTCTAGAATTAAGATGACGCTCTACATCCGACAAAAGCGTGATCGTTTGTTCCCAAGACAACATTGCGTTGCCGATGACTTTTCTAAGAGGTTCTTTGGTAGAGCGAATAAGACGTTCCCAGAATGCACCTCTATGTGGAGCTCTCTCAACTATAAATTCCCAGTCGATACCTTCTGAGCTTGTATAGCACTGTATGGCTGGTTTGACAATCTGTGAGCACTTAATAAAATACTTGGCGTTGTCAGAAATAATTTTCTGAGGAAGACCACGACGATTAACAATTCGCCTAAGGGCTCCAAGTGTATCTTCAGTCCTCATCCCGGTAGTCAATTCTAAATGACACATTCTGGTTTGAGCACAGGTAGCAATGAGTATATACGCTTTGATTTTCTTTCCACCAGGAGCCTTCACTTTCAGAGCACCTGTATAATCTAGTCCTAAGGTACTAAAAGGTGCGGTAATGGAAGCCACTCTGGATTCGGGCAAATCTCCCATTTCTTGTTGTACTTGGGGAGCGTTATAATGTTTACATTCCAGACAGCTGGACAGGACTCTTCTTACTGCTTGTCTACATTGTAAAATGGCATATTTTTGCCGAAGTAGATTCACTGTATGGTCCTGTGGAGTATGAGCACGACGGCGATGATGATATAAAATTAAAAGTTCTACCAAACGATCCTTTGATGGCAAAATCACCGGATGCTTCATCTCGGGGTGGAGATGAGAAAATGTCAAACGACCATTGGCCACTATAAGTCTTCTTTCCACGTTCCATATTGGCTTATATTTTATAATCCGACTTTCCCTTGGCACAGGCTTTCCCTCACGGAGAGCCTTATATTCCTCCGGGAAGTGGTTCCATTGAGTTACACGAAGTAATCCATCCTCAGCATCTTTTAATTCTAAAGTAGTTAAGGGTACTGGCTCTTCTCTTCCAGGTATCGAATTATGGTTTTTGGTCCCATTTTTGGTTACATTAAACCATCGGCGAATGTAACCAGCGTAATGTAGACAACGCTGATAATCATTTGTACAGTCCAATATAGTTGAATAACTTATTGACGCAGGAATAGACGTACATACAGTACTTTTGACTTCTTCTACGATCATCTCTTCATTTGTTGGTTCTGGTGGAGTAGAATATGGCCAACAGCTGACTGGTTGTTGTAACCAACTCGGTCCAAACCAATAAAGCGTGTTCTGTAATAGATCATTAAGGCTGGATCCTCTGGAGTGGACATCTGCTGGGTTTTCAACACCCGGAATATGGTACCATGTAGCATCAGATGTCAGATCCTGTATTTTCTGAACACGATTTCTGACGTAAATTTTCCAGTCATAACTGGGTCGAGATATCCATGCGAGAACTATGGAGCTGTCAGTCCATAAATGGATTTCCGGTTCGATACTATCTAATGATTCGCGTACAAATCTGATAACCTTGGATAATAATTCAGCAGCAACCAGTTCGAGTCTAGCGACGGTAACTGCTTTTACTGGCGCAACTTTGCTTTTAGCCATGAGGTAAGTAATCGTTATACCTCCTACAGAGTCAACAACTCTTAAGTAGACGACACATCCCAAGGCAGATGACGACGCATCAGAAAATCCACACAACTGTGTTTCTACAACTTTAGGTGACAATTGATTCCAGCGTGGTAGACGAATCTTTTGCAAGTCAGCCAATTCGCGTTCCCAGGACCTGTATTCTCTTTCCACTTGTTCAGAAACACGATCATCCCAGTCGTATTTCTGTTTCCACAGATTTTGTACGACAATCTTCATTTTGAGAGTAAAGGGACATACGAATCCGAAAACATCATAAATGGAAGAGAATCTACTAACAATTGTCCTTTTGGTTACTTTCTTGGCAGGCGTGAGTAATGCTTCAGAAACTTTTAACTCCAAAGTGTCCTCTTTGGTATCCCATATGACGCCCAATGTAGTCGAAATTCCGGCTTCGAGTTTAAGATCGTCATCAAAACTTACTAAAGAGTTAGGCATGCGTTGGTCCGGTGACAAGGATTCTAAAATGGAACAAGAATTAGACGAAAACTTTCTTAGTTCCCAACCACCTTCAGCAAGGATACCAATAGAATCGTGACACTGCTTCTGAACTTTGGCTTCGTCATCGCCTCCAAACAGGAAGTCGTCGACGTACATATTCTTTCTAATTTCCTCAACCAGATCAGGATATTCCTTTTCGTATTGATCAAGATGATGTCTCATTGATCTGATAGCGAGGAACGGTGATGAAGTAACTCCAAACATCAGTGTTACCATTGAGTATACTTTTGGTGATATTGTAACGTCACCATCTCTCCACAGATAAAGTTGGTACTTCCAATGTGATGGAGTCAACCTAGTCATAAGAAACATCTTGGATACATCTCCGGAAACTGCAATACGATTTGAACGGAACCGAAGTAATATTTGACATAGGTCTGGTTGTAGTTTAGGACCAGGAAGTAGTACATCGTTCAGTGAGAGCTTGTTGGCTCCCGATTTGTTAGATGCGTTGAACACAACGCGTAGTGCTGTTGATATTGAATCCTTTAGGACTGGATGGTGAGGAAGAAATACATGTTCTTCACTAAGTGCCCTTTTCAATTCAATCTCACTTAACTCCCTAGCAAATCCAAATTTAATATAGTCGCTCATGGCTTCATTATATCGCTTTAACTTTTCGGGATTTTTAAGGAGTTGTTTCTCGGTCCTTGACATCATCTTAAGGACTACGTTGTAGCTATCAGATAAAGGTGGGCTGTTATCTCGAAATGGTAAAGCTACTACATATTGTTTGTTGACATGATCATATGTAACGTTTTCTTGAAACTTCTGTTCAGCAAGTGCCTCCTCACTTGTTAATAAGGACGAAGTTGTTTCTAGACCCCAAGACTCCAGTGACATATGGTGTTCCAACAGGGCATTTAATTTAGACACTTCTGTTTCATTGGAAGTAAATGGTAATTCCTCTCCAATATCATCGTATCCATCCAAGATTAGTTGAGGTTTTGTTGGTGGTGACAACAGCAGACACGAAGTGACCGTTCCTGTCGTTTTCAAATGTGCAGTACTTCTATATGCTCCAGCTATGGTGTATCCAAATGGTGTCGACATCAAACACGGACCATCTTTTCCAAGTTGTGTAACCATTCGTAGATTGGAAATCACATGTTGAGCTCCTAGAAGTACATGGACACGGACATCGCCAGTTAAAGGAGCGCGTGTTAATGTATAATTTTCCAACACATTAGCAGCATCAGTACGTAAGTGTACTGCTGAAATTGGGTCGCAAATATCTCCGTCGCGAATGATAGCATGTACATGCAAAGATTGACCAGATACTGAATCTGGATGAACAGGAATAAGATCGATGGACGTTGCCTCTTTTAGTTCCGTCCTCCAGCCACCAAATCCTGACACTATCAAAGGTGCTATTTTGTTTGTCGGCAAGTTTAGCTCATCCACAATATCTTTGGTGATAAAACTTTTTTCAGAAAAGCTGTCGAATCCAATATTTACAATAGCTGATCTACCTCGATGTACTATCTTTGCTTGAAGTATTGGAAGTGCGGCATAAGTTTGACTATGTTTACTATGACTAGTGGTAGCACTAATTACCATAGGCAAAGAATTACCTCCCTTTACAGACGTAGGGGTGGCATCATTATGAGGTGAACTAGTTTCAGACGATTGTTTTTGCAAAGTTGTATTTTGGATTGCTGCATAGGCATCGTGAATCAATTCATGGTGTCTTTGAGAACATATAGGACATGTCCTCTTACATGTATGTTTGGGGCCGGTATACGGACACAAACAGGAGCGACAAACTTTTGCGGTAAAAACATGAAGCAGTCTATCCTTATCGTCCAAATCAAAAAACAGTTTACAAACTTCTAAACCATGCGGTTCACCACAACAGGAACATTTACTAGATTGGTTACCGATATTTTTGTTTGGTAGTGGACCACTGGTAGCGGGTAGCGAGTGTGCAGAGCCTTGTGCAGAACCTTGATGTTTGACACCATTTTGTGGTTTCTTTTGTACATAATTAACTTGCTTTGTACTTGTTGATTGGGCTTCCAAGAGTTCCGTCTCCACTTGAAGAAAATCGACAAGATCTTTCATCGATGCACACGCATCATCTTCGATGTGTGACTTCAAATGCCGTTCCCACGACATTCTGAGAGTTTTTGTAAATTTCGGCACTACAAGGCCTACTAGGACCGTCTCACGGTCCGCCTTCTGTGATTCCAGGTTCATTGAACGCGTTTGGATTGTTTCTAAACATTTTCTGTATGATGTGGCATCATCTTTAAGTTCAGATATTTTAAGTATCGACTCCACTTCATGGTGGATAAGCAATCTGGGCCTTCCGAAGCGCTTACGCACTAGCGTATAAGCATTTTCGTAGTTTTCTCCGATTACATCAAAATTAATCAAGGTAGAAGCCGCTGCTCCCTTGAGAGCTTCTTTCATGGCTTTTAACTTACCCTGTTTGTGCACGTCCGGATTAAGGTGTACTAGCTGGTCAAACTCCGCAATCCATGAAGCAAAGTTTAAAACATCACCCTGAAAGGTGGGTACCTTAATGTACGGTGGTAAGAACGACTGTCTTTTTCTCTGTTCATCCTCCTTTTGTATAATGCGAATTCGAGATCTGGCCGAAAGGTGGGCTTGGTCAAAATTCTTCTCAACTAACTGTGATTGCTGCAAACGACTTTCCTTTTTTAGAGAAAATTCTTCAGGAACGATATATTGTTCAACAAAGGACAGTAGTTTCTGTACATTAATCTGTGCCTTTTCGTCCGCATAATCCAGGTCTGATTCGCTTGAAGAGTTTAATATTGCTGCTCCTAAAGTGTTCACGGCTTCAAAAGCGTTATTGATGTATTGCTCATAACGACGATCAATGACTTGTGGATCGGAAAAATGGTCAGACTCGTGTCTCGAGGGAGTTGGTGACAGACGAATAGAAGGCACTCTAGTTGTTGTTTGTTGTGAAGAAACTGTTTTAAACATCTCTAACATCTCTTCCCTTTGACGTTGTAGATCATCTCTTCTCTGTCGTTCCATAAACATTAACATCTCCATCAGGTCTGAAGACACATTCGATCTAGGAGGTTGTAGTGGAGCATCAGACAAAGGGGGTGCTGTAGGACCAGTGTCCGCACTAGCAGTATTACCAGACTCCAGTACATCGCCGTTTTCTGAGTGATTATCATCCACAGGTAAATTGTCCTCACAAGGACTGTCTATTTCGGCTACTGGAGGGGATAGAGACCGAGAAGAGGTCTGTATGGATTCTTTTTCCATTTGAGATCGAGCCCTTGCCCTGTCACTCAAGACTCTGGCTTTTATCCTTCTCAGCTCTATGTCAGGTTCTTGATGATTCAATATAATATCAATAACGAATTGTCGAAGGGTATTAAAATTAGCTCTCGGTGAGCTAACTATATTCAACCCAAGGTCATTTAGTTCTTGCTGAACTTCTTCTTCAGAATATTTTTTAACCATGGAATCAGCAGTTTTCTCTGCAATGTTGCGATCCATGGCTGTTCTCGTCGGTGAATCCATAATATCAGGTGAAATTCACAAACTGTCAAAATATTTGTGAAACTTGATAGCACAATAAAATATTGTAAAGGTTGCCTTAATGTAACACTAACCTTATTGTATGTATATGAAAAGTAATATTAATTAATTAACACCACTGAAATAGTGCATATAAATGATACTAATAATGTCACCTATGGAAAAAGCAAGCATCAATGCTTAAAATAACAAAATATATGATCTACAATAACACATATAGAACACGTGACTATGAAATCATAAATGTTAAAGCATGTGAAAAGTACCATACTAATAATTAATCAACACTACTGAATATAACTTATAAATGACACTGTGTAGCGTATTTTTTAGATATAGTATTACAAACAATGAAATATTATAGTACTACACAAGTAATAAAGCTACGAATATATGATATACAAATGATAAAATTGTTTCACCTATAGAAAAGGTAATCACCTATGCTTAAATTAACAAAATGAGTGACTTAATATATCACATATAGAACACGTGACAATTAAAACACAAATACGTAATATTAAAGCACATGATTGAAATAAAATCTACTGCCAGGAGTAGGCAAGGTTCTTGCACAGTAGATTCTGAATAAATGTGTACGTATCTAGAAATTCCCCAATTGTTTAAACTAACAAATACGTTTCCACAGAAACAGTCTAATTTAGCTTCAAAGATTGCAACAGCCACCGTCACATCCACCATTTACCATTCACCACAAATACTGCATGGAAAGGCCCCCTTGACGCGATGTAGTCCACAGAATACAACAATATTATCAAGTTCAATGAGTCTCTTTAATACCATCAAATCCAATATTTATGTAGATTGTAGTCAACAAATGGCTGTACAGCATACATGGAAGTACAAAATATATAGTGGAGCGAAGTAGGTTACGAGCAAGTAGGTTACGAGCAAGTAGGTTTCAATCTACAAAAAGAATGAAGTTCAATATAGCAACTAACCGAAACTATATTTTTACCTATATTATATAACATAAACATTTAGAATGATTTGAGGTTGATTGACAATAATTGACTTATGTCTATAAAAATGACCAGAAAATAAATCGAGACACGGCCACTTTAAACTTAGCCTAGCGCCGTAATAGGCAAATGCGAATGACATTTTAAAACATATAATAAACATAAAAACATCGTTACTTTGAGTCATAGATCTGTTATTATATTAGGCTAAATCTTACGTACCATGTGATGCCGAATTAAATTAGTTTTCATAAAGTTGTTGCCTCGTGTAGAGAATTTTCTTACGCACGTGGAGTCTGAGAGGTTTTTACCCAAGCATCCGTTTCTAGTCAGGTGATCGCTACCGCGGTCGCTGATTGGATAAAAGACCGATGACTCATGTACACAAATAACTACAAGTAATTTAAAGTGACAGATAGTTAAAGATACAAATACATGAAATAAACTTATTGAAAACGAGCCGGTTTATTTATTTGCCGACCATAACGGGATATTTGTACTACAGGGGTTTTATCTGTTGTTTTAGTTTTATCAACCACAACGCGGTTACAGTGCTATCAGAGAATTTTTGTCCGGTCTGCGGCGCTACTTATTCCAACTGTCAAAGAATCTTTTAAGACTTAATTAAAGTGAACAACTGACTATACACCCACCTTGTCGAGTGCCAAGTCCCGCACTTCGCGGAATAATAAAAACTTGCTACTCATTATTAATTGTAAGTTCTGCGATGTTCACCCACAAAGTTAAGTTATATTGTAACAATCCACACTCCTCTATTTTAATTTTGTTTGAAACATGATTACATACTACAAAGCCATTATATAAACTTTAGATAACCAATACATTAACCTGCTGCCAATTTTAAGTAAAATAATGTAAATATGCAATATTTAAGAAATATGATGGACAGTAACATTCCTTTTGAATTAAAAAAAATAGATTAAAGATGCATTACGTAAAAGCTATATCTAATACAAGCCTAGTCGTTCCTACATTCAAATATAATATGTATTATTATTTAGACACATAGGCTGTAGTCGGGCAAAACAATTTATTTCGGGCGATCATCAAATTTTTCTGGCAGTGACCAAATGATAGAAAACATATAAAATTGTAGAAGATATAAAAGGAAAAATATGAAAATTACATATTGTCTCAGAGCTTCTGATTTTATACACTGTCAGTCACCATCTTAGATCCCCGTTACTCAAATTCACGGACACATCCCTGCTATCCGACTCTAAAGCCCCGTTTACACTTGGCCGCGATAAGCGTGCCGTACTGGGTACGGTACCAGGCCGCGATAAATTTCAAGAAATTGACCCGTTTACATTACCCTAAAATAACCGGTCTCAGAACCGTGCCAAGCATGCCAAATGTGGAACTCTTCGCAGAAAAGTTAATTTCAGTCTCTGTGCAAATTACCCATGTGAAGACAATTATGATGACTGATTTAGTTTGAGCAGCTATTTTGACAGAACTGATGACAGATCTGCCAAGGTTTGCAGGGAAAAAAGGTCAAGGTTCATTTGGCGCATGTGCAGTAATCCGTACTCAGACCGATTAGCGTTTACACTACGAAAATTTAAAGCGAGCCGTTCTTGGTACGGTTCCGAGACCACCTCACTTCAGTGGGCCAGATTGGCACGGTACTCAGTACGTCACGCTTGTGTTTGACCCGTTTACACTACAAAAAAATAACCGCGCCGTACCAGGAACGGTACCTGGCACGCTTAAATTTGTAATGTAAACGGGGTTGTTGGCACTTTCTATTCCTGATGGTCACATAAAACAATTCATTATTATTTTCAGTTCAATCTTTAACCATACTATAAATGTGCTGACAGAAACAATTCATTATTATTTTCAGTTCAATCTTTAACCATACTATAAATGTGCTGACAGAAACATTCATTTTGTACTAAAATAGTTTAAAGATACATTATGCAGTCATGCATACTATGAAAATACGTAGTTAATGAGAAAAAGTTGAAATACATTCTTAAATAACCGAAGATAAAAAAAAAAATCCCCCCCCCCAAAAAAAAACCGTTTAAAAATTATGTACTCATGGAGAAAATAAAACGACCAACCCAATATTTTAAACTTGATCTAGATTATTCATGACATCGGGATTATTTAGAAATCTAAATGGTAATTCTCTAAAAAGGCTTGCTCTGAGAACGCAGAATGTCTTGCCCCATCCATTTCGCTTGCAAGAGCGTTGTCGTCTCGAAGTCTGTGTGAAGCTCCGCCTATAGTAGTATGGCATTCTGGACACTTCCCTTCTTCAGTGGCACCACCACAATCACCAATAGCGTATACATGCCCTGAAAAGATAATTAGTTGTAGTCTATACAAGTTCTAGTCTAGATGTAATTAACATTGTTCAAATTCGAAAGGACCTTTCGTCTCACTTATCTGTAGCATGCAGTTTTAACTCTCTAACTCAATATTTTCCATAATATTCGAAATTAAAAATACGAATTAGAATTCCATTTTGGTCCATTTTAATCCATACTGACGTTGTTATGTTGCCGTGAAAATGTGGGTCCCTAATATCCCATATTTAAGACAAAATGAGCATTTTTAAAATCCGTACACGAGTCGCACGCCCTATGGTTTCGGACGCAAAAGAAATGAACAAAGGAAAACATATTCTAAATTACAATGCGATTGCGACAGCAAATAGTTATAAAAATGATCTTTTAGAGGCATTTAGTAATTGGTTATTTGAAAACGTTGAGAGAATACTCTTCGGAGCTTTGACTAAATAAATCAGTAGTTGTTCTTCCATAAGTATCTGTTATACAGTTTAATTAAAAAAAAAAAACCCAAAAAACCGTGAAGAACGGGATAATAAGGCGTAAACGATTGTTGTTCAATTATGACTGTTCGCATATTTCAACGAACATAACTGAGTAAAAATTATAATTTCTTTTTCTAAAACATAACGCTAACGCTACAATATACGTCCACATTCCCGCTTTGATTGATATGGTACTTTGTCAAGAAGGCTAGGCGTTTGTTTTGTTTAGCGTTGAGGGTCGTACTTCAACATCAAGATAATCCATTCAGAATTGTGGCTTTCAGACGCTAAAGGCAAAAAGTGGGCGTGGCTCTGCCCCTGGGGATCGGAACATTCACCAAAATCAATAGTGGACGCCCTCAGGCTATAAGGAATACATATGCCAAGTACCAAGCTGATTCATTCAGAATTGCGGCCTGTAAACCACAAACAAAAAAAAATGGGCGTGGCTTGCCTCTGGGAGTCGGGACATGCAGTTATCGTCCTTAGGCTATAAGGAATACATATCCCAAGTTTAAAGACGATCCATTTAGAATGGCCTGTAGACAACACACACAGACACGAAGTAAAAATGGACATGGCTCTGCCCGTGGGGAATAGGAAATCACCAAACACAATTGGGGTCATCCTTAGGGTATAAGGAATAGGTATGCAAAGTTTTAAAATGATCTATTAAGAATTGCATCCTGTAGGCGAACACAAACATTGGGCGTGGCACTGTCCCTGGCGGTCGGGCATGCACCAAAAACAATAGGGATCTTCCATAATGTATCACGAATAAGTATGCAAAGTTTCAAGATTATACGTTAAGAAATGCAGCCTGTAGATGACAGACAAACAAATACAAGAAATGGGCGTTGCTGTCCCAGGGGGTCGGGCATTCACCCAAAACAAATATTTTAAGTTTCGATATGATCGATTAAGAATTGTGGCCTGTAGGTAACACACAAAAATAAAATGGGCGTGGCTCTGCCCCTGGGAGTTGGGCATGCACCCCAAACGATAGGGATCATCATTAGGGTGTAAAGAGTAAATATACAAAGTTTGAAGAAAATTCAGTAAGAATTGCGCCCTGTAGGCGACACAAATACACGCTAAAAGAAAATGGGCGTGGTTCTGCCCCTGGGGATTGGGCATGTACCCCATACGATAGGGATGTTCCTTTGGGTACAAAGAATACGTATGCAAAGTTTCAAGGTTATAAGTTAAGAAATGTGGCCTGTAGACGACAAACAATCAAATACTAGAAATGGGCGTGGCTTTGCCCCTGGGGGTCGGGCATGCACCCCAAACAATAGGGATCATCCTTAGGGTGTAAAGAGTAAATATACAAAGTTTGAAGAAAATTCAGTAAGAATTGCGCCTTGTAGGCGACACAAAGACACGCGAAAAGGAAATGGGCGTGGCTCTGCCCCTGGGGGTTGGGCATGCACCCCAAACGATAGGGATGGTCCTTTGGGTACAAAGAATATGTATGCAAAGTTTCAAGGTTATAAGTTAAGAAATGTGGCCTGTAGACGACAAACAAACAAATACTAGAAATGGGCGTGGCTCTGCCCCTGGGGGTCGGGCATGCACCAAAAACAATAGGGATCTTCCTTAGGGTATAAGGAATAAGTATGCAAAGTTTGAAGAAAATCCATGAAGAATTGCGCCCTGTAGGCCACCCACAGACACACACACACACACACACCCACATACACCCAAACATACATACATACATACACACACACACAGACAGGGGTGACGGCATAATACTTTCACATTATGAATGTGGACGTATAAAAATCGAAAATAAATCACTTTATATACACCCATATTACATTAATATGTGCTTTTAGACCTATATATGGTTCCAAAAAAATAGAGCCATACGCTCTTAAAAGGAGATTGGTAATTTCAAGCATAGATGATAACGTATGTCGCTTAGTTTTCACAAGATTCTAGTACGTGAGCAAGAACCACAGGTCATCAATAATCAGCGAAATGGCGACTTCGTCCGTCTCGGTAATCCGAACAAAGCATATAAATTTCAAGCAGATCACAGATTCCACAAAGTGATCCGGGTCAATACACTTCTTCGTCTCATTAATGTATACAGCATGTATCAGTTTTAAAATGATCGAATGAAAAATGAGATATCATAAAACTGTTTAAAACAATGAAACGATGCAATTTAATTCACCTCTAAATAGTAAGTGCAGGAGGACCGCACTACACGAAAAACAAAAACCTATAAGATTAACCTGCGGAAAATATCAAATCAAGTGAATGGATCCGGGGGCCAGCCGTAAGCGTCCACTGCGCTGTACAGTCCCGGGCCTATTATGGAACAGGCTTCACTAAAATTGATTTGAAAAAAAAAGAGGTAACAGAAATAATGCGACCGATCTTGACAATGGTCATCTCTTCAATGGCGATAGTCTGCCAGTTGACGTCAGATGTTAGAACGTCAAACAATTTCAACAATAAGGGCGATAATCCGGAGAATCTCGGAAAACGCTAAAATAATAAGTGTAGTGAGCAAACAGGAGCAAAACCCGACAACGAGAACATTCTGCAGTACGAAGGGCTAAAACTCTACTCTAATAGTAAGTGCAGGAGGACCGCACTACACGAAAAACAAAAACCTATAAGATTAACCTGCGGAAAATATCAAATCAAGTGAATGGATCCGGGGGCCAGCCGTAAGCGTCCACTGCGCTGTACAGTCCCGGGCCTATTATGGAACAGGCTTCACTAAAATTGATTTGAAAAAAAAAAGAGGTAACAGAAATAATGCGACCGATCTTGACAATGGTCATCTCTTCAATGGCGATAGTCTGCCAGTTGACGTCAGATGTTAGAACGTCAAACAATTTCAACAATAAGGGCGATAATCCGGAGAATCTCGGAAAACGCTAAAATAATAAGTGTAGTGAGCAAACAGGAGCAAAACTCGACAACGAGAACATTCTGCAGTACGAAGGGCTAAAACTCTACTCTAATAGTAAGTGCAGGAGGACCGCACTACACGAAAAACAAAAACCTATAAGATTAACCTGCGGAAAATATCAAATCAAAACTTGTAGAATATTCTCTAATTTACTTACCATTTTTGCATTTATACCAATGGCCTTTGCTAAGCTGCATGGCACTAACTATCATCACCCTTTCATCATCTGTAATTCCCAAACCAGATGGTGGCGAAATTTGTTCCAGCATTTTCATAGTGTTTTCAAGATCATCTTTATTTTTTTGCGTGAAAGGCAACCCAGTTTTTATGAAAAGTTTACACTCTTCTACTTGTGACTTTGTATTGGAAGGGATTTGTAAACCCCTTTTCTTTATCGTAACTTCGTGAATAAACAGTTTGTACAGCAGATGATGTCGAATGAGTTCATTTTGGACATCCTTAATTTCTTGATCACTCAGTGAAGACCTTTTAACTGTTATCCAGTCAATGAAAGGCTGCAAACCCCGTTGGATTTCTTCAAACTCATTGCTCCCCAATTCCCCAAGTGCTTCCGATTTAACAAAGTCGTTTAACTTAGAATATCTTTCTGCGGCTTTGACTAAAAAATTCAATTGGTTTTGTAATGCGATCAATTCATTCTCTGACACACAAATATCAAGGTAGCGACCTAATTTATCAATTGCCTTTACACGATTGCGTCTGTTATTTTCATCGGACACCATGAAAGGGAATTTTGGTGGTTGACATTTCAATGTGGCTTTCCGCAAGTCCAGTTTTATCTGATCCCTAAGTAATTCAATATGAGCTCTGTTTCCAATATATTTCTCCTTTACTTGGTCGATGTTTTGTAAAAGTCCATTTATTATGGTGCCATATCGAACGCTTCGTCGTATTGGTGTTTTGCATTTTGGACAGCATTTCATCTGTACATAATTAGCTTTATCAGAGGAGGTATCTTGGTCTATCCATGCGTCCAGGCTGCTATATTCCACGATGTGCTTACAGTCTTTTAACTCCACAAATCTTGCATCTGGCTCCTCCTCAGTACCAAAGAAAATGTCAGTGACCACATCTGCATCACATCTCCTACAGTAACGAGGACAAGGTTCACCACATAATCCAATACATGGATGACCACATTTTTCTAAGAGTTTCTTACACGGCGAATCACATCTAGGACGATTACACGGCTCGGAGCACAACATTGTGCATTGGTGGTGTTCACAAGCCCAGGTACATGGCTCTTTACACGGTTTGCATAATTCACCGCATAATTTTGTACACTTACTGTGTGGACATTTGTTACTGCACTTCATTCTACATGGAGGGCAGTTAGAACAATATGATTGGCAGTTATGAGCACACACTAAGGTTTTCGTGCAATTCTCTTTACATGGTTCATGAAGTCTTCCAGACAAACAAGTAGAGCATGTACCTTTGCATTGATGACCACAAGCCAGAATCTTGTCACATCTCAATCTGCAGATGGCATAATCTTTTTCTACACATTTTACCTCTCCCTTATGTCCACAGGGCCACGTTTTTGTAATCATTTGTTTACATTGGTGCCCAACGCCACATATGTTCCCACATAGATGACCACAAGGAAGAACTTTCAAGCATTTCTGTGTGCATTTATGTTCCTCGGGTTTCATATAACAAGGAACTTTTTCCAAGTGGCCACAGTGTGGTATTAGCTTTGTAACTCTGGTCGTACAATCACCACAATTTTGGTAACATTTGCGTTTACATGGGTGGTTACTGCTACAGGCTTTAGGACAGGGTTTGTGGCATTGATACTCCTCGTGTTCTAGATCAAGTGGATGACACGACATTACACAGGCGTGCCCACAATCTAATCTGGCATTACATAGTTTCTGACACCCTCCAGCAGGGGCTTTCTGGAAATCTTCCGGTTTACCTATTTCGATACCTGGATCTTCGGGGTGATTCTGACACTTCAAAATCAGCCTTTCTCCCATTTCACCAGATTTCTTCAACATAATTGTCATTTCTTTCCATAAAGAGCTTTCAGATTGTAGGATGTCGAAATTACCAATTACATACAGACCTTTTTTCGCTCTGGACAAAGCTACGCATATACGATTTTCAATTTTCAAAAAACCAATCTTATTTTCGTCGTTGCTTCTTACTAACGAGAGAATAATTATATCATTTTCTTCTCCCTGGTAATTATCAACAGGCGTCACTCTGATTCCTTCAAATCGGGTTTTAGGCATTAGTTTTCTTAATTGGAACATTTGGCCAGAGTAAGTTGTAAGGATCGTTATCTGCTGTCGAGAGTAGCCTTGTTTTGTTAAGTAATCAGCCAGTGCCACGACAAATTGTGCTTCATAAATATTTGAATGACTTTTGTTTTCTTCATCATGTTCTTCTTTGTAATTGTGATTAATAAAGAAAATATCCTTTTCCATCCCCTTCACGTGCTCTAACCCATGAACCGATGAATGATCTCTGAGTTCAGGATAAATAGGCTTCATCAATTTGGATATTTCGGGTCGCATTCTATGCTGATGTTGAAGACAGTCACAGCGGACCCCGTTAGTAAGCATTCTTTCAAAAAGAGATATCTGCAGATTATATTGTGTAGCAAGTTTGTAGACGTTTGGGTTAGGCCTCAGTTGTTTATGATCACCTATAAGGATAAGCTGTTCACAATCTTTCGCAAGTGTTGTGATTACATGTCCTTCCAAAACCTCTGCTGCTTCTTCGACAACAATTATTCGTGGATTTATTTCTTGAAGGATAGCCTGGTACCTTGCTGCTCCTGTCGTTGTCATGGCAATGACAGAGGCTTCAGACATGATGCGCTTTTCTTTTTGTAACATTACCTCTCTCTGAGCAGTGCATTCCACTTTGTATGCTTGACCTTTGTCAATAATATCTGCCCTTAGTTGTTCTCGGAACCTTGAAACCCAGTATCGATATAATCGCCAGCGACTATCAATATCAATATTCCAAATATCCTTGACACCCTCGGCTTCCGTTACGGTCATCTTACTCCTAGATTTAATGTTCTGGCGGATTTTTCGCTTCAACTTTTTACGCTGTTCCTTTGGAATCTGAAAGCCATCATACGATTGGAAATTATCTTTATCAAGATTCGAAATATCGAGGGCTATGCATTTTTTCTTCAACCGGAGACCATCTTGAATGACTCTTTCAAAACTATTATCACGTGCCTCATCTGCATCTTCAAATAGTATTCTATTATTTCTAGCAATGTCATAATCCCCTTGAACTTCAATTACTTCTTCAACTTGATCTTCTGCGTTTTCATTTTCAGTTTCATGTAATACATCGACCACAATTGGACCTGATGCGCCGAGTCCTAACCATTCAACCATTAGTGATGTAATCTGAGGAGCCTGGTAACCCATAGTTTGGAGCATTATTTCGTATCTATCGATTTCAAGCTGGTCGCTGTGTCTGTGTGACATAACATGTCGCAGTGTATCCTCTGTCAAAATATCACCTTCTGCTGCATCAATTCTTTGTGACACACTTTCTATCCTTTCATGGAGACGTCTTAATTCGTCGCCATGGATATACCCTAATCTAGCCAGATCTTTGTAAAGCCCTTCCTCGCGAGCCATTTTTTTCCATGATCTCAATGAATACTTTTCAAGGTTACTATCTGATATTCGCCCGCCTACGCGAATTACACTACCCTTGTAAAACTCTACGATACCAGACAAAAACTGATCTAAAGCATGATTTGTGTAGCATACAATTAACATAGGTCTTCTCGCGATGCCAATTTGATCCCAGTGTTTAGAATTGTGCAACAAGGCTTTAACAATCTTTAATCCAACATAAGTTTTACCAGTACCGGGTGGACCCTGAATTACCGAAAATTCCTTTGTTAAAGCTGTTTGTAGGGCTCTGTATTGGGATTCATCTAAATTAAGCAGTTCGTGTGACGGCCAGGATTGTAGATCTACCACATTCACTTTTTCAGCACACATAGATTTCCTACTGAAATTGTACCGGTCTGTTCTTCCCTGACTGCGAAGGTTTGTGTCTTCTCTCAACTGAATGTCATCATCGATAAGGGGTCGTAGATCAAATTTCCTGCCAATAGTTAAATACTTTGGTGCATCGACAGCGCTTTGACACTGGACTATATACTTTTCGAATGGCAATTTCGTTATATTTTGAAGACCCCTGAGCACATGTTTGTACGCCTCATAGTATGCCGTAGTCTCTACCATAACAAACCTTTGATCTGTATCAATAGCATTTATTTCTTCAAGTCTTTGCTCAAATTTAACATCTATATAACCATCTTTTAACAGTTTGGGATCTCGATCAGATACAGTGGCGATGTAAAATGTTTGGAAGTTGTCCGAAGACAGACAAATCAATGAACCGTAGATGAGTCGCTTGGACATTTCCCATTTTACCCGCTGAAGTGAAGAAACATCGAACTGGATACGATGCAGTAAATCTGTTTTTGAGCAAACGCTTCTTATCACACTGACATCTTTGTACACACGAATATCTTGCAATCTATTTCGACGTTTTCTCGGTTCATCGATAATTTTCTGATATTCAGCTATACCGTTACGAAGAGGTTGTATAAAATCTTCTCTAAGTAAGCGAAACTGTACATCTAGGTAATGATTCACATCATCATACCTTCCATTTATCTTGTTTTTCCTCAAGAAAGGCTGCATATTTGGGTTTAAGTCATCTAGTGTTGGTAAAAGACTCATAGCACGGTATTCATCAGGGGGGTGACGTTCTTCCTCTGTACGACGAGTTCGTCCGTGTGAGAGAACGTCTCTCATTTTCTTGTGCTTGCTAGCTTCTAAATCGATGACTTCAGTCAAACACATCATAATGTCATCATCAATAACATCGGATATTTCTCGGAGACTGTCCACTTCCTTTTGAAGGGTAGCTAGAACTCCACTTTGATCTGCATATGACCCGGGGACCCTTATGAACAGTTCTTTTAAAGTTACTAACGTGTCTTTAATAATATTTTTTTGTCTGCTCTCATCTTGATCTTGTAGTCCCAATATTATGCCGGGTAATCCTACAGACAAAAATAAGGAGCGTGGTAATTTTACCAAGATGTTGTTTAAGTTTTGGGGCATTGATTCACATGCGCATGCTTTTGCTATTACGGATAACAGCAACGTGACGATATCTGGATCCTGTCTCGGCGAATTCAAAAGTTCTTGCAATCCACTGTAATCATGCCCTAGTGACACAAGGATTTCCGAAGGGTCTTTTTGTTTGTATTCTTGTAATCTTCTCCGGTTCAAAATATCTGGCACTCGTTCACGTTCTCTACTTCTATTACGATTATTCCTATCCTCCGATTGATATCTTCTCCCGCCACGTGCTGTGTTATTATGATTATGTCGTTGGTTCCCCCTGCCTCTATTATTGGCCTCGTTCCCAACAACTGGATTTTGCTGCTGGTGTCGACCACGTCCTCCTCTTCCTCTACCACCAACTCCACCCCTACCCCTAGCCCTACCGCGTGCTCCTTGATGTCCTCTATTCTCATCAAGATTTACTCCCGGCAATTCTAAATCTTGATCACGCTTATTTACATTTGGTTCACGAATTCTAGCCTCTTCCAGAGGCCTTACATTTCTTCTCGTCGCATTTTCCATCTGGGGGTTGTTATCTCGTCTTCTTGGTTGTGATCTATCATCGTTTCGCCCCTCTTCGATATTCAAGCGTTCCATTAACTTGTGTAAGGACCCACTCATTTTAGCTCCTCTGATTTAATAAAACTGAAACTAGAAGAACGGTTAACTTAAATTGTACGTAATAGGCTTTTAAAAGACATGCTGGTCCATTATGCAGCATACATGCATATATAAAAGATTATCACATGTTCAAGAGTTCCATAGTTTGGCCTACTACAGTTTTAATAAGTATTTGTTGTATCAAATACACATGTAATATTAGCAAAGGTATTTTTGTATCAGTGATCACAGTATCTAATATTTGTTGCGAGAAAAGAACTTATCTATACCGTACACTGTTAAACATTATAGATACAGCAAAGGTATTTTGACTTATCGGTATTAGAACTTTGTACATTGTACTTTTTACATATAATCAATGGAAAAGACATTGTAGCAGAGCATTTAATATTGGCAGCGATACCCTCCCATAGTAGATCCTTTGAATCTTTTGAATGTGCATTACAATGAAACGTAACAATTGTTGTCGTTTTCAATTGATCGAATTGAATATGAGTATAGAGCGGCCCAATAGTCTGGCGATCGAATAAATTGCGCGTGTCATCAAAAATATTGCACTTGCCATCAAATAAATTCATCGTTGAACGGGAAATATTTTATTCTATCTAAAACAAATTCAGCTAAAACCACGTTAACTCTGTCAAGGGAATGTCGGTTCGTTAATTTATGATAATTAGACGTAGTGTTGTACCGAATATGGTGCCATTTATACAACGAAATAGTCAACGTTTTAGATGCATAATTCAAACTTCAACCCAATATTTAGTCCTGTCGGCCTACTGACCAAGGCTGTCTCGAGAGACAGAATAAGTATGACGTGTCGAAAACAATGAAAACAAAAATAATGGTAATAATAACAGATTGATATGACCTCATATATATATTATAATGTGGTCTTTAAAAGACATAGGATAAGTACTTACTTAACTTATCAACAGTCACAAGCTTGTTACCATTTCTAACTTGTAAATCACATTATATATAGTGCGAAACCACTATTGTTATCAATACTTGGAAATACATTACACAATGATGTCACAAATGGTGACGGCAACCAGGAATTTCTACTTTCATTTTCGGTTTGATTTGTGTATGGTGGTTGATAGTGGCCATGTAAAATTTCTCCCTATGCGACACAACTTTACCACAGTATTTGGACGAGGATAAGACAAAAGAGTTGTTTTTGTAGTAGATTCATTTATTATTCAAGATATCAAAATAAAAAAGTTGGCAGCACTAGCCTTTAGAATTGCAGACCTATTAGAAGATTTTCTACTTGCACAAAATAAATTGTTATTTCAGTTTGACATTCTTTGAATTTCCTTGCTAAGCCAGGGGTTTTGTGGTCGAGGGCGCTTTAAATCATTAGGTCTGTCATTTGGTCAAGTGGCGTGGTTTCCCAAGCTTTTAAGTGGCAAGAAGTAGGATCGCCCGGTCGCACGGATCCTGCCACTGCTAAACAAAATATTGAAATAAAATTGAATTACTTGTTAGTCCCAAAATGACCTTCCTTGTGTTGCGTCTGCGCTTTCGACGTAAACAAAATTAAATAGATAATAAGGATCCCCCAACGGATTCATGGGCTACGGAGCTATGCACCGGCTGCACCAACTTTCCTTGAACCTGCACCTGAGGGGAATCCTTGGTTTTCCGGGGCATTTCTAGATTTACTTCTTTACCTAACTGCTATTGCGTTTTTACTGAGTGGGAGCTACGGTGGCTAAGTGGGTAAGCCGCTGGCCCTCATGTTCGCTTCGTGTCGTGGCTGAGAAATTTCATAAGGATTTTCCGGCGTTATTTCCGGTGATGTACATGTAGGGTGGAGGGCCTGACAAGGACAGCTTTCTAGTCCCTTGCAAACATCAGATACCTTGCCAGTTGGAATTCGATATAAAGGGAGACTAAGCCTGAATCGATTAGAAAAAGGTTGAGAAGTTACCTGGCCACTACCATCCACCATAGTTCAAGGAATACCATGCTATTTATAGCTGCATTACCTCATAAACTATGGTGTTCTATGTCGGCCACATCCCGCCTTTTAAACAAATGTCGCACTTTATAAAACGTCGCGCGTCGTTAATATTATTTGGAGACTGACCTCCCCCGGGGAGACTTCATCATTTTACATTTTTAAATGTAAATACGATTTTTTTTTTAATAATGCACCTGCGTTTTTGTAAGTTTTGGGGTTTTGTTTCATTATAAATTATTACTTGACATTTATATTCCTAATATAATGTTTTTTTTCAGAAGTTGACTTTCTTTTCCATATATCATTCAGTGATTATAGACTGGTACATGTCCATTTCATCACCAAAACAATAAACAATATTTTTTAAGAAAAAGTGACGCGCGACGCAAGGGGGGGGGGGACGTACTGTTAATAAGTCGACGTCGTTCTTTTTCTATAAAGCTTAACAATGAAAAAGGCGAAGCACGACGCCTTTTTCAAGGGCGATTTGCGACGCTGGAAGTGGCCGAAATAGAACACCATACAAAAGCTGATCAGTGTGACCGGTGTGACAGTTTGACATTAACCCATTATATCCAGGCAATTAATTTATTTTTTAACCTTTTTTTTCGCTTAAAACGCAAATGATACTACATTATTTAGTATTGTTTAATCGCCAAATGATTATTTATTAAGAATAAAACCCATCCCAAAACAACGTAATAATCTGGTAATGTATAATGGAATGGGATCATATACATGTACAAGCATGGCGATTTTACTGTGTTGAAAGTTGAAGCTATTTCCGTATTAAAACGGCTTAAGCAAATGAAGTAGTGAACAGAAAGTAGCAAGTCTGTTGTCTATCTTGGTTTCGTGCCAATAACCATACCGAAAGTAGAAATTCGTGGAATTTTATTTTATATTATTCCTAGAACGGGACTGTCAAGGTTGACTAATATGCACACTAAATTGATAGCATAGATTTGTCAGATAATTATTTACAAGGTATGTATTTTCTTATTCTAACACTTCTATTTCACGCCGCTGGTTAGCTACTATAAATTGTATCGTTAAACTGTGTCACCATGTTTAACTTTATATAATTATTGTTATGATTATGTTCCTTGTATGGGGTCGCACGAAAACGAGATTGTGATAGTAAAAGAAAGACGCCCTATGGCAGCTTAAAACTTTCGACAGAGCAACGAAAGCTTGAGATTACACTAAAGATCAATTGTAGACGGAATCAGCCACCCCCACCCCCTCCCGACTCTATAAATTAAACAAGAAAGTATAAATATGATTATTTTGTAGACGATCATTCATGGCGACATCTTGGGATGATGAGGATGCCGAACAATATAAGATGCCGCAAGAGTAAGTTTTTCATATCTTAAAAATACCACTGTTTTTAATTACCAATTTAAAGCGATAATTTCATATTTTCAAAGAAAATCAAAACATAATTATTTCTATGTCTTTTGCTCAATAATAGGTTGTCAACCCACTATTATACGATCATAGGCATTATTTCTCACTCGTATAACACATTAACACAGGAAATGATAACATAATCACATTCCTTGTTTTTCTATTGCCCCCATGCAATAGCTATCTTCAAACGTTTGAATTTGAAGTTGAAAATGACACTTTTGCTAATTTCTCAACCGGCAATAGTGAATTATAGGATTAATTGGATTATTCTTTAACAAGGTAGGATTGTTTATAGATACCATCTATTTTAAGGCTTTATTTTAATAAATTTTAAAAATATAACTTAAAAATATGAAATTGCAGCTTTAACAGAGGAATAGTAGGCCTATTCGAATATGATTACCCCCCCCCCCCCAAAAAAAAAAATAATTAATACTATTCCATTCCTTTTACTTTACAAAACCAGGGATGTTAAAGGGACAATAACACTCTTGCTGGCTTGGCAGCTCTAGAAAATAAATAATAGTCTTATTCTAAGTACCAGATGTTTATGTGTCCTACCTGTTGTGTAAATTATCCATTACATCATATTTTACTTGTCCAGAGGGTTCGAAAATATTTTAAAATCCAAGACACATTTGAAAAGGTTTACATTAACCTTTTCAAATCATGTAGTTGAATTTTTCCAATTTTTTAAATTAGGTGTGTTACGATGAAATTTGTATCATCAATTTATTTGAATATTGTAAAATAATACAATTTGTTGACCAGAATAAAGATTGGGACATATTATTCAATTACAACAAGAGTGTTATTGGGGCTTTAAAATGAAAAGAAATATTGAACTGCTCTACAGACCTTGCCCAAAGGTGGAAGTAGAATGTCGTCAGAAATGTAACTTAACAGGGATATGGTCTGCGTGTTTTTATATCTATATCAGTGAATTAAAAATTATAAGTCATGGTCATTCATCGAATTCCTTGGTAAGTCGGCTTATTGTATGGTGACTTATTGAATGCCAGTTTGATCTCGACTCCGTCTACTGACCTTGACCTTGTAGATTGATCGCGTAAATTATTAATTTCCGTCCTCATCCGGACTTTTTCCGTATGCAAATGAGGTTCGTCGTAAATTCCAGACGAGGCAATAAGGTATAAAACTGATCCCGCAGTGAATATTTGCTTGGCCGCTACAATCACTGATAAGCATGATATCGGCGAGGCTTAAAGGACAATTTTGGTGCCAGTCATTATCACATATGTGATAGAGCTGGTTAAACACATTCCAGATATACTTTTAACAGAGAGATCAATGCTACGATAGCTGAGTAATACATGTTTCCCGAATCGGAAGTGACGAACGCCAAAGGAAAACACGAGTCACCGCTTTATATAACTGACTAAAGCGACGAGTGGTAACAGATACACGGCCGAATATCTGCTCACTAATAATTCCTTCGAAGACCAAAAGTTGTTATATGGGATTGTAAGAGGATATCTGACAATTCAATAAAGTAATTGAATGTCATTAGATAAAAAAACTCGAGAAAAATAGAAATAGTCCGTACATTCCCTTGTTTATATTCATTCTATACCTTATAAAAACATGGTAATGCACGGACTTTTTCTGTTTTTCTTTCGTGTTTTCTTATCTAGTGACAGTCAATTCTTTTTATGAATTGTCAGATATCCTCTCACAGTCTCACACAACAACTTTTGGTCTTCGAGGGAATTATTAGTGAGTAGAAATTCGGCCGTGTATCCGTTATCACTCGTCGCTTCAGTCAGTTAAATAGACCGGTGACTCGTGTTTTCCTTTGGCGTTCGTCACTTCCGATTCGGGAAACCTGTATTACTCAGCTATCGTAGCATTGATCTCTCTGTTAAAAGTATATTTGGAATGTGTTTAACCAGCTCTATCATATATGTGATAATGACTGGCACCAATATTGTCCTTTAATAAGTACGGCATATTAACTTTTTTACTCCGACAAATTAAATTCTCAAACATTTTTTTGAGGTAAAAGAAAAATAAATAAAGACGTTTGAAGTATTTGTAGTTAAAAAATATTTCCTATTTAGTGTAAATGGGTATTAAAATGAGTAAAATGCATCATTTTGCCCGAAGCAGTTAGGTGTCATGTAAACATTGCACGAGCCGTTCAGCCAATGACCGAGACCGCGTGCAGTCAACGCACTTGTTGTGGAGAGACATCTGTTACAGAGTTAATTCGTAAGTAATTCTCTCTGTGAATCAGATTGATAAGGTATATGTTCTAACAAAGTTCAGTTATGGAATTGTCTACAATGCAAAATACAGTATGGAAAAGTATAATTTGGAAAATAACTATTATACCATATTTTGTTTTATTAAAAAATGTATTCTGCTACAGGGGCGCCGGAACGGCGCAAGCCCGGTCAGGGTACCAAAATTGAAAATTGTCAATTCCGAGAACCGTGTTTAGAATCCCTCTGGCATTCCAGATTCCAATATAAAAACCTTTTCAATGCATGATTCGCGGCCGACCAAAGAGCAATTACATATCTATCATTTGAAAATAAAAAGACTAGTGAAAGGCTTAAAAACTTTCATCATTCGGGCATGGGTATACATGTAGGCTATACCACAGAAAAGGGCAGGGTACCATTTGTATACCCTGGTACCCGGGTTCCGGCACCCCTGATTCTGTATTTTAACCTTGCAATATTGGTATTGTGGAGCAATGGAAATGGCAAATTGTGAAAATAAAATACGTATTTTTAACTGCCGAAATATGCAATTTGCATCGTGAACATTGAAATAATATTGGCAACGTTATTTTTCCATATGATTTTTGCATTATAGACCTAAAGCTACCCCAGATATATGCCGAAATAATGCTAGAGACAATGTATCTTTCCAATATCTTCGATCTATTTCGCCGACCCCTCACCGAGTTGCTTGTCACAGGGCCCGGAGTGCCCTGTCACGGCAAGGGAGAAACATAATATATATGAAGGAGATCTTTCACATGCGGATACAAATGTCAAAATTGCCTCTAATAATCCTTGGGAGCAGGGCCCTCTTAAAAGCATTATATAACCCTCTTCCCCCGTGCCCAAAGCAGTGCACTGGGTCCCTTCATATTCACTGAAATCAAAAAATGTAGGCCTAAATGGTCGATAAAAGTAAACATTAGATCGTAATTGAAGGGGCATAGTTTCGATTCCTTGTACGTGACAAAGAGTAGGGTCGCCTGTCAAAACTCGTGTTTCCACACTAAAGAGCCCCAAGCGCAAGCTGATTATTGAAATAAAATTGAACAATATGTTAGTTCCGAAATGACCTAGTGGACGTTAAAGGGGGGCGGCCATTTTGTCAATCAATCACGGTCAGATTTTCACTTAATTCGAACTCAACCGTCATTATGGTGTAACGGTGATAGATTTAACCGGTTATTTAAAATCATATAAAAATTGTGACGCTAGAGCGTCCACATGCTGAAAACACGATTTTCATGTGAACGTATATTGTCGTCGCCCCTGTCTCGGATTATGTCTCCTGATTGTACGAAAAATCGCGTTTTTAGCTTGTGATTCCTTAAGAGGTCAATTTTTTTTTATCTGATTTGAAAAACTCGTTCAAATATATCCCGGTTACACCCTAATGGCATTTGAGTTCGAATTTCGTGAAAATCGGACCAAAACTGCACGACCAAATGGCCGCTTCTTGTACGCAAACAATGTAAATGTATGTAATACCAAGACTGTGGACTCTCTATCCGATATTGATGAAACTTAAGGCATATGTTTATATCCGAAAGATCTCGCATTCTTTCGATACTTGTGCGTATCGGATCCTAACTTCATGGTTTAAGGGCCCTGCTGATTGTATGTATCTTACCATCTTCAATAGAAGGCTTGATCTCGCCTTAACTACATACATCTTATCAAGCCCTTCACGTAATACCCTATATATTTCGCCACTAAGTTCGATTGTCACAAGCCCAGCTTGGGAACCTATCAGATTTATCGGTCGTCGTGAATACCAAGTCTCGTGCTTTATAGCTAAAATGCCTACATGTGACAATCGAGTTGCAAAGTTCAAAGATCGATCAACGTAACGGTTGCTGTTTTCCCACGAGCTTCTCAATTCAAAAAACCCTGTTTGTTTACAGTGTGTTTGGTGCCACGAACTCTGATTGGACAATGCTAATTAGTCACAACTAGTTGGAATTGCTGAGTATTCAAGCAACGGAGAGATGTTGTATAACTCGCGAACGCTGCTTAAGGAACACGGTATCTTACATGCCAACCTCTTGTTTGATTACTTACCGAGTACCTGCATGTACCAACAGGCTATCCAAACTTAGTTTACGCAAGTTTGAGATAAAACTTGACATAGTTCCCAAACTATAACATAATATTGTTTCATCTAAAATCTAAAACTAAAGGGTCCACAAACTTTGTAAAATTCAAATTTTTGGTAAAGGCAAGAAGGGTCATAACACATATTATTTAAGTTTCATCTAAATTGGAGGTCTAAATTTAAATATTTTTGCGTATTAACCCGACAAGTTGCGGTCTAATGCGCACCAGATCTTTTGATCCTTAACTTATATTGTAATTTCAACTGGATCAGAAGGAAGGTCCACAAGCTTAGTACATATTTTGCAATAATGCAAGGAGTCATAACCAAAGAGGTAAAGCCGAGATATTTTGGAAATAAATTATATTTTAAGTTTCATCAAAATCGGATAAATACCTTTGTATACTTCACATCCGTTGAAAAGGTTTGATCAGTGTTCAAACCCGCTGAAAAGGTGACACCACAATGGACGATAAAAAGTCCATAAGTTTTAATTGCCTAATTTGCTTAGGCCTATGCTAATTTTGATTGAACAAACAACAGGCTACCATCTGCACAAATCATCCGCCTACTGTCTCTTATCAAGGCACAATGGCAGCTAGCTGAGTGATGACTCGTTACCCAAGGCCAGACGGCTCTCTGACGCACCCCATGTCATTTCTTCCCCTGATTTTAATTGATTATCCTTGGCTTCGGCATAATGCGTCAAAAATAACAAGCCTTATATCCACGCTATTCGTTAATTGTTCGAATGGCCATTGTTCATGTCTACATTTTAATCACACTTATACTGAAATAGACATCAATCTGAAAGTAAAATAAAATTACAAACAAATGTTTAACAAATTGAAAAGTAAAATGAAAAAAATCAAGATCAAAAATAATGAAAATTTTTCGTCGCCTATCGCTATCATAGTACCCCATAATACTTTTCGGCATTTCTGATTTGTCATTATATTATATTACATATAAAATGTTATTAAATTTGAAAAGGCACAATCAAGATAAAAACGTAAAATGCATGTCTGTATATACATGTTGGGTCCACTGTTGGGTGCTTTCTTTTCATATGTTTCTCTGTCGGGAATGTCGGAAATAAGAATGTCACAAACTGTTTAAATGTAACATGTAACAAATTGCTCTTTTCAGTTCCGTTGCTGTGGGTTTATTCCTATTGCATTGTTTCGCTCGTCACGCCCGTTTGAAATTTCTCCTATCCATCCATGCCATCTAATGATAAAAGTTAGAATACGGTAGTCTAAAACTGTGGCAATCTATTCATGGAAAGGGATCACGGTGACTAAGTTGGAAAGACGCTGGTCGTTAGCCTGGAGGTCGGGTGTTCGATTCCTGCATTGGCCGAGAAAGATCATCCAGATTTACCGGCGTGGTTCCCCTTCTCAGTGATTCAGGACGGACGGCCTGACAAAGACAGCTGTCTAGTCGTTCGGATGAGACGAAAAGCCGAAGTCCCGTGTACACATTGGTGTGCACGTAAAAGTGGGTAGTACGTAGTGCTAAATTACCCTCGTAGTACACTGTATCGCGTATGCCCGTCTTCATTAGACCAGTTCGGTCCAGGGATTGTCCTAGTTCGAGTTTTTTAATCTTGTACCTAATGCTAAATCCATGCCCGGAATTGTAAGTAGTTAAAAATGATGGAAACCTGCTACGTTTCATAACCAAGATTGTACGCAAGCCTAAGATAAATGGAGTTGAACGTCTCAGTGTCCTGTCCCGACTGGGCTAATGAACATGGGCATACGTCATATAGTGTGCTATGATTAAAATTTTTCGTGCACGCCAATGTGTACACGGGACCTCGGGTTTTCATTCCATCTGAACGAGTATACCTCTGTCCAGAACAACTGACAACATAATAAAACGGGTTTTCTTTACAGGGAAGATTCCTTTGATTAATTCATGCTACTTAAAAGAAGTTAAGGGTCAACCAATTATTTTTGTTTGACATTTTATTAGACACAGGGAACATGTAAATCAAAACTTTTAAGCACGCTTTAGGTCAGAATGAGTTCAATATTGTTGAGTCTGTTGAGTCTGTTATGCAAAGTATGTGCACTTTTTATACACAACTATTTTGAGGATCTGATGAAAATTCGCCATTCTGAGCATAATGAGGTTCAACAAAACTGTCCCAAATTCGATAACTTTGATTATAACGAGTGAAACCACCACGTGCTCGTAAGCAGTCGACACAGCGACGAGGCATGCTGTCGATCAGACGTCGAAAAAACATCTGGGGAATGGCCCGCCACTCTGCCTGAAGGAATTGCACCAATTCTTGAAGATTATCAGGTTGCCTATGATTGTCTCTCACACGTCTGCCCAACTCATCACATGCATGCTCAATTGGTGCCAAGTCAGGAGACTATGCAGGCCAATCCATTCGTTCAATACCATTTTGGGTGAGAAAATCATTAACAACTCGTGCTCTATGCGGTCTAGCATTGTCATCTTAAAGGACAGAACCTGCTCCAATTTGACGAAGACTCGGGATGACAAAAGGCTGTAAAATTTCGTCTCTGTACCTGATACCCGTCAAATTTCCTTGGACATCGAAATTCATTTTAATTTTGATTTTCAATTTGATTTGATTCTAAGGATTTCAGTAATGGCCCCTGATAAATTTGAAAAATCGTATAGACACTCTAGAGGCTAAAGTTGATATCCGACTGACTTTAAATTTGTACCCGTTGATTAAGATCATGAGACGAAAAATCCTAAAGCTGTTCAAGGATGTCCGATAATTACTGCCGGAGTTATGGCCCTTGCCCACTTTCAAAAATCTTGTGGATATCATAGAGGCTAAGGTTATCTTTTAAATTTATACACACGGGTTTATGACCAAGAGACAAAGACTTCAAATGATTTGCAACTACGATAATTACTGTCAGATTACTTCGAAAAATCTTGTGGATGCCTTTATCATTCGGTTGACTTTGAATTTATACACTGGATTTTAGGTCTTGAGACGAACAAGTATATTGATTTTCAACGATGTTTGATAACTTAACAGCTAAATCAATGATATTAAATATTTTTGTATACTAAACGTTAAAATGGGACAGAACTAGTAGAGTTGTTATTCTTAACCAGATTTGAGCGTACTGTAAATGTTTCATAACCGACAAAAGCAAAACAAATGCGACAACCGTTGTTGACTTCGCGGACGACGTAGCTACTGGGGGCGTATGTTTTGTTTCCTGGCAACCTAACCTCATGTTGTTTTGTTTTTATTTTGTTTTACCAGACCAAGACTGGGTCGGCCAAATACAGACCGAAGAGGGAAAGAGCGGAAAAAAGATACACGACTTACAAGAGAGAAACTCGAGGAATATTTGGGTTTAGATCCAAATGAGATATTGATACAACTTACTAGGGCCAATGGTGGCCTGAAAGGTTTTTTAGGAAATCGAGCGCTTGATTCTAAACTTATACCATTGGCCATGAAAAGTTTTAGCAAAGCCTGTAGATGTGAATTAGCAGAGGAAGAAAAGAATCATCTCTTGAGCTGCATTGTAGATTCTCCATTCATAGATCAGCTCATACTATACTACTTGCACGACACGGTAACATCTGAACTCTTCGAAAACATCATGGAAGTTATGTTGTCCATTATGAGGAAAATGCCAGCCGCCGGAAAAAACAAAATTGAAATATTTTTGGAAATTATAGGCCGCAGGGATGATTTGGGTGAAGAATCGACAAGAAAACTGCTGAATATTCGATCTATCCTGATGACAATCTCCGATTCAAATGAAGGAATAAGACCAAGACGTCCGGACAATGATAACGACGCTCCCCCGGAAGACTTTAGGAACTTAACAATTATACCACGTGAATGCGACATAGACGTCAGCAAAGAACCATTTTTAAGGAAGAACAAAACAAACGATCGATATGATAATCATGATCATTATTTGGACGTCCAATTCAGACTGCTTAGAGAAGATTTGATAGCTCCTCTGAGAGAGAGCATTAGTGAATTCCGAAGTCATGGTAGTAACACTGAACGTTCAACTTTAAGGGCCTATTTGAAGGTCAGATTAGTTCGTCCCGTATGTAGATTAAACGGCCTTGGGTATCGAATAAGCTTTGACACTAACCAAATGGCGCGTGTAAATTGGGACACAAGCAGACGTCTCATCCACGGGTCGCTTCTGTGCTTGTCAACTGATAATTTTAAAACGTGTGTTTACGCCACAGTCGTGAATCGAGAAATAGATAATATCAAAAATGGACTTATTGACGTTCAATTCGAATTCTCGGAGGTAGATGACCTGAACAATTTTGTTGATTCTAACCAATCATCGACATTCGTTATGGTTGAATCACCGTCATATTTTGAGCCATACAAACATGTTCTATTAGCAATGCAACGTATGGGAGAAAATAACTTTTCTTTCTATCGATACATTGTAGAAGGTGCAACGAATGTATATCCTCCGGCATATTTACGACAAAATGTAACTCTAAGTTATGATCTTCGACCTATAGCTGACAGTGGCTATCGTTTTAAGGACAAGGAGGATGGTTACACATTTAATCAGAAGTTAGATGGATTGCAAGAAGTTAATGTCCTTGATGATGCAGCTTGGCCCACGGCAGATGAACTAAATTTAGACCAATCACAATCAGTTGCATTCCGAAACGCACTATGTAGAGAATTTGCCATAATTCAGGGACCCCCAGGAACTGGTAAGACTCATCTTGGATTGAACATATTAAAAATCCTTCTTCACAACCGAAATATTTGGCAAAATGACGAGAACCAAACTCCAATAGTGGTCATTTGTTACACGAATCATGCTCTTGACCAGTTCCTGTGTGGGGCGTTGGATTTTTTTGATGGTAAATTGGTTCGGGTGGGGTCCAGAAGTAAAAACGAAAAAATAAAAGAATTTTCCATCACAAATCACAGAATACGATCACGACAACTGAGGCAAGTGAGTCAAGCAGTTCATGTTTCCAGATACAACATGAAAATAGAATTGGATGATTTAAAGAAGGAAATAGAATTAAATGCCGTCCAGCTTGAAATTGCTCAACGGGAAATAATCCAAGAGAGTTGTTTTAAGGATGAGTCTATAATAGAAGATATGCATTTCCAACAGTTGAAATCGAGAAATGGGCTACTGCATTGGCTAGGAATACAAAAGGACCTGGAAAATATACACGACATTCCACCACAGGCACAACATAGACAAGAACAAGATCAGTTTGAGGATTCAGAATCTGACGAGGGGGGTGATGATGCGGATGAATTACCGATGTTTGATTTCGAAGATGTGCGTCTTTTGGACGACGACGATGATATAGTGAGATTTGATGAGGAGCTGGAAAGTATTAAATTTTCAATAACAGCGCTGAACGTATCTCAGTTAGATAATCTGATTATCGAAAAAGATGACATAGGCGGGAAGCGAAAACGACTTAGATATCTGAAACAGAACATTCGAAAAAAGATATCATCGGCAGAAATGATGACTAATGATGAAGTAAACGGTGTTGCTGATTTGAGGAAACTAAAATATCCAGATAGATGGCGATTGTACAGATATTGGATTCGAATATTTGTGAAAGTTGTTATGGAAAAGTTAAAGGATAAAAAAATAGAGTACGAAAAACTAGCCAGAAGGTATAATGAAATTATGTTAATAGAAGACAGGGACATAATGCAAGATGCTACAATCGTTGGACTGACAACCACTGGGGCAGCTCGTTATCAGTCTGTGTTAGCAGATATTGGTCCAAAAATTGTCATATTTGAAGAAGCTGCAGAAGTTCTAGAAGGTCACATAGTGGTGAACCTCTGCAAGAAGTGTGAACATGCTATATTTATAGGTGACCATAAACAACTCCGCCCAAACCCAACCGTTCACAAGCTTGCGAAGGAATTTAATCTGGAAATTTCTCTTTTCGAAAGACTTATAGGTAATGATATTCCGTATGATACACTGAAACTTCAACATCGTATGCGTCCTGAAATATCTACGATCATACACAGTATATACCCTGACCTGAAAGACCATGCTGTTGTTAAGAATTATGATGACATTTTAGGCGTGGAGAGAAATATATATTTCATTAGCCACTGCCAACCAGATGAAGTAAACTGTGAGACGTCGACCCGTGTTAACCAATTTGAAGGAAAATATTTGAAGGCGTTATGCAAGTACCTGATGAAACAGGGTTATCGTTCACAGAGAATAACAATTTTAGCTACATATTCTGGTCAGCAGCATTATCTGTCATCGATCATGAAGAAGGAGCAGTATAAAAACGTACGAATCGCCACCGTGGATAGTTACCAGGGTCAGGAGAATGACATAATACTTCTGTCCTTAGTAAGAAGCAGTCAAGAGGATGGGATAGGATTTTTATCCCAAAATAATCGACTATGTGTTGCGTTTTCAAGAGCTAAAATGGGCTTCTATGTTATAGGTAACTTCGAATACTTGCAAAAGCACAGTCCTCTAATTAAGGAAATGACTGGAAAAGCTCACAGAAACAAAATCATAGACGAGGGTTTACCATTGAGTTGTCCTAGTCATGGTTTTCTCATTAATGCTACACAACCTGAACATTTCAAAATTTCCATTGGCGGCTGTATGAAACCCTGCAATACACGATTGAAATGTGGCCATCAATGTACCCGAGTGTGTCATGGTGACGATCGAAATCACCAAGATTTCAAATGTTACAATAAGTGCGTAAGACAGTGCGACAATGGTCATCCGTGTCAAAAATTGTGCTCTGAGATATGTGGACCTTGTATGATACCGATGATAAAAACTATTCCGAGATGTGGGCATGAGGTTGACGTACCTTGTTCTGAAGAACCATGGAAAGCCAAATGTACTGCTCCTATGACGAAGACATTGCCTTGTGGGCATAAAGGCAAAGGTATCTGCTCTCCTCTGCTGGAAACTAAATGTATGGAGATGGTTGAGGTAGATCGCGAAAGCTGTGGCCATAAAATAAATATACCTTGCCATGATAAAGATTCGAGTAAATGCAATCACCTTTGTGGCGAAACGTTAAAGTGTGGCCACGACTGTAAGGGCACGTGTGGAGATTGTTATAAAAGCAAGCTCCATGTGCCATGTCAAGAGCAATGTGGAAGACCTCTAATCTGCGGACATATCTGTTTAGATGCGTGTTCCGATTGCCCCCCGTGTTACCAGTCCTGTATTAACAAATGTAAGCATAACGAATGTACCAACAAATGTGGCGAACCCTGTATCCCTTGTAATGAGGGGTGTAAATGGCGTTGCAGACACCATGTATGCACAAAACGGTGTAGCGAATTGTGCGACCGAGTGAGATGTGACGAACCATGCAGAAAACTAATGGCTTGTGGTCACCAATGTATTGGACTTTGTGGCGAATTTTGTGGCGAACCTGGTCAACAAAAATGTAGAGTGTGCGATCGTGATAAGTTTGAAGAATTACACATATGGGGAGGTGAAGATGTTAACGTGTCTAGGTATATTTACTTAGAAGATTGTTGTCATATTTTTGAAGTTAATGGATTGGATAGATTAATGGAGACGGATCCAACAGAAGATAGTGAAATAGGTATTAAACGATGTCCTATGTGTAAAACCATGATCATCAAGACATCAAGATATGGAAATATAGCAAAGAAAGCTCTTCAGCACGTTCATAACATAAAAATCAAGATTGTTGGCGCCTCCGGACGTATTGCAGATCTTAAGAAAAAAATTGAAGAAAAGAGGCGGATTACAGACGAGCTCAGGTCATTTATTGGACGAATATATTCAGATGATGAAATTGAAGCCGAAAACAAATTACGGGCCGTTGTATCACAGATAAGCATATACGAAAATATAGCATCTCGTTGTCGACAACTTGACAATACAAGAAGACAACTGCGTCTGGATGAAGACTACTTTAAGACAGTTCTAGTTTTCGTGAATCAGATGAAAGACTGGGTTAGCATCAAGAGAATATTGTTTTCGGAGCAAGAGGCACATGATGCCAAGGTAGGGCTGAAAAGGCTAAAGAACTGGGTTGTATTGTCCATAGGTCGTGCCAGAGCCAGCGATAAAGTTGATGAAATACCGGCACGGTTCATGGGACGCTTGGCTTCCGCAATTCGTGAACTGGAATCGGATCAAACTATTCCCGATGATGACATGACAGTGATGATTGAGACAATAGAGCAATACATACCAAGGAGTACTCTAGGTATCACAGATCAAGAGAGATTAAATATCGTTGCTGCTATTGGTGGAAGAAAAGGTCAATGGTATCAGTGTAGAAACGGTGAGTGAAATCGTATTGTATTTAATCAAGGGAGCGGAGCAATGCTTCGGTAAATAGAAGCGAAACGCCACTGATTTACAGTCAGATACATGATGTTGCTGGTATAGAAAGTTATAACCAGCGCCCGCCATTTACCGTTTTCGGTAACGGACATATATGGATAGTTGTCCAGTCCACTGTTAAGTTGGATTGCAACTTTTGGTAAACTATACTTTACCTATATATTTTACCTAACCACGAATCTTTTAAAATATATATATCCCTTTTTTGCATTTTTTCAGGACATTATTACTCAATTGGCGATTGTGGTAGACCAGATGGAACTGCAAAATGTCCCGAATGTCATGAAATGATCGGTGGAGAGAACCATACACTACACGCTGGAAATATAGAGGCCCCCGAAATGGATGATGCCCAAGGACCGCTACATACAGAGGAAAGTGATTATCTTTATGCTCTACAGTTACAGTTTGAATGATCATTATGATGAGAAGTCATAAATCGCGTAGTTTAGTACGAAAGAGGGGTCGCAGGGGCGGATCCAGAGGGGTATTTTGGGGGTCCAAACCCCACCCTGCTCAGGTACATAAAAAAAATAATGCCTTGCACCAATGAAATTACATCACAAAGTGATCCTACATCAGTATAAAATGATTTCTCTGTTTAAAAAGCTCAATTTGTATGTATGCCTATGTAATTTAGAGACGATGATGGCAGATTTCTGGAACAGAAACCTGGCAAACCCCCTCCTGCACAAATTTCTGGATCCGTCCCTGGGTCGCTGCATTGTACTCAAAAGTCTACTATTTAAAAGTACTCTTTCCGAAAAACGTAGCGCTCTGCGGGAACGCATTTATCTTTTGCACTTTCTTCGGGCTTAGTCCACCAGATATTACGTTAATTTTATAGTTATGAAATTAGATCTGATATTTTATTCCGGCTTCATTTATTTACATAACAGACTTCAATATTGTGAAAGTTCAATCTCTAAAGGAAATATCAACCCCAAAATGTTCCAGTCCCATTCAGCATTAACACAGATATGGGGATTTAATAATTTAGCAACACTATTGATTTTTTGATTTTGTTTTTGAACATGAATTATTTAAGATCTGATCGTTGTTGCTAAAATAGATTATGAAAAATGAATATATTGATAGTTTCATTCAAATCACGTTATTCTCAGCGACGTTATCACTGTTTGTAGTTTTGACAAGATGTATATATTGATTGTTTATTATCGTAACCACGATGCTGATTATTCGAGTCTTAGCCTTGCTTTTACATTTTTAAATTAAATCAATAAATTGCCGTACCGTTCTAATTTATTTAAAATCGGAGCACCGATGGCCTTGTCTTTGTTTAACATTTAAGGCCGAAAGAAAGAACTGCAATAAGCAGATATAGCTCTTGCATAATGGTCCTTTAATTGAATAGTCTGACATATAATACATTTGAGTAGATAACGATCCACGGCTTTAATGTTTGTATATTTGATATGTATGATGTATTATAATTGGTTGACACGCTTAATATAATATCAAGTTTTATCTTAAATTGATATATTATTTGTGTTTTACATGCACTATTCGTAATAATTAAATATTAACACCATTCATTTAATACCAACTTTTACTTTAAATTAATATATTTGTGTTTTATATACATTATTCGTAATAATTTAACAATAATTTTGCGATATGAAAATTCTGTATTATGAATTGTGTAAACTGCGATTATTTGTACATGTATTAATAATATGACTTTATATAATTTATACTGGTTGCCTGTTAAATATCGAATTAATTTTAAGATTTTATTACTTACTTTTAAATGTTTAAATAATTTAGTTCCTGTTTACCTCTCAGATCTGTTAGAACTTTATACACCTGGCTGAACATTACGTATTTATTTATTTATTTATGCGGAATAATCAACCATTTACACCTCTATATTTTTTTAAAAATAAATTAAAACACATTTATTTAATCAGGCTTTTAACTGACTGTACAATCGTTAACATGTCCATAATTTTGTTGTTTATTTATAAGTACTGTCACCTTGTAAAGTGCCCCTGAACACGTTATATAAAAGGGCGCACCATAAATATGTCGTAATAATAATAATAATTATATCATGACTGTTATTTGTCTGTAATGGTGTCGTTAAAGGGTACAATGGTGTCGATTTCTTTCATATTCCTTAAATAGATATTTGAAATCGAAAATGTCGTTTATAGAACCATATTCTTGTGTATAGAACATATAAAGAACAACATTAAATTCGTGAACATCCGTGCAGAAAAGAATTAACGTTTCAGATATTTAACAGGTAAACTAGCATAGTGTGTTCGGAATCAGAATGCTTAAATAGAAGTTATCAAAGGACAACCTATGGGATAAAAGCAATACCAGAATACCTGAAAATTTACCACTTAGGGAAATTCAGATCTATAATTTGTGAACGGACAACAAGTCTGAATCAATTAACTACAACAATAAATTATACAAATTCTTAATCTAAGATGCGCATTTTTGGAATGGTAGCTACAAACTTAATGAAAGGCTTTTGTCAATTAAATTTGATGCGTGACAATCGAAAGACAAATGCGAAGACATTAATATTGTTTTGAATGACAAAAGGATGGTATCTTTTCCACTAAAAAAGTTCGCTCATTTTAAAGTCATGCATGGAAAGGTTTTGTTGGTTAAAAATGTTAAATCGTGGCCACAGAAAACATATAATGGCAGACAGATCGCGTAGTTTCAAAAACAATTCCACTTACGAATTTTATGTTGTCTTTATATATCTATTGGGGGGGGGGGGTGGCCTAGTGGTCTACATTGCCGCGTTTCGACCTCTAGCTGGCCGGTCACCTCTGGCTTGCGGCTGTGGTTTCGATCCCTGGTGTGAGTGTATGTGGCATGGAGATAGGGGAGCCTTCTCAACCTCGTGGGTTTCCTCCGGGCACTCCGGTTTCCTCCCACTGCTAAAGACCCCTACGCGCAAGCGAATTATTGAAATAAAATTGAAACCATATGTTAGTCCCAAAATGACCTAGTTTGTGTCGAGTGGACGTTAAACCCCATTTTTCTCTCTCTATATATATATATATCTTTTAGACCCTCATGTAATCAAAATTATTATAGGATGTATAAATTATAATAAAAGTAAGGTTCTCTCCTCATCCGCCTCCTCCTTATGTTTTGGTCGTACTAGACAAATTTTCTTTATTACAGTTTATCGGTCATATATGTATACTATATATTTTTGTGATGTAGAGAAATTAAACTGCCCCCCCCCTTCCACACACACCCACTACTTCTTCAAGGTAGTGGTGGTATAGTGAGTTACTTTTATAATCTTCCATGTATAAAATTATATTAAAAATATTTATTGCTGTTTAATACAAACACTGAATGTGCTAATTAGGCGCGGATCCAGAAGGGGGGGGGGGGCGAACAATTTTTAGCTCCATATATTCTCGGGGGAAAGGAGAACAAAAATAGTTTAGGTTGGAAATCGTAATTTAAAGTACTAGTGTGACATTAGTCCTTGTGGGCATTTTTTCCACTCAAAAACGACGGGCCGGGAGTCGCACTCCCAAGCTGGCGCAGCACGCCCCCCCACCCTTATGAAAATCCTGGATCTGCCCCTGCTAATGGAGATGGGGCATACGCCATAAACTTACTGTGCTATGATGGTTATTTTGTCCAGACAGCGGCACTAGAGTCTACTCGTATTTCAAATTCCAGCCGTCAAGGGCTCTTTTACGTGCATGCCAGTAAACGGAAGTTTTGGCCCACACGAACGAATAGATACGGTTTCATGTCCGACCCCCACGTCCTTCACAAATTACGAGCACAAACCACACCGGTAAATCCGAGGAACTTTCTCGGCCAACACCCGGAGCGGCCCCGACATCCCCCGTTCTTACTCACCGAGTCACTGCCACTCCCCCTTCTAAAAGAATTGGAATTTAATTGAGTAAAAGTTTAAATTAAACATATCTGATGATGACTGGGTTCATACTGATGTCTGGACGTTTAAATACCACGGATTGTATTCCATAAAATGAGACTTGGCACGAGAAATGGTCAAGTTACAATGTACAGTCTTGAAATGTCGGTAGATTTTGGGTGGATTTGGACAAAATCCTCCTTCCCGTGAAACTGCAAAATTGCAGTACCTGGGCTAGAAGACCGAGAGCGTGGAGTTTGTAAAAACAAGAAGTCGGTAATTTTCGAACGCGAGGAACGAGACAACCACAAGTCGAAGAAATAAATCGGGTGCTCTGGTTCAATATCACCGACTTAACGCCCTGTTTCCAGCTATTGTCGGGTTGAATGAACACTAACGTCGTATTCAGAGTTTTTGAGAGGTTTGTTTTAAATTAGGATTCTGAAGAAATTCTTTATAACACTTCAAAAATTAGAATTGTTCTAAACAACCAGGTGAACAAGCTTCTGTCACAAATCAATATTCGTTACTGATGGAGTACTAATTATACCACTAAGAGTAGATAAACAAATCTGTGTAAGTTAATCTGTTTATAATTATGCAACATATCAGTCACATTTCTGAATTCTAATTTCAATTTTTGGGAAAGCTATTTTAATCGTTTTATAAATATTATAATGTTCCAAATTAAAATTACGAGGTCGTATATAGCAGGTATGAATAACTATAATTCTGAATTATAAAATTATATTTTTTAATCTCAAATGTAAATAAAATGCATAAGAATATCATTATTATAAAAAGACATATTATCTTAAATATGAATGCTGAATCATTATGTAGGAAGCCGCCGTGGCTCGGCGAATACAACGCTGGCTCCGAAACCATTTGGTCCCTCGGCGCGGTTTCCCCTTGTCAGTGGAGCAAGACCAAGGGCCTGACAACGAACATTGTCTAGTAGTTCGCGTGGGACGAAAACCTGTTTGAAGTAATTCAATTAATCTTACTTCCGAATATTTAAAATTATTTAGAATAAATGAAAAATTATTTAACATAGTATTACTTTGACAAATATAACACAATTTCTATAAAAAGGAATCAGAGCACAACGTTTCGACAGGTATCCTCTTATCATTATAAAGTACAATGGAATTTAGTAAACTTTCTGTTAATATATAAAATTTGCATGGTGAAGGCATTTACAGAGATTAATAAATGATAACATTGAGAAGTAAAATGTAAAAAGATTAACAAAATCTAGACAATCTCCATTTATAAACACGGTATTAGTCACCATTCAGGGCTGGATAAACATTAAACAATATGGGCACGTGCTTATGGCATCATGGGAATGGGAGGGGTGGGGGTACCACAGAATATCTGCATTGTTTGTTTGATTTAAATTTAAAATATTTGATTAAGAAATTAAGAACTTTTAATTAGTTTGCCATTGTTTTCTTACTGTTCTCTGTTTTGTTGCATGAAACATCCTATGAACTCTTACCAGGTGCTTTACTGTTTACATATTTTCAATCCATATGCATAATCTTGTATGTGCTCAGAGCCTCTACGGGTCTTAATCAGACCTCCAGTAATCTGGAAAAACCCTAGTTAGCAAGTCTGTTGAATGCAAATTTGATAAAACAAAGGAAAGCTGTTTTGTTTCAGGATTAAGCTACTCAATATGAAACAAATTCTATTTTGACTTTTTAGATAAAGATATTGAGAAGCCTTTTCAGTGAATTAGAATAAACTATATTATATAGTAAGTCCAAAAACTTGACTTAATAGGTTATACCCGATTACAGGAGAAATTCTGTCGAAGTTATGTTACATTTAAAACGCGAATTAAAATACACGTTTTTTGTGAATATATCTGGGTAATAGCGTTTTAGAAAGGTATGACAATCATAGTCACGATCAATTATCTAAGGTTCCATTTTGATTAATTACAGATTTCCAAACTGATTGCTGTACATAGGCAATAAGCCAACATTTTTGATCTGTAGCACAGCTAAGCTATCTTAGCGACATTTTGAGCCTTGACTGTGTTTGATTTTAATACTTGTTTATCAACTTCTTACTGCAGTGAATACGTCGTAAAATATACAGTTATTGTTTTACCAATAATATGTGGCATTTTTAAAATCTCCATTCACAACATGGAATAAGACTTGTATTTCCAAAAATATTCTACCCATAGCATATATTGCACTTGTGGCCAAAACCGCAAAGGTTTTCACATTGGTGCCCACAAGAAAGGATTTTCTTACACGGAGACCTACACATGTGCTGTTCTGGTGACTTATGACACGGCACTTGGTCATAATGACCACATCTTGGGATAAATTTGGATATAGGCACTAGACATTTTTTACAACCCTGGAAACACATTAGACGACATGGATGTCCTTCTTTACAGTATTTTGGACACGGTTTACGGCAAGTATGGTCCCGGTGTTCTATATCCACAAGGTGACACTGCAACTCACAGGCATGTCCACAATCCAAACGAGCCTTACATAATTTTTGGCAACCCCCAGATGCAGCTTTATCAAAATCATCAGGTGTGTTAATCTTTATTCCTTTACCTCTGGGATGGTTTTGACACTTCAGTACAAGGGTTTGTCCTATTTCGCCATGCCTTTCCAGTGTTGTTATTATTTCATTCCATAATGGACTTTTACGCCGAAGGATGTCAAAGTTACCCATAACATAAAGTCCTTTCTTAGCCCTGGACAAGGCCACGCATACTCTATTATCTGTTTTCAAAAATCCTACGTCCCTTTCTTTGTTGTTTCGAACCAAAGACAGAATGACGATTTCGTTTTCTTCTCCTTGGTAATTATCAACCGATGTGACTATCATTCCTTTAAACCGATCGTCAGACATCAATCTACCCAACTGAAGCTTTTGACTCGAGTATGTTGCAAGGATCGTTATCTCGTGTGGGCCATATCCTTGTTTTAAAAGGTAATCAGCTAAACATACCAAAAAACGTGCTTCATAAACATTGGAGCGACTTTTTGTCTGAGCATCATGATCTTCTTTGTTGTAATGGTTTATGAAAAATACGTTTTTTGCCATTCCTTTCACATCTTGTCTATTAAATACACTGTGATGATCTACTAGTTTTGGGTATATGGGCTTCAGTAATTTGGATATTTCAGGTCGCATTCTATGCTGAATCTCAAGACAGTCGCAATGAACCCCATTATCTACCATTCTTTCAAAGAGCGATATTTCAAGGTTAAATTCTTTAGCAAGTCTGTGAACATTTGGATTCGGTCTTAATTGTTTGTGATCTCCTATAAGAATAAGATGTTCACATTGTTCAGTAAGAGCTGCAATGACATGTCCTTCTAATACTTCTGCTGCTTCTTCAACAACAATTATTCTTGGATTTATCTCTTGAAGTATGTGTTGATATTTTGCTGCCCCTGTAGTGGTCATGGCGATAACCGATGCCTCTGACAAGATCAGTTTCTCCTTCATAAGCATCACACCTCTTTGAGCACGGCAAGATTCCAAGTATTCTTTACATTGGTGTGTAACATTTTGCCTTACCTTCGTTCGAGCCTTTGAAACCCAATATCTGTACAACTCCAAGCGAGATTTGGCATCAATCGCAAAAATGTTATCAACGTCATTAACTTCCTCTTCTGCCATTCTAATGTTAGATTTTCTTTGTTGACGAATAGCCTTTCTTTGGTTTCTGGATAAACGAAAATCATTATCTTTATTTTTAGTACTTTTACTCAAACCCAGCCATTCCAAAATGATTGAATCCCCAGAACAAGAGGCTTGCTGAAGCTGTGTCTTATGCCTTGGTAACATGACATGGTACAAATCATTTTCATGTATGGTATCATCACCCTCTGGATCGACATTGTGAGATGCACGCTCTATAATATTTTGATAGTAGTCAGTATTTTTGCCGTGATTATAACTTTCTTTACCAAGATTCTTATATCGACCTTCCTTTCGTGCCCTATCTTTCCATGCTTTTAAGGAATACTTTTCAAGTTTTTCGTCGGAAATTCTAGTTCCGACGCGAACTATTTTACCATCAAAAAATCGAGCAATTCCCGCCAAAAACTGATCTAAAGCATGGTTTGTATAACATACAATTAGCATTGGTCTTGTTGGAATACTCGGTGCTTCCCAATGTTTAGAATTATGGAGTAAAGCCTTGACGATTCTTAAGCCAACGTGAGTTTTACCTGTACCAGGTGGACCTTGAATCAAACAGAATTCTTTGGTTAAAGCCGTTTGCAGGGCCCTGTATTGTGATTCATTTAGCTTCAATAGTTGTGGTGGTGGCCAGGCATGGGGATCCAAGACATTTACTTCTGCAGCAAACTCAGATTTCCTGCTAAAAGAGCAAGTTCCTTGTAGCACAATATCATCATCAATTAAAGGCCGCAAATCAAATACTCTGCCATGACCTTGTCTAATATAGATGGGTCGGTCCACATGGTTCTGACAATGTACTACATATTTTTCGAAAGGTAAAGTGTTTATATTTTGCAGTCCACCAAGCACATGTCTATAAGCTTCATAAAAAGCTGTTTTCTACCATAACAAAAGGTTTGTCACCGTCCATTGCAAACATTTCGTCCAGGTCGTGCTCAAATCGAACGTCTACCTTCCCTTCTTTTATCAGCTGTAAATCTCTGTTTATCACTGTAGCATTGTAAAATGTCTGGAAATCGTTAGATGAGAGGCAAACCAAACAACCGTAAGTCAAACGCTTTGAGGTGTCCCAGTCAATATCCCCAAGTTCAGTAACGTCGAATTCAAGCCGATGTAAAAGTTCCATTCGAGAACAGACTGGTCGAACCACACTGACCCCAGTATAGATATATACATCTTGACCTTCGCCTTGATCCATGCCGCATTGGTAATTTGCTAAACCATTCCGGAGTGTTTCTATAAAATCTTCTCTCAGTAAACGAAACTGTACATCTAGATAGTGGTTCACATTGTCATACTTTCCCTTGATCTTGTTCTCCCGTAAAAACGGTTTTATTTTTGGGTTTAAATCGTTACGTGTTGGTAACAGAGATATTTGACGGAAATCATTAGTCGGATGAGCATCCACCGACTTGACACTTTCTGTTCGCGTAACCAGTTTTTCTACTGCTGCTACCTTCACTTTTGCCGACTTGACACTTTCTGTTCGCGTAACCTGCTTTTCTTCCGCTGTTACCTTCACTTTTGCCGACTTGACACTTTCTGTTCGCGTAACCACTTTTTCTTTCGCTTTTGCTAAGTTGACCACTTGATTGAAGAGACGCACTACTGTATTATCAATGACGTCAGATGTTTTGTTAAGGCTTTGAATCTTTTGAAATATAAGGGACAAAACATGATTTTGGTGTCGTCTTGATTCAGGAATTTGGGCAAAAAGATTCAAAAGTATATACAGAATGTCAAAGATCGCTATAGACAGTTTCTCTGTATTTTGCTCACGCTGTAAGATGTAATTCACTCCAGTAGTGAGCAATTTGGAGTTTGGTAATTTGCTCAAGATAATCTTTGATTTTTGTGGCAGGTACTTGCATTTAAGCGCATTGGCGAGAACAGACAGAGCTAGGCTACCAGTTTCTGCACCTCTTTCTAAATTCAACATTTCTTCAATCTCACTCTGGTCAAGGGACAGGAGAACATTAACGGGTTCGTCTACTTTATAGTTTTGCCATTTCTTTAAAATCGGTGTCTTAGGATGTCGTGTTTGGTCCAACACTTGACATGATTTTTTTTCGTTCCCTAAAGTTAATGACTGGCGCGTTTGTATGCTTTGGTAATTCGGTTTAAGGTTTTTGTTACCCTGCAGCAAGGGCGTTTTAAGTTGAGCTTGACGCGTGACCTTCTCTGTTACAATATTTTTATTTATATTTTGCCTGTGTTCCCCTCCGGGGCCTGGCGTAGGACAACGTGCGCACGTTGTCCTTCCATGAACAGTACCCTGATGTTTGCCCTTACTTTTTATTTCTACGGCAGCTGGAGTCCTTTGTAGATTAGTTGTCGCTCTTATAGGGGGTGAATACCGACCTGAGACACGTGGCAGTGTTTCTCTGTAAGCTCTTGAATTCGTCTGTTGATCATTTTGGTGTGTTTGTTCAATGCATCGACTTGGCTTGTCCCTACTTTTACAACAGAGACGGTTTCCCATTGTGGTATTTTTGTGGAAGGTAAACTGAAAAAAAATAATAAAACAAAATAAAAAAAAATTAACAATCTGAAATTAGAAAAATGAAAAATTTAAAACAAAGGGATTCGTAAAAGCCATGCTTAATTTGGGAACGGTAGCCATTGTTTTTTTTTCCTTCAGAATTTAACTTCATCTTACTAAACAGTTCAACCGAAACTGTTGAGATTAGATTGTGTGGGAAATGAAAATATTGTTAACTTTATCATAAAGTCTGTCTGTGAGTCAAATGGCGTAGTTTCGATTCTCCGCGTGTACGTCACAAGGAGCAGGGTCGACTTTCAGACCTCGCAGGCTTTCTCGGGTCTCTTGGCTTTCCCCCGCCACTTAAGGGAGGTTGGGTGGCCGAACGATTAGGGCGTGCGCGTTATTTCAAACGGTCTGCCATTAAGTCATCTGGCATGGTTTCGATATCCGGGCTGTACGTAACAATGAGTAGGGTCGATTATCTAACCTTGTGGGTTTTCTCCGGGTCCCCCGGTTTCCGCCCACTACGAAAGACCCCGTCCTAAACGCAAGTGAATTGTTGAAATAAAATCGGACCATAGGTGAGTCACGAAATGACCTAGTTTGCGTTGAGTGGACGTTAACCCCCTCTCCCCCCTTGAGTAACGCTCCATAGATGTCTGATTTCGCTTTTTTGCACGTGCTCTTATAATATAACTGATTAATCATGACATTGATAATATCGTTACATGTCACGTTATCTGACCTGACAATCGCGTCTGCCATATGTATGTGAAATTTATGGTAACCGCGACAATGCATTGCTTGATTATATTCGCCCAGGGAGTCACAAGGAACAGTTTGATACCCATTTTGTGCTAGCTTGTACCGATAGTATGTATTGAGATGTGTATTTAAGGCGGATTGGGCGTGGCTGATCAATGGTGACCCTTGGCCTACTCAAAGTGGGTCAATTCCCATAGTTGACCCCTCAGAACGATTCATAATATTGCCCTAAGGTTAACAAGGAACAGTTTGACAGCCCGCTTTATTACTTTATTGATTTACGAGAATGGTCATCGACATTTATAAAAGGGACAGTCCCGATTTGAAGAAAGTCTCAAAGATAAAAGTCCGAGTACATATGAAATTTAAACGCTAAAATATAGGTGAATGGTGTATTGACATTGCGTCAAAATTTCGGCACAAAATATTGAGTCGTTTGGGCGTGAACGTTAAAACTGCTTATCCGGACACGTAACCCTTTTAAGATTTAGGGTCATTTTTTTCGTTGGTGACCTGATAAACGATTCCCGTTCCTTGAGAGGTCTATGTAGTGAATGACCCATGTGTTGTACTTGATAGCGAAAGGTAAATTTCAACTACACATTATGTTTATTTAACAGAAAGCCTGGTTTTACGTAGACACCGCACAATACAGCTTGGGACACCAGTTTCAATTTCCAGAAGAAGACTGACGTGTTTAAGTTGTTTGAAAACGTATCACAAATACTGAGTTTGTTGCTCGGCCCATTGGTAGGGGATTTTAAGGGATTTTAACACAAACTCAAGCAGTTTACTCCTCAAAAAATTATCGGGATTAGCCCTTTGAGTTAATAAAAAATATTCAATCATTTGTCAATGATGTTTCACTCGACGGTTGGTTATTTCCAAATTTTCACTAGGCACCAAGCTTCCAGAGCAGTTAATACACCAGTCGTCACCTGAAATATTCACTTTCTACATTCTACGTTTTATTTATTACAACAGACGTCTCGTTGCGTACAATGGTATATTGTATTATACTTACATATAATACTTAATGCAATTTACCTGTACACTCTAATCATGTAGACATCGTCTCGTGATGCGATAAACAACAATACTTGGAAATACATAACATTATGACGTCATAAATGTTGGCGACTACCTAGAATTTCTACTTTCATTTTCAGTTTGCGTTTTGTATGGATATCCAGTGCACTCACTATATGTCTCAAAGCGTCAGGTCACAGGTTTCAATGACATTAACGCGTATCATTGAACTAAACCTGAAAGTAATTTTATGTTTTTGAAAACTGAAGCTCGTGACAATTATCACCAAACTATTGTATATCAACAGAACACATTTATTATGGGATACAGTCACTAGTTTATTCTAAAAGCACGACGTTTCGACAAGTATGCTCCCATCCGCTTCTTATTAAAAATAATAAAAAAAAAGTCTGCAAACTACGCGATGTTTCCTCTTTAATGCACTTTGTTGTTGTCCCCCGCCTTTCGAAGAAAGTTGGGGGACTATTAAAATGGGTTCGCCCGTCTGTCTGTCTGTCTGTCTGTCCGTCACACTTTTTGGGACACAATAACTCTCTTCCTAATTGAGCTAGAATGTTCAAACTTGGTGTATGTGTTTATTAGGCCAATGCCTTGATGGAGTTCGAAGATGAGCATTTTCCGCTTAGGGTAAGCAGAGATAAGCAATTTGATTGGTTGATGCTTTGGGACACGATAACTTTCGTTCTAATTAAGTGAGAGTGATGAAACTTGGTGTATAGTTTCATTACAGTAATACCTTGACTAAATTCGATAATGAGCATTTTCTGCTCAGGGTAAGCAGAGCGATACGCAATTTGATTGGTCGAGACTTTGGAACACAATAACTCTCCTTCTAATTGAGTTAAAATGTTCAAACTTGGTGTATATGCTTATTAGGTCAATGCCTTGATGGAGTTCGAAGATGAGCATTTTCCGCTTAGGGTAAGCAGAGATAAGCAATTTGATTGGTTGATGCTTTGGGACACGATAACTTTAGTTCTAATTAAGTGAGAGTGATGATACTTTGTGTATAGTTTCATTACAGTAATACCTTGACTAAGTTCGATAATGAGCATTTTCTGCTCAGGGTAAGCAGAGCGATACGCAATTTGATTGGTCGAGACTTTGGAACACAATAACTCTCCTTCTAATTGAGTTAAAATGTTCAAACTTGGTGTATAAGCTTATTAGGTCAATGCCTTGATGGAGTTCGAAGATGAGCATTTTCCGCGTAGGGTAAGCAGAGATAAGCAATTTGATTGGTTGATGCTTTGGGACACGATAACTTTAGTTCTAATTAAGTGAGAGTTATAATACTGATACTTTGTGTATAGTTTCATTACAGTAATACCTTGACTAAGTTCGATAGTGAGCATTTTCTGCTCAGGGTAAGCAGAGCGATACGCAATTTGATTGATTGAGACTTTGGAACACAATAACTCTCTTTCTAATTGAGTTAAAATGTTCAAACTTGGTGTATATGCTTATTAGGTCAATGCCTTGATGGAGTTCGAAAATGAGCATTTTGCGCTTAGGTTAAGCAGAGATAAGCAATTTGATTGGTTGATACTTCGGGACAAGATAACTTAGGTTCATCTTGATTGATGATTTTTATGCCAATACAATGTCTGCATTCTCATTCAGTAATGGATTCGACAGTAACAGTGTATAGAAACGATTGACTCGGACACGAGGACCCTTTCCCTTGGCCAGAGGGGCCCTTTTGTCAAGCGTGGGGGCCCTTTTGTCTGTTAGGATGCCCCTAACTAGGGTACATTTTCATTTTACCTCGTTGTTTTAGCATTTTTCTTTATAAAACACTTTTGGATGACACTTCGTGTACAGTTTGATTGCTCGATACGTTTGAAAAAACTAAATGTGAGATTAATTAATATGTGTCATCTATTTATTTTGGGATTTCGGCGGGGGACATCAGCCTCACTGTTGGCTTGTTGCATAAATAGTAGTCCCTACCCATCCATTAAAAGAAAATCACGTAAACAAGATATTTAGTAAAATTGATAAAAAAAAAATGAATGCTACCACTTGACATAAAATAAAATGTTACCATATATACCATCGCTGCGTCCGGTCCTCAATAAACAGCACAATTTGACGTATCAGAATGCAATCTGGTGCAATGCCTGGCCATTTTGCAATTCTAACAACTGTTTTTTAGAACGCAGTAGACTGGAATAACACGGGGGGGTGGGGGGCAATGTACTACTAATCTGTTGGATTGAGCGGAAAACACTTGCTGTAAATGTTATAATGATAGGCCTATACGTTAAATAATCGTATAATGATTTCAATTTCGGAGAATTTTAAAATGACTTTTTACTTTTAGAACTTCAGAAATAGTGGGCCAAGACATGGAACTATTACAAATAACAATAACCATAATTTGAGTTCAAACAATATATTTAATAGAATATCTAACATAAAAAGGATCACATCATCTCAGCAATGTAAACAACATATTTAAATTTAAAAACAATTGAATGATAAATTATTTTACAGATTGATCAAGAATATTTCGACGACAATATATGGCCACCTTTCCATGTAGGCGTATTAAATATTATCACTAGATGGCCAAAACATTCCATTTTCATTATTTTATTAATAATAAATAAGGTTGTAAGATTTTCTACAAATGTCACAATCGAGGTGATTAAGGCGAAACCTATGTTAAATAATACCACCTTGACTTTGATATTGTGTTTTTTTATGGCCATATAGTTCGACTGATCGATCCTAATAATTATTGTATTAAGAGTAGGCCGTAGCGCCTGAACTGCCCCCCCCCCACCTAAGCACACCCGTCTTCATTAGCTCAGTCTGTGCAAATATGTAGTAGCCTACGTGACAACCCAATTTCATTTCATGTCACGGTTATGACAACCACGGTTTCATTTCTTAAACAACAAGTAAGACTATAATTTTATTGTAATTTACATCAACATTCACTTTCCACCCTGCATAAGAACAGTGGTTTCAAAACTAACATGCACAATATTGTTTGGCTTATTTTTCTAAAGGTAACTTTTTGTGTGCAATATTTCAAACGAATTTAAATGGATGGGAGGTAACTCTAAAATAAGATTGTCTCACATTGAAAGACGTTTGGCAACAGATCACTAATTATTTCCCCATTGTCTTTAATGTTAATTCTCGTCTCTTAGACCGGCTGTAACTTTTCCCCAAATATTCGTTGGGTAGAACGCCCGCTCGTCAGATGGAGCAACATGTGGCAAACTCTGGCCCAAAAGCATGTATGCGGTTCACCATGAAAAACTTGAGATACACAGGCTGGAAGTAGAGACAACTAAACAAGCAATTTTCGGCCCTCCCTTTCAACGATACCAACCCCACAACCCTTGTATCCTTCCGCCTCAAAATCATGAATATTCACCAAAACCTGTCAGAAAATGTATTTTTAAACCCTTTTCTTCGATTCTACACCAAAAAGTCAACAAAAATCGCCATGCAAAAGGGGGCAAAAGGGAAAGGGAGAGAAAGACTAAAAATAACCCTCGCCCTTGGGTGACGGCCCATGAATATTTAGTGATCTGTGTCCGTATGTATCTACCCTTCGTAACATACACTAGAAACATAAAAAGACGGACATGCTGTGCTGTATGCAGCACTTGTAAACAAAAGTGTTTAAAGAAATACTTCACAGGACGCAGCAAATGAAATGGGGTTTAGGTATGTCACTCAAACTCCAACATAAGACGAAATAAACAGCATATTGTGGAAATCGACAAGATTAACTTCCCCCTACTTGCGTCAAAATTATTGTAAATATTATAGATTAATAAATATATAAAAAGCACTGCATACATAATAAATAAAAAGATCATTTGGTATATTGAAAAATTTAGTATCAGAGAGAGAAATGGGGTTTAACGTCCACTCGACACAAACTAGGTCATTTTGGGACTAACATATGGTTTCAATTTTATTTCAATAATTCTCTTGCGCGTCGGGGTCTTTAGCAGTGGGAGGAAACCGGAGTGCCCGGAGGAAACCCACGAGGTTGAGAAGGCGCCCCTATCTCCATGCCACATACGCTCACACCTGGGATCGAAACCACAGCCGCAAGCCAGAGGTGAGCGGCCAGCTAGAGGTCGAAGCGCAGCACTCTAGACCACTTGGCCATCCCAACCCCCCCTATTTAGTATCATAAATTAAAAAAATAACATACGGATCAAACGAAGTTTAGTCTAAAAGTATTTGAAAGTAAACAAAAATAAGTCAAATACAAAGAAAGCGATATCCATTTGTTTCAAAAGCATGAGCGAGAACAATATATAGCAATAGCAGTAACAAAAGATCTCTTACAATAGAAATATTCATTAGAGTATCAAATAGATACTAAAAGTGTACTTCTGTACTGTTTGGGGGTTTGGTATAACTTTTCAGCAATATGTTGAACAATTCATGTTAAACGACTACCAGAAAGTGCCATTCCCTGGAGAAAAAAAAAAAGAAAAAAAAAAGCGTGTTTTAAATAACTTTACTGTGTGTTGTGGCTATTCAATTCCATACAATGTTGAAAATGTGTTGTATAATTGTTAAGAAATGATGGAATTACAGAAAATTTATGCCAAAAAGTCGGTATGGTATAAAATTTACAAGCAGTGCATGCTTCCGGATATATTCACTTAGTTTGGCTGTCTTGTCCGTGGGTATGTCTTCTTCTATAAGTTTTTGTTTGTTATTATACTCTTACATCCAGGTTTAGATTTACAAATGCGAGAAATAATTATCAAGGCTAAAAGAAGTAGGAAGAAATAAAATAAAATGGGGTTTAACGTCCTAATAAAGGCGAGCATACGCCATACAGTTTGCTATGAGGGGAATTTTGCCCGGACAGCGGGGTTACAACCTATGATTATATCGAATTCCAACTGCCAAGGGATTGTTAACGTGTACGCCGATGTGTACACGGGATTTTGTTTTTTTCGTCACATCCGAACGACTATACGTTGTCCCTCGGTCCTGCATCACTGGCAAGGAGGAATCACGCCGGAAAACTTCCAGGTTAGCGTCTAAACTACTGAGCCACCCTGGCTAACAGAAGTTGGAAAGCGCCACAGGCTACTAAAGAATGTCAGAATGAAGTAAAGTGGTGATTCTTTTACCTGAAAGTATTTTTTATCTATTTATATATATATATATAAATAGATACCTATATATATATAGGTAACTTACAGATTTCATATTTTTAATTATTTATATAGGTAAACTGTATATTTCATACCAAAAACCTCAAAATATCGATCATTCTCATATATATGTGTGTTTTTTGAATAGATATAGCAAATACTTACCAGATAGTTATATTTATACTGTAAATGTATCTACATCTCCAAATCAATATCAAGAATAAAGACATCGGCTGATGGAACCATTTCTTTCAACTTATTGATGGTGGTTTTGAAATACTTTATGTTCTGTTCTGTGAGTGGTAGCCCCTTTGTAATGATGGATTTACAGGTCTGAACATCTAGCTTCGTTGTGCCTGAAAGTGTCTGTGCATTTATCTTACTTTCAAAAATAATTAACTGGTATGCCAAAGCCTGCCGGATAAATTCGTGTTTGGCGTCATCAGTTTCTTGATCACTAAATACTACCCGTTTTAATTGCAGCCATGTAATAAACTGGTACAAATGCTCTTTTACCCCATCCCGGTCATCATGTAGACGTGCCATAAGAATATCCCTGCTATACGCCATATCAAGAAAATGTACATGAGTAACCAAGACCTTGACCACGAGTTCTAATTGGTTTTCGAGGGTTACCAGTTCAATTTCCGTTCTACTAACAGTAAGAAGCCTATTAAAGTTATGCAATACATCTTGTAAGAATTTGGAAACAGAAGTACTTGTCTTAGGCAAAGTTTGTACTCTGGTCGTAGCGTTTTCTAATTCCTTTAGAAAATCTTGTTTGCGTTGTAATACTGATTCAGTTTCTCCAATGGCGGTACCATAACGTACACTTCGCTTTATTGGTGTTTCACAGATTGGACACCGGAAGTCGGTGGTTGAATCCATGAATTTATCCAGACTGTTATACTCAAATATATGTTGACAGTCTATCAACATAACAAATCGTGCATCTGGAGAATCCTCTGGTCCAAAGAAAATTTCAGTGACAACGTCAACATCACAGATTCTACAGTAGCGAGGACAAGGTTCACCACATAGCCCGATGCAGATATGACCACATTTTAAAGTCTTCTCACACGGTTGGTCACATGGTGATAAAGTACATCTTTCAGAACACTCTTTTCCACATTGGTGATGTTTACAAATCCAAGGACATGGTTTTTTACACGGATTGTAGAATTCATCTGATTTGGCGTGTTGTGGATCGTGTTGACATTTTCTTTTACAAACAGCTTGACTTAATGGAGAATTTGTTAATTTCCCCGTGCAAGTGCATGCTTTATGGAGTCTTTGTGTCAGACATTCATTGCAGGTTCCTTGACACTCATGTCCACATATTAGTTTCATTTTACAGTCTGCAGTGCAAATTGCCCTTTCATGGTTGGTGCACATCACTTCACCAGTGTGTCCACAATGCCAAGTCTTTTGTACGATTGTTTTACATTCGTGGCTGCTACTGCAAATGTTTCCACATTTATGTCCACAAGACAGTATCTCCACACAGGGTTGTTGGCATGCGTGTTCACTGGGTTTCTTGTGGCAGGGTACTTGCTCAATATGATGACAATTTGGTATAACTTTAGCAACAAGTTTCGGACATTTACATGTTTCAAAACATTTCAAATTACACGGATGGCCTGCTACACATAACTTATAACATTGGTGTAAACAATCGTGGTCTTCTGGAGACAAATGGCATGGGACTTGCTCAATATGATGACAATATGGTATAACTTTAGCAACAAGTTTCGGACATTTACATCTTTCAAAACATTTCAAATGACACGGATGACCTGCTACACATAACCTATCGCATGGGCGTGAACAGTCGTGGTCTTCTGGCGGCAAATAACATGGGACTTGATCAGTATGTCCACATGTTGGTATAGTTTTCTCCACAGATACCGCACACAGGCATTCCATGAAACATTTAAGTTGACATGGGTGTCCCTCTACACATGATTTAGAACATGGTTTCTGACATTGATACTTCTTGTGTTGTAAATCCACTGGGTGACATGACATCGCACAGGCATGGCCACAGTCTAATCTGGCAAAACATTTCTTTTGACACCCTCCATCAGGGGCTTTTTCAAAATCGTCTGGTGTGCTGACCTGAATTCCGGGATCATCGGGGTGATTCTGGCATCGTAACAAAAGCATATCTCCAAACCCACACGAATTCTTTAAAGTCTTCACCATATCCCGCCATAAGGGACTTTTATATCCAAGCATATCAAAATTCCCTATAACATACAGACCGTTCCTAGCTCTTGACAAAGCGACGCATACCCTGTTTTCAATCTTCAGGAAACCAATATTTTCTTCCAAGTTACTACGAACTAAAGATAAAACAATGATTTCGTTTTCCTCTCCCTGGTAGTTATCGACTGATGTGACCCTGATTCCTTTGGACATCTTTTGTCTGAATAATAGCAATTGACCGGTGTATGTTGTTAAAATTGTTATGCACTCCGGACCATAACCTTGTTTTAAAAGATATTCAGTTAACCGCATCACGAACTGAACTTCATAGAGATTGGAATGACTTCTTCTTTCTGAGTCATGCTCTTCAGCGTGATGATGATTAATGAAACATATGTCTTTTGCCATGCCTTCAACGTGTTTTCTGTGATGAACAGATGTGTGATCTTTTAGATTGGGGTAAATATGCTTCATGAGTTTGGATATTTCTGGTCTCATTCTATGTTGCAGTTCAAGACAGTCACAAGGAACGCCATTATTTATCATTCTCTCAAAGAGGGATAGGTCTAAATTAAATTGTGTAGCAAGTCGGTAAACATTTGGATTAGGTCTCAATTGTTTGTGATCTCCTATTAGTATTAGATGTTCACACTTTTCTGTGAGAGATGTAATGATGTGTCCTTCTAATATTTCAGCTGCTTCCTCAACAATGATTATCCTAGGACTTATTTCTTGGAGTAGGCCACGATATCGCGCAGCTCCTGTTGTGGTCATGGCAATAACGTCAGCGTCAGCCATTATGCATTTCTCTTTCAAAAGTGCCACCTCCCTCTGACTAGTGACGGTGTCCCTATATTCGGCAATTTGGTCTAAATAACTTTGTCTCAGCTGTTGACGGTATTGAGAAACCCAATATCTATAAAGTTTCCATCGTGTTGTGGCACCAACACACCATATGTTTTTTACCGCTTCGGCCTCAGTGGCGTTCAATTTGGTAACATATTTTACATTTTGATCTAATTTTCGTTTAAGTTTACGGTACTGGTCTCTGTCTAGTTGGAAAGCGACCTGCTCTTGAAAATTGTTAAAACTATCAGTATCTTCCGCGGAAGATTCATCTTCATCGACAATCCGTTTGTTCCGTTCGATGTCATAAGCTCCAGTGACGGTTATGACCACGTCTTCTTTATGTTTACTATTTTGTTGTGAACTGTTCTTAACTGATTTCAGGTCATATAAATTTCCTAATTGTAGCCATGTAAGTAGTGTATCCATCATATTATTTTCAGTGGGTTTTGTTCGAATCTCAAATTGCCTCTTATGTCGTGGAGACATGAAGTTGCAAAGGATGTTCCATGAAAGAACGCGGTTTTCGGAAGTATCAATGCGTGAAGATATACCATCCATATGTTCTTTTAAGTGAGCAAGATCTCCACCATAAGTATAACTTATTCTACCCAGATCCACATAATCACCAACTTGCCGCGCTTCATTCTTCCAGGTCTTTAAAGAATGCTTTTCTAGGTTCTTATCCGATATTCTCCCCCCGACTCGAATAACACCCTTTGTGTGAAATTGAAGAATACCTGATAAGAATTGATCTAAAGCATGATTTGTGTAGCATACAATTAACATAGGTCTTCTCGCGATGCCAATTTCATCCCAGTGTTTAGAATTGTGCAACAAGGCTTTAACAATCTTTAATCCAACATAAGTTTTACCAGTACCGGGTGGACCCTGAATTACAGAAAATTTCTTTGTTAGAGCTGTTTGCAGGGCTCTGTATTGGGATTCATCTAAATTAAGCAGTTCGTGTGATGGCCAGGACTGTGGGTCGAAAACATTGACTTGTGAAACACTGTGATTGTTTTTATCTTCTGAATCAACCAAAGGCCGCAAATCTATTCTACCCCCAGGAATTCTTTTTATATACTCTGGCGCGTCGACGACATTATGACACTGTACGAGATGATTTTCAAATGGCAAAGTCGTTACACATTGGAGTCCTTTGAGCACATGTCTGTATGCTTCATAAAATGCCGTAGATTCCACCATAATGAATTGCCGATCAGGATCGATGGAGTTAATTTCTTCAATATCATGCTCAAATTTTAGATCTATGTAGCCATTAGCTATAAGCTCCTTTTTTCTGTCAGATACAGTGGCATTGTAGAAGGTTTTGAAGTTGTCTGAAGACAGACAAACCAATGAACCACAAATTAACCTTTTTGATGTGGCCCAGTTGTCTAGTTTTAAGCGTGATGTGTCAAAATGTAAACGGTAAAGAATGTCTGTATGTGTAAAATTAGGTCGAACAAAAGTCACATTTTTATAAACGCGTATATCTTGTAATCGTTGCTTATTGTCCCCTAATGTTGCTTGATATTCAGCTATACCGTCACGAAGAGGTTGTATGAAATCTTCTCTAAGTAAGCGAAACTGTACATCTAAGTAATGGTTTACATCCTCATACCTTCCTTTAATCTTGTTCTTTCTCAAGAAAGGCTTTATGTTGGGACTTAAATCATCCAGTGTTGGCAACAGCGACATTTCCCGATAGTTATTGGGGGCATTGCCTTCATCATTTGAATCGTCATGGAATATTCCCCGATGATCTTCTTTCAGATTCTTATGCTTTATCCTTTCTAAATCAAGGACATCTTCCAAATTGGCGATGATTTCCTCGTCAATAACATCTGTTGTTTCTTGTAGAATCTCTATTTCTCTACGTAATAAAATTAACACACCGCTTTGATCTGCAAATGGCCCCGGTATTCGAATAAACAGCTCCCGCAGAATACAAATTATGTTCAAGATAGTGTTTTGCTGTGCCTCTTTGCTTCCTTCCCTACTAATGTTCAGTATTACATTACTTATCTGCCTGGTGAAAAATAATGAACGATGTAATTTACCCACGATTCTGTTGAGATTTTGTGGAAGGAAAAAGCATGTGAATGCCCTAGCTAGTATCGAAAGAATTAGCCCCACAGATTCTTTATCTTGTCGCTGTGCGTTTAAAAGTTCTTGAAGTCCACTGTAATCATGACCAAGTGTAATCAGAATGTGTGCCGGACCCTTCTTGTCAAGTTCACGTAGTCGCGTAATATTCAGTAAATCTGGGGTCCGTTTCCGTTCCCGACTTTGGTTGTGCTTTGTGTTGGACGAACGTCCTCTACTATTGAGTGCTGCACGTGGAATGTTCCTTATTTCGCATGGGTGACCACTATGTCTTTCGTCACTACCACCAACAGTAGACTGGTATATTCTTGTTTCTCGTGAACGAAAATCTGTTCCCAGGCTGCGATCCTCAGAAGATGGTAAGGTGTCAGGTATATTCTTCTCTTTTTCCCGATCGATACGTTTCACCAATTTACTGATAGGCCCGCTCATTTTTTGTATCTTTATCCAAGCTGACTGAAAAAGAGAGAAAGGATCAAGCTGTTAATTGGGATTCTTACAACAAAGTCGGGACCATTGTCTGGATCTGGGATCAGTATATTCATTTCAACCGTTTCTCGAACTATTATCAAGAGTCGCATATCTGTTACGAACGACCAGAAAGCTACAAAGAAAATTAATGTGTTACAGAATTACAGAAATGAAATATAATGTGGTTCTCATCACACTGTGTCGTCCATTCGTCCTATATCTACAGAACGGCAACAAAATAGACAATTATAATTAATTAGAATCAAAGTTTTTGTGTCTGAATAGTTAGAAAGTATTCAGTCAAATCTGTGACAGACAGTCAGGTCGTACACATCTAGGTTAGCAATTTTCAGTACGATGAGCATTAAAATATCTTATTTACCAGAGTGGTTCGTTTTCGAGCACCCAGTTAGTAGACATGGTACAACAGTGATCACCTACTCCGGAGGAATGTTTGTCCGAGGATCAGCTGTCCATAAGCTCCATTGATCCGAAACTCCATGGACCATTAGGGATGGGACAAACGATTATATTTATTTACTAATTTTAGTTTATTATTTGGATTAATGTGTTAGCAATGGAACACAAAATCAAAATTTGTTTCATCTATACATGTAGATGCAATATCATAAAAAACTATCCAACAAAGCATTTCAAAATATAACAACGTTAGTCAATTTATCACACACACTATCTACCGTATGGGAATTTAAGAGTCAGCTTGTAAGCAACCAAATATTTTATCCTAAACATAATGAAATTTATTTTTCCTCTTTATATTAAAGTTCAATTTATCGAGCTTTAATTGTAATAATCTCTCTTTTCCTGAACATTTTTCACGCCTCAAGATTAAGAAAATACTATTCATTTTAGTTCTTTATCTTGACTTGAGCAGACCCCTTCCCTTTGCGCAAATGAGCAATACATTACATTACATTATATTCACGTGTGAAATATATCTAAAATATAAAATACCAGCGGCTGCCAGGCAGGATACGCCCACATTTCGCAAGAAATGGATAGAGAATAAGCTAAACAAAAAGCGATTTTTCGAACAATCATGGGCCATAATTCAGGAAGTTACAATCCGATAAGCACGAATATCGACAGGAACAAAGATCTTTGGGTTATAAAGATGCATTTCAAGTTTCAGCAAAATAGGATCAAAATTGGAACTTATAGAGGGTCCACAACCTTGATATACCATAAATTTACACTAACTGCGTGCGAGGGGTAGCCATTTTGTCCGGCAATTTTGGTCCGATTTTCACGAATCTAAACTCATTTGAGTGTAATGTTGATATACTAAAACGTTTTTTTTTAAATCAGGTAAAAATTGTGACCTAGAGGGACCACAAGCTAAAAACATGATTTTTAGTACAATCAAAGGCCATAATTCAGGAAGTTATGATCCGAAAATACCAACAGGAACCAATATCTGTAGTTTATAAACATGCATTTCAAGTTTCATCAAAATCGAATCAAAATTGTGACCTCTAGAGGGTCCACAACCTTGATATACCAGATGTTTACACTATTTACGTTCAAGGGGCGGCCATTTTGTCCGACAGTTTTGGTCCGATTTCACGAAATTCAAACTCGACCAACATGTTGGTGTAACGGTGATATATTAGAAAGGTTTATGTAAACCAGATAATGGTTGTGACCTCTAGAGGGACCACAAGCTGCTAAAACACAATTGTTAGTACAAATATGTGCAAATATCGAAATAAACCAAGATCGTTGGGTTATAAACATACATTTCAAGTTTCATCAGAATCGGATTAAAATTGTTTCCTCTACAGGGTCCACAACCTTATTTTTACACTATTCGCGTACAAGCGGCGGCCATTTTGTCCGGCAATTTTGGTCCGATTTTTACGAAATTCGAACTCAACCTTCATTACGGTATAGTGGTGATATAATCAATCGTTTTTTTTAAAAAATCGGATAGTAATTGTGACCTCCAGATGGGCCACAAGCTAAACATGCATTTCAAGTTTCATTAAAATCGGTTCAAAATTATGACCTCCATAGGTTCTACAGGCTAAAAAGTGATTTTTCGTATAATCAGGGGCCATAATCCATGTTGTTTCGATCCGATACATGCCAATATCGAAAGCAACCGAGATCTTTTGGAGATAAGCCTATATTTCAAGTTTCGTCAAAATCGGATAAGAATGGTGACCTGTAGAGTGCCCACAAACAATTGTGGACGGACGGACCGGGCGACGACAATATACGTCCACATGAAAATGTGGGCGTATGAAAATTGTGGGGCATTCTAGGGCCATAAGAAAGGGAAAAAAACCCTTCCCCATGGCAATTACTCCTTTATGAACTGATTATAAAACATACCAATGCAGCTTGTAAGTCGTCTTTTGATCTGGTTTTTGGTGTTCCTCATTCAATGTGAGGAAAGTCGTAAAACGCCTAACACTGTACAAGGGATCAGTACTGCATTCCCTGTTATAATGCAAATATTGGTTTATTCCACATGTGCACATATTAAAATCACGTGGCGGCTGAAGTCTAAAGCCAGTAGGTTGTTCCCACTTTCGGGATAGGCTTATACATTACAACACGTGCCACGTGATCGTTAGCGAAATGCTGATTGGATTTCCGTACATAATGTTTCGCTCTTTGTCGAAATTCAACGCAAGCGAGACCAACGCGAACATTTGATGGCCGAATATTGTTTTTTGAATCCCCGCGAACATTATTCTGTCAACAATGGTTCGTGTTGAAATCCAACGCAAATCGGCTAACTATTGTCGGAAGACATTGTTCGGTCAACGGATTATTAGCCGGTCTGCGTTGGGGGATTAAAACCCATAACACTACTTTCTATCAACGAAAAATGTCCACACTCTTCATTGGAAATCCCGGAAAGGCATTTAAACCCAAGCGCAAACCCACAAAACAAATGCTTTATACATTTACTAAATTTCACGCAAACGACGAATGTTTAACCCAAACGACCAACAGTTGTTCAAAAGTGACTGATTTTAATGTCACATGATTGACCCAAACATCACGTGATAACAAAATGCAGACAACAGTCATTCCTTTACCAGGCCCGGATCCAAGATTTTGTCGAGGGAGGGGGGCAATACATTGGAGCAAAGGGGAATCATCAGAGTGCCGCATGCATTAGTGGTTTGGTGCAGTCCCCAGAGTCTTCGTCGCGGCCTCATTCCGAAACCAATTGTATACGTTGCAACCTTAGGAATTGCTAGGGCGAAAATTACTCTGCCCCCCTCCCCCTGGATCCGTGCCACGATTACCACGTAATCGTTAACGAAATGTTGATTGAATGCCCATTTTGTGCTTTGTTGAAATTCAACCCTAACGAGACCAATGCGAACATTTGTTAGTCGAATACAATTTCAATTATGTTACAAAAGTCACAAATCACAATCCACACAACTGTTTATGATCCATACATGCTATTGACCAGAATATAAAGATTTCTAATAATGTGGGCATAGTAAATTCAAACCATTTAAATCTATAGCTGAAAAATGTATTGCCCTGGCTATCCGTTAATCTGTGACAACCAAATTCCCACATTCATATCTAACATGTATTAACATGTCATGTCATGTTAAATGTTATAATAATCAATACAAGGTAAAGAATACGATATAGCCTACCTATATAATGTAGATTATCACACTGTTCTTAATACACTCCTGTATAATTCGTGTCTACGTTATAAATACCAAACAGTAACGGATAACTTATGTTTGAAATAAATTAATTCAAGGACGTTCCACTGAATTCTATTTTCATTTTCGTTTCTGAGAAAAGGATATAAATAGACGGAGTAAGACTACTAATTATGCGTTCATTGTTAAATTCAAGCCATTAGGTTTTCTTCTAAATTCCGTCAAGTCGATTCCTTATATCATAACAGATCACCAAATCTAAATTCCAACCTAAAAATCAACCAAATGGATATGCAAAATGGGAAAATGAAAGCAATCTATTTCATCAACTTCCGGAGCGATTATTGGCATGACTCCAACAGTTATTTAATATGTCAATATAATCTATATAAGTAGTTTATAATATGATATCAGTAGTTTATATAGCTTAATAACAAATAAATCAGACGTACAGTTTTAATTAATTTTTCGTTCCCCGCCTTTCGAAAAAGCAGGGGACTATTAAAATGCGTCTGTCCGTCTCTCTGTCCGTCACACTTTTTGGGACACGATATCTCTCCTAATTGAGCAAGAACGTTCAAACTTACGAGTTTATTAGGTGAATGCCTTGATCGTACTTGTGATAATTTGCTTTTAATCATATCAATTATTAAGTATACTACTTTTAAATGTCCAGCAGTTGAATCTCCGCAACATAAACACTGTCAACTATCCCTTATTGTTTATCTCATAGTTAACCTTTGTTTAATGTATGTGGCACTATACTACTCACATAGCGATCTCCCCCGGTCTCTAAGCCGAGGAGACTAAAGATATGCCCGTCTAGGAACACTGCATGTTATTGTTATCTCTATCCCGGCATCAAAGCATCTGCGGAGATACATCCCTCCAGGAACGCCAATGATGTCTGATTCCTGGCCTCCAAGCCGAGGAGGTTGTATGTCTTAAGATTTAAGCCCACTTGATGTCAAAAGCACATTTGATGGTGCTATTTAACTTATATGAAACGTTTGGTACGTCGGATATTAGGGGGAAAATTACCACTTTTGGGTAAGTGTTTCATTTACCATGGTTTCTGCGGTGAAAACCCTACACATAATTAATTAAAAGACTATGAACGGTAGGATACTGATCGATAATATCTAGTAAAAAATCACCCAGTGCGCGCAAACCTCTGGTGTCTGTTCAATGTGTACTGCTTGAGTTGTCACGAATAGTTGTTGCGCAAAGCAAGTCTATATCAAATTTATTTATTTATCTAAATAAAATAGGTGTGTAGGATCAGATCATTGGTGTATAGACTTGACCTATATCCTATAACTCGTGTCATAATTTTCTTCTAACAATGTTAAAGTACCCTGACACTTGAACGATTTTTGTTCACGCACTTCGGCGTGTTAATGACTAAAGCCTTCGAAAACTGTACGTGCCATGTCGCATCAATGTTCGTGTCATGTGCGTGCAACTTGCGTCAATACTGCTAACTCGACGCGAACGCTACCGACGGTGTGTATCAATGCGTGTCAAGGGAATCCACTACAAGCTAACTCGACGCGAACGCTACCGACGGTGTGTATCAATGCGTGTCAAGGGAATCCACTACAAGCGTCAGACATACCCCACATGTATGCGTTAACAAGTCTAGCCATTGCGTCTCAATGCTTACCAATGCGGCCCAATTTATGCGTGTACAATATTGAAGTAAATAGGCAAATCATACTACGGTGTACTGCTCGTGAGAGGGCCACACAGGGAACTAATCGGGCAGTGTAGGAAAAAAATAGCCAATGCATATTAAGAGACCAGGGGAAGAACGATCTCTGCAGTCACTTTTTCAACGAACCGCAGTAAATGGCACCATCTGGTAGCAAATTGTATTAGCTTTCTGTGGAACAATCAATTTCAGGTAAAAACTACCTGAGTCGACCCGAAACAAGGCCCAAGGCCCTCCATCGGACCCTTTATTTAACCTTAATTTGCCTGAAAAGTTGAAATCAGTTGAACTGGTAATTATGGTTCGCGTTAAACATCATTTTGATGTAGTAATTGGAACCCACTCGTTGTTCTGTTCACGTCAAACTTACGCGAAAAGGCAAAAATGTAACTTAGATCGCTCTTGCCCTGGGGCCGGTTGCTCAAAGCTCCGTTATCTTTTAACGATCCGTTAAATCCATGTTAAAGAATCGTTAACTTTAACAGAGAGAAAGACTGTTGCTGGAAGTCCCGTCAACTTTAATGTGTCGTTAACTTGGCGCTATATTTAACGGAGGTTTGGGGCTCCGTTATCTGTTTAATGATGGCATTAGTTGGCTGTAGCAAAAAGTCATAGATTACCAATGTAGTTTACTATAGAACATTCTAGAGGGTTGGGCGATGCGGGCCTATTTCATTTTCTATAGGATGAAATTCTATACTATTCTACAGAATTTTGGTGTCCTATAGGAAATAATGCCCCATAATTCTGTAGTGCAAATCCCATAATTTTTCCTACAGATTTACGCCAAAATTTCTAAAGGAAAAAATAACGTATTCTATAGTGTTTTTTGTTGTAAATTCTACAGTAATCTTTTTGTCTTTAATCTAGAGTTTAACGGATCGTTAAAATAACTTAGTTTTGAGCAACCGGCCCCTGGTCTCTTCATATGTATAAGCTTATGGCATGATGTAACGCACCTGTCATTTTGGGAGAACGAAGTCAAATACCGAATAAAATACCCTTCCCCTAAGACACTGATTTTTCAAAAATTGCACGAATATCAATTTGAAGGAATCATGTATCGTTTATTTGTATTGAAATTGTCATATCAACCTTGTAATACCTTGTATGGTCCTGTAGCAATTCCTTCGAGGATTTGGTCCTTAATAGCCATCCTACCTGTTTCAGAGGTTTCTATGGCTATATTTTGGGGAGATGTTTGACCCATCCATAAGGATAGACACTATTGAAATTCAACTCGATTACTTTTTGGAATTATTGTCCTCGCGATCGAGACCTTGTAACCAAAGTTAAATTCGGGACATCTTGCTGTAAAGCCCAAATGACTAAGCTTTAATGGTGGGTGTTTCGTTTATTGGCAACCTTTTCTAACATCTTTCTAAAATCTGGGTCGAGAATAAAACTAATTGTAATAATGCTGGTATTTGCGCTACTGGTATTGGCATTGGCTTGTTCAGCCCTATCAACCCAAAAATACACCAAGAGTTTACTACACCCCACAACGTTTATTATCAGACAAACACTATACATCTTATAAGATTTGTACGATGCATACAACTGATTTAACGGATTGTATTTCATATTTCGATATTTATTCAGGTATAACCGGCACCACGAAATGGGAGAATACCAAAACCATAAATTACTAAATATCCAAATGGAGAATACAATGATTAGGTTTGAGCAAGACGTTTATTAGGCAAAATTACCGCCCCAGCCCCCAATATAAAGCATATATATCCTGGGCTTTAATGAATCAAATGCATAGGGTAGCGGTTTTATGTCACCGGAAAGGTAGTCAGTTTGTGGGAAAAAAAATGAGAATAAATACCCAAATAAGCTTCTCGTGGGTCCACTGTCCAGGTCTATGCTGCTATGGTGATAACCCAGGGTGGTGCATTGGATGGTATGATAAATTCTTCAAAGCCTGTTCTAAATGTCGAACCAACCAGATAGCGGCCCATGCTTATAACTATGATCCATACAAAATTATGCAGTCCTTGGAACAAATCTCGAAACACTTAGGCATACACCTCTGGCTTTTAAAATTCGCTTGTGAAACAAGTTACAACATTGACGATAACATTTGATTTATGCAGACATCGATACCATTACTAAACCACCATTCATCGAAAGATATGCTTGGTTCTGTAGCAGAATGACTACTTCTAATAAAACCAATCTATTAAATGTGGATTCTCCAACTTAAAGCAAACTTGGCAACGTTTACAACGCCATTCACTAATCAAGATTCTAGTTTTGAAATTGCCTGCGATTTTAATTTTTACGTAAAATTATTTCTTAATACTAAATGTAATAAATGAATGAAATGGGGTTCTAACATCCTACTTTTCTGTGAGTTAAGAGGAATATTTTTATCGGACAACAAAGGGTCCTTTAAAGCGGGAATTTCATATTTTCTAAGAAGTCAAAACATAATTATTTCTATGTCTTTTGTTCAAAAGGTTGTCAACTCACTATTATACGATCATGGGCAATATTTCACAGGCATTAAAAATCACTGACACAGAAAATAATAACACCATTACCCCCCTTGTTTTCCTATTCGCCTTCATGCAATGGCGATCTTCAAACGTTTGAATTTGAAGTTGAAAATGATATTTTTGCCAATTTCTCAACTGGCAATAGTGAATTATAGGATAAATAGGATTATTCTTTAACAAGGTAGGACTGTTTATAGATACTATCAATTTTAGGGCTTTATTTTAATAAATCTTAAAAATATAACTTAAAAATATGAAATAAAAGTGTACACAGGATATCACTTTATAGTCCAATCTGAACGACTAGACGCTGTTCACTGTCATGCCACGTGTAATCTTTAATTAAGAAGTGAAATGTTCTAGAAATAGTAAACGTGATGTCAACTTACACGACACACAATCTTTTTACGGGTTTTTAAGTGGCTTTGGCGAAAGCCTTTTCAAAAATATCTAAATCTTAGTAAACCAGTGCTTGTATGTTCGGATAATACGGCGATTGCCTGAAGTTACCACACCTTATTAACATGGTTATAATTATGTAATAGTATTCAGTTGAATTGTGTCTATGGCAAATGTTCGCGGTTTGCTTTTATCAAATTTGGGGTAAGTATTTACATGAACCAGCCATAAATAATTAGTATATTCGTATATGCCGAAAACATTGTATTTTTATGCTAATTTCATACAGACAGTAGATCACAACTAAAGCTTTATAAGTCAGAAATTGGTAATAATTTTTGGTAATAATAATAATAGTCTATTTATATTGCGCAATATCCATGCATGAGCATGCTCAAAGCGCAGTCCAAATATGATCACAAATGTCATAAATTGAATGCTTTCTTAGACAGATAGGTTTTAAGTCTGGATCTAAACACCGCAGTATCTGGAGAGTTCTTTATTTCCAGTGGCAGATCATTACACTCTGTTGGGGCCGAGTAGGAAAAAGTCCTTTGTAATACACAGTATAAAGTCTAAAAAAACAACTAAACACGTGTTTCTACATGCTCTTCGTCGAATTTCAACTCCAAAGATTGTTTTCATGCAAATGAACAATTGCACAGAATCTCAATAAAGACTTAAGAATCTGCCAAAACTCTAAAACAGAGACTTTTGGCAAGCATAAATTGCTAGTGCGTGTCCGTATGGATTTTGTGTGTGACGTCATCAATGTGTGTGTATTTCTCATACGTGATACGGTACACGGATACGGCAGCCCGTATCGAACAGCTTTCATACGGAGAAGGTCCGTATAACATTGTCGTCTTTTTAGACGCTGAAATGTTGTATCATAGCGTTTTTATGAATCTATGTGTATCTTAGAACACGGAAGTGTACATTTGATGTGAATTTAATCATAATAACGACTGGTATTTAATCATTATTTTTGATGGGTTTTTCTCGGAATTTATTGTAGGCAAGGCACTTGACTAAAACTGTGGTGATCTTGGTAGATAACTGCCATTATGCTGTACAGAACTAACTTAGCTCAGTGACGCATACGTACGCGACGCAAGAATCTGCCAAAACTCTAAAACAGAGACTTTTGGCAAGCGTAAATTCCTAGTGCGTATCTGTATGGATTTTGTGTGTGACGTCATCATTGTGTGTGTATTTCCCATACGTGATACGGTACACGGATACGGCAGCCCGTATCAAACAGCTTTCATACGGAGAAGGTCCGTATAACATTATCGTCTTTTTAGACGCTGAAATGTTGTATCATAGCGTTTTTATGAATCTATGTGTATCTTAGAACACGGAAGTGTACATTTGATGTGAATTTAATCATAATAAAGACTGGAATTTAATCATTATTTTTGATGGGTTTTTCTCGGAATTTATTGTAGGCAAGGCCTTTGACTAGTACTGATGGTGATCTTGGTAGATAACTGCCATTATGCTGTACATAACTAACTTAGCTCAGTGTCGCATACGTACGCGACGCAAGAATCTGCCAAAACTCTAAAACTACTCTGACGTGATACGGATAGGGAAAATGCCACTTGCCAAAAGTCTCTATTATAATTCATTACGAGACGTGTGATACCCTGATCAAACGGAAAGTTTTAACAGTGCTTACTGACAGCATCTAGGGAATTCCCAAGTGGCATATGAACGCTATTTTGGCTTGTTTCAAACCACTGCAATCAATTGAAGTATACGGTATGGTGTTTTTACCTTTATTTAGAATGTTAAAACACAGTTTTATTTCCTGAGGTCCCGATAAGACACAAGTCAGCATGTTTGAATAGCTAGTTTGTGAAAATACGTCATAGGAGGTTAGGTTATCTGAATTCGTCAAATAAATGACAATTATTACAAGTTGTTACTCATACAGTACACATTCGTTACTATTTTAATAAATTGCAGGTAGTTTGCCCTAGATTCAGAAGCTAAGGGGCAATTACAATTTTTAAATGAATTGTTTAAACTTGTTTAATTTGTTCTCAGGCGGTAAGGTTATCTGAATTCCCCAAATAAATGACAATTATTACCAATCGGTGTTAATACAGTACGGCATAACCTTATCCGTGTATCACATTCGTTATCCTAACTAAATGAAGGTAGTTTAGCGAAGATTGCAGAAGTTAAGGAGCAATGACAAAGTTTTAAGTGAATTGTTTAAACTTGTTTAATTTGTTCTCAGTGGATATGTTATGTGGATGTGTGGTATCGTCTTCCAGTATAGCGAAGGGTCTATTTACACCTCCCTTTTTAAACATCTACCAAAAATTGATTGACAACATCGCTAAAAGTCCATTGTTAAAGATTCGAACAATGTCTTGATTTTCCATTGTTGTCGTGTTTCAATATGGTTGTCTAGAGAGTTGATTATGGGCTTGGCATATGAATAGATGCCTAATTAATAATTAAATAACATTTGAGGCCAAAGAAATACCTGCATCTTGAAAACAGAGTTGCGATCGGTTCGGTGGTGTCGGAGACTTACCCTCTGACTTATGGAGTACCTCAAGGTTCCGTTCTAGGACCAGTTCTTTTCTCGCTGTACATGGCTCCACTCGAAGAAATTATCACCCGCCATAGTCTGAACTCCGTCATCTACGCAGATGACACTCAACTGTACATTTCGTGCGAATCCCGGACTGATTACACTATGGTGCGTCGTATTGAGGCTTGTGTGGACGAAATACGTCATTGGATGCGTGCCAATATGCTCGCATTGAACGATGGTAAAACGGAAGTTCTGTGGTTTTCATCCCGCTTTAAAGATGCTGCTGTCCGGTCTGTCATGAAAGATGTACGGATTGGGGAGGTTCACGTCTCTGCCACGGATTTCGTGCGGAATCTTGGGGTGTTGATGGATTCGAAGGGAACCATGGACAATCATATTACTAATGTGTGCAAGGTTGCGTCGTTTGCCCTATGGCGTATTGGCAAACTTCGGAGGCTCCTAGATCAGAGCTCGTCCGAGAAGCTTGTCCATGCATTTGTTAGTTCACGGTTGGACTATTGCAATAGCTTATTATTTGGTTCATATGGTTACCAGTTCTGCAAATTACAGCACATCCAGAATGCTGCTGCTCGATTAATAGTCAAACGCAAGTTGGAGCGTCATGCAGATATGACACCATTACTGATGGAACTCCACTGGCTACCAATTGAAGCTCGGGTCCAGTTTAAGGTCATCTGTATTATTTTCAAGTTGATCCGCCATACAACATCTGCACCACTCTATCTCACTGAGCTGATTTCTGTTGCTGCACCGGTGAGAAATCTTCGAAGTGCTGATGGTGTGAAACTTTTGTATCAACCACTTCGACCCAAGCCATCAAGAGCTTATGGCGATCGCGCGTTCAGTGTTTTTGCACCAATCCTATGGAATTCCTTGCCTGGTCACTTAAGGTCTATTACAAATTTGATATCTTTTAAATGCTCTTTAAAAACATACCTTTTTCGAAAATTTTATTCAACATAATGCATCTATGTATAGTGAACAATTATTGTTTTTATATGTTTATAAACATTATGTACAGCGGTTTGAGATTGTCTAATGTAAATCGCTATATGAAAAATTAATTATTATTATTATTAAACAGAGAAAACCGATATTTTCATGGTGCATGTATACATGGCCTTGCTTTACTTTATACAATGTTAACGTAATTTTGACTTACAATTGCCAAAACCTTATGTTTTATACTCACGGTATAGTTATTATCTCTTTATTTATGTCCAGTTACAACTACACAAATACTGAACTAAAATCAGACCAAGCTAATATGGGTTGTAAAAGGATTTTAACTTGTAGCTTTTGATTCACCATTATTTATAATTTTAACATAGAGATCTTGCTAAGATTTGAAGAATACGAAAGTGATTCAAATCAAGGAAAGTAACTATTGTTACCGACTGAGTATAGGTGCGGAAGGGCATTATCATTATCATTGTTCTATTTCCCTGTCATACCAATATATGTTCTGTTCAGTATTAAGTTATAGAAAAAGCGACAACGCATTTTTATAAACCGTACATCACATTTTGTTGAATAGAATATGAATATCTAAGGTATGATATGACAGGAAAAAAGTTGTTTTTTAAACATAGCACACATCACTACAAACAGTGCTATAGATTAATGTCTTCTTAATAGCCTTCGCATCGCTTTTCCTAAATTATATTTTATTTATAGATTGCATGACTTTTATATCCCCTGCTTTAAATAGAAAACTTTTAATTTTGTAGTATATAAATCAATCCAACTATATTTTTTTATCATGTAACTCCCGATATACATATCCAAACCTCCACCCTACCCACTATGACCTGCATACTCTAATCAAATAGAAATTGGTTGAAAGAAAACATGGGTATGTATACGTAACCGAATGCAGAAATATAATTACGTAATACTGAAGTCTCCTTAGACATTCGTACACCATCAATGAAATTCCATTTAGAAAAATGCTTAAAATTACGAAAGAGAACATAATTGAATTATCAACACGGTGATGCTGATACATGCCAAAGAACAGGAAAGAAAGGGATAACTAACATAGAAAATTCCGAGATTTCGGTTTTACCCTTTGTAATAAAAAAAGAAAAGTCGGAATTATTTATTCCCAAGTTTTTTTTTGAATGGCCGGCCCTCGGATGCATTTACTAGATTTTATAGTTCTTTTACATGCCCTTCTATAATTTGTTGCTTATAGCGTGTGATGTGTCTTGTCCTCGGAATTGACTTTTTCCCGCACTTACTAGAAACTAGATCAAATATGTATTTATTCTCATCAGCATGTTCATATCAGTTCCTCGGTTCGTGAAAATGGCCGATTTTTCCTTGGGTTAATTTAACGAATCCGAAACACAACTTTCCTACACTTACTAAGACACTTAGAACAATACGTTGGGGGTGTTGGGGCCTTAACACACACCCAATAATTCTTATCTGTGCCTTTTATACAAAAACCCGATTCTTAGCTTCCTGGAAATCTCAATAACACTGCTCAATTCGCTCAGAAAATGGACAACCTCGACAGGTCATGGCTTTGGCGTAATAAAACTGTACACCAAGCTTGGTTCTGTAGCAGAATGACTACTTCTAATAAAAACCAATCTATTAAATGTGGATTCTCCAACTTAAAGCAAACTTGGCAACGTTTACAACATCATTCACTAATAAAGATTCTAGTTTTGAAATTGCCTGCGATTTTAATTTTTACGTAAAATTATTTCTTAATACTAAATGTAATAAATGAATGAAATGGGGTTCTAACATCCTACTTTTCTGTGAGTTAAGAGGAATATTTTTATCGGACAACAAAGGGTCCTTTAAAGCGCGAATTTCATATTTTCTAAGAAGTCAAAACATAATTATTTCTATGTCTTTTGTTCAAAAGGTTGTCAACTCACCATTATACGATCATGGGCAATATTTCACAGGCATTAAAATCACTGACACAGAAAATAATAACACCATTACCTCCCTTGTTTTCCTATTCGCCTCCATGCAATGGCGATCTTCAAACGTTCGAATTTGAAGTTGAAAATGATATTTTTGCCAATTTCTCAACTGGCAATAGTGAATTATAGGATAAATAGGATTATTCTTTAACAAGGTAGGACTGTTTATAGATACAATCAATTTTAGGGCTTTATTTTAATAATTCATAAAAATATAACTTAAAAATATGAAATAAAAGTGTACACAGGATATCACTTTATAGTCCAATCTGAACGACTATAGACGCTGTTCACTGTCCTGCCACGTGTAATCTTTAATTAAGAAGTGAAATGTTCTAGAAATAGTAAACGTGATGTCAACTTACACGACACACAATCTTTTTACGGGTTTTTAAGTGGCTTTGGCGAAAGCCTTTTCTAAAATATCTAAATCTTAGTAAACCAGTGCGTGTATGTTCGGATAATACGGCGATTGCCTAAAGTTACCACACCTTATTAACATGGTTATAATTATGTAAAAGTATTCAGTTGAATTGTGTCTATGGCAAATGTTCGCGGTTTGCTTTTATCAAATTTGGGGTAAGTATTTACATGAACAAGCCATAAATAATTAGTATATTCGTATATGCCGAAAACACTGTATTTTTATGCTAATTTCATACAGACAGTAGATCACAACTAAAGCTTTATAAGTCAGAAATTGGTAATAATTTTTCGTAATAATAATAATAGTCTATTTATATTGCGCAATATCCATGCATGAGCATGCTCAAAGCGCAGTCCAAATATGATCACAAATGTCATAAATTGAATGCTTTCTTAGACAAATAGGTTTTAAGTCTGGATCTAAACACCGCAGTATCTGGAGAGTTCTTTACTTCCAGTGGCAGATCATTCCACTCTGTTGGGGCCGAGTAGGAAAAAGTCCTTTGTAATACACAGTATAAAGACTAAAAAACAACTAAACACGTCGAATTTCAACTCAAAAGATTGTTTTCATGCAAACGAACAATTGCACAGAATCTCAATAAAGACTTAAGAATCTGCCAAAACTCTAAAACAGAGACTTTTGGCAGGCATAAATTCCTAGTACGTATCCGTATGGATTTTGTGTGTGACGTCATCAATGTGTGTGTATTTCTCATACGTGATACGGTACACGGATACGGCAGCCCGTATCGAACAGCTTTCATACGAAGAAGGTCCGTATAACATTGTCGTCTTTTTAGACGCTGAAATGTTGTATCATAACGTTTTTATGAATCTATGTGTATCTTAGAACACGGAAGTATGGTGGCTGATTGGTATCATGTCGTATTGTCGTGATGTCGCCTTTCATAACGCGACAACCCGACAACCCGACATCACGACATTTCTACCCGACAACACGACAACCCGACAAGCCGACAACCCGACATCACGACATTTCTACCCGACATCACGACATTTTTACCCGACATTACGACACTAAAAATGTCGTGATGTCGGGTAAAAATGTCGTAATGTCGGGTAAAAATGTCGTATTGTCGGGTTGTCGGGTTGTCGGGTTGTCGTGATGTCGGGTTGTCGGGTTGTCGGGTTGTCGCGTTATGGAACAAAAAACTGGCAATAAAGAAAATGGTTGATCAAGTGGAAGTAGATTCACACTCACATTGCAGTTTGAGTTGCATTCGTATCCATTTGTATACGTCCACATTCATAATGTGAACCGTCTTCATTAGCTCAGTCGGATCAGAACAGTAGGACGTTAAACCCCATTTCAGTTCATAATGTGAACATATTATGCCGCCGCCCATTTTATTTCATAATGTGAACACATTATGCCGCCGCCCTTGTCTGTGTGTTTGTCATTGAGTCAAGTGGTGTGGTTTCCAGCCCAAGCTTGTCTATGACAAAGAGTAGGGTCGTCTGTCTAACCTCGTGGGTTTTCTCCGGGTGCATGCCCTACCCCGCGGGGTGGTACCAATCCCGCTTTTTTGTTATTATTTTGTCTGTAAATATTTTACAGGTTGCAATTATTAACACATTTTGTTCAAATTCGGCATGATCAATCATTTCAAAATCAGGATGGTACCTATATTAATATTTAGTCTGTAAACACTCTACAGGCCGCGATTCTTAATGGATTTTCTTCAAATTTGGCATGAGCATTATTTTTAAAGAGACAATGGCACCTACTGATGTAAATGCATGCCCGACCCATAGGGGCGTTGTCACGCCCACTTTTCGTGAATATTTTGTCTGTAAACACCTTTCAGACTGTAATTGTTATGAGATTTTAATCAGACTTGGCATGATCAAGACAGGATGGTAAACACCCTACAGGCTGTAAATTTTATACGCCCACATTGAAATATATCAAGGGCCATAACTCTGGTAGTAATTATTGGACATCGCTGAAAATCATTAGGCGTCTTCGTCGCATGAACTTACACACTGTGCATCAATTTCAAGCGAATCGGATGACAACGTTAGCATCTAGAGCGTCCACAAGATTTTAAAAAGTGAAACGTGATCATGGGCCATAACTTTGAAAATAATGCTCATGCCAGTCCTTGTGATTAAAGTTATTATCCGATTGATTTGAAATTTATACCAAGTGTTTATGTTCATGAAACTCTGGCAGTAATTATCTGGCAGTGAAAATCAATGGGCTTCTACGTCTCATGGCCATAAACATTGTATATAAATTTAAAATCAATCCGATGATAACTTTAGGCCCCAGAGAGTCCACAATCTGACCGACGGACGGTGTGACGGACAGACGGGGGCGACGACGATTTATTTAAATGTGGACGTATGAAATTTGCAACCTGTAGGGTGTTTACCATTCTGTCTTGATCAAGCTAAAACTGAACAAAATCTCATAAGAATTACAGCCTGAAAGGTGTTTTCAGACAAAATATTCACGAAAAGTGGGCGTGACAACGCCCCTATGGGTCGGGCATGCATTTATATCAGTAGGTGCCATTGTCTCTTTAAAAATAATGCTCATGCCAAATTTGAAGAAAATCCATTAAGAATCGCGGTCTGTAGAGTGTTTACAGAATAAATATAAATATAGGTACCATCCTGTTATTGAAATGATTGATCATGCCGAATTTGAACAAAATCTGTTAATAATTGCAACCTGTAGAATATTTACAGACAAAATAATAACAAAAAAGCGGGATTGGCACCACCCCGCGGGGTAGGGCATGCACCCGGAGAAAACCCACGAGGTTAGACAGACGACCCTACTCTTTGTCATGGACAAGCATGGGCTGGAAACCACACCACTTGACTCAATGACAGACACACAGACAAGGGCGGCGGCATAATATGTTCACATTATGAAATAAAATGGGCGGCGGCATAATATGTTCACATTATGAACTGAAATGGGGTTTAACGTCCTACTGTTCTGATCCGACTGAGCTAATGAAGACGGTTCACATTATGAATGTGGACGTATACAAATGGATACGAATGCAACTCAAACTGCAATGTGAGTGTGAATCTACTTCCACTTGATCAACCATTTTCTTTATTGCCAGTTTTTTGTTCCATAACGCGACAACCCGACAACCCGACAACCCGACATCACGACAACCCGACAACCCGACAACCCGACATCACTGTGACGTGGTGTGTTCACTTAAAATAATGATTGCTCCCTAGTCACGTGTTCGGCGAGCTATGACGTCGAATATATGAAAATTGTTGTTTACTCTAAACTGATTGTCTCCGTCATCCTTTCAAGCCACACTTATAGTTATACATTGGTAATACAAATAAAGAACAACGTAACATGGTGTCAGAATATGTCAAGAACTCACATCACACACCCTTGGACCAGATAAGTGCTATATTATTGCAGAAACTGATCTAATGTGTTCGAACATTCTAGACACAGAACAACGTAACGTAATTCGTAAATTAATCTTTGTCGAAGTCGAACTGTTTTCTGAACTTACTGTAAATCTGTCCCTCGCCGTTGTCGCTGTGGAGTTTGAGTAAAATACTAACTGCTGACAACTTTAGTAAAACTGATTCTGATGTTTTGCTGTGAATAATAACGCAAAACTGCACTGAGAACTACAGCTAAACTCTTGACGAAAAAAAAAAATCTACGGAAACCTGATTCCGCCATCTTAGAATCTGTTTTCAACTTTTTGCTTTGCTGACATACAACTGAACTTCCACCATGAGTGATGAGGAAACTGCAGCGATGGCTCAAATCATCAGAGTACCTACTAATATTCCATTACCCCCTAAGTTAGATTTAAAGGGAGATCTGTCCCGAAATTTCCGCAAATTTAAAAGAATGTGGACAAATTATGAACTGGCTGCACGCTGCAAAGATGAACCTGATGATTGCAGATCGGCAACACTGCTTACCTGTATCGGTTCTGATGCATTGGATATTCTAGATGGACTTCAGTTTGAAGAAGAGGAGGACAAAATGAAAGTTGAAAAAATTCTGGAGCAATTTGAAATGTATTGCATTGGCGAAACAAATGAAACCTGGGAGAGGTACACGTTCAACAAAAGGGACCAAGAGCAGTTTGAATCTATTGACTCGTATGTCGCTACTCTTAGGACACTGGCCAAAACATGTAACTATGGTAACCTAGAACAATCACTGATTCGAGACAGGATAGTCATTGGAATAAAGGACAATACCCTTAGAAAACGTCTTCTGCAGAACTCGAAATTAACTTTAAAAGACTGTGTGGATATTTGTAGGGCACACGAGAATGCTTCTAGAAGATTAAAATCGATGGCCACAGAGGATGTTCAGGCGATTCAACGGAAGGGAACCAATGGACACATATCTGCTAAGCCACTGCAGCCATCCACACCTCTGAAATGTAAGTTTTGTGGGTACCAACATGCGTTTGGCAAAAAACTCTGTCCAGCTTGGGGAAAAATTTGTAGCTCATGTCGCGAAACTAATCACTTTTCGAAGATGTGTCCAAAACGAGGTTTTGGGAAATCTAAAGTTCATATGATGGAGGAACAATCAGATGATGAATATATTATGTCTATTGATGACGACTCTGAATACGTGAATTCTGTGAACTCTCAACATGATGGTGAATTGATAAACAACTACCCGAAGAGAATCTTTGCCCATATGTCTCTCAATAACCAAGACGTAAATTTTCAACTGGACTGTGGATCTACTGTCAATATTTTACCTCAGAAACTATACATGGAAGTCTTTGAAGACCAAGGACTAAACAAACTTGTTAAAGGGGAAAAAACAATTCTTCGCATGTTCAACGGATCTGAGACCATTCCTGTTGGAAAGCAAAGAATCTCCATCATTAATCCAAAGAATGATCGCAGATATAGCATTGAGTTTCTTGTGGTGGGAGGTGAAGCTTGCAAGCCAATTCTGGGATCCCGGGCAATTCAGCAAATGAAACTTGTGACTGTTAACTTTGAGAACATTCTTATGTTGTCATCTGCGAACAACGAGAAGAAAGGTGCTTCTCCAACACATGTAACTGATAAACTGGAACTGACTGCTATTTATGAACAGTATGCTGATTTATTCTTAGGAGAAGGAAAGCTTGATGGATTGCTTCATTTAGAAGTTGACAACACTGTAAAGCCCGTCCAGTTGCCTCGACGTAAAATTCCTGTTGCTCTACAGGAATCTCTGAAAACTGAATTTGAACGACTTACTGAAATGAAGATCATCACACCTGTTGATGTTCCAACTGACTGGATATCTGCGTTAGTTGTTGTCAAGAAACCAGGAACTGGCAAACTGCGGATCTGTATTGACCCGAAACCTCTGAACTCTGCTCTGAAACGTAACCATTATCCAACTGTGACTATCGAAGATGTACTCCCTGATCTCTCGAAGGCTAGGTGCTTTTCATTGGTTGATGCCAAGAATGGGTTCTGGCACATACAGCTTGACGAAGAGAGTAGCTACTTAACCACTTTCGACACCCCGTGGGGGAGATACAGGTGGCTCCGAATGCCTTTTGGACTTTCACCTGCTCCTGAAGAATTCCAGAGGCGACTGGATAATGCAATATCGGGCCTGGATGGTGTTAGAGCTGTACATGATGATATACTTGTCTATGGTATAGGAGATAGTTTTGAGGAGGCTGAACGCGATCACGACCAGAAAATGACAACTTTGTTGGATCGCTGCAGACAGAAGAACATCAAACTCAACAAATCCAAGATGAAACTGAAGCTCCCTGAGGTACCCTATCTAGGACATGTACTGACTGCAGATGGTTTAAAAATTGACCCGTCCAAGGTTGAAGCCATCAAGGATATGCCTGCTCCAGTTGACAAGCAAGGGGTTCAGCGTCTTTTAGGTATGGTGAATTTTGTGCAGAAATTCGCCCCGCATGTCTCTGAAGTCACTGCACCATTGCGAGATCTTCTGAAGGATGACATACAGTTTCACTGGAACGAGGATGTACAAGGAATATGCCTTAACAAAGTGAAGGATATTCTCTCAAATCCTCCTGTACTAAAATACTTTGACAATGATGCTGAAACCACCATACAGTGTGATGCATCTCAATCTGGACTTGGTGCTTGCTTGATCCAGGGTGATCAACCTGTTGCATATGCCTCAAGATCGATGACCAACACCGAGAAAAACTATGCTCAGATTGAAAAGGAGATGTTGGCGATTGTATTTTCAATGGAACGATTCGAGCAGTATGTCTATGGCAGGAAGGTAATGGTTGAGTCTGACCACAAACCACTAGAGACAATTCTGAAGAAGAGTCTGTTGAACGCACCTAAACGCTTGCAGAGAATGATGTTGCGTCTCCAAAAGTATGAATTTGAAGTGCACTACAAAAAAGGCTCACACATGTTTCTTGCTGATACCCTAAGCAGAGCCTATCTTCCACATGTTAAAGACATCCAGAATGATGATGGACACGTACTCTCCATTGATACACGTTCAATGACCGCTAAAGCAGCTGAATCTGTCTGTATGGTAGACTATCTTGCAATCTCTGACCACAGAATCTCAGAAATTCAAAAAGCAACATCCGATGATGAATCAATGATGACACTGAAACATTTGATTCAAACTGGGTGGCCTGATACTGAGAGTGCCACACCCTACTGTACCAGAGACTACTTTCCTTTCCGTGATGAACTTTCTGTTCAAAATGGGGTAATCTTCAAAGGTGAGAGAGTTGTTACTCCCTTGAGCATCAGACCTAGCACTTTGGATATACTCCACTCCAGTCATATTGGTATACAAGGCTGCATCAGGAGAGCCAGAGAGCATGTTTACTGGCCAAAAATGACAAAGGATATCACAGAGTATATTGGAAAATGTAACACCTGTAATACTCTGCAGCAGAGTCAAAGGAAGGAACCACTGATAAGTCACGAAGTACCAACTAGACCTTGGTCGAAACTTGGAAGTGATCTTTTCGAGTTTGACCAGAAAGATTATCTGATAACTGTAGACTATTATTCTGACTACTTTGAGATAGACAGACTCCATGATAAGAGAGCTCCTGAGATTATTAAGAAGCTAAAGTTGCACATGGCTCGACATGGTCTACCAAATGAAGTTATCACAGATAATGGACCCCCTTTTAACTCTGAATCATTCAGAATATTTTCTAACAGCTATGATTTTAAGCATGTGACATCTTCTCCACGGTACCCTCAGTCAAATGGGAAGGTTGAGAGTGCAGTGAAGACTGCTAAACGACTTCTCACCAAATCACTACACTCAGAAACCGATCCACATCTCGCTCTACTGGATTGGAGAAATACTCCTACTGAATTTATTGGAAGTTCACCAGCGCAAAGGTTATTTGGTCGACGAACCCGAACACTACTCCCAACAACAAATAGACTGCTGGAACCCCAGATCGTCGGAAATGTGCCTGAAAAGATAGCTGAAAGGAAACAGAAACAAGCGTTCTACTACAACCGTAATGCTGCCGAGCTTTCCAAGTTAAAGGAAGGGGATGTGGTGCGAATCAAGCCAACAGTTAATGATAAGCGATGGCAGAAAGCTGTTGTGAATCAAGAAGCGGGAATACGATCCTACCATCTTACAACTGAAAGTGGAAGAAGCCTTCGCAGAAACCGAAGACATCTGAAACTGTCTCGTGAGAAACCTCCAGATCTACACGCTGATGTACAACTACCTGATATACCAGAACAAGATCCAGAGGTCACTTTCCCTGTCAACCCTGTCGTATCAGATAGTCTCAAACGTACTCCCTCCTGTACCAACACAAGTATGCCATCACCAAGACCTGTACCTGTAGTTGATATTCCAAGCAGAACAACCAGTGGAAGACAAGTGAAGCTACCAGCGAAGTACAATGACTATGTATTGGGAAAATGAAAATGACTCTAATTGTGTTTTCAACAAATGTGTTTTAGCGACTTTAGTTAAATGCTAGGATTCAGTAGTAAGGTCAACTGCTAATCTTTGAATTTTATGTATGTAATCATATTGAATCAGTGAGTTGCATTATTTCAGACTGAACGTGTAAAAGATTACTTTTAAGTTTAATTGCTTTCTTGGAAAGGGAGATGTGACGTGGTGTGTTCACTTAAAATAATGATTGCTCCCTAGTCACGTGTTCGGCGAGCTATGACGTCGAATATATGAAAATTGTTGTTTACTCTAAACTGATTGTCTCCGTCATCCTTTCAAGCCACACTTATAGTTATACATTGGTAATACAAATAAAGAACAACGTAACAATCACGACAACCCGACAACCCGACAATACGACATTTTTACCCGACATCACGACATTTTTAGTGTCGTAATGTCGGGTAAAAATGTCGTGTTGTCGGGTAGAAATGTCGGGTTGTCGGGTTGTCGTGTTGTCGGGTAGAAATGTCGTGATGTCGGGTTGTCGGGTTGTCGCGTTATGAAAGGCGACACCACGACAATACGACATGATACCAATCAGCCACCATACGGAAGTGTACATTTGATGTGAATTTAATCATAATAAAGACTGGAATTTAATCATTATTTTTGATGGGTTTTCTCGGAATTTATTGTAGGCAAGGCACTTGACTAGTACTGATGGTGATCTTGGTAGATAACTGCATGCTGTACAGAACTAACTTAGCTCAATGTCGCATACGTACGCGACGCAAGAATCTGCCAAAACTCTAAAACTACTCTGACGTGATACGGATAGGGAAAATGCCACTTGCCAAAAGTCTCTATTATAATTCATTACGAGACGTGTGATACCCTGATCAAACGGAAAGTTTTAACAGTGCTTACTGACAGCATCTAGGGAATTCCCAAGTGGCATATGAACGCTATTTTGGCTTGTTTCAAACCACTGCAATCAATTAATACATTATTGAAGTATACGGTATGGTGTTTTTACCGTTATTTAGAATGTTAAAACACAGTTTCATTTCCTGAAGCTTGCGAGGTCCCGATAAGACACAAGTCAGCATGTTTGAATAGCTAGTTTGTGAAAATACATCATAGGAGGTTAGGTTATCTGAATTCGTCAAATAAATGACAATTATTACAAGTTCTTACTCATACAGTACACATTCGTTACTATTTTAATAAATTGCAGGTAGTTTGCCCTAGATTCAGAAGCTAAGGGGCAATTACAATGTTTAAATGAATTGTTTAAACTTGTTTAATTTGTTCTAAGGCGGTAAGGTTATCTGAATTCCCCAAATAAATGACAATTATTACCAATCGGTGTTAATACAGTACGGCATAACCTTATCCGTGTATCACATTCGTTATCTTAACTAAATGAAGGTAGTTTAGCGAAGATTGCAGAAGCTAAGGAGCAATGACAAAGTTTTAAGTGAATTGTTTAAACTTGTTTAATTTGTTCTCAGTGGATATGTTATGTGGATGTGTGGTATCTTCTCCCAGTATAGCGAATGGTCTATTAACACCTTCCTTTTTAAACATCTACCAAAAATTGATTGACAACATCGCTAAAAGTCCATTGTTAAAGATTCACTATGTAAGATTTAGATAAAGAACTAGCGATATAATAGTTCAAAAATAGATGAGGAAGTATGGATATAGTAAATATTTCAGTCAAATTACCCTTTTTTGACTGAGGTTATCGGGTTTTAAAGTGTTCGTAATATAGTCTCGATTGAAAAGTACCATTGTTACGATAATGAACAATGTCTTGATTATCCATTGTTGTCGTGTTTCAATATGATTGTCTAGAGAGTTGATTATGGGCTTGGCATATGAATAGATGCCTAATTAATAATTAAATAACATTTGAGGCCTAAGAAATACCTGCATCTTGAAAACAGAGAAACCGATATTTTCATGGTGCATGTATACATGGCCTTGCTTTACTTTATACAATGTTAACGTAATTTTGACTTACAATTGCCAAAACCTTATGTTTTGTACTCACGGTATAGTTATTATCTCTTTATTTATGTCCAGTTAAAACTACACAAATACTGAACTAAAATCAGGCCAAGCTAATATGGGTTATAAAAAGTTTTTTACTTGTATACTTGTAGCTTTTGATTCACCATTATTTATAATTTTAACATAGAGATCTTGCTAAGATTTGAAGAATACGATAGTGATTCAAATAAAGAAAAGCAACTATTGTTACCGACTGAGTAAAGGGCGGTAACATAAACGGTTTACAGTTCAAACACGTGCTGTGTGCGGAAGGGCATTATCATCCCCCCTTTTCACTGTCATGCCAATATATGTTTTTTTCAGTGTTAAGTTATAGAAAAAGCGACAACTCATTTTATAAACCGAATATCACATTTTGTCGAAAACAATATGACAAATGCAATGAATATCTAAGCTATGATTTGACAGGCAAAATGTTTTGCCAAAGATGTCACGGTTCCCACCCACGTTCCACTTGCACCCGAAAGCCTAACTCAATGCCTAGGACCGAAAGCAATTCTAGCCTTCCAAAACCACCCACATCAAACAAATATACCCTAAATCCTAATGCATGGATAATACCATAACGACGCCTGTAAAACCTGATCGTTTGCAATTTTGGCTCGAACCCAACGACCAGGTTAAGCGTGAATATCTCATTAACGGATTTACGTACGGGTTTCATATCCCATTTGAAGGGTCCCGAAACTCCAAAATCTCAAAAGATAGGCTGACACTGCCAGACAGGATACGCCCACATTTTCGAGAGATGGATAGAGAACAAGCAATACCGAAAGTGATTTTTCCTACATCATTAAGTCCTGTATTTCATACTGTATTGGGAGCAGCCATTTTGTTGGTCAGTTCCAGTCTGATATTCATGAAATTCGAAGCTGACAATGATTATGGTGTGACGGTACACAACCTAGAAACGTGTACAAACGGCGGCCATTTTGTCTGGCAATTATGGTCCGATTTTCTCGAAATTCGAACTCAACCTCCCTTAGGGTGTAACGGTGATAGAGTCAAACATTTTTTTAAAACGGATAACTGTGACCTCCAGAGGGACCATAGGCGATTTTTCGAACAATTAGGGGCCATAATTCAGGAAGTTACGATCCGATATGCGCAAATAACGAAAGAAACCAAGATCTTTGGGTTATAACCATGCATTTCAAGTTTCATCAAAATCGAATTAAAATTGTGACCTATACAGGGTCCACAACCATGGTATACCATATTTAAACAGTATTTGTGTACAACCGGCGGCCATTTTGTATGGCAATTTTGGTCCGATTTTCCCGAAATTCGAACTCAACCTTCCTTATGGTGTATATGTAATATAATCAAACGTTTTTTTTAAATCGGATAATAATTGTGACCTCCAGAGGGATCACAAGCTAAAAAAAGGTGATTTTGCGTATAATCAGGGGCCATAATTCAAGAAGTTACGATACGATATGCGCAAATATCGAAAGGAACCAAGATCTTTGGATTATAACCATGAAATTCAAGTTTCATCAAAATCGAATTTAAATTGTGACCTCTACAGGGTCCACAACACTGATATACCATTTTTTTAACAGTATTCGCGTACAAACGGCGGCCATTTTGTACGGCAATTTTGGTCCGATTTTCCCGAAATTCGAATTCAACCTTCCTTAGGGTGTAACGGTGATATAATCGAACGGTTTTTTAAATCGGATAATAATTGTGACCTCCAGAGGTACCACAAGCTAAAAAAGGTGATTTTTCAGACAATCAGGGGCCATAATTCAGGAAATTACGTTTCGATAGGCGCAAATATCGAACGGAACCAAGATCTTTTGGTTATAAACATGCATGTCAAGTTTCATCAAAATCGGTTCAAAATTGTGACCTCTATAGGGTCCACAAGCTAGAAACGTGATTTTCCATACAATCAGGGGCCATAATCCATGAAGTTTTGATCCGATACATGCCAATATCGAAAGCAGCCGAGATCTTTTGGGGATAAACATATATTTTAAGTTTCGTCAAAATCGGGTAAGAATTGTGACCTGTAGAGAGTCCACAAACAATTGTGGACGTCCGGACGGACAGGGGCGACGACATAACACGTCCACATGAAAATGTGGGCGTATAAAAACCCGCGTTCTGCTCTTGCAAATCCTACATAGCACACATCACTACAAACAGTGCTATTGATTAATGTCTTCTTTATCTCCTGTTTTTCATTGAGTAAAACACAAAGCCGCTCTTAATAGCCTTCGCGTCGCTTTATCTAAATTATATTTTATTTATAGGTTGAATTTTACACCCCCTGCTTTAAATAGACAACTTTTAATTTTGTAGTATATAAATCAATCCAACTATATTTTTTTTATTTTTATCATGTAACTCCCGATATACATATCCAAACCTCCACCCTACCCACTATGATCTTAATCAAATAGAAATTGGTTGAAAGAAAAACATGGGTATGTACGTAACCGAATACAGAAATATAATTACGTAATACTGAAGTCTCCTTAGACATTCATACACCATTAATGAAATTCCATTTAGAAAAATGCTTAAATTTACGAAAGAGAACATAATTGGATAATCAACACGGTGATGCTGATACATGCCAAAGAACAGGAAAGAAAGGAATAACTAACATAGAAAATTCCGAGATTTCGGTTTTAACCTTTGTAATAAAAAAAGAAAAGTCGGAATTCTCGGAATTATTTGTTCCAAGTTTTTTTTTAATGGCCGGCCCTCGGATGCATTCACTAGATTTTATAGTTCTTTTACATGCACTTCTATTATAGCGTGTGATATGTCTTGTCCTCGGAATTGACCTTTTCCCGCACTTACTAGAAACTAGATCAAATATGTATTTCTTCTTATCAGCATGTTCATATCAGTTCCTCGGTTCGTGAAAATGGCCAATTTTTCCTTGGGTTAATTTAACGAATCCGAAACACAACTTTCCTACACTTACTAAGACACTAGAACAATACGTTGGGGATGTTGGGGTCTTAACACACACCCAATAATTCTTATCTGTGCCTTTCATACAAAAACCCGATTCTTAGCTTCCTGGAAATCTCAATAACACTGCTCAATTCGCTCAGAAAATGGACAACCTCGACCCGGTCATGGCTTTGGCGTAATGAAACTGTACACCAAGTTTCGCCAGTTAAATTCAGTTAGCTTCAAATTTAGTTTGTCACTAAGCATTGACAAATCAAATTACTTATCAAATCATTCACCTGATGAACAACAACGCAAGTTGATTAATGAAAGCAGATGGTAATCCCATTATGGACAGTAACGCCAGTTGTCCATAAAACGGCAAACAAACAGTTCCGTCGACGGTAGAATGAAAAATTCTGTCATGTTTTGTGTATTTTATTATTTTGTCGAATTAGATTTGAACAAAGTTTAGAATTACAAATTCCAAGTGTTCGCTGGTTACCTACATATCTTTATCTAAATCTCGCCTGACTACATCGTGTACTCTCCCCAGAACAAGTCATTGTAAACACTAGATTAACGTGGACTTTTCGAACTTGATCTGATATTTCGATACCAATTTAAGATTATACCGTTAAACATACATTATGCAAGAGCAAAATCTGCCTATTCTAGGTCTTTCGTTAGGCCTGAAATGTTATAAAAACTATTAATTTGACATTAATTAACTTATCCAGACCATAATTTACTCTCGATGTCGAGACTGGCATGAGATTTTTGTTGGATTGTAGTTTGATTTGCTATAAAATTTTCCTTCGTGGTTTACCGATTAAATGGATAACCGAGACTACAGGTTTTGTCTTACCGACTTTACCAACGATGACCGAGGTTAAGTGGAACTTTGCTTCGCTTAGTTCTAAGTTCATAGTGGATCAATTTGACTGAAATTTTCAGCGGATTTTAACTATTGTAGTGAGAACTGCCAACTCGATATCTTATCTCCCACAATGTATCTTTAATGTAGAATGCTACCATTAAAAGTTGTTTTAATATGAAAAATAAGTTTAATATTGGCATATTATCGGCCCCGGGAAATTTTAAATGTCATTCTGAATAGTTTTACAACTCCAATTGACGTTTATATGCATATCTGCCGCCTCGTTTTGATTTTTGCCGTAAGTGACATCAAAGGCGACATGGGTTGTGGATACCCCCATTGAAACAGAGCACCGTATCCCGTCATTTTGACTACCTGGAAGAATAGACATGGTCAATTGCGATGCTTGGTGATAATACCAACCATAAAGGACGTGTCATTCGTTTATGTCGATTAAGTTGTCTTCCTATCTCTATGTTGGTATGTTAAAACTGTGTATGTTCCGCTTCCTGTCCCGAGTGTCGTCTATGATGTCTTATCACGTGTTGGGTGTTTCCGTTATTTATACGCCCACATTTTCTTGTAGAAGTATATTGTCGTCGCCCCTGTCCATCGTCCGTCCACTATTTTTTGTGAACAGTCTTCAGGCAAGAATTTTTATAAGATTTAGATGAAACCTGAAATATAGGTCTATCACCGTAAGATCTTGGCTCTTTTCGATATTGGCATGTATCGGACTGTAACTTCATAGATTATGACCCCTGATTGTACGTTTTGAGCTTGTGAACACCGTATGTCACAATTTTGAACCGATTTTGATGAAACTTGAAACGCATGTTTACAACCCAAAGATCTTGGTTCCTTTCGATATTTGCGCATATCGGATCGTAACTTCCTGAATTATGACCGCTAATTGTACGAAAAATCGCCTTTTTAGCTTGTGGTCCCTCTGGAGGTCACAATTATTATCCGATTTTAAAAAAAACCGTCTGATTATATCACCGTGACAATCGAACCAAAATTGACGGATAAAATGACCACCCATGTACGCGAATAGTGTAAAAATATGGTTTATCAAGGC